>CANTUT010000007.1:5742500-6395000 GCA_947687605.1 Reutealis trisperma
TCTTTTCTTGCCCATTCTCCTTTCTCGGATTCAAATACAAGTTTAATACCTGAAACAGAGGTAAATATGTGGACAATTACTTTAAACAAAAAAGACCATTGCATTGAAATTACATGTCCCTGTTTTATTGAACCCACCCACACCATTCATTTGGTCAACTGCTTAAAACCTACTCCAAAAACTGTGCCACGATTATTAATGTCAGCTTAAAGAAACAATACTTCTCCATTCTATAATTAATGGGTAAGGCATATAGTGGACCACATGTCATTAACCCTTCACTTATATTGGTGATGAATTAAGTTGGAGAATTATGCATTAGTGGGTAGTCAACTATGTTTAGTGCTACTGCATAGAGAAGCAAATCAATCTGCAACCTACATTTGAAAAATGTACTCTTCATACTTTCAAGAACTTGATCATAACCAAGAAAAACTTGTTTTAATCTGCAGTTCATATATGAAATAGTAATTTTTTTTTTCCCAAATAGGGAATTTGATTAAGAAAAAGAGCAGAAAATTTACCATCAAGATAAACAGAGCCATTGGAGTTGAATCCTACAGATCCTGGATAGCTTCCCGGAAGTTTCAAAGGAAGAGAGCCTCCTCCAGTGAGTCCTAAAGATAACATAACTGCATCATCTGCTCCATCCTTGGCATCATCTTTACCAGAAAGCTTCAATTCTTCAATCTTGTTGAATCGATGACTGCTATTAACATGTATTAAAGATTCTGAATTCAATATGGGATTAGAATTTTCTTGAATAAGTTTAGTTTTCTCTCCTTCCTTAACCTTGGTGATAGATTCATGATCCTCACCTTGAGAATACAAAACTGTGATCTCAAAATAGGCCTCCTGAGGAAAAGCTGAATTCCCCAAAGGAGGCCCTGGTAAAGGTAGAGCAGTTCTAATCACAGAAGCAGCAGACATAGAAGGATTACTCAAATTAAGTCTCTTTAACCCAGAATTTAATCTAATTTTTTGCATAAAATCAGCTGATCCTTGACACACTTCCCAGCTTATCTCTGTTTCTCCTTCTCTTCCATAATCACCAACTGCACATAAGCCTAATAGAGATGATCGCGTTGATGGAGATGACATATAACCCGTAAAGCCAAATCTAGACCATCCATTTTCAACTGCGTCTGTAATAAGCGATGGATGATCAGCCCAATTAAACAAAGGTCTTGCTGAAACCCCTCTTCGGAAAACATAATAATTTCCTCTTCTTTTGCCGTCTAATTCAAGTTGATGATGAAAACTCCCTTGATGAAGCTTTGCAATTCCATCCTGCACGCTCTCTGTTCTTGTTCTTGTTCTTGTCGTGTCAACAACAACTTCTTCTGCCCTTTTCTTGAAACAGAAACATCTCCTAATAAAAAAGATAAAGAGGATTGCGAGAATTATAATAGAAAGCGCCACCAAGAGAAGATGTTCCCATTCAAGCATTATTCTTGTTTCAAGAAATCGACTCTATGCCTTGCTCTGTTTTTTGAAGAATTTTCTCCTTTTTTTTTTTTTAATTTTGCGTGAAGAAAGAGGAAGTGAAATAAGGGAAGGAATTAATTATAAGGAATGATTAAAAAAAAAAAGAAAAAAAAAAAAAAGGAAGAAGGATGCGTGGACTAAGACTGGTTCAAGAAAGGCAGCAAGTTAAGGTGGTGGCTAACAGTAAAAACTAAGGAAAGAAAGGTGACATTTTCTAAGGGATGGCGTTAACGTTTTTCTTCGAAGTCCATTTCCAAATTAATTAGTCTCAACTCTGAACCGATAGTCTCCCCTCTTAAAAAAAAAAAAACGTATTAGTATCCAATGAAAAAAAAAACATTAGTTAATTTGTTAATTTTCAAAGGAGAGAGAATGGATTATTATATAATTAACTTGTTAAACACTTCTAGAACGCTATAGAGTTCCAAATTATGCTAATATCCACATTAATAACTTGTTTATGTGAGATTTGGGGAGGGGACAAGACAATGATGCATTGGCGGTACCGGCAAAATGGAAACTGTCAGGAAAGTCAATTAAAAAGTTGAAAAAAAAAAAAACGGGCGAAACAGAGAAACAAAACTTCCATTGTAAGACGTGCTGCTAGTTATTTGTCCATTCACGGTTAAATCTAATTAATAAGGGACAAAATATGTTGGAGTGGATCTATGCCAGGTTCAACAGAGCAAGCTATTAAAAACAATATATCTGAACATCTAAATTGAATTATAATCACACTTCTCATTTAAATAAAATTAAAATTTATTATTTATAAATATTTTAATTATAAAATTCAAAAAACAAATTTAATATATTACAATTGCACTGTATCCAATAAAATCTTTAAAAAAATTATCTTATTTAAATTTATTTTATTTTATATCATTTAATTCAATTCTATTTGACCTATCTCATTATTTTTTATTTGGTCGAAATTAATTCGATCACTGATGTTAATTGGATAGTTGCAAGCTTTAGCCTAGTGGTAAAAATTATAGTATTATGGTGCCAAGACTTTTATTTATATTGAATTTAAATTATATTTATATTATAATTAGTGTTTTAATTTATTGATAAGATGATATTATTTTATAAGTGAACGCTAAAATTTAAATTTTATTGATAAAATTAATATTAAAAAAATATATTTATATTGTTTGATAATTTACTTACTTTAGCATGAAAATTAAGTTTTTCTGAGTCTAATTGCTCGTAATTGGGAAAAAAATTATTATTTGTTTTTCTTTGATTTTTGTGTTATGAATATAATGGAGAAGAATAAGAATAAAAAATATAAAGGAGATAATAGTTTTTCTAGTTATTCTATTCAATAGTATTAAGCCCTTTATATAAAGTACAGAAGGGAAATAAATAGGAAACTTTTCTAATAAGAAAAATACAAGAAATATGAAGTTTTTCCAATAAGAAAAATACAACCAATACTAATATGGAAACTAGAGTATTCACGTATATGGAAAGACATCAATCAAATCCTATAATATATCATAACACTCCCCCTTGATATCTTTTACAAAAAATATGTCTCGTTAAAACCTTTACTAAGAAAAAACCCTGTAGGAAAAAAATTTTAGTGAAGGAAAAAGAGTACATGATTCTTGTAGAGATTTGCGCCATAACACTGCCTCGTTAAAAACCTTGCTAGGAAAACCCAATGGGACAAAACCTAAGCTAAGGGAAAAAGAGTACAGTGTACTAAAATCTCCCTCTCATGAAGATATGATTTTGTCAAATATCTTTTAGTCGGCGCATACCAATTTTGTTAACCAACTTCTCAAAAATAGTTGTAAGGAGTGCTTTAGTAAACAAGTCTGCCAGATTATCAATTGATCGAATTTGATGAACATCCAAAACTCCTTGCTTCTGAAGCTCATGTGTGAAAAAGAACTTTGGCAAAATATGCTTGGTTCTATCTCCTTTGATATATCCTCTTTTGAGTTGTGCTATGCAAGCAGCATTATCTTCATATAATACCGTTGGACTTCCTTTGTCAAGTTTAAGTTCACATGTTTTCTTGATATGATGGACCATAGATCTCAACCATACACATTCTCTACTAGCCTCATGTATTGCCAATATTTCAGAATGATTTGATGATGTGGCAGTTAAAATTTGTTTAGTAGAGCGCCAAGAAATGGCAGTGCCACCATATGTAAACAAGTAACCCGTTTGTGATCTAGCTTTATGTGGATCAGATAAATATCCAGCATCCGCATATCCAATTAATTCTGACTTCGAGTTACGTGGATAAAATAAGCCCATATCTGATGTTCCACGTAAATAACGGAATACTTGTTTCACACCATTCCAATGTCTTTGAGTGGGTGAAGAACTATATCTTGCTAGCAAACTTACAGAGAATAATATATCAGGTATTGTATAATTAGCAAGATACATTAGTGCACCAATTGCACTAAGATATGGTACTTCTGGACCAAGTATTTCTTCATTATCTTCTCGAGGACGAAATGGATTCTTTTTCACATAAAGGGATCGAACCATCATAAGAGAACTCATTGGATGGGATTTATCCATATTGAAACGTTTTAATATCTTTTCGATATAAGTTGACTGATGAATGAAAATCCCTTTATATAAATTTTCGATTTGCAAGCCGAGACAAAATTTTGTTTGTCCCAAATCTTTCATTTTAAATTCATTTTTTAAATAATTTACTGTCTCAGTCATCTATTCAGGAGTCCCAATGATGTTTAAATCATCAACATACACAACAATTATAGCAAAACCAGATTTTGTTTTCTTGATAAAGACACATGGACAAATTTTATTATTAGTGTAGCCTTCTTTCAAAAGATATTCACTAAGGCGGTTATACCACATTCGTCCATATTGTTTTAATCCATACAAGGACCTTTATAGCTTAATTGAATACATTTCTTGTGGTTTTGAGCTACATGCTTCAGGCATTTTCAGTCCTTCAGGGACTTTCATATAAATGTCATTATCAAGTGATCCATACAAATAAGCTGTAACGACATCCATTAGTCACATATGGAGTCCTTCTATACTTGCTAGGCTAATTAAGAATCTTAATGTAATTGCATCCACAACTGGAGAATAAGTCTCCTCATAATTAATGCCAGGTCTTTGTGAAAAATCTTGTGCCACAAGTTGAGCTTTGTATCTCACAATTTCATTTTTCTCATTTCGCTTACGCACAAAAACCCATTTATAGCTTACTGGCTTAATATTTTCAGGCGTTAAAACAATGGGCCTGAAGACATGGCGTTTTTCTAATGAACTTAATTCTGCCTGGATTGCATCTTTCCAATTTGGCCAATCATCTTTATGTCGACATTCATTTACGGACTTTGGTTCAATGTCCTCATTTTCTTTTGCAATATCAACTGCAATTGCATATGCAAATACACTATCGACAATGATTTCATTTCGGTCCCATCTTTTTCCTAAATTGACATAGTTGATTGAGATCTCTTCATTTTGATCATTTTCAGGTACCTAAACCACTTCTGGGGTTATTTGTTCATCTATGTCAATTTCAGTTATAGGCTCTTCAGGAGCATTAACATTTTTGGGATTTTGTTTCCTTTTCTTTCTTGGATTTTTATCCTTAGAACCAAGTGGCCTTCCACGCTTTTGGCGTGTCATGGACTCATTTGCTACATTATTAACATGTTGTCCTACTGGGACATCAATTCTTATTGGATCATTTTCAGCTGGAATGTGAGATTTAGTAACTCTTTTTGGATCACATAATGCATCTGGTAATTGGTTTGCTATACTTTGTAAGTGGATGATCCTTTGAACTTCTAGTTCACATTCTTGTGTATAAGGATCAAGATGATTTAATGAGGGCTCATTCCAAATAATTTGTTTCTCTAATTGCTTAATTTCTCCCCCCAATTTGGGAAACAAAGCTTCATTAAAATGACAATCATTAAATCTCACGGTAAATACATCCCCAGTTAATGGTTTAAGATATTTGATAATAGAGGGGGATTCATATCCAATGTATATACCCAATCTCCTTTGTGGTCCCATTTTTGTGTGATGTGGGGGGTTAATTGGGACATAAATAGCACACCCAAAAATTCTCAAATGGGATATATTTGGCTCTTGGCCAGTCACCAACTGTAATGGTGAAAATGTACGATAATTAGTTGGCCTGATGCGTACAAGAGTTGCTGCATGTAAAATTACATGTCCCAAAATAGAAATTGGGAGGTTTATTTTCATAAGTATTGGTCTAGCTATCAATTGAAGACGTTTAATAAAAGACTCTGCTAGACCATTTTGAGTGTGAACATGAGCTACAGGATGTTTAACAGTTATTCCAATTGACATGCAATAATCATTAAAAGCCTTAGATGTGAATTCACCAGCATTATCAAGACGAATTGTCTTAATAGCATAATCTGAAAATTGTGCTCTTAATCGAATTATTTGAGCAAGTAATCTAGCAAATGCTAAATTTCGAGTTGATAATAAGCATACATGTGACCATCTTGTTGATGCATCTATCAACACCATAAAATACTTGAATGGTTCACATGGTGGATGAATTGGTCCACAAATATCACCTTGTATGCGTTCCAGAAATTTAGGTGATTCATGTTGAATTTTGCTTGGTGAAGGTCTAATAATCAACTTTCCTTGAGAGCAAGCCGAACATGAAAATTCATTACATTGGACCATCTTGTTGATGCATCTATCAACACCATAAAATACTTGAATGGTCCACATGGTGGATGAATTGGTCCACAAATATCACCTTGTATGCGTTCCAGAAATTTAGGTGATTCATGTTGAATTTTGCTTGGTGAAGGTCTAATAATCAACTTTCCTTGAGAGCAAGTCGAACATGAAAATTCATTACATTGAAGAATCTTCTGGTTCTTCAATGGATGACCATTTGAACTCTCAATAATTTTACGCATCATTGTTGATCCAGGATGACCCAATCGATCATGCCAAATAATAAAAGAATTAGGGTCAATAAACTTCTGGTTTACTACCATATTTGTTTCACTTGTACACACATATGTGTAATATAATCCAGAGGATAAAGCAGATAATTTTTCTAATATGCATTTCTTACCCATTATAATGGTTGTAATATAGAGATACTCAATGTTTCCAACATTAATGGTCTCAATATGATATCCATTTCGGCAGATATCTCTAAAACTTAATAAATTTCTGCGAGATTTTGGAGAGAATAATGCATTTTGAATAAAGAAATAAGTTCCTCCATGTAGTAATATATTAGCTCTTCCGGAGCCTTCAATAATTCTTTTACTACCAGATATTGTATTAACATAAGAATCTCCCTTCGTTAGATGAGAAAAATACTTCGTATCTTTTAAAATGGTGTGCGTGGTTACACTGTCAGCAAGACATAAGTTTGCATCATTTATTCTTGATCCTACCAATACTTGAACAGGATCCATAATATCTTCACCAAAACAAAATGTACTTATAAGAAACATAATAACTCAATAATTATTGATTAAAACTCAATCCAAAAGTACTTTAAAAAAAATAAATTATTCATAAACACTTTAAACTAGTGTTTAAATCCCAAAATACAAACCAAAAAAAAACTAAAAGAGAAACATATCAATTTAGGCATTCGCATTGCCATCACTAATCAAATGATCAATCTTTCCTTCAGGATGCTCAAAGAAATCTGTCACATCTAAATGTGTAACATCAATAGGATCATCACCAAGGACATTATTGTTTTCTGCTAAATTTACTTCAATATTTTTGCCTTTCTTCAAGGACTTTTGATAAAGATCGACAAGATGTTTTTGTTTGTGACAAGTACGAGACCAATGCCCTTTTGCACCACATCGATAGCAATGATTTCTTGAATTATTCTTTGATCCATTATTCTCTTTCCACTTCTGGTGGGAAGGTGCATTATTATTTTTAGCACCACGATTTCCATTGTTATGATTTATGCCATAACCTCTGCCACGTCCTCGACCGTGATTGTTTCTCCTTCCTCTTCCTCGTCCTTGTCCAATATTATTGTGTGTTGTCTCATTTACTTCAGGGAATGGAGCAGAACCAGTTGGACGAGTTTCATGATTTTTTAGTAAGAGTTCATTATTTTGCTTAGCAACAAGAAGACATTCAATTAATTTATAATATTTTTTAAAACCTTTTTCTCGATATTGCTACTGCAGGAGCATATTCGAGGCATGGAATGTAGTGAATGTCTTCTCTAACATATCATAGTCAGTAATGTTTTCTCCACATAATTTCAGTTTGGAGGTAATTCTATGAATAGCAGAATTATATTCACTTACAGTTTTAAAGTCTTGAAATCGTAAGTGTATCCACTCATAACGAGCCTTTGGAAGTATGACAGACTTATGATGATTAAATCTTTCTTTCAAGTTGTTCCAAAGGACTAATGGATTTTTAACAGTCAAATACTCAAGTTTCAATCCTTCATCGAGATGGTGACGAAGGAAAATCATCGCCTTGGCGCGATCCTGTTGAGATTCCTGATTTTCATTTTTGATCGAATTGCCGAGGCCCTTAGCATCTAAATGTATCTCAGCATCCAGTATCCATGATAAGTAATTATTGCCCGAAAGATCGAGGGCCATGAATTCGAGTTTTGTCATGTTCAACATTGTCTATACAAAAAGGAATAATGTGCATTAGTATCATAATAAAATTAGTCTTTTAAAGACTTAATAGACAATGCAATTAGTTTTTCAGGAACATAAAATATCAATTATTCAATGAATTGGAATACTAGGTTCATGGATATTTAGTTCTTCAAGAACTTAGGGCCAAAAATTCTTTTTGAAATTTATTCCTTACTTATTTGTTTAATTAGTTCTTCAGGAACTATAAATAATAATAGTTTATTCAGGAACTAGAATTTGATATACAGTGTTAGTTTTTCAAGAACTATAATTTAAAATATAGTGTTAGTTCTTCATGAACTATAATATACTTAATGAAAATTAAATAACATCAAATAATAATAAAAAAAAATTCATAAAAATGATGGTCATGTATATAAAATAAACAAAACAAAAAAAAAATGATTATGTAAACAATTTTATATAGTTAATTGTTAAAATATATAAACGATTTTGTTTAGCCACCATGATTATGTAATCGATTTTATATAGTTAAAAAAAAACGATTTTACAATTGTTTTATATAAAAAAAATGATTTACATCTAAAAAAAATGATTTTATAGTTATGATATATATATATATATATATATATATATATATATATATATATATATATATATATATATATATATATATATATATATATATATATATATATATATATATATATATATATATATATATATACAACATCCCAAACATATATGTGTATTAAGCTATGGGTATATGTCTTTTTGAGAACATATATGATTCATATATTATTCGAGATGAGGAAAGAAAAGAAAAAAAATACCTTGGGTAAAAAAAATGGTAGAACAAATTCGTGTTGATAACGTGTTATGAATATAATGGAGAAGAATAAGAACAAAGAATATAAAGAAGAGAATAGTTTTTCTAGTTATTATATTCAATAGTATTAAGTCCTTTATATAGAGTACAGAAGGGAAATAAATAAGAAGCTTTTCTAATAAGGAAAATACAAGAAATAGAAAATTTTTCCAATAAGAAAAATACAACCAATACTAATATGAAAATTAGAGTATTCACGTATATGAAAAGATATCAATCAAATCTTATAATATATCATAACATTTTGTTTGTTTTTAGAATGGAAATTTATGCACGTATATAGAAATTTTGTCTTGTTTAGAGACGTAATTGATTAATTGTAGGCTTTGCAAAAGGTTGCCCATGCAATGCATCATTCAAAATGAGGGGACGGCCCCCTAGTCTTGTAACGTGCTTTGCCAAACCAATTAAGGTAGGGGAAACGTGTATGTTGGGACTTTAATTCCTATAGGCCTTTTATTTTATTTATCTTTAATTCCCTAATTAATTAAAGTCTTCTTATTAAAAGATGATGACTTTGTTCTATTCCCTGTTACATCCCATACATTTCTCGTGCTACAACAGAAAAAATTAAAAAAAAAAAAGAATTTTTTCCGTAAAACCTTTTCCATAATAATAACAATAATAATAATAGAATTTTAAACGGAATATCTAGCTTGATTGTTGATTAATTTATCCCTTCTTTTATTTTTATATGGATATATTTTTTGAATTTATAACATTATAATTTTTTATTTTAAATATCATTTGATATACTTTTTGATAAGTATATTTTTCAGTGAAATAAATTTTTTGAAAAATTATTTCTTATGAAATAAATTTTTTAGGAAGTAATTGTGTATTTGATTTGTATATAATTTTATGAGAAGTAAATTTTTTTATTTGACTTAATAATAAAAAAATAATAATATATCTTATAATTTATTGAAACATATTTAATGAAAAGTAAATATGTTATTTATATTTATTTCAATTAAGTCTAAGTTCCTTAACTCCTCCTCTTAACAAATAATACTTTCTCTAGATTCTGAAAGTAAATATCTTATTTTTTAAAAACTTTTTTTTAATAATAACTGTTAAACAAACCAAAATTTTTTATTTTCCACAAATTTATATTTTCTTAATTTATTTATTTTATACTGAATAATATCTTATTATACAAATAAAAAGTGAAGAGTGATGCTTTTATTTAAATTTCATTTTAATAAATTATTTTTCCATTAATTTTCTCATAATCATCATTTTTTTTTTGCTTTTGAAAGTAGAATCATCACCTTCATTTTGTTTTAATTAATATGTGGAAAAAATAAATAAAAATTTGCAACACTAATATTTACTTTTTTGGCTGCATATATATTTATTTATTTATGAAAATGACCAATTCGTTTTTAAGGTTAAGGCAGAGATTCAACTTTTTTAGTGCTTTTTTTTTTTTGTGCTTTTTCAAATAGGCATGTGGACCAACCGAATTGAAAATTATCCTTCAATCAACCTCCTTCTATTGTATTTTTTTTAATTTTCTGCAAAATGAGAATTAGCAACTCCGCAGTGGTCCATAAAATAAATAAATAAAAAGGCGGCTGTGATTGAACAGCTGCTTCACTCAATTAATAACTTTAGGATAGCGATTTAATAACTTTAGGCGACTATTGAATTATTATTATTATTTTTTTTAAACGGAGTAAGCTTAATTTTGGCAAATATTGTTTTTTTTTTTTTAATAGAGTAAAGCATAATTAAGAAATTAGATGGATAATTATACATGGGCTTTTTATTTATTTATTTATTTTTTTAATGCATGTTCATTGTTTATATTATCTTTTGGTGGCAGATCAAATGGTATCCTCATCAGTTCATGACCCCAAATTAATATTAAAATTATATTTAATTTGTCCATGCCACTGCACACAAAATTTAAAGTAATAAGGTACTTAATTAGTTATCATTCAACTCCTCCATTAATTTAAAACATAATAAAAACAACAATTTATTGGTAAATAATCATCCTGTTTGGAAGTAGTTGGAGAATAAAATACAACTAAAAAAATCATAATTATGAAGATAATTGCCATAATTCGAACCAGGAAGTAATTATTACAATAACAAAGATTAAGTTACAATTATATTCAAACAAAGCTGGTTAATTAAGGATAATCTGAATAACCGCCTTAAAATCTGAATAAAGGTTTTTTCATTTTTGTAATGCAAAGAGATGGCCATGGAGATTGCAGCGAAAAGGGCAAAGGGATTATGAAGTGAAAATAAAGGCATTTAATTACCAGGCAAAAGCACATAATTAAGCAAGAGATCATTTGGTCACACCTCTTGCAGACAAAGATCATTAACGAAAATAATGATTGGTCGAGGAGTTTGGGTTTAGTTAATCAAGAGGATAATGTAAATTTAATTAATCAAGTTATCAATTTGATTTTCAGTATATTTAAAAAAAAAATGATTATAAGTAGTTTATCAAATTCGCAAAATTAAAAATTTTAATTAATTTTTATTAAAATTTAAATATTAAATTGACAATATAGTATTATAAATTGTAAAGTAAATTTCACTTTTTTCCTTAAATTAATATGAAAATATCATTATTATTATTTTCAAATTAACTTTATAATAAAATTACAATTAAATTTTTAAAATTAGATACAATTACTATTACTACATCTATCCCATAAAAATAAATTTATTTTAATTTTTATATATATTAAAAAATTAGTTAATATAGTTAAAATAATAATAATTTTACTAGTATTTTTTTAATATATTATTCTCTGCTGAAGCTTTAAGCTTTAGACTTAAGAATTTCCAGCTCTATTCAATCATTATTAAGACCGATTACCTCCCTCTTTTTCAAGGCCTTAAAGACAAAAATGCTAATTTTTCTTATGTTGACTAAATTCTCAATGATTGTAAATCTCTGTTCCAAGAGATCACAAATATTTCGGTTGATTTTGCTAGACGCGTAGCAAATTAAGCAGCTCATTGTCTTGCTAAAGCTGTTTGCTCTATGTCTAAATATAGAGAATGGAGGGCCTGTCCTCCCCCTTTTATTTTCAGTGTATTAGCTGTTGATTCAATTCAATAAAGTTCTTCCCTTTTATTTTTTTAAAAAATACTAGTGTTTATAAAGATACATATTAAATATGGCATATTAAAAAACTAATAAATTAATTATTATATTAAAAAAAAATAAATTATAATTTAAAACAAGTGAAAAAAAAAAAAAGAGTCTATTATTATGGAATAAATGAATATATATAATATAATTAAGATTGTTTAATATTTTCTCTTAATTATGAGTGAGCTCAACTCGTTGCTATTCAAATATTAAAAAAATCAATCTCGATTTGAATTTTTTTTTTCAATCGTTCTGAAATTAAAAAATATTTATTCTAAATTGTTTCGAATTTAAGCAAAGGTACAAGTCATATATTCAGTTATATCAGTAGGTTAGTACAAAGCGAAAGAATTCAATACATAATGGATCTTAGTGCAAAACAAAATAGTTCGGTATAGAACGGATTATGAGATAAAAATTGAAAAAAAAAAATAGATTTGTAACATTGTAAAATACTATTTATTTCACTAAACCAATAAAGCTATTATTAATTAAATTATAAAATCACAAATATATAAAATATCTTATTAAATTTGAGGAAAACTAATGTAATTGCTGCTTAACTATAATTTAATAATTACATAACACTAAAATTAAATTTTTGTAACTACATTATGAAACAATAATGGTAATTGCACGTTTTTAAGAGGATTATACTTTTCTTGAGGCCGTAAATAGGCCTAAAAGCATTAGCAAGCGTTGACTAACTTTTACAATTATACTTTTCTTAAGAATTTTTTTAATTGCCTTAATAAGTTATATAGTACTAGTTTACTATTATTAATTAGTAATTGACAAATTAATATATATCTTTCATATGTTATTATGTATAATATTTTACTGTTTAGTTAGTGGTAATAACTTTTAAATTTTATAAATTAGTAAGATATATAATATATATTATGAGTCACTAATTAGTTTACAACTACTAATTAATTATTACTAATACAAAATAGTTATTAGTAATACTAGATTACTAATTATATACATATATTTTTTTTGAACGTGATATGTATAATTTATAACACGCACTATATTGTTAATTTTTTTTTTAAGTATTGTTAAATACTTAATAAACATGACTTTTATATTTATAAGTTAACATATCATTTATAATTTTATAAGTTAACATATTATATGTAATTATATCATCATTGTTTTATTACTTAGCAATTATATATATTATAGTAACTTACCAATTTAGATTAATTATTAATTAATATTTAATAATTCATTATTTTTCATTTTTTAATTATATAATTAATAAATAATATATTTTATTACTATAAAAAAATACTTATGTATATATTATTATCGTCTCATATAAAAAATATATGAAGACATATAAGAAAAATATAAAAATTTGTATTTTAATTAATAAATCGGTTTCGCTATTCAATTTTCGATACAATTTAAATTGGAACTATTTAGGACGAATCTCAATTTAAATTCACACAAAAATTTGGAATCTTCTTATTAATAACATGCGATTTGGAACAATTTGATTCTTAATGAATCTTTATAAATATTTCAATTTTTCAAAATAACCTGAACAGATTACCGAAAATCTGTAGCATATTCTCACCCCTTAATGCGATGTAATATAGGCTATGCAATGTGGCCATTCACAAAGTTACCACATAAATAAAGTAAGAAAAAGAATTTGCGTCATATGTCATGTTTTTTATATTTAGAACATTTATAGCTTTTCAATTTTATTTTTCATATTTATACCTTTCTAATTACTTTTTTTTTTTTAATTTTTAATCTTTTAGGTTTATTATGTAATAGATTATTAAACTAATAGAATTTGTAATGATTTTGAATTAATTCAGTAAATGTTTTATAATTTTCTTTTTAGAATTATCTCATTTTAACATTTATTTTTTTTTATTAATATATACTGTTTGCTGTGACTTTATCTTGTTTGAAATCCATGGCTTATATAAATAGTAGTAGATATTAATTTAATTGTGGAAGTATACTGAATTTCATTTAATCTATTTCATAAATTAAATATTAAATAATATTATATATTAATTATTTATTAGAAGTATATATATATATATATATATATATATATATATATATATATATATATATATATATATATATATATATTATTTAATATATATTGTTTGCTATAATTTTTTATTTTGTTCGAAATTCATAATTTGTATAAACAGTAATAGATATTAATTATATTTTGAAAGTATACTGAATTTATTTTATATGCGAATTATATATTAAAATAATACTAAATTTTATAGTAATATATATTATTCGCTGTTGGTACTATAAAAACATTAAATTTTATAATAATGTATATTATTTGCAATAATTTGTTTCTTTTTTAATAAGAGATTAATGATTCTAATTTTATTTTTATTTTTTAAATTATAAAATTGATGTTATATACTTTTTGTTAAAAATAACCAAAACATAACTAATTTGAAAACATCAAGAAAATTAAATGTATAAATTTGTGAGACATGAAGCATTATCAATACAAATTTTATAATAGGTATACTATTATACACCTTTTGTATCAATCCAATAAATAAATAAGAGATTTTTTTTAGATTAAACTAACAAAATTTTTTAATGAAGGAGAATAGTATAATTATGATTGGAACTACATTAATTAAAAAGTAAATAAAAAATTAAAATAACAAATAATATGTACTTGTAAACACATAAATACCACTTGAAATTTTAAGAATTAATTTTATATGATATTAATTAATTTTATAAAAAATTAATTTTAAATTTTTATAAAATAAATAATTATTTATCAAGTAATAAATTTTCAACTAAATTTATAAAATTATAAATAATCATATTAAAAAATTGGTAATTTTAATTTAGCATAGCCGTTTGGATAAATATTATCATAGACAAATTGTATATTGAATAAACATTTAAAAAAAAGGATAGGGTGTGAATAAAGCACATGAATTGAATGTTATAAATATATTTTTTTCATTTTGTAGGCTATTTTTGAAAAAAAAAAATGAGATGGTAAAAAAAATATATTTTTTTAATGTTTTTGGGTTACTTGTGTAAAAATCTCAAATAAGAAATCAAATGGGCAATAGCCCAGTTTGCGAATTCAACACTGACAGATAAAATGGACCATGGCCCATTTTCTCCAGATGGGCGCTTCTTTTGCTCCCACCCTTTTTTCTCTTATCCCAATTCTCAAATAACTTCATCTTCATTATTGCCTGATGGCATAACAGTGCAGAAAAATATCAGGAAAACAAGGAGGAGGACCAATGCTTTCACTCTGCAATCCAATTGAAGTCTCTGCCCTCGTAAAACCCACACGCCTCCTCCATAAACCCACTACTCTCCATTTCTCTCTATTTCTCAGTAACAAATTCACTCTCACTCCTAAACCCCCAATCATTAACCCATTTCGCTCTAAACGATGCTCAATCACAGCCAGTGCAGCAGACTACGCCGTTTCTTCCGCCGCAACATCTGAGATCGACATGGTCAAGAATAAACAAGGAGTTTACACTTCCAAAAAGTGTAAGGTTGTCGTTTTATGGGACCTCGATAACAAGCCACCGCGTGGCTCGCCTTATACAGCTGCAATGGCGCTTAAGCAGCTGGCACAAAGGTTCGGGGATATTATCGAGATGTCAGCTTACGCCAACCGCCATGCTTTTATCCATCTTCCCAATTGGGTCGTGGAGGAACGCCGCCAGAGGAAACAAATGGATATTCTTGAAAGGAAAGGGGTTGTCAATTCTTCCGAACCCTACATTTGTGGAGTCTGTGGCCGCAAGTGCAAGACTAATTTGGATCTCAAAAAGCATTTTAAGCAGCTTCATGAGCGTGAAAGGCAAAAGAAATTGAACAGGATGAAGTCGCTGAAGGGAAAGAAACGCCAGCGTTTTAAGGAGAGATTCATTTCTGGGAATGATAAATATAACGAGGAGGCGAGGAGGTTGCTAACGCCGAAAGTTGGATATGGGTTGGCGGCGGAGCTGAGGAGAGCAGGGGTTTATGTGAAAACGGTGGAGGATAAGCCACAAGCAGCGGATTGGGCATTAAAGAGACAGATTGAACATTCCATGAGCAGAGGGGTTGATTGGTTGTTTCTGGTATCGGATGATTCAGATTTCTCCGACATTTTAAGGAGGGCAAGGGAGGCGAATTTGGGGACGGTGGTTGTCGGGGATAGGGATAGGGCGTTGGGCAGGCATGCGGATTTATGGGTGCCATGGATTGGGGTTGAGAATGGAGAGGTTACAGAAAATGATTTGATGCCAAAGAGTAGGAAGAGAAGTGAGGATTTGGAGGAGAATGATGGGTTCTTTTCGGTTACCCATATTGATGGCGATACTGGTATAGAGAGTGATATGGATAACGTCCTTAATGATCTTGCAGGAGCGTCGTCTGGGTGGAATGGTGTAAGGATTTCAGTGTTTTCAGAAGGAGAAGAAGAAGAGGACCAGGATTATCTATTGTGGGACAGTGAATATGAGGAAATCGAAGAGGAAGACGTGGACTTTTTTATCTAGTAAAGGCTAGCGTGGGATTGAACTCGTGGTTTGAGGGACATTTCATTTGTTTCGTGGGTCTTGGATAGTTTGCTTTGGTATAAAGGAATCATACATTGAGAATTATGAAAAACAGATTGAGTTTGTACATTGTCATTGGTAGCAGCAGTATTAGTAATACGGCTGTTCAAGGAAGTCATGAAATGGCTGAACAAAATTATACACATGGCTTCCTTCTTGTTCATTCATCATCTATATATGGAGGTTGATGTTAATGGCATCCAATTTTGAAAAATGGTACTTTTCTAACCCCAAATTACCTGTGTGTGTGGACAATATTTTCTTTTTGTACTTTTTATTTTTGGTATGGAATTGACAAGTGGTACTAGACTTAATGCATATAAATAAATGAAGCCATAAGATTGATACCAGTCTTTCTATTGGTTTACTTCTTGCTTATTGTTTTGGTTAGCATCCTGAGCAACAAGCTTGTCTCCGTAATCAATTTGTTGGCTTCTCTCTTGACAGAGCCATATTAGTTACGGGTAGGCCTGTTCAAAAATTAATCAAATCGACCAAACCAAATTAATTCAATTCAATCCAAACAAAAAACTGTGCTTTCAATATTATAATGGTTTGAATTGATTTCAAAAAATAGTTAAACTGAATTTTTTGATCTAGTTATGTTTCGAATACGAAAAACAAAAAAGGGGACTAAATCAAACCAGACCGAAGAATGCTAAAACTATATATTTTGATATATATATGTACCTAATTTTAATTTTATAGAGACATTTTTGTTTATTTTTTTCTGTTTATGCTAATTTTTAGGCTTTTTTTTTCTTATCTTTTTTAAGTTGATTTTTATCACGTTATATAAAATTTTCATCTATTTAAAATAGAATTTATCTTATTTTTGTTTTTCATATATGGGTTGATATAATTTCATATTATAAAATATTTTAATTTATATAATATTAATTTTTTATTTTCTTTAAAATATTTTTGCTTTATGGTTCAAATCAACCAAGCTGATTATCCAAACCAAAATTTAATAATATTGGTTTGGATAACTTTTAATTTTACTTGGTTTGGATATAGTTTGAACTATTTGCAAACTGATATGATTAGTTTGGTTAGAATAATTTACTCTAAAACGAGCAAACCGAACTATGAACACCTCTAGTTACGGGTTTTGCATGTTTACATAATTTATTTCTTCTTGATTACTTAGAAACTTTAGCAAACATTTTTCACTATTGGCTCCTGGGGCTAGGCCTTGGTGATATGAATGAATTACGATAATGTTTTAAAACGTTCAGTTGGATGTTCTTGAAGCCTTTTTGGGGAGAGAAGTGTAAATAAAGTAATTGGTTACTAAATTCTCTTTTTTGAGTAAGTAGAGAATTGAAAGACTAAAACAGCAGGTTGGTTTTTGGATGAACTATCACTAATCTGTCTTTAGGCTTTAGAGTGTAACTGCTGTTCAGTTAAAAAAAATAAAAGTGTAACTACTGTCAGTTGCCTGCAGAAACAACAGCAGACAGGTGTTATATATCCTTTTTCTCTTGAAATGAGTTTGCCTGCAGTCTAAATGGAAACCTAAAATAAGAGGTATTGCCTCTGATTGCTCTTCATAAAGCTGTGCAAATTTGTCAATGAGCTGCCTCTGGCTAACGTAAGACCTGAAGTTTGATCTTGAAATAAGGATCAAGGAATTTAGTTACGTAAAAACATGTCTGACCTGATATTACTTAGCAACGCTTCGAACTAATGATTGAAGAATACCTTGTTCTCTCATATGAAGTGTATCTTGAACTTGTGCTTGTAGAAGATGAAAAATCTATTAGGATGTCCTTTAGTTATGCAAGGATGGGTGAAGGACAAAGTAAGGAGGAGGACAATGAATTATTGAGAATTTGAGATGACAATTTGTTGCCCTTCTCTTGATTTTCTTGAATGAAAAAGCATGATTTATGTAATTCAAGCGGTGCAAATTCCATGTTCTGTGTCTTTTTTCTGATTTTACCAATTTAAAACCACCATGATCATTACATTTGTCCATTTAATTAAATTTGTTCCCTTTTGTGCTAGTTAAGTATTCATGGGCAACTTTCTAATTAAGATGAAAATTGCAAATGCAATTGATATCTCATCCTTGTTCCTCATGAATGATGATGTTGCAAGAATAATTATAGCAACTTGAGGTCCTAGAAAAGATAAGTGCACTGCTAATAACTCGAGTAGTCAGGTATTTGATGATGGACTTTCCATTATATAATGTGATTATTATGTGCAATTTTCATAATGGTTAGAATTCTAGACTCTCAATCTTGGCATTTTATTATTCAGGTTCAAGGCTAGGGTCAGGTGCCCCTGGAAGACCTTCCATGGGAAGTCTGAAATATTAGCATCTTGGATCAAGTTAAATGCTTTTAGATCAATTATTATAATATTCTAAAAGGCATCCTTTTCAAGTCAGATAAGCATTATAGGTTAGTTTCTACCTGTTGGTGACATACGTTATCAATATTTTCTGCTTAATTCCCATTGGTATTGATTAACTGTAGCACGTGTGATGAGTTCAATGATACAATGAGTGAATGTAAATTGCAGAGTTTTTGAATCATTATAATATTTATTTTCTTGATTTTTTTCTCCTCGTAGTATGACTCTGTCGATTTGTGATATCAGGTTCTATACGAAGAATCAAATGAATTTTGAAAATGATCGAATGGCCATTACAGTCAGAGTGGCAGATAAATTTCATAAAAAATGCTTGAATTGCAGAAAGTTCAAGACCCCTGCACTGCTGAGGTCTTTTTCAGTATTTAGCCAAATCGAACTTAGGACGTTAAAGCCTTCTGATGGTCCATTGAATTTAGCACCATAGCAGTTTATTTTTAAGAGTTAGTGAGATTTTCCTGTATCTCTTATCAGTTATCTTTACAGTTTGGGATTATGATATTATAATTATAATCTAATGATATTATTTTCTGCCTGCCGACTAAATCTCCAAGTTGGCTAATTTGGCAAATCCCACATCCTACTTCTGAATAAAAAAAAAAAAAATCTATATTTTCGGTATAATTGTTATTAGGCTTAGTTACAAAAAAGTCAAAAAGTAATTGCAAAGAGTTCCTGAGCTTTTAATTTTGATAATGTTATGCAAGAACTTTTTAAATGTTGTATGCTGCGATGTAAATACCGATAATAATGGCTGAATTGAATTTGCTGACATATCAAATGAGGTCTTATCTTAAATAATTTAGAAATTAATATATCACTGATTATAATAAAATAGTGAATAAAAATCATATTCTGCATATAATAACTAACACAGGAAAAAAACTAACGTAAAAAAATTAGTCATTTCAGTTTCATTTTTTAAAATAATCAAGCAGATCAATATAGAAATAATTAATATTTCTTTAATTATTATTGGTTGTTTGATTATTACCAAAGGTATATTTGTTTTTATTTTTATATGTTAATTAGAAAAGATTTATTGAAGCAATTTCCTATAGCCAAAAATAATATTTTGTAAAAGCAAATTATCCTATAATTGCCTAAATATATTCTAATTTTTTTTAAGCATGAGAGAAAGGATTCAATCCTGATTCAAAATATGTATTTACATTAATCTCGATAAAATATGTGTGTCAGTAAGGAAATCAGTCTGTAGATTGATTGGTTAATGAGTTTTTAAGGTGGGTAAAAAGGTGTTTTTCAGTTATTAACTCTTTTAAATGATTTTTTTTCTCTTCTTTGTGCTGATGTTATTGGTGTTTCTTAGCAAAATAAAGTTACTTTTTGAGTTTTCTGGTATAATCCTTCACTATAATAAAAAAATTAATCTTGATAAAATATTATACATTTTAAATTAATTAGGAATCAATTGATTTTGATAATTATCTGGCAAAATATTATGCACATCTTTTCTTTCTTTCATCATTATTTAAGAATTAAGATATATGATGATATGTTTATGTAGTAGTTTCCATTCATTCAATCAAATCTCAAATTGAATGTTTTAATGAAATAGGTGGCGTGTTAGTCTAGTAGTAATTATAAATTATTTTAAAATTGCTGTCAACATTTGAATCTCACAAATAACAAATTTTCTCAGCTAATAGTATAAAAAAAATAATCTCATGATTCATTCAAATGGATGATCATTTGAAATAAATATAGATTTAATTTTAATTTTTTTTAAAAAATTATTTAAATTTAAATTACAAATATTAAATTCTTAAAAATATATATAATATTAAAATTTAAATATTTAAAATAATTATTTATCCAAATAAATTTTGAATAAATTTTGTTTCATTCATAACTATGTAGACTTGATTCATAATGCTATACATTATATCATATTGACAAAAATAATTATCCTGCCCATAAATTTAATAACAAAAAAAAAAAAAAAACTGCCATCAATAAATAAGATATGAACATAAAAACTCCCTCCTATATATATTTTTTAATTGACCTTCAAAATTTAACATATATTTATTTGTGAAATGTAAAAGGAAAAAGAAAAGAAAGAAAAAAGGAGGAAGAATAAGAAGAAGAAGAGGGGATTTACATCATTTAGATTTTGTCAAATAGGACGGTGAGTTTTACATCATTCTTAGTCTTGAGGCTTTATTTAATTAATTAAAGTTACTACTAATCAAAGTTGACCACAGTTATTTCTCGACCAAAGTCGCAATTAATGCACTAAAACATACTCCATATGATAATAATAAATAATTAGAGTCTAAAATTAATGATGGTTGAGGGATGAGAAAAGGAAGCAAATTAAACCAAAACCAAAAAGGCTTGCCTCGTCGCCGCTTAGTCGCTCTCATGCAGTCATGCTCCATCCATCACCGACTTGTTCACAACCCACACACACCGTCGATAGTGTGCTTGCGCTCGTCAGTGACTTGCCTCTATCCATTGAACAATAATTCAATTTCTCTGTTGCCTGCCCGATCAATATTTTCCCCACTCATCCACCTTTTTTCTATATGTACAATTTTCTTTTTTCATATTATATTAGAGTTAGTCATCTTATAAAGATATAACACAATATTCTACAACTAAAAAAAATAAAATAAATAGTCAAAATAATTCAATTTTCATTTAATTTTATTCATTTCAATTAAATTTTAAGTCTCAATTTGTGAAGAAAATTATAAATCAAATTGATTAAATTTTTAAAAAATTTTATATTTTTTAAAATTTATACCTAACCTATAAATATGTATAATTTCTATATATTTAAGTATATATTTGATTTAACTTAATTAGTAATAAAATGGGAATGAAAATGAATGGATCGAACTTTTTATTTTTTTTCCCTTGGAAAAAAGAGAACCAAACATCTACTCAAAGTTAGGATAATTTGGCTTAAATCTATGCCATACATTTTTACTTCATTTTGACAATTTAAGTAAGGCGATGTGGTACTTCTCCCACTCCCCCTTTCATTTGGTTTCCAGCTCCGAAAATTGTATTCTAAAGAGAGATTCTTTTCTATATTAAAGAAAGATAATGACAAAAGGAAAATTTCAGCGTTTTCTTTTACAATTATTACATTTAAATATTTTAATGTTATCATACCATAAACTTTAATTATTGTTTTAAACTTTTTGTTTAAACTTATTGACAATGTGTCTATTTATCAAATTGTATTTTGATAAGAATCAAATACAAATTTATTTATTTATTATTTGTAGACTCATTCCATGCTATAAATATTAGTTTTATAAGTTATTCTGTAATTAAAACTAAATATTTTTATTTAGAGTTATGAATTAATGATAATTAAGAATTTTTTTTTAGCACTAGAAAATTAGGAGACTCCAACCTAAAATATTGCTCAATCCAGAAATAACTTATATTATGTTATGTCTGCTAGTGCTTAATTAATGATTAAAATTTGATTAATAAGTTTCATTTTTTATGAAAAACAATCAAATGTCAACTAATTTAGAAACACTTGGCAAATCAAAATTGGTATCATTTTCATATGAAAGCAAAATTAGAGAATTGTCAAAGTTTTTGGATTCTATTAGTCAAGTTTAAGTAATGTTAAATCAAAGTCAAGGTTAATGTAAGGTGTATTAAGTTTATAATAGATTGAGTTTTACAACACAAAATGCCTAAGCCATTGAAATTGGTTTACCATATATATATTCTGAATATAAGTCATTCAAAGTTCTTGTAATTAAAATGTAAAATCTATTTCGCACTCATTTTTATACGATTTAATAATAATAGTATATTTTGTGCGATCATTTTATTTATTTGTTTTAATTAATTAAGATATCAAATAAGTATGGATAACATAAAAATAATTATTCTAATTATATCTATAGTTTTGTATAGGAAACACTGCAAAGGACACAATTAAAAAGCTTGGTATTTTTAACCAATAATTTATCATATTAGTCAATATCGTGCACCTTTATAAAATAATATTATAATTTGACTTATTTTTTTATTGTTATCTAAAAATAAGATATAACAATAAAATTTCATGTATATATATTATTTACAAAAGAAAATTATAAGATATTCTTTAAATATTATATAGCAAAAAATGAAATAGGATATATATAAGTTTATTTTTAATATAAAAATTTAATATTATTTATTAGATATAATTTTTTCATTATTTTCCTATGTATATGAGTGTATGATTGTGAGTATAATTGCACGTCTATTTATCATGTGCATTGCACAGAGGTGTAGTTTTTAATAACTTAGAATCACTTTTTAATATTGTTCTACTGATGTTGTTATTATTATTATTGTTTACTATTTCTTTTGGGAATTAATGATCATTTTTTCCAAAAATACATCAATGTGAATTACATAGGTCATGAGCTAAGTTCTATTTAAATTATATTCAAATAAAATCAAGCATTTATTACTAGATTTTCAAGCATTTGTTGAGATAATAGATTTTTTTTAATTTAATTTTAATTTGGACGAATATTATGTTCAAAAATGTGTTTTGTAATTAGAAATTTCTTTTCCATGTTTCTGTAATTTTGAATTCAATATATTAAAAATTAACACATTAATCAAGTTAACATAAATAAAGAAGTGGTTCATTAATTTAACGAACAAATTACTTAATAAAACCTCATTGTTATTATACGAAGAAATAAAAAAAAATAAGCATAAAGTATTATTTGATTATCAGTTAAATTGACAGAAAATTATCACTTATATTTAATAAATATTTTTATTTTATATATTTCAAATTAATAGGTGAAAATTTTAATTAATATCATTATTTTATTTATTTTTTATTCAATAAAAATACATTTATATTTTTTTAACTTGTTATTATGCGTTTTGATTGGTAGATAGAGCAAATTAGCAATGTAAATCCAATAACCAAACACGCCGGTGTTTGCGTGCTGGAGGCGCAACTATCCACGTCGGCATTCGCATGTCCACAAGTCGCTACGTGGATTTCCTTTCATTCGTACACTCCAAAATGCCGTTTTGGACTCACTCGCCCAACTCCCAACCATTGCCTATATAAACACTATACCAGCAATATTCTATGCTCAAAATAATAGTACAAAATTCCAAAATATCACTGTTTCCGTGACTCAGGTCCATATTTCAATTTTTTCTTAATTCCAATTTAATTTGGACTTCTGATGTAAATCATAATACTTTAAAATTATTTAATTTAAAATTCTTAGGGCGGTGTTTGCAGATCGCAAATTGTAGGGCAAAGCAAAATTTTTTATTGTCTTGTTGATTTGACAAAATTATCCTCTCAATTAAATATTACCTTTCATGTTTGTAAGCATTCTTATCAACCGCCATTATTATTATTATTAACCTTTTATATCAATTTATATATACATATGATGCAATAATTTATTCACAAATTAATTTAATAATTTAAAATAAAAGCATTGTCCTATATTATTATTATTATTATTATTATTATTATTAGTAATATATATATATATATATATATATATATATATATTTGAATTAGTAAGGTAATGTTATACAATATAATATTTTTGTTTTAATTTATTAACTCAATTGGTATAATATTATCTTATTTTTTTTAAAATATATTATTTAATTTGAAAATATTTTAAATAATTTATTTTTTAAAAATAATTAAATTAGATGATATCACGTTAATTGAGTCATAAAGTTAATATAAAAATATTCTATTATAGAGTATTTTCCATACTAAGAGAGAAAGAGGGGGATGATGGAGTATGTCGGCCAAATTTGGATTTATCTTTAAGGAAGATCAACGTGGCGGCCGTGCCGAAACGACAGACTAGCAGCCAAGTAGGAAACTGACATGTCCTACCTCCTTTTTTTTTTTATTTTTTATTTTTTATTTATCTCATCCCTCTAATAATTATTCTCATTTTCGTTTATATATAAACTAACCATCCCATGTATTGCAACCGTTTTACCTTTCTACGATTGAAACCACAATAGAATCTTTCTTTTTGCTTCTTAATTCTTAATTCCTGATGTTATTATTATTATTAGTTAGTAGTAGTAGTTGAATAAAACATGGAAGCAGTAGGCGAGTGTTGTTCTAGTAATTCAAGCTCATCAACTTCTACAACAACCACCGAGAAGCGAAAGCACAGGCAACAACAAGACAAGCCTTATAGAGGTATAAGGATGAGAAAGTGGGGCAAGTGGGTCGCTGAAATTAGAGAACCAAACAAGCGTTCTCGGATTTGGCTTGGTTCTTATTCTACACCTAAAGCCGCCGCTCGTGCCTATGACACCGCCGTTTTTTACCTTCGTGGTCCTTCCGCTAGGCTTAATTTTCCCGATTTGATATACCACCAAGACGATCAACTACGTGATATGTCTGCTGCTTCTATACGCAAAAAAGCTACTGAAGTTGGGGCTCAGGTGGATGCCCTTGAGCAAACGGCTCTCCAATATGCCCATAATAATTCAGGAAAAAAACCCAATCCAGAGAAACCTGACTTGAACCAGTATCCAAACCCAGAAAATTCTGATGAAGACTAGAAGATATAAATATAACCCTAAACTCCTTTGTAACCTTTTGTTCCTTTTTTTTTTTTTTTTTCCTTTTATAATCTTTTTTGAGTCAATAGCAATCTAGCTAGTTAAATTAGTCACCAGTATGCGTGCTTGAGAAAATCTCAGACAATCGTAACTGGGTGTATTCAAGAGTTTTAAAATTATTAGAGAAATATAATTTTTTTTTTTTTTTGTTAAATTTTACCAAATTAGATGGAGTGAAATTGTTAATTTGGGGGTAAAATGAGTTAAGCTACTCTCTTAATACTGTCTCTGTTTGTAACAATTAGAAGAAGTGGGGGGTTGAACATTGCAATAGTAGTTGTTATAAGTTTTTAGTTGGTTGGTTAATTAGTTAAGGCATCAAAGTTTAATTGTGTTTTGTCTTTTAGTAGACAGGGAGAGAGAGGGTGCTCTGTTGTTGATATTCTTAGTACAATTCCAATAACATGCTTTGAAAAGTATATGTATGATGAAGAGGATGAAGAAATTAGTGCCATGGAATTTAACTCTAATGAAGCAGCAGCTATATCCATATATCCTACTTTTTTATAGTTTTCTATTTTATTATATATTTATAAACACAAAAAAAGAAATTAATTTAAGTTGCCAAATTGTTTTTAAAGAAACAAAGTAGTAGATAAGAAGATAAGGAAGAGCTTGGGGTTGGGCATCAACGAGTGCTAGTAGTGACGTGCCTGTGGACACCACAGAACACAAAATGAAAAAATAATATATGTAGGAGTGAGATGGGTAGTGGTCCTCAATCAGGGAGGTTGTCATCGTCATTAGATGGTGGAAAGCTTACGAAAGGTCGTTCGGTGGGAGTTGATGGGCGGTGAGTGCTGTTTCTCCCCCCTCTCTTTTTTAATTATTTAATTAAAATCATAATTAATATTGTAAAAATTTGATATGTATGGTATTGGTATTGGCACGGGGACCATTCGTTAAATTATTTTATACTGTGTTTGTGTGTAGGTTTGGACGGTTGCTTATAATAGCTTGGTTCATTGGTTGTGTGTGACCAAAATCTGCGGCTGCCTAATCTTTATCCAATAAAATTGCCTCTTTTAAGAAAATTATACCAAGATTAATCATCATGATCTCACGCATGATTATTGTTCTTATTTTTATTTAATTACTAACTACCGATTCTTCTTGTTAATTTAATTATAAGAGTTTACTGTATTTTCTCTTGGTCGGTTCGGTTGCCATATTCATTATGATGGTATATGATAAAATTAAAAACACATAACATTTAAATTAAAATAATATACCATGAATATCTATACTATTTTATCTATTTATTTTATTATAATTCTATATTATATTTCTTATATTTTATTATTATTTATATATTATTATAATTATATAGTTATAATATTATTGTATAATTATTATATATTATATGAAAATTTAAATGATAAATAATATAAGTGAGATAATTTTCAAAATATAAAAGTTTAATCACTTATTGTATATAGTATAAATTTTAAGTTAAAATTTTTAATTTATCATTTTAAATAATTTTTTTATTTAATTAAAATCTTTAAAATTGCATTACAAAATAATTTAAAACAATTGAGTTAAAAATTTTAATTTTAAATACTATTATATAGACACCAGCTAAGCATCGCATCACTAAAACAATTGCAAGAATTTTCCTTTTCTGCCCAAACAATAACCGATAGGGAGAGAGTTTAGTGTTTCCATATTCATGTTAAATAAAGGTTATATGTAAACGCCATTGGAGTGCCTTGAGCCACAAGAGAAATGACTGTTGAAGAATAATAAAGACTTGACCATGATATTTTGAAAGAAACCTAAAAATATTATTATAAGCATGATTGGACAATTAAACATGCTAAGGCACTTACTTCTCCAAGGTGTATTCCACTGCCATGTGTATTATCTTTCTCAGGTATAAAATTATATACTAAATCTAAAACAAAAGAAGAAAAATTCTTTCGTTGGTTCTGGTTGATTGGATCACATAATAAAATAAATATATTATCTGTACCTCATAATTCCAAATCAAATTATTAGTTCAGTTCTTTATTTGATAAACTCTTTTAATTTGTTAGGTAATTAATTGGAACTGTATTGCTTCAATTTCTAGCTACAAACTTCAATCCACACAAAAATAAAAATTTTAACTAATTAAGTTTTTAGCTACAAACATAAATTTTTGTTTCAAATTATTATATATGTCGTGGCAGAAGCTTTATGCACTAGCCACAACTTCTATAGTACAAAAAAAATATCATAACTAATTTAATATTTTAGCTATGATTTTTAAATAATTATTGCTATAATTTAAAAACTAGCCATAATACATTTGTGAAAGCAAAGAGTTATGGCTAATTAAAAATATCTGTTATGATTAATCAAAAAAAACCATGGCAATAACTAATTAATTCTTTCCTTTCTTAATTGTGTAGTTCGATTTGCTTGTGCTTTCATTTTTCTTTTTCAAGGATTGTGGAGGTATCTTTAATTAGGATGGTTGAGGTTGAGCCAATTTAAAGGATGATATAAATAATTGATGAAGCGCATTCTTTTTTAGAAAAGAGAGTTTGTAATTTATGAATTGAATGTAATTTTATTTTAATAATATTCTTATGTCATTTTGCATTTATTTGGGCATATATGTAATATTAAATATTTTAATTTATTAAATTTGATACCATTTAAATATTTTAGTATTCATGGGTAGTAATTTTATTTTTCATTTATGAATTTGTTAGATCCATAGCTAACATGCATAGGTACTTTGTACTAAATTATTCATAGCTAATAATTAAATATGGCTATGGACTCAAAACTTCTATAGCTAAATAAATGATCTTTTTGCTATAGCAAATTATTTTGCTACATTATTAAAAAAAATTGTGAATAAATAATTTATCTTTGGTTATGAACATATATAAATTTCGCAATAAACTTTTAGCTGCTCTGCATCTTATTACAACAAGTTACGAGAAATATTTTATTAGTTAAAGTGTTAGCTATAAATATTAAAACATAATTTAATGGTGAGTGCATATTATTTTGAGCGATAAATTTAAGATCGATTCCCTCTTTTAATATTTATGCATTATTTTTAAATTTACTAACAAACTTGCCAACATAATATGCTGATTAAATTTTTAGCTTTCTGTGAAAAGATATTGCTAAATTTTTTTTTATAAATTTAATTTAGATTAAAACTCAAATTTAAAAATTTTCATTTACTGAATAAAAAATGTACGTATCTCCCTAATTGTAATGTAGAGAATAATAGCCGCTCTCTGCGCTCATCCAAGAATACGATCGCTCGCATTAGGAATTTCCGTCCTTTCAACACAAACAAGAATAATAAATTAATAATTAATATTCTATCATCAAGACGGTACCACATATAACCAGGTTGTCGCGCACTGTAACCAGGTTGTCAGTCTCGCACAAAGCCAACTCAGGAGAGTAGAGATGCTATCTAAATTCCAAGAAAGAGTATTTCCTGGGCAGAGCTCAAAAGCTGTAGGTACATCGATCTCCACTTACAATTCATTTATATATTTATATTAATATATAGTTTCTTCAAGTGTTAATTAATCTAATAATAAGAAAAATCAATGACTAAGTTGTGATTATTGAAGTTTTCCGTTTAAATTTGAAGGAATTACCGAGACCACTTTACTCTAAAAAAATGTAAAATAAAGTTTAAATACTTTTGCAATTGCAAGACAGATGCATTCATCCAAAAGTAGGGAGGACAATTTAGTTCTTGTCATTGGGTATCCGTCCCACCTTATTTTTTAAATAAGGCAGAGAGAGTTTAAAAATTCAAATTCAAATTAAATATGGGGCTTGAATGGGTAATACTATAATCTGCCCCGATTATATATATAATATATATTTTTTTAATTTTTCAATTATTATATAAATATTTGATATATCATTTTTAATTTATAGCTTATTTTTTATATGAAAGATAAAATATATTTTATAAATATGTAGAAAATATATATAAATGAATATGTACATTTATGAAAAATTAATATTAAATATTTTTTAAAGAAAAAATAAAAATAAAACTAGGTATACCAATGAATACTAATCTCATTTTATTATACAGCCTACCACTCGGAGTTGCTATAAATAAATATTAGTGGGGCAGGTATGGGTAATGAAAAATTTGCCCCATACTCGGCCGCTGCTATCCCACCAAAAGACAAACTAAAAGGAAGTAGAATATACGTATATGCATAATGCTAGAATGTGATATAAATTTTGTTAGAAAAATTAATATAAATTAATGTAATTTAAACATATTATACGGTAAGAAATAAATAGACAATAATTATTTTTATTTTATACCATAAAATATGTCAAAATATTATGTAATTATCTTTATTTTGTCAAATGCAGTTGCGTTATTTAAAATTATTATATATATATATATATATATATATATTCTTTTTTTTAGGTAAAGGTAATAATTAATTTATGCTACAAAAATAATATGTAGCAATAAATACTAATGTTGCAAAAGTAGCAAACTCACTAAAAAGGCATGCGGTTTCATACCTAAAACTAAAAATTATGACAAATACTTTTCATGATATATTTTGAAAGAGCCACTGAAGTCCTTAGTCCTTTACCTTTTCAGTTCAATCAAATGGTTGAAGCAAAACCCTTTTTTATGATGATAATTCATGATTAATGTTTATGATAGTAACATAACATATATATCAACATCAAAGGGAAGGCACGCTACCAGACATGTAATTACAAGACTTCAAAACTAGAAAATAATAAAAACAAAAGAGATATCTGAATCAAGCAAAAAATAGCAAGCTTTAATAATTAATTTCTATGGCTGAAACTTCTCTGCCAATTAAATTCAATTTTTCCTTTTTTTTTTTTTTTTTTTTGCCAATGAAAAGATCAATTCGTTCAAAATGATAATCAGAAGCATCAGAGAGCAACAATTGCTCCAATCTTGGAGGAGTTACAACATTCCAGACAAGAGACAAACCTCCAAAAGCCATAGTTTTTACAATCCAATTAGCTACTGAGCTTGCTTCCCTCCGAATCCAACAGAGACTACAATCAACAAAATAAGATTTTAAGTTTAAAATTACAGACAAAAGAGCTCTAATTTCCCAAGGACTAGTTTCTATTGGAACAGAGCAAGATTGAATTAATCTCAAACAATCAAATTCAATGATGATTCTCCTGAGGCCCAGTTGTTTCGCAAAACGCAAGGCAAGAACCAAGGCTTCTGCCTCTGCTGATAAAGGTGATCAGCTGCTTCTTTTAATTACAATTCCGTCCACTAGATTATCTCTATTGTTAATGTCAATTTTTGAAAGTCAATGTTAGGTATAAGTTGTCTGTAGACTGTCTGTATAATGTCAAATTTTCAGCTTTACCTCATATGTATAACCCACAAATTATGCCATAAATTGTGCTATTAATCATGTATTAATAGCTATAAATACCTTTGTAAATTTATAAACTACACATCAATAAAAACGTTCTGATATAATTCTTATTGAAATATTCTCTCATTTAACATGATATCACAGCCATTCTGTGATATCTGATCCAATTGTTTTGTATTTATTCTGTTTCTCATTTTAAAACCACTGTCCTACTGAAATCATTCCATGCACACGTCAAACTCTCATTGACTTTCAAATATTGACATTAACATCTATGATTCCTCAAAATTGCTGCTATATCTGTTCCTGGACAGAAAGTTTGAAGGGGTCCATCTTTGAGCTTGAGGTCTCTGCACATTGATTGGAATTTTTCTTTTTATAAGCAACTGCTTTTTTGGCAATCCTTGGAGAATGTTTCTGCCGTTTCCAGTGTCTTACTTGGATCAATAATTTTGCGGTGAAATACAAAATTTTTCCTTTGCTTCCATATAGAGCATAGCATATACACGATAGTTTGACAATGGCTTGTGAATATCCTTGCTGATGGAAATGTTGAAACATGGACTACCACCAGTCTGCAAATTTCAAATTTTGATTAGCCTGAATTATAAGACCCCAAGATGACTCGGACCAAGTGGCTTGAGCATGAGTGCACATTAATAATACATGCTCAACAGTTTCAGATTCCTGATTGCATATTTCACACATAGAATTATCAACAATTTTCCTGCGGCAAAGTTTTTCTCTAGTTAGTAGAATACCATGTGATGCTCTCCAAATAAATGTGGCTATCTTTGGAGTCAGCCCACTGTTCCATATATTCCTCCAAATTTCAGAGGAGTATGCTGACATATTAGAGCTTGTGGAAGGAGCATTTTCTTCCTTTTTTTCTAATAAGTCACCCGTATCCAAATTTAACTGAATACATCCCGTCTTTTGACCAGTGCCACACACATTGATCCTTCTCACCTTCATTCCCAATTGGTATTTTTGATATAGCAGCCATTTTTTCATTTGAAAATAATTGTTTTAAAAGATTTTGATCCCACTCCCTTCTTCCATTTATCAAATCAGCTGCTTTAAATGGGAAGAAAGCTAACGGTCTTCCATTTATCAATCAGCAGTGGCCTGCCCTGTTAGTGTTAATAATCTCTTAATTAATTAACTTAATTAGCCCTCTTTTGACAGTTAGTTCAAACATTTAATAACACGCAAGCCCAATCTATTGAACAATCGGGAAATTATAGAGCTAATTAAGAGAAAGGCCAAAAACCCTGAAATCTGTAAGCCCAAACTTCATAAACCTAAATAACCTTTTTTAACTAGACAGACGTTTCCAAAATGTGGGATGGGTCGGGCTTAAAGCGGGCTGAGAATGTTTATCCTCAGTATCAGCCCGACTGGGATCACCAAGTCCAATAATATATATATATATCAAGAAAGATGATTATTAATTGGATGGATGGGAAGGGTCAAACTTTTTATTTTCTTACCGTCGTTTTGTTGTTATTATTGATTAGGTGGTGGAATTGGAGTCTTAAAACTTTAAAGCATTCCCAAATGAATCTTTTAAAAATTTGAAATTATTAAAAAAGGCGATAATATATTACTATATATGTGATTCCCGAAAATGTATAAATTTGGTGGCACATTTTTATAGAAATGCGACTCTCCTTTCTCTTTTTACTGCAAATATTTTTTGTCAATTTGCATTGTTAAAGGATTCTGAAGTTGTCATGCATGTTATTTTCCCCTTTAATTTCGATCGACTTGGGATTTTGCATAATCTGGTGTTGCTTATAAATTCAAAGGGATCATCATGATAGTATGTTGATTAATTAATTAATTAAGATATCATGTCACCTGTTTCGCTGATTAATTCAGAAAATCCAAACTCTTTAATAATCCAATCCCCATTTTTTGATTTAACTTATTTGCTTTTGTGGGTGCTACTACTTTATTTGTTATCATTAGCTGTTGAATAAGTTTTGGACATATATAGAAATTTGCTCCCTCTACTCATATTAATGGCCTCTAGCCCATATTTAACTAAAAGAAGAACCATTTATGTTGATTAATGGTGGATTGCGACCAAAAGTTTTTGGACTCATTCCAGCTTCAGTTGGCGGGAAACTGAAAGTCCAGCCCTAATGCATATTGATTTTAGATCTAAATAACAAGTATTATTGAAGTGGGTCATGAATCATGATATCAATTTAATTGTAGCACTTTGGCTGTGTGTAATTGGAGAATAGTTTTCACACACTCTTCATGAAAAGGTTCGGCTCTACTAATATATATTATAAGCAGACTTTTTATATGTAATAGGAGTCAAAATTTAACTCTTCGAGTTTGTGCAAAACATGCACCACCAAAAAATACAATAAAAAGAAAAAACATAGAATCAAAAAATAGAAAGATGAAAGAAAGTAAAGTAAAGAAAAGACTATAGAATTTTTTTCCTTTTTTTTTTTTTTTTTGTAAAAAAAAGAAAGAAAGAAAGAAAGAGAAAAGTTTGTATAGTGAGGATCTTTCAGTGCCATCAATTCAATTAATTGAGCTTGGACTGTCATCCATTTACTCTCTCAAAATAAAAATCCCTTTCCCTGCACATTTGCACCCACTTTCCCTTACACGACATGACAAATTTCTCACCAAGTGATCATGTTTATCATCCTTTGTTTTAATTTTTTAGTTTTTTAATTTTTCTTTTTCGAGAAAAAAAAAAAAGAAAAGAAAAAGGAAAGAGTGAAAAAGATAAAGAGAATTACACTGTAGAACCATAAAGTCTTGAGCTAAGTATAATATAAAGATGCCCCATCTAAAATCTAGTTGGGAATATATTTCAATCCAAACAATGATGCTTTGCCCACATTTACTTTATTTTGGCATCATGCAATAAAGGTTTAATTTTACTTGTTTATTTATTACAAAAAGGGTGAAAAGAAAAAAGAAAAAAGAAAAAATTGGTCAGTAACAACAGCACCAAAACAATCCCTTTCTATCAATTTCCAAGCTAAAAAGGCTTCCAAGCAAAACGAAAACTAAGAGTATAGAAATATAAAGTGATTAACAAAAGTGGGTGAAGATGACCCTTTCTCATAAGTCATATCCACCACTATTATACCGCTTATTATAATTACTTACAATTTATGATTTTTTTTCTTTTAATTGTATGATACGATTTGATGCCACGTGTCAAACATTTTTCTCCTACCGACATGTTAACCCCTTTGGATCAACTTCCAATCACATCAAAATTTTTCTCATTTTTTGGATTCTTAAGTATGCCCTTTTAACGGTCTTCAACCTCAACCGTAGGATCCATTTATAATTTTATTAATTGCTTAATTAATCTACTTCGCTCATGTCTTGGTTACCTTGACTACCAATTTTCTTCTTCTTAAAAACATAATAAAAAACCCATGCTTTATTTTATTATAAATAAGGTGAGAATGCCATAATTTAATCTATCTCCTTACTCTCTGTTATATATTTATCTAGAATGAGACATAATTCGTTTAAAATGAAGATTATTCACACATTTAACATCGCCAATTATTACCGTCTAACGGTTTCCTCCGCCATATGGGTATGGTATTTGATACAAACCCCACTTTTATCTCTAAGTGCAACTCATAATTTATATGTTATTTTAACAACTAGCATCTAAATCATTCTCCAAATCTAATACTACTGTGAAGGAATGCAAGTCTAACAATAATTCGTATCATATGTACTTTTATAAATAGCCTATTTTTCTCCATTATTAATACTCTCTAGATATTTCAATTTTTTAAATTTATACTCTTTACTGACTTAAATATTATAATGGTCCTAGACATATCATTTGAATCTTATAACCTTTTATTTTATAGACTTAGCAAATTACCTAACTGTGCACTTGAGATCATAATTGAGACTTGAGTGTATCACTATCAAACTAAAATCAAACATATTCTAATTATGTACAGCTAAAAGGAACAATTATTATACATGTTCAATATATGTAACTCTTCACTTCTTCTAATGCCTGGCCAACATTGCGTAAATAAATGAAATTTTAGCTTTGCGGGACTATTGTAGTTTTGAAATACGAAATAAAATCACGTGTTATGGATTAAAAAAAAATAATCTCAATATATAGTTAGTTTGGTGGGGAAAAATTTTTCTTCTCTTTTATTTATTTTTTTGGCTTAGATTTTTAAGGCTAACATTTAAAAAGTGATTTTTAAATTTATGGACCAAATGTGAGAGTTGCGTTATTAAATCCACCCATGGAGAAAAAAAAGTTTAATTTCTATTAACGCACAAGTTAATCCGAAAAGGCTGATCTTAAGAATAATAATAAATTAAAAACTTAAAAATTAATTAATTATTTTCAAAAATAAATAAATTTATTAAAATTATTAGAACGACCTATGTAAATAATTAATCACTCTAAATGATTAAATATTTAAAATTTCACATTATATTTAATTTTTAAGCTTTTATATTTCAAATTTAAATATAAATTTATAATAATAATTTTAAATGATCATCTATTTAAATATATTATAAATGAATTTAAAATTTTGCAATTAAATATATTTCTCATGATATTGTGTTTAATTTGTTGTGCATGAGAAACAGAGGTTAGTGTTGTTGAATGTTGATGCAAAATAGTAGTAGCTGATGATGATGAATGGGGGGTGTGGCCCATAAACACGTGCAAATGATGACATTGTCTTCCCTAATGATGGATTCCCACCGCTTCTTCCACTGTGTGGGATCCACTCCTATCATGCAACCCTACTTCTCAGTGTCTTCTTTACGTTTGACCAACACACAATCTCACGTATCAAACCATATCTCTTGTTTTTATACACAGTTGTATCTCATCAAAATTGCTCCAATAACACGTCTTGTCTACTTCTATTAACATCATTTAATTTGCAACAACTCTCCTCCATTTAATTTCTATCTTGTTTAAATTTCACAGATAGGCCCATCCTATTAATTTTAATGATTTTTATCACACACAAATTATTAATCCATCACATATAGTATACATCAAAAACTTTCTATAGCAGTGATAGGAATTTCAGAAGTATTGTTTGCTAATGCGGGATAGATCAATAATCAAAATTTAGCACTTCTAAAGTATTATTACTAATAAATATTTAAGATACTGTACTCAAAGACATAATCTATCAATAATAAATTTAGATTCAAATTTAATTTTTTAATGCCCAAAAATTTAAAATTTTTATTAAGAGATAATTTAATTTCAAATTTTGAGTGACTTTGAAAATTGAGAGTGAAAAAAAAAAAAAAGAAATTAAAAAATAATTGCCATCCAAATACTGTAGTTTTATTTATATTCTATATGTCAAAATGGGAAAAAAAATCTTGCTAGCTAGTCATTGGCACCGAAAAAAAAAAAAACATGGCTCTAGCTATAGAGAAAATTGACAGATAGCATGAATAATCATCACAATTGGTATAGGTTCTTGTTGAAAGGTTGTCGTTCAATGTATAATTCTAAGCACCTGAATATATTGGAGTTGTCCTTGGCTAAAAAAGAATATATTGGAGTTGCTTTTGTTGAATTTTGAATTATGCAAAGTCCTATTAATACGTTAGTCATGAATAAACTGAGCAAAATAAGGTGTACATAGTTGATGTTATATAATTGATACTAATAAATATAATGAGCTAAGGTTGGACATCTAATCACTTTTAATTAATGATCTCACTTTATCAAGAATATCATTAATTAGCAATATTCTGACAGACATATTAATGATTTCTTATGGATCCAAGCATATCAATTACACATTTTATCTTTAACTTTTGATCATTACTTTTGAAGAAATTACTATTCTAATAGATTGTGAGAAGCTTTGTGGTTTCAAAACTCCTCGCTTTCCAGAAGCAATTTTTATTTATTTATGTATATATAAGAAAAGAAAAGAAAAGAAAAGAAGTGCAATAATTATGTGATATGGGTCTGAAATTACCCAAATTAAACAATCTGATTAATTAGAAAATGTAATTGCATAACAACCAAGGTTAGGTACAGAATCATGGCCCCTCTATATCTAACTAGCTATAATAAATTTTTAAAAAATTTTGAAATTTTAATTGTGTTGTCGTGATTGAAGGGGATGAATCGTGGGTGTAATCAGTTAATGATATGTGGCTTACGTGAGGCTAAAAAAAAGAAAAATCTAATTTATATGTCAACATTAGATATGATTATACCACGCAATCGTAGTCAAGCTGGAATGACACCTGGCCAATAGAATTTAACCGTAATGAATCACTTTTTGAGAAGTGAGATCTTCTTCTTTTGGAGCATTATAATAACAACTAGGAGTAAAGGGTTTTTTTTTTTTTTTTTTTTCACCATTCCAACTTTTTGCTTCACGATGTTTAGTAATTCCTATACTCGGTGTTGGTGTGCCCATTGTTTGTTTTTTTACTTTCGCATTCTCTCTTAGTTTTAACAGAACACGGTTCCAATGATCAAAAAACAAAACATGGATCGGTCTCTACACTTTCTATAATAAAAGCTTTACTATACGTAAATGACTCATCAAGTAATCATAATTAGTAGAAAAAAATAAATAAATAAGATAAATAATTATTACATAATTGTGCTATATAGTCTAACAATTATTTATAAATGTAGAGTCGAGCAGTTACAATTTATCATCAATTTAAGCACATTCCTTTATACAAATATCAGTCATTCGTTAATTTAATTTATTTTTTTTAACATAATATTAGGTTTCTAATTAGAGCTTAATCTTAGTTCTTAATTAAACTTATTAATATATTTATATATATTTTAGGTTTCTATTTAGACTTGATTATGGGTTTCTAATTAGCCTATTATTTTACTTTTTCTTTCGCATTTTTTTGTATATAAATAAGTGTTATTTTATTATATAATAAAATTCAAAAATACAATTTTTTTTCTTCTAATATAGTATCAGAGCCTTCCTGAATTTTTTTTCCCTATGTTTTTAGTTTATTTTTCTCACAATTTTTTCTTCTCTATCCTGCATAATTTTTTGAGTAACCTTCTGTTTAGTTCTTCTTTCATTTTCCAGCTGCTAATATGTGGTTCCAGTATACCATTTTGTTCCTCTTCTTCTGATGATTCCAACACAACCTGCAGGAGCTTCATCGAACCTCTCACGCACCCTCAAACTCCTCCTAAACATTATGTTCCTTCGGTGCTGACATTAGCATCCTTCTAGACTCGATCCGTTCCATGTGTTGTCTGCTCCAATTCGCGATGTAGTTTGCCATCCGATCCGAGCTCTTTGCTTTCGATCCATGCGCCTGATTTTCTGTTGACCGATCCTCTTCCAGACTCGATCAGCTTCCAGCCCGACCCGGTCTATGCTTTGTGCTTTTGATCCATGCGCCTGGTTTCTTATTGATCAATTCGCTTCCAGGCCTGATCTTCTCAACATCTCTGACTAATTCCTAAAGATTTTTGGTCTCGTGAATCCATTTTGACACTCTATTTTTCCAAAATTTGTCTCACGCTTCCAAATTTTACACTCATCTTTCCACACGCTTCCAAGATTTACTAAGCAAACTTAAACTGACTTCCACTATCCCACCTTGAGTTTGAGGGAAGGTGTTAACATGATGTTAAGTTCCTAATTAGACTCTTGATTTTAGGTTCCTAATTAGATTTGTTAATATATTTGTATATATTTTAGGTTCCTATTTATACTTGATTATGGGTTTCTAATTAGCCTATTATTTTCCTTTTTATTTCACATTTTTGTATATATAAATAGGTGTTATTTTATTGTGCGATAAGATAAAAAAATACAATTTATTCTGTTTTAATATTTAATTCCTGTAATCCTATTTGATTTAAAATTTATATAATTATACAATATATTTCATCTCCATCTTGTATTATCTTTTCATTTAATGCAATATTTTCTTTTTCCTTAAAAAATATTTTTTATGATAAGAAAATTAAAATATTTAATCAAAATAAAATACTGAAAATTAACGAGCAAATGAATTTTAAAACACTTAATAATATAAGTATTTGAATTTTTAAATCGAAATTTTTTTTAAAAATCTAAGACCTATTATGTTTGATATAAATTTTGAGTTAAATAATACTTATTTTAATTTAATTGAAATTATTTTAAAATAAATATTATCAAATGTAACGTAGAGGTTATTTCAGAGACATTTGTGACTCGTTGGGACAAACAGCAGTTCACGTATAAAAAATACTATTCTGAGCCAGTTGCAATTTTGAACATTGTAAATATGTCATTCAAAAGGAAATGGACTATTAGTTCAAAGTCATCGCCTCCACGAGCGACGTTATTTTTCAAAATTCTTTCATTTGGACCCTTAAAATGGTAGATTTTCTATTTATGGAAATTTTATTTATATCGTAAATCTTGCCATTTAGCTCTGATTTAGATGTTGTCAGTGGCGTCCATTTTATTTAATTATCTATTTTTATTTATGATAATATTGTAATTTCGCCATTTTTTGCGATTTTATACTTAGAGTTTCAGGCTCTTATTTAAATTCTTATTTTTTGCCTGTTTGGATATCGAATAATACAGAAACATTTTAAAACCTTAAAATTATATTTGTCCTTTTTACTTACACTGCATCAAAATGATTTAAAATTAAAAAGTGTTGAAAAAGTTTAATTGTAAAAAAGTTTAATTTTAAGTTTAATCTTATTACATAGAAAGTTGAAATTTTAAATTACTAAAGTAAATAATATTTGCTAGTCACTTTCTCTCTCAATTTTTTTTTTTGGTCTTTTTTTTCGAAATTTATTGTTTGAGCCATCCTCGATCTTCATTTGGTTGGGGTTGGTTCACTTTTCTTTATTTTATTTAGTTTTTGTTTTCAATAAAAGATTTATATTAATCTATATTTTATTATATATGGATGTAAGTTTGTTTTTCATTTATTTTATGGATTTTGTTATCCCTTTTATAAGATTTAAAAAGTTTTTGTTTTGTCTTCCTTGATAGAAATTTACTTATTTTCCTTTATGAGAATGTGTTTGCCTTTCTTTTTAACAGTTAGGAGGAGTTTGAGTTTGATATTTAGAAAATCAAACTCATTTAAAGATAATAAAGTCGTTTTGTGATTCAGTATAGTCACCTATAGAATATGTTTCTTGCTCATGTGTCAAACATAGTCCTAATATTATATGCAATTATTCCGTCTATGATTAGTGAAGTTTAGAGGAAAAGCTTATTTTTATAATAAGATTTGTATATATTTTTTGAACGCATACGGTTAAATTTACTTTTCTATTTCAAGTTGTACTTATTAATTATTATTATGAAATGTTGCTTTTATTTAAAAAAAAAACTAATAATTGAACATATATTTTAATATTCAAGAAATAATCTTAAATATAAAAATAATGCTAATATTATTGGACTGTTAACTAGTGATAGGTTTTTCTCGTAACTTTGATAATTTTTTTTTTAATGATAATTTTAATCTTGTAAATTTTTTTGACGCAGCTAAAATTAAATTAAGATAAGTGTGATGCATTCAGGGAAAGCAAGAAGATCATAAGCTCCAATTATTTGGCGAAAAAAAAAAAAAAAAAAAAAGAATCCCAATTGGATCCAAAGAGGGAAAAGATAACACATACGTGTGTAAACCTAGAAAGAGCTTAGAATGAGCTGTTAAGCAAAATTGAGAAGCCAAATATCACGCCAATTTTAATTTGTCAATATATACGGATTCTCTTTGTACTGTATTGCATGCAATTGCAAAAATCAAAGATAAGGAAAGGAAAGAGAAGGAGAAAGAGTCACATCAACCCGGCAACCAAATCTTCATATTTGAAAATCGTTGTTTGCCGGAAACTATGAAGACATATATATCCATAAATAGAAGCTTTTTTAATTATTTATTTTTCTTTAGGATTATATAATATTATTAAAAGGAAGGATTTATTATTAACTGTGATGCCTGAAAGTTACACAAGAGTCATGCCCTAAAGAATTATTGCTCCATTCACATGCAGCGAGAATGTTTTTCATAGCCTCTAATAAGAGGAAAATGACTTTGTTGGAGAAGATGGTCTTTCCTTCTAACTACTACTCGTAGAAAACAAGTGGGTTTCTCAGGAAAAAAACAACCCTTGGGCTGAATTCCATATATTTATATATATCCCCCACAAAATCAGTGCAAATTAAGATTGGTCGTTTTTCAGGAAAAAAATGCATATGCCTATTATCAATTATTATTAATTTAATTCACAACATATAGTATACGACATAATTGAAGTCAAGATTCTTCTAACTACTTCCGGACTTGAATTTTCAACATGCATTATCTATTACTAGGAAAAAAATTGCAACGCAAATGTTCATATAAGTTTTTTCAATAAATTCATGTATGTCCACATTTCATTTGCCTCGCGCCGGACAGACCATGAATATTTTATGTATTCAATTGTGTATGTAAAATGTGTTGTCTACCCGTATTAGAATAATTTTAATAATAATTAGTGTCTGTTTGATATTTTGATTACAATAATTCAAGGTTCAGCAAACCTTGATTTTGAAAAAGTCATATTTTTTAGGTTTTATTAAATCATGATTTTGGATAAGTTATTTTTTATTTTCTGATGAATGAGATCATTGACTGTCAGATCTCTGATGTTCTTCTGTTTGATTTGCGATAAATCCTCTATTCAGTTTCTTTCTTTTTTTTTTTTTTAAAGCAATAAAAATAAATAAATTTAGTAAACGCTCTTAATTAATCCTAAACAAAATCTAATAACTTGGAGAAAAAATTGTTTTTAGTATGTTTAAATTCTAATATTCACTCTGTAGCTTACGCTTACTATTTAAATCGCCACGTACAATAATTTAATATTAAATATTAACTCTAGTGAATATATATATATAGGGAAATTCTAAGTTCTTACATTAAGTGATATATGTGATAAAATTAAAAGTTAATTACTGAAAATTTTAAGTGTTGAATAATTAAATTGTAAAAATATTTTTAAAAAAAATTACTAACTTATTATATTTCATGTAAATTTTAAGTAAAAAATTTTGATTAATTATTTTTAAAATGATTTTTTATTTAATTGAAAATGTTAAGATAAGTGTTATTAAATAATTTAAAATGATTAGTTAAAACAATGGTTATTGATGATTCCAAAATTACTCAATGTTGGTGATGGAGGGCCCACAAAAGAAATGACCTATAGACAATAAAAAAAGAGGGTCAAGAGCTATTGAGAAGCTGATCTCAAATGACTCTCCGATGCCCAAGTCAGAGAGAGTGAAAGAATGCGTATATAGAGAGAGATAGAAAGAAGACTGAAAGTGAAAAATTAAATAAGGAGAGAGGAAATTATCCTTTTTTCTTTTTTACCTTTTATAGGGTTTTTCTTTTTTACCTTTTATGAGAGAGTATGGAAACTCCTATGCATGCATGTCCACTTGCTATTGGAAGGCTATTGGAAGTTAGACATCATTTAGTATTCTTTTTGAGAAGTATAATTCCCGATAAGTTATTTCTTAGGAAATAAATTTTGAGAAAATAATTATTGTTTGGTTTGCATATAGTTTCATGAAAAATAATTTTTTTATTTGACTTAATAATAAAAAAGATAATAGTACTTTATCTCATTTATTCAGTCCTATTTAATAGAAAGTAAATATATCAATTTATATCTATTTCAATTAACAAAATCCAACTTTCTTAATTTTTCCCTAAAAAAATGTGTTTCTTCCAAATTTAGGAAGTAAATATCCTACTTCCTAAAAACTTTTTTCAATAATGATAACCAAGTAAACCAAAAATTATTTACTTCTTATAAAGTTTTATTTTCTTAGTTTAGTTATCATATTCCAAACAATACCTCAGTTTTAATCCTTATAAGTTATATTTATAACAACTTTTTAAAATACTAACATATAATTATTTTGAAATATAAAAGATTAATAAAAATACAACCAATTGCACCAAAATCTTTGGAAATCTATTGCATTTTTTCATGGCAGTGGCAGATGTGTACCAATATATATAACGTGATCCCTGCTATTAAGGTCAAGGCAGACATACTAATAAAGACAATTCTAATTGATATCTTAATTTGTTCAACTCAACTCATTAAAACAAACTATGTATGCATATATTTTTTTTCAGGATGAGTTGGAATTTCTTACATGCGTACTGTAAGTAGCAAGTGCCAAAATTCGCATTAATATATAATAAAATTATAACACACATATATTACATTTCTCATATAGTGAAAACCTCTTAACACATATAATGACTAAATATTAATTTCTTGCACTAGAACCTATCTACACTTCAATTAAAGATATTTTATTACTTTAGAATTCCTTTTAAAGAAATAATTTGAAAACTCAAATTTTGCAAGAATTCAATTCAATTCAATGAAATTTTAGATTCATTTAATAAAGCCTATTATTGAAAACCAAGAATGGTGTGTGTGTGTGTCTATATATATATATATATATATATATATATATATATATATATATATATATATATATATATATATATATATATATATATATATATATATATATATTTATATATATATATATATATTCTAAATAATAGAATCCGCTAAATTTTATCGCTTTAAAATTTATTTCAAATACATAATTAACTACCAACTAATTATTAAAAGAAATAAAAAAAAAAAAAGACATCCATAGATTTAATGTGATAGTAGGTATATATCTCAATTTGAACAAATTTCAAGTATGAATTCTTTTTTTCCCTTTTTTTAAAACAAGAGAAAAAAAATGAAATAATAAAATCTTTGATATGTATATATATATATATATATATATATTATAATATGTGTGTGTGTACGCGCGCGTGTGTGTATGTGTGTGTATAAAGCTATTAGATTTTTTAAAAGAGTATCATTTTTTTATAATTATAAAATTATTTTTTTCATAAAATTATTGTTTTGTATAAAATAAATTATATTTTTGTAAAATTAAAATTTTTTTCTTAATTAAAAAGAATTGTGAAAAAATAATTTAATATATGAAAAAATTAAATAAAATTATGATTTTTTATAAAAAAAATCTAGGTTACTTTGTTTTTAAATAAAGTAACTATAGCATATAACATATATATATATATATATATATATATATATATAGTCTCAATTACCCTTGAAGAATTTTCAAAGTGTTGAAAAAAAAAAAAGGAAGAAAGATTCTTAAATTTGTAGAGTCTAACAATATAAAAACGAAATAGTCGGAGTTAGAGAAGAAAGCATGATGAAAGATTTAACCTAATAATTAAACAAGTGTTGATGAAAAATAATTAAAGGCAATGATTTAGAATCGAGCACATCCGCTGTTCATGTCTCAGTTTTCAATTGATGACCCCTCTCCAATCACACGTGCATGTGATTGTGAAGAAGAAGAAGAAGAAGAAATGAAGAATCAGTTGACAGTGTAAATTATCCGTGATTGCAGTCATCAACTGATCAACCCAACCAACCACATAAATTTATCCTTCTGCTATGCTGGTTTTCACTCAACAGCTCATCATCATATTTACAAGCAAACAGATAAATTAATTATCACTCATGCCTCTCTTATAATACGTACTTATTATCAGCTAATTAGTGGCTATGTAAAATACACATTTTATAATTCTATATATGCCCTTGCCAGATCTAACAGTTCAAGACCAAGATACTGTCTGCCATTTAAATCAATAAAAAAAAAAAACTGAATAATATATATATATATATACATAAAGAATAAAAAAAAAATGGTGGGGTTTGGATTTGGTGGGTTTTAATATGTTTTTAACTATTTGGGAAATTGGGGCTACAGTTCCCAAAGAAGAGGGATTGGATATAGCATGCACTGAGAAAAAAAAAAAAGAAAAGAAAAGATTTGATTTTTATTGTTTTTGTTTAGTTTTTTCAACATTCTCTTCTCTATTACTTTTTTTTTTTTTTTCTAAAAAAAAAAAAAAAAAAAAGACAGACGGCATTCACAACTTGTTGCTCTCACTTCACTCACCAGTCACCACAAAATAATCCGTATCTTGAAAAGCAAATAACAAGAAGTTCCATTTTCAAGTTTTGGGATTGGAGGAATCTGTTTTTATTCCTCACTCTCACTCTTCTTTTATAATTTATTTGAGAAAAAAAAAAAAGTTCGAGAGAGAGAGAGAGAGAGACACACACACAGATAGGCCACCGAAAAGCATGAACACCTTATCATGAAAGAAAGAAAAGGATAAAAAAAAAAAATTCCAATCGACTACACGGGCCAACCCACACGCATATACTCACTCACACTCACCCACACGCTCAGTCTCTCTCACTGTATATAGTGTGAGTTTTTTTTTTTTTTTTGAGTTTAGCTTTATTAAAAATGGAAATCCCAAGTCAACCTTGCCTCATGATTTGGTCTTGGGGTTCTTCTAATTAAAGCACCACCTCATATTCCACTTTCTCTATATAATTATCCTTCTCTTTCATTCTGTCCTTCACCATGGGAAGCATGAAGGTGCATCAGTTGGCACGTGGATTCTGGGAGCACGAACCCTCTCTCACGCTCGGTTGCAAGCGTCTTCGTCCTCTTGCTCCTAAGCTATCCAACTCTGATACTTCTTCTTCTACTACTACTTCTACTACTGTCACCTCTTTCGATCTCAAGAGTTTCATTAGACCTGAAAGTGGTCCTAGAAAACTTGGTTCCTCTGACAGCAACAAAGATCCACCTCAGCCTCAGGTCAAACATCATTCCTTTCTAACTAGATAATTGATTAATATATATATATATATATATATATATATATATATATATATATATATATATATATATATATTATTTATTTTGTTCTCCAATTCGAATCCTTACAATTCTGATGATGGTTTTAATATACTATTGAACTAAACGCTTATTGGTTGTAATTAGTTGCTGATGATGGAGTGGAATTTTAATTCAGGTGGAGACTCACCCTGGAGGGACAAGATGGAATCCAACGCAAGAACAAATAGGGATATTAGAGATGCTTTATAGAGGAGGAATGAGAACTCCCAATGCACAACAAATAGAACAAATCACTGCACAGCTTAGCAGATATGGTAAGATTGAAGGCAAAAACGTGTTTTACTGGTTCCAAAATCACAAAGCACGCGAAAGGCAAAAGCAGAAGCGTAACAGTCTTGGTTTAAGCCACAGTCCGAGAACTCCAGGCCCAATTACAACTGTATCTTTAGATACTACTAGGGTATGTGTTTTTTATTTTTAACATATGCATATTTTGTTAGATTTGATTTATTTTTTATAGAAAATATAAATATATATACATATATTTACAGGGAGAAGTGGAGAGAGACGAAGATAGTCCATACAAGAGAAAGTGTAGGGGCTGGGGATTTGAAATAGAAGAAAGTAGGACATGTAGAGAGGAGGAAGGAGATAGAACACTGGAGCTTTTCCCATTGCATCCCGAAGGCAGATGAAGGGGTTTGAAAAAAAATTTCTATCTAGCTCTAATTATTTTCTTTTTCTTTCTTTTTTTTTTTCCTTTTCAAATTTCAATTTGTGTGCTTTTCTTTCTTTATTTCTTCCTTTGCTTCGAGAAAGAAGAAAGACAAGTTGTCTCTTTGTACTCTATTTCTGACTTGGAACCAAACCCTCTTTAATCAATTTGTCACTCTTTATTCCATGTTTGCATGGTGATCCCTCCCTTTGACTAACAGAGGAACTAACAAAAAAAGAGAATAGGGTAGCTATGGACACTGAAGTCCACGCACCTACTTGTGATCTTAATTAAGTTAAGCCAAATCTTTTCATATTTTAAGTTTCAAATGGGAAAAGGGGTAAGTGGATCTTCTTCCACCGAAACCAAGAAAATTTTGATAAAATTGCACTACTTGGAATTGGAAGACTTTGATAAAGTTACAATTTTATTTTATTTTATTTTATTTTTGTGTGATTCATATGCATTTTCCAAGGAAAGAAAACAGATAGTGTTGTGGTGGGGTTGCCCCATCAAACCATGCCTCTGCCGTTTGGAGGGAAAAGCATAGATCACCTAATTTTTAAAGTTTAAACCAACCAAGAGCCTACTTTTTGCTTTCCTTCGTCAACCAAAAGTGTTATTTCTATTTTCTAGTTACAGGTTAGGTTAGCTCCATTTTCTTTTCCTTTTGGAATTAATTAATGAAACAAAAGCTCCATGCTAAATATTATGTATGTCACTTACAAATTACAATTGATCCTTCTTTACTCAAATTATGGAAAAGTCAACAATTCTGATCTTTCTCTAGTAATTAACATTCCATAATAAATTACTCCATGTGTTTTATAATAATAGTTATTTTAAAAAATTATACATATATTAAGTAAAATATTAAATAGCTTTAATTTTTATTAAAATAGATAAATATGCACTTATTTTATCATTAAAAATAATAAATGTAGCATAAAAAGTAAAAGAGAAAACGGAGTTGTTTGAAATAAAGATAAAATTAGAAAAAATATAATAAATGTTGTATATAATTTTTAAAACGTTAATTAATTTGAAACAAAATTTTTTTTCTAAAACGAATATTATAATGAAACGAAGGGAGTATTAATTTGGATTGTTCATTTGATTTTATTCTAACATACACATGAAATTAATGAATTCTTTAAGGGTTGTTTGGTATCATTTATTTTATAGAGTGTTTTCTATGGTTATTTTATTAAAAATCAAAGTAAATCTACTTTGTTTTATTGAACATTAACAAAAAAATATTTTTTTTTGCGTAAAATTACAATTTTCTTATATTTTTTCATAAATTAAACTATTCTTTTATAATTCTTTTTTATTACAAAAAAAGTTTTAATTCTACAAAAACATGACTTATTTAGTACAAAATTATAACTTTATGAAAACATTTCTAAATTTACAAAAAGAAAAATAATTTTTAATTATAAAAAAAAAGGCTCTCTTACAAAAAATTACAATCTTCTTTTTTTTTTTTATAATTCTTTTTAGTTGTAAGAAATGTTAATTTTAAGAAAAAGTTCATAAATTAACAAAAAAAAATCATAATTACGAAAAAATAGTTTTCTTATAAGAAATCACAATCCTCTTAAATTTTTTTATAAGTTAAATTATTTTTTGGTAATTCTTTTTAATTGTGAAAAAATTTAATTTTATGAAATATGACTTATTTTTTGCAAAACTATAACTTTAAGAATAAGTTTCTAAATTAACAAAAAAGAAAAAAATTCAATAATTTTCTTTGATTTTGTTAATTTTATAAAATTAATTATTGAAATTATTTTGTTAATTTCATAAAGTTAATTAATGAAATTCATTCATTAATTTCATAAAGTTAATTATTGAAATTATTTTTCTACTTCATTTCATTAATTTTGTAAAGTTAATTAATGAAATTATTTTTTTATTAATTTATAAATTTTTTTATAAAGTTATTATTTTCACAAAATAAGTTATATTTTCATAAACTTAAATTTTTTTCACAACTGGGGAATTATAAAAAAATATATGTAATTTAATTTATGAAAAATATAAAAATTGTGATTTTTCATAAAAAACTATTTTTCGTAAAATAAAATAAACTAGGCATACGTACTTTGATTTTTAATAAAATAACCATAGAAAATATATATTTTATATTTTTTTATTTATAACTTTTTATATTAAAAGTTGTATAATAAAAAATAGGTTAAAAAAAAAAAAGAAAAACCTCATTTTATGATTTTTCTTGTTGTGAAAAATTATTTTTCTGTTTTCAATATCAAATAACAAAGATAAATATATTTTAACAATAGAAATTTTTTTTTGGACAATTGAGAACTAAAACTATAAATAACAACAATAACAATATCAAATGAGCTCTTAATCATCAAATTTAGAATATGAGAGGTTTCAAATTTAGAATGTGAGGTTTTTAAATTCTCCTATTAGATTTAGTGTATACCAATCCATAATATTAAGAAAAGGAAAAGACCTAAGCTCTTAAACATTATAAGAGGTGCCCCTTAAACCGATTAGGTATAACCCGGATTGTTTTTTACTATTGTCCATCGGAGTATATATGATACAAGGTTAACCAAATCAAATCGAGCTAACCTATTTCAATTTGGTAATTTGATTTTTTCAAATATATATATATATATATATATATATATATATATATATAAAAGCCAAGAATAGCACTCTGGATCACAGCATATCTTCTCATCCTTTAACACAAACCAAATGGCAATGCGCTGAGAATAGGCAAGGGAAGTGAGAAAGACCACATTAACCCTTAATAGCGGCATTTTATTAAGGGCGGTACATGTTAAATCACAGACAAAGTTATAAAATCACAGACAACTCTTAGACGACGTCTCACAGAAAATTTGAAAACCCATTTTACCCTCTAAACATTGCCATTTTTCACCTTGAATTTTTAAAAAGAAGGCTAAAACCGTGGTTTCACAAAGTCAAAATTGAATTGAGGAGTACTATTTCTAAGTGTTTCCTCTTTTATTATATATATATCTATTGATTTGAGTTTTCAACTGGTAATTTGATTTGTTCGGTAAACACAATAATTAATATTGCATTTCACAATTCAATTATTTCAAATTCTAAATTGTTAATTAGAACACATATTTTGTTAATCTTTTAATCCCAATAATTTAAATCTAATAATGACGCACACGTTCACACATTTTCCCAATTTAAATTTAAATAAAAGATGTCATGGATTTTTACTGTATAAGATAAATGAAATAGATGAGAGTACACAACTAATGAGTTTCGATAAAATTAATTAACCATTATAGCAGTGGACGTATTTTATAGTGTATATATATGTAATTTTCAGATGCTTGCATGTGTACGTGTATGCCAATACCATCAATTGCATGCAATGCACGTTTCATTTACCAGTTAAATAATTATTCATTAGTTGTATATAAAATATACTCTCTCTATTATGAAAAAAGTAACCATTAAAAAAGTTAATTTTATTCATAAATAAGTGGTCATTTAGTAACCCAATAAAAAAATAGTAAAATAATTAATTTACCATTCCATTTCCTAAATATGAGAGATATTTCTCTATTTTATACTGCAATTAATAAAACTCTTTTTGATAATTTATGATAAAATTATTACTATATTAAAAACTATGATATTTTTTTTAATGGCTATTTTTTTTCAGAATAGAGAGAATATATGGTAACTTTTTTAAATATATAATTCCCCCCAAATTATTTATTTATTTATTTATTTTAAATAAATAATAGTCAACATATTGTTCAGGTTTCATCTTCCGCATGGTGGAGTCAGCCCTTCTTTATTTGAAGGGCAAGAGTTTATTGCAATTTTTTTTTTTATCAATATAAAAATTTACAAGTGTATATATCATTAAGTATAATATTAAAAAAAATTGCTATTAATTGATATCAAAATTTAACATTAAATATTTACACAACAACATAAATGCTTAGAAAGATATATAAAAAATTAATGAAAAACGGAGCAATGAATCGTTAAAGTCATATAATATGTTCCACATAAAAATTCTCAACTAATTAATTACACATTTTACAAAGAAGAGAGAAACAAAATATCATATATGAATATAAAGCAAAAAGCAAAGTTAATTAGTTAAGCAAAAATGCAAAGAGTATGAACAAAACTTGAATGAAGAAGAAAAACATTTGGTATTATAAAATCCCTTAATCACCAAATCAATATTTAAGAATAGAAAGAATAGAAGAGATGTTAATAATTTTTTTTTTTTAAATTTGTTGCATGGTAATTTTAGTTATTTTGTTTTACACATTGGAAAAAGAAAATCGATTTTAAATTTATTATTAAAGAGAATATACATTTACCGTTAAATTATGTCTCAGTATGCAATGATAGTTTTAAATTTAACCTTAATAAATCTTTATTTAATATAATTGTGGGCTCAAAGTAAATAAAAAATAATGAATTCATATTTTATGTAAGTTTAATATATTTATTGGTCCACATAATTTTGAGTTGAATAATATTAACTATATATATATATTCCAAAGGATATATATCATTGATGAGTAAAACATTCACAGTACATCTCTCGCCCAAGATAATTGGGCATAGGCAATGAATTGTTGATGATTTTGCGGGCCGTGGGCCTTTTGGCCTCTGAGAAGCACCGGCACTAAACTTTGGCCATCTTGCACTGTGTTGCCATAACGACCAGAAAAATTAAATTAAAAAAATTCCAAACTAGTTTGGGCCACTTTACCACACATTCATTACTCCTTTTAAAAACCAGTGCCATGAATGATGATGTTGTTAGAAATAAAAAAGTGAAATAGAAATACTCTCTGCATAATCTCTATTGAAAAAAACATTATAATGTCTATAAATAATATATTGATATGGACATCAACGTTACTGATATTAGGTTAGTAGACAAATACATAAGAGAATATATAATACCAATAAACTTTTAATTTAGTAATAGTATTAAAATAATTTTTTAAGTTTTAAAATTTTAAATTTGAATTTCAACCCAAATTAAATTTAAAAAAAAAGTCTTAGTGTTACAAATATGGAAAAGAATTCCATCATCATGGCCTGAAATTAATATTGGGCCGCTGAGAGAAGTGGTTCTAACCTTTTCGATTAGACGTTACCATTGGGCCAAGGAGGCAACCTGGAATGAGTCTGAATCCGCTTAATTATTCTTTGGGCCAGTTTGGGCAAAGGGTGCACACTCAGACAGATAATTAATTAAATAAAAAAATGATAATTCACGTGTAATTAAAATTAAATTAAATTAATTAAATACAATAATAATATAAAACAGATAAGTCGTGGTCCTCGGTTAGGCCACCACGTGTAATCCCTTGTGTTACTAAGTTACGTAAAGCTTCACTGCCCTTTGCTCAACATCGTGGGCTTTGTAAATTATAGCCGTTAAGTCAAAACCGCCACGTGTGGGACCATCAGAAGATCGGACGGTCTAGAAGCTAAGTCCTTAAAAACTAAGCTAGGGTTTCTTTTATTCCAAATAATCCAACTATATAAACCACACAGTTACCGCATTGCCGGTGCGGTGCAGTTCGTTCTGCCCTCCCACCCAAAAAAAAAACCAAAAAATATTTCTTTTCTTTTACCTTCTTCCATCGTCTCCCGTCCCGTCCGGTTCTGTACGGTTATCGGACGATTCTATCCCTATTTTACCCTTCTCTCTGCTCTTCCTATCCCCAAAGTATCCAATAATAAAAAAAAAAAATCTTACAAATTTTACAGTGTTTAGGTCATAGATTATCAGTTCAGATTCAGTTTTAGAATCGGAGTTATTACCTTGTTTTTAGGGGGAAAATTACAATTTTTTTGATTTTATATTAGGGAAAGAAGAGAGAAGGATCTAAAAGTAAAAAGCCTGTGTTTTCCATATGGCACAGCTTCAGGTGCAGCATCAGGCGGCGCCAGTACCTGGACCCAATGGAGTGGCGGGTAACCCAGCCGGAATTCCTTTCATGCCAACTTCGCTTTATGTTGGAGATCTTGACCCGAACGTGACTGACTCGCAGCTCTACGATCTGTTTAATCAGGTCGGACAGGTCGTTTCCGTTCGGGTCTGTAGGGACTTGACCACCCGGCGATCACTGGGATATGGATACGTTAACTACAGCAATCCTCAGGATGGTTAGTGTTATTTATTTTCACCTGATTTTCAATTTAAACTGAAATTGTTTATGTTAAAACAATTGGGATATGGATTTTAAATTTTTTATTTATGTAAGATTGCACTTGCATTGTATTATAGCTAATAAGTGGCAATGTACTTGGAATTTGCGTTTATGGTTTATAATTTTGTAATGGGAGGAGGTTTTCATTTGTAAGTGAACTTTGAGGTTGATTAGCGAAAAATTTTGTAAATTCAGATCATAAGAAGATTACTGTAATTTTTCAACCTGTGGTCAACGCATTCTGGTCTCTGTTTCCTTAATTAACACCTGAATTTGACAAGGTCCTAGGAGGAGCTACTTACTAGGTGGGATGTATTTTGTTGTTAGTTTTGATAAATTTATGGTCCCTCATAATTTTCAAGATAGTGAGAAAATGGAATTATTCAGAATAACGTATAGAATAACAGTTTGGAAAATTTAAGAGCAGAAAACGATTTATAGTAACTAGATTGCTAGCAAATATCTAATCATCTTTATTACATTATTCTGAATTTTTTATCTGCAAGGAATGTAAGATTGAATCTGAGTCAGTTCAACTAGATGGAGCAAGATGACATTTGTGATGTGTAATTGGTCGAAAATGATTGGTACACCTGGTTGAGCTTTATGAGTTTTGATGTTAAGATGATTGCACACAAAGATGGGGAATCAGGAATGATAGAATATCAAGCAAAAATGTATTGCAACCAAGTTGCACCGGATGTGTAAACGATGATGGAATACCATTAGAGAGAATTTGGTTTTATGCAACTAATTTTTTTGTACATGTGATGGGATGGAAAAATGATTCCCTTTAAGTGAAAGGAGCTAAGGGTGAGTATAAGCCAAAAAAAAAAAAAATTGTTGAGGTTATAGTACATGTTCTTCTATAGAATGGAGTAGAGGAAAGAATCAATATAGTTTGTCCTCATCACATGATTTCAGTCTAACCTGCTACGGTATTGGAATGGGCATAAATAAATTAGTTTATGTTCACCATGACCCTTGTATCCCTACTTAGACATGAGCGCTTTGTTGACATCACCTATGTTATCTGTTTTGCGCAATTATGGATCTAATTTTGTTTCTGATGTGATTGTTTCCTCACTGAAATTGGGAAAGATGTGGGGTTCTATCATCTTTTTAGACATTTGAAAAATTTTATAGTTTCAATTTTTCTCACTGGATTCACTGGATGGAGACTAGTAAGTGTACTTCTAATAGATAAGTCAATATATAATTTTAAAATGCTGATAACAGAGATGAGAAAAAATACGTATTATCCATTAAAAGCAGAGTAATACACTAAATATAAATTTTGTTATATTTATTTGTCAAAATTTCCATCTGCTGAGTACAGTTCTTGTCTCTTCTGCTGATTCTATGCTCTCTTCATCTGCAGCTGCAAGGGCATTGGATGTATTAAACTTCACTCCTCTTAATAACAAGCCCATTAGGATCATGTACTCTCATCGGGACCCAAGTATTCGTAAGAGTGGGACAGGGAATATTTTTATCAAGGTATTCACATTTGATTATATGCTATCTTTCTTTTTTTACTTCTATCAAAAGGTGTCTCTCTGTGTTCCCTGAAATTGATTTTTCCCTTTGTGGCTTGGAAGTAAGAGAAATTCCTGTTTCAAGTCCTGCGGTTCTTCAAACAAAATTGACATGGGGTTATATTTCTTTGTTATTGTGTTTTTGTTGAATTCTTGACTTAACGTTTACCTTTCATTCTTCTGTTGTATTATGGGGATTGCAGAACCTGGATAAGGCTATTGATCACAAAGCTTTACACGATACATTTTCATCGTTTGGCAACATTCTTTCTTGCAAGGTGGCTACTGATGCTTCTGGCCAGTCCAGAGGCTATGGTTTTGTACAATTTGACAATGAGGAATCTGCTCAAAATGCTATTGATAAATTGAATGGCATGCTGATTAATGATAAACAAGTTTATGTTGGACACTTCCTTCGTAAGCAGGAAAGAGAAAGTGCATTCAGTAATGCAAAATTCAACAATGTGTATGTGAAAAATTTAGCTGAGTCAACAACAGATGAGGATTTGAAGAATATCTTTGGCGAGTATGGAGCAATTACTAGTGCTGTTGTCATGAGGGATTCAGATGGGAAATCGAAGGGTTTTGGATTTGTGAACTTTGAAGATGCTGATGATGCTGCTAATGCTGTTGAGTCTCTTAATGGAAAGAAGTTCGATGACAAGGAGTGGTATGTCGGAAAAGCTCAGAAAAAATCTGAAAGAGAGCTTGAACTGAAAAGTAGGTTTGAACAGAGTATGAAGGAAGCTGTGGACAAATACCAAGGGGTCAATCTGTATATCAAGAATTTGGATGATAGCATCACTGATGAAAAACTTAAGGAACTTTTTTCTGACTTTGGCACAATTACTTCATGCAAGGTATGCAAATATTGTATTAAAAGCCATCTTTGATTTTTTCTTTTTTACCTAGATAATCAAGTAGAATGATTTGTACTTTCACTAAATTTACAGGTTATGCGTGACCCTACTGGGGTTAGCAGAGGGTCTGGTTTTGTCGCCTACTCAAATCCTGAGGAAGCATCTCGAGCTGTAAGTTCTGATGTTATTGGTTGTCATTGTATGCAATCTGAAATTGATGTCCTTTTTTGTTTCTCTACAGCTTGCAGAGATGAATGGCAAAATGGTTGTTAGCAAACCACTGTATGTTGCCCTTGCACAACGGAAGGAAGAGAGGAGGGCAAGGCTTCAGGTATTGTCCTTGAAGAGATAATGTACAAATATTTTAGTTCTCCTCCACAATGACATGCTAATTTTTCTAGGTTATGGATTGCTTCAAAAATAATTTTTCAGATGAGCTGGATTTATCTAGTTATATGCATGTTTTTGGTTTATGTTACTTTGTGTTTTTTTTTTTTTTTTTTTTCCGGTAGCTGTTAGTTTCAGAATATGCCAAGATGATATGCTTGTAAATGTGTTTTCTTATTTCCTGGGTCAGGGTTCATTGAACACCTGTTCACATATTACTTGGTGTTTCATGCAGGCACAGTTTTCACAGATGAGGCCAGTTGCCATGGCTCCATCCGTTGCTCCTCGCATGCCAATATACTCTCCAGGCGCTCCAGGTATGGGTCAACAATTTTTATATGGGCAAGCACCGCCAGCCATTATTCCTCCACAGGTAACTTCTCTTTAACTCCTTTTTCTTTTTATAAATTGTTATTGCTTGATCCTGAGCAAAAACAAATTGCTGCATAGATGATTGTTACTTTTCATTTTGAATTTTTTAGGTGTAATTGAAAATATTTGCTCTCTGTTCTGTATGATATTCCATTCTTTTTTATCTTGGTTTGTTAATGGATAATATTTGATCTTAACAACACATTGGTGGTGATCTAAAGGGACATCAAATCTTCTAATTGTTCAGAAATTGCACATTTTTGTTTACAAAGGCTAACATTTTAAAATTACTTAGTGTATGATTACTTCTAATAGTTATAAGAAATTTCTCTCGTCTGTGATGGTATAATGATAATACATAACAGGAATAGCTATTTGAGATGGTTTTCTTGAATGTTTATGCCTGAAAAACTGAGCTTGGAATTCAATCATTTGCAGAGTCTTGAATGCAATTAACCCTGTCTGTGGAGGGAAGCATTCCTTGGGCTTCCTAGACTGTATATCTTGTATTTCTAAAAATCCTTTTTCTAGTTTTATTCACCAATTTATCGTCTTAATTGCATATGATAAGAAGTATTGCATGGCTAATTTAATCCATGTTCGTGATGAATCTAATTGCACTCACAATTTTAGGTGCATTTAGTGAAGTGAATGGGGATTCTCCTGAGTTGCAATATTGCTTTTCATTATGGATGCTGATGTCTCTCAATTTCTGTAGGCTGGATTTGGTTATCAACAGCAACTGGTTCCTGGAATGAGGCCTGGAGGTGCTCCAATGCCAAATTTCTTTGTACCACTAGTTCAGCAGGGTCAGCAGGGCCAGCGCCCTGGTGGGCGACGTGGAGCGGGTCCTGTGCAACAGGGCCAGCAGCCAGTCCCTCTGATGCACCAGCAGGTTAAAGATTTGACCTTTTTGGTAATTGTTGTGTAATTTTGTTGATAACTTCTTTGGTTCTAACAAAAATTGGCTTGTTTTAGATGCTTCCTAGGGGACGTGTCTATCGTTACCCGCCTGGTCGAAACATGCCAGATGTTCCAATGCCTGGTGTTGCTGGAGGCATGCTTTCTGTTCCCTATGACATGGGTGGCATGCCTATGAGAGAGGCTGCTGCCGGGCAGCCCATGCCCATCACTGCTTTGGCTACAGCCCTTGCAAATGCTAACCCTGAACAGCAAAGGACGGTAGGGTCATTTTATTTTGTATGCATGGCCTGCATATTCATGTTGGTTCATTAGGCTGGAAAGTTTTCTGATCCTTGTTTTGTCGGCTTACAGCTGTTGGGTGAAAGTCTGTACCCATTAGTGGATCATTTGGAGCATGATTCTGCAGCCAAGGTTACGGGCATGCTTCTGGAGATGGATCAGACTGAGGTTTTGCACCTGCTTGAATCACCAGAGGCTTTAAAAGCAAAAGTAGCAGAGGCCATGGAGGTCCTTAGAAGTGTTGTTCAACAGCATGCAACCAACCCAGCCGATCAGCTTGCTGCACTATCCCTGAATGATGGTCTCGTCTCCTAAACCATGTTTTGGGTAAGAGAGAAATGGAGGTGCGTCAATTGGTTTTGCACTTCTAAGAGCTAGTTATATTGCTGAAGCAGATCTAGATTCATTCTATATTTTGATTATTTAGGTTTTAAGTAGGTGGTTGGAAGTTGGAACTAGTAGCATTTGCTCCATCTTTTGTGCTTGGTAGGATTTTAAATATTTGGTAGAACGAAATACATATTCGTTCTGAGCTTTTGGATTGTTGGCTGATTTTCAGATTTGATAATAATAATAACCATATTTGGTTTGTCTGAAATTGATTCTAGTTCTTTATTGCTATTGTTTTTTGTGGTTGTTGGATGGCTCGATTTTTGTTTTATATTTGTTAATCTAACCACGTTCGGCGGCAGCGGTTGTACTTTTTGCTCGTCTTCTATTAGCTTGGATAGAATTTTGGCGATGAGCATGCAGATGGCATCTGCCCACAACTCTACAAATCTATTTGGCTAACGCCCTCTCATCTCTTCTATTCATTTTATAGAAACAAGGCGAGCTTTTCTATTCATTTTATGGAGACGAGGCGAGCCAGGATTTGTTTATGACGTTAGTATTAAAATTAGAGTGTTTAAATATTTATCATGTGATAAGAAAATTTAAATATATTATATTTACATTAAATAAATATCAATATTTATAATTAAATATCATAAAATACAGTTATAATGTATTATAGTACAGAATTTTGTTTTTTTGGTCAAGAAAATCATTTAGGTAAATTTATATTAAATTAACAATTTTTTTCAATGTATAAAAGCAAACAATCAGGAAAGAAATTCGCCTTCGTTTTATTTGAATTATTTTACAAGATTAGAATAAATAATTCTCTAGGAGAAAATAGAGAAGAATAAAATTTTAATCTTTTAAGAGTGCATGAATTTTAAGTGAGTGTGTGAGAGTAAATGGAATTTTTTTTTTTTAAAGAGATGTTTTTGATAAAGAATGTATCATTAAAAAAAAAAAAAAGTTGGAAGGTTTTTTTTTTTAATAATAATCAAATGGGGCTAAATGCATATGATTAAAAAAAAAAAATTTTTGGAGGGATGAAAGTCTCCCCTTTGCACGTGGCTTGGAATGTCACTAAATTTTTTAAATCTTGAATTTGTGTTTTGCTCTCCAAATTTGAGCATTCACATTATGTAGTCAATGCATAAAATTAGACCAGTACATATGAACTCAATCGACAAAACAATTTTGATTGTTAGACCTGACTTAATTATTTGACCTGCTATTTATAAAAGTAATAATTGTAAATGGAAAATTTTTTTTTTCAAAGAGAGATGTTTTTAATAAAGAATGTTTCATAAAAAAAAAAGTTGGATTTTTTTTTTTAATAATAATCAAATGGGGCTAAATATATATATTTAAAAAAAAAATGAATTTGGAGGGATGAAAGTCTCTCCTTTGCACGTGGCTTGGAATGTCAATAAAATTAAATCTTGAATTTGTTGAGCATTCACATTTTGTAGTCAATGCATAAAATTAGACCAGTCCACATGAACTCAATCCACAAAACAATTTTGATTGTTAGACCTGACTTAATTATTCGACCTGCCATTTATAAAATTAGTTCTTTTTTTTTTTTTTTTTTTTTAGTGTTTTAGCCATTTCACTTAAGATTTAATAAGAAAAGTACAAATAATAGATGAAATGACTAAATAGTATAACAAAATAAAAATATAAAAACGTCTTAACTTATTAAAAAATAGAGATGAATTAATTAATTAGATCAAATTTTAATGACTATACAGTAATTTTCCCTAGAATTAATAATTTAACAAATAATTAATAAAAAATAAAAAACTACTCCCTCAATCCCAAATATATAAGCCTATTTCTATTTTCACACATATTAATAAAAGTTAGTTAATATAGTTTAAATAATAAATTTTGTTTCAAAAAAAAAAATTAATAAATTTTGTTTTAACTTTGCAAAAATACCCCTCAATTCACTTAATTAATTCTAACATAGAGACTTATATATGATAGTATTAAACAATGATAAATTAGAAATTTAAGAGAATAAATATATTTTAAAAGAGAAAAAAAGTATATATTTGAAATATCTAATAAAAAGAAAATTGAGCCTATATATTTGAGAGGGGTATATTGTTAAGCTCAAATGCTGCATTAGCCGCAGCTGCAAATCCTTGTTGGCAGTGGTAACATCAAGAGAAAATCAATATGAGTCCTCCAACTGTTCAACACATCTCTGAATGTTTCATCAAGCCTCAACAAATCTTAGAAGAATCAAAGAATCCTTACTTTTTGTCGCCATGGGATCTTGCTATGATCTCTGTTTATTATATCCAGAAATGCCTTCTCTTTCCCAAGCCAACAGCAGTGAACCATCAAGAAGACTTCAAGATCTTGGATCTGTTGGAGAAGCTCAAGCACTCCCTATCTCTCATTCTTGTGCATTTCTACCCGCTTAGCGGTCGCCTTGCAACTTCTAAAACCGAAGATCCTCCTTCGTATGTAATCTATGTTGATTGCATCAATAGCCCAGGAGCCAGATTTCTCCATGCGACTGTTGATTTGAGTATATCCGACATTCTTTCTCCTACTTACGTACCATTGGTGGTTCAATCTTTCTTTGACCACGACAGAGCTCTCAATCATGATGGTCATGTTCTGTCTCTGCTAACAATTCAAGTTACGGAATTAGTCGATGGGATATTTATTGGGTGTTCTTTTAATCATGCTATTGGTGATGGAACTTCTTTCTGGCATTTCCTGAACACATGGTCTGAAATTTTTCAAGCACAGGGTAATGATGTTAAAATCTCACGCCCACCAGTTTTGAATCGATGGTTTCCTGATGGTTCTAGTCCAAGAATCAATCTTCCCTTTACCCATCACGACCAGTTCTTATGCGGATTTGAAGCGCCCCTGCTCAAAGAAAGGATCTTTCAATTCTCAGCAGAATCAATCGCGAAACTGAAAGCAAAAGCAAATACAGAGTATAATACCAACAAGATTTCATCTTTCCAGTCATTATCTGCTTTAACGTAGAGGTGCATAACCCGCATCCGGCATCCACCTCATGATCAAATAACAAAATGCGGGTTGGCCTGCAATAACAGAGCAAGATTAAGCCCTCCTTTATCCCCAAATTACTTCGGGAATTGTGTTGATGCACTTGGAGCATCTGCTACAGCTGGTGAGCTGCTAGAGCAAAATCTTGGATGGGCAGCATGGAAGCTGCACCAGGCTGTGGTCAATCAAACGGGTGAAAAAATCCAGGAAAAGGTTGAGTCGTGGATGAAATCGCCCATTTTTTATCACCTTGGGCATGCTTTTGATCCCTATAGTGTGATGATGGGGAGCTCTCCGAGATTCGACAAGTATGGGTGTGAATTTGGATTGGGGAAAGCTTTAGCACTTCGTAGTGGGTATGCACATAAATTCAGTGGGAAAGTGTCAGCTTACCCAGGACGTGAAGGAGGGGGAAGTGTGGATTTGGAGGTGTGCCTTCCCCCAGATTCAATGGCAGCTCTTGAATCTGATCAAGAATTCATGGCTGCTGTCTCTTTAAGTATATGTTAGGCATATGTATGATATATTTTAGGTACATGTATATTTTGAAATTCTAATTTATGTATTGATTTAGTCAATATTTATATATAATAATACTCATTATTATCACAAATTAAAAAATTTATTATAATAATTATCTTATTATTTCATGAAATTAGTAAAATTTTGTACAATTAAAATATAATATAATAAATAGTAGCAGCAATGTCAAACAAAATATAATATACATTACGTATATTTTTAGTATATGTAATTAGTTCAATAAATATAGATTTATTTTTCCTTGTTAATAATAATAGCTATATAGATAAATCTAAGAAAAGCTAGAGAAATAATGGTGACTGTTGGATGTGATTAAAAAAAAAAAGGTTAATCTAATGGCAAATTGTGGAAAAAAACATACATTTGAGACAGAGTGAAAATGTGCCTCTAGTTTCTTATCCTTTATTTTTAGTAGTGGGAGCCACAAATTCAAAGAAATAGGCAGCTTTCTTTGATTTGTATTGATAAATACCATGTAGCTTTTTACTATTTGCTTTGATAGCCTCTGATAGGCTATGAGAATATAAATGAAAACAAATAGAAAAAAGAGGGTATAAAAGACATAGACAAATGAAGTAAATGTATAAAAAATACAATGACGATAAAATGATATTTTTGGCAAAAAAATTGTGTGTAATATAATTTTCTCTTAAAAAAAGAGAGAAAAAAAAAAAGCATTACAATGAGACTGAAACCCAGCGAGAAGGACTAGCAAGACGTTTGCTTATCAAGCACCTAGTAGCAAAGGCGCCTGGCTAGCATCTGCCTTTTTTTATGAAAATATATATTTTTTTGTCTTTTTTTTTTCATCAATTTTTTAATTTCTAAAATTTATCTATCAATAGTGGCCAAATTTTGCTCATTTTCATATACTTCTACTCTATTTTTTCCTATCTTGTCGACCTATTAAAATTCTTTAAAATTTCAATATTTACTCCAATTTCACTATAAAAAATTTCATATTTAATTTCTCATTATGGATGAGAATTTTAATATTTCTAAAAATATGTTAAATTATTGTATTGCTGATGTTTAATTAATTATGAATTAAAAAATTTACAATTTAATGGTTAATTTTTCAAAAATAAAAATTATTTTTGAAAAATAATATATAATTTTTTAAAAATAATAAAATTATTTTTAGGAAAAATAAACATATTTAATATGAAATGTGTATTGAGAATGATTAAAATAATATGAAAATTGATTGTGAATCTATACTACTATATTTGTTTTAGTGTAATATATCATAGAAAAGAGTGTAATGAGAAAGAGGAGACAACCAAGTGATGATCTCTGATTTTTAATGTTGTGTTATTGTACTTAATAATAATAATAATAATAATAATAATAATAATGCTACTTAGGATATACATAATAGAAAGTTAATGAGTGTATAATAACACCTATTATACACTTCCCGTGATAAGAGGTTAAAGATTATCAACCGATTGAATGGCTTTAAAAAATAGAAGGAGAGAAAATATTGCAATTAGACACGTGAAGTGTAACAAGTAGAACCAGCGAAATGCCTGGGGATGACACTGGTAGCCTGCCACGTCGATCTAATTGCAACAAATGGCACTTGGTGGCTGCCTTCCTCTTTTTTGTTGAAAATATTTTTTTTATTATGTTTTTTGTTTTTTAATCGTACCAATGAGTAATGACTATAAAATCTCTCATATTTAATTTTTTATTATGGACGAGAATTTTAACATTTGTAAAAATATGTTAAATTATTGCATTATTAATGTGTAATTAATTATGAATTAAAACATCTACAATTTAATAGTCAATTTTTTTAAAATAAAAATTATTTTATGGAAATTAATACATTATTTTTAAAAAATAATAAAATTATTTTTAAGAAATGAATATATTCAATATGAAATCTATATTGTGAATAATTAAAATAATATGTAATTTAATTGTGTGCTTATACTATTATATTTTTTTTTATATTTTTTACTATATAATTCATTGCACAAGAGAATATAATCAAAAAGAGAGAAGATAATAAAGTGATAATATGTCATGTGCTTTTACTTGAGCTTCCATATAGGCTCGTTACATACTTCATGTGTGATTTTGAGCTAAAAACGTTATTTTTAAAAGAAAATTACATTTTACTTTTTTTTCCAGCAAAAATATCTTCTATATCATCATTTTATTTTTTATATATTTTTATCTGCTATCTTTTCCTTTTACATGGTGATTTTTCTATTTGTTTTCTTTTATATAATTGTTTTGTGTTTTGCTGGAACTTAGCAAAACCAACCGTTTCTCTGCCTTCACTCATCACGATGATGCTTATGAGGCGGTTGAAACAACTCAACATCAAGCTCCTTTGCTGAATCAAGTTCTAAATAGCTTTGTGCTTTGACAGTTTGACTCCTCCTTATCATCACACTTCACTAAATTTTCACTTAACTAAATTTTCTTGAGCATTAATGTTAGTTGTTTATTGAAAAGAACTCTAATTTGTTGTTTGCAGGACTCGATTATCTTTATTGCTGAAAATTTCGTATGCCCCTAAAAAGATCTTGGAGGCCATTTCAAGCAGGGGAGAGACAGAGAGAGAGAGAGAGAGGAAATTTTCAATTATTATTTATTATTAGTTTTTAGGTAAGGATGGTAAGTTTAGTTTAGTCCTATAATTAAATTATTTATTATTAATTAAATTAATCTATAAATATTAAAATAGTTGCAGATACTAAACATATATTTAATACATACCATTTACTATTAGTTTATATATTTTTTCAATTTGCAATTTGTATATATATAAAATGGTTTCAGATATCAAATATATGTTTAATGTATGACAAACATATACTTTTTATTTATATTTATTTAAATTTAATAGTAATAATAATAATTATATAAAATATTTTAAATATTAATAATTTTACTAAAATAAATTATTATTAATAAAATTTAATGATGTTAAATCGGTATATTTAATATTATCAACAATAATATTAGGAACATCTGTTGATTTTGTATTGAAGTAGTTGATATTATTTTTTGAGAAAAATATCATTTTAGACCTTAAAAAAATAATTTAAGAGTATAGTTAAATTGTTTTGAATTTTTTATGATTAAAATATTAGAAATAAATTTTATTTTCTTCAATCAATATATATTTTAAATTTTAATATAATAATTTAAGTGTAAGCAATAATTTGAGTAGGAGAGGTTTATATTTACATTAAATAAATATCAATATTTATAATTAAATATCGTAAAATACAGTTATAATTCTATTATAGTACAGTTTTTTTTTTTTTTGGTCAAAAAAATCATTTAGGTAAATTTATATTATTTTTTAGCAATTTTTATCAATGTATAATAGCAAACAATCAAGAAAGAAATTCATCTTTCGTTTTATTTGAATTATTTTACAAAATTTGAATAAATAAATCTTTAAAAGAAAAATAAAACTTCAAACTTTTAAGAGAGAGTGAATTTTAAGTGAGCATGTAAAGAATATTTATTTGAGATTTGTCTTTATACATAGTAAATGGAAAATTTTTTTTTTTTAAAGAGAGATGTTTTTAATAAAGAATGTATCATATAAAAAAAAAAAGGTGGATTTTTTTTTTAATAATAATCAAATGGGGCTAAATATATATATTTAAAAAAAAAATGAATTTGGAGGGATGAAATTCTCTCCTTTGCACGTGGCTTGGAATGTCAATAAAATTAAATCTTGAATTTGTGTTTTGCTCTCCAAATTTGAGCATTCACATTTTGTAGTCAATGCATAAACTTAGACCAGTCCATATGAACTCAGTCGACAAAACAATTTTGATTGTTAGACCTGACTTAATTATTTGACCTGCCATTTATAAAATTAGAATTGTAAATTAGAAAATTCCATTAAAGATTTGTAATGATTGGGACTTTTATCAACTCTTTGGCGAGTAGGTGAAACATAAACCTAATGTTTATCATTGGCTGGATCCTCATCCAAACTCTTGCAGAAATGTGGCAGAATTATAGCTAAATTACTTTTTCATTCCTAAAATCTAATATAAGTAAATGATTCATCTCGGTTTTTTGAAAAAACTAACTAAAACATTTATACATTTTTATTCGTCGTATTATTTAATTTTTTCACCTATTTTTTTATATTTTTCTATTAAAAAATTAAAAAAAGAAAATAATATGTAATACCTAAAATATCCTTATTGGTACAACCACTAAGACAACAACTCCAAATCACAAATGACTTTTTTTCTCTTTTATATTTACTAATTGTTTCAATTGTCAATCACACATTGTAAAATCAACTACTTTTTCAGCCATCTAGATTGCTTTACCTGTGAATCTCTATGCCCTCTCTCTCTCATCTTGTTTATTGCCTTGCTTTGTCTTGTCTCTCTCTCAATTGCTATCATTTTCACTGCCATGTCTGCTACAAATCACTTAGCATTGGCAATGAGTCCTTCTATCATTATGTAAACTCTTAATTTTACACTTTCATTATCCAACAGCAATCTTAACATTTGCTAAAATGCGTTATGCGGAGTCATTACGGTGATCCCGCTAACCGGTTAGCAAGCAAAAATTCGGGAGCAACGCCCCCAAAAGAAAATTTTTTAAACTTCATTTACATTGTCACTAGATATCTAAATTTCTTAAACTCCATACTAACAACCAATCTCTAAAAAAAAAATTCTCCAAAAATATGCCAAGTGACATGTGATGTGCCGCATAACAGGTGTGCAGCGCCGCGTCAAACCTATGCGGTGCTGAACACCTATCTTGCGGCACGCCGCATATGTCTGATGCAATGCCACACAGGCCTGGTATGGCGCTGCACTAGATTCTGCAAATTTTTGACCTTCCTGTGGGTCTCACCTGCGTAAAAAATGACTTTTTTACCCCTTTCAATCTAATTTTTATCAATTTCTAGCTCTACCCCTTATGGTTTTTTCATATTTTCACTATCTAAACTACTATCATCTCTCTTTTTCTATAAATACCTCCCTCCACTTCTCATTTCTTCACACCTCTTAAATTAGTATTGATGATTATTTACTAATTCCTCTCTTCGTCTTCCCAACCACTCTATAATTAATTAATTAATATTTTTAATTAATTAATTACCTCACTCTAACCAAGTTAATTAATCTTTTTAATTAATTAATTTTTTTTTAATTAACCACTCAATTAATTAATTAATTAATCTTTTTAATTAATTAATTAATCACTCTTTTTTAAAAAATCATCCATTTTTTCAAAATCAAATTGATCATTTTCCTTAATTCACCCTTCCTTCAAATTAATTAATTAATCTTTTTAATTAATTAATCTATCAATCTATCCTTTTCATCATACTAATTAGTTAATTAATCATTTTAACTAACAAATTAATCTCCCAATCAATCCAATCACTCGGTCCCGATAAAACAGAATTTCAGTCCGGTAAAACCCTCATCCCACTAAAAGTTAAGGTATCAGCCTTTTTCCCTCACTCTCAAAATAACTAAACCAAAATCAATCTGGTCAATTCCTAAACCCCCTCACTTAATTGTGGAATGAACTACGTGGGTTTTGATCCCTACTCAATGATACGTAGGCACATTTAGAATCTAAATTCAAACCCCAATTAATCCTTTTTTTCCTTTTTTTAATTAATTTGTGAATATTTTATTTTCATTATGCATTCATATTATGCCATATTCATACATTCTCTTTAATATCATCTTATAAATGCCGTTCATGAAATCTAATTTTCAAATTAAATTAAATTTAAGAGGCAAATTTAGATTATTTAAAACCAAAAATCCAGTCCCTAAACTCGACCTAATTCGAAGGCTAGTGATTTTTATCCTTGGGTAAATTAATTAAAAAATTAATGAATTGGAGTCAATTTGGGTTTTTTCCTTAATATTTTTCTAACTAAATAAAATTAAGGTAGCAACTCTTAAAAATCATTTTCAAAATCAATCAATCCGAACCCAAGGGTTCCATCGTGAGTCTAAACCCGAATGAATATCCCAGTTCTCTCTTGCGGGCCAAGTTAGTGCTCAAGCGAGGCCTCACACATTGGCATTCAAGTGAAGCTCGCATACCCAACAAAGGCCGACGCATATTGTAGTCAGCTTGAGCTCGATTTCACAATTTCTAAGAGCTTCATGCAAACTCATATTGCATTATACTATCGTCAACCTTCACGAGTCACCTGCAACCTTCGATGGTATTAGAAGAGAAGGAATTATATTTCTGTATCATATTACACAATAAAATAATACTTATTTATATACACAAAAGTGTGAAAGAAGAAGGAAAATAATAGTCTAATTAGGAACTCATAATCAAGTCTAATCCCCTCCCCCCCCCCCCCCCCCCCCCCCCCCCCCCCTCTTTCTTTCCCCTCAAACTCAATGTGGTATAGTGGAAGCCAGCTTGAATTTGCTTAGTAAATTTTAGAAGCGTGCGTGAATATGAGTTTTGGAAAAGATATCAACTACTTGATTTACCAAGTAGATAGGAAGTAAACTTATGGATAGAGATAAAATCTAGAAAAACATAGTGCAAAAATGGATTCAGGAGATCAAAAACTTTCAGGAACCGGTCTGAAATGCTAAAAAACTTATTGGAAAAGGCCTAAATGGATCAGTCAAAGTTTGCTGAACCGAGTTGGTCAACAAGAAACCGTGCCCGCAGATTGGAAGCATAGAGCGCGAATCAGATCGTATACTAGATAGCGAATCGGAGCAGGCAGAGAGCAAATCAAGTTGGTTAATAGGAAACTAGGCCCGTAGATCAGGAGCACAGAGCGCGGATTAGGTCGCATACTAGATTTAAAAGAATGTTGACGTGAGCACTGGAGGACAGGCACCTTTCGACTGCGAGTGCGGATTCCGATGGGGGTCTGACAAGTTGTTTTGAGATCGCTGGAAAGAGAAGAACTGATTAGTATATCAAATACCTAGATTTGGCACCAAAAAATTAATGAAAAGAGGAGTAAAAAATATTGAAGAACACAAGGAGAATGGCAGACTAAAAAAAAATATAATAATCTAAGAAACAGGAAAGGGAGAAAAAAATCTCAGAAAGGCTCTGATACTATATTAGAAGAGAAGGAATTACATTTTTGTATTATATTACAAAATAAAATAACACCTATTTAAATACACACAAGTGTGAAAGAAAAAGGAAAATAATAGCGTAATTAGGAACCTATAATCAAGTCTAAATAGAAACCTAAAATATATACAAATATATTAACAAATCTAATTAGAAACCTAAAATCAAGAGCCTAATTAGGAACTTTATGTTAACAGATGGCATGAACCAGCTGCCCAAGTTCTCTTTCATTATTCATGGTGAGTTTAGTTCCTTTCGTGGATGGGTCGACTTTAGTAGAGCGCAAACTATGAATTAAGTAAGGTATAGATCCAAATTTCAAAACTGAAATTTTGATTTCTTGCTGCTGACACTTTTGTCTTTCAATTTCATAAAATTGACCAAATTTTTTATAATTGAGTTCTCTCTAAACCCTAAATTTCTCTTTCCATTAATCAAGTTTTATTAGCTGTTTTTTTCATGGTTATTTCTTTAGTACAATTTTTATTCAATTTAAATTTCAAATACTCTTTAATTTACAATGTGTGGGGTAAAGAATTTTCTTTTAAAATTATTTTTTTAGTTCTTTTTCAATTTTTTGTTCTATTTGGTTTGTGGGAAAGTGAAGGAATTCTTCATCAGTTCTTTTTTTCTTGTTTGTAAAGTGTTTTAGCCATTTCACATAAAATTTAATAAGAAAGTACAAATAATGGATGAATGACTAAATACCATGACAGATGAATGACTAAATAACATGACAGAGTGACAATATAAAGACGTCTTAGTTAATTTATTAAAAAGTAGAGACGAATTAGTTAATTAGATTAAACTTCAATGACTATATAGTAATTTTTCCTAGAATTAATAATTTAATAAAAAATTAATAAAAAATTACTCTCTCTATTCCAAATATATAAGCTTATTTATATTTTCACACATATTAATAATCGTTAGTTAATATAGTTTAAATAATAAATTTTGTTTCCATCAAAAAAAATAATAAATTTTGTTTTAGTTAATATAGTTTAAATAATAAATTTTGTTTTAACTTTGCAAAAATACCCCTCAATTCACTTAATTAATTATAACATAGAGACTTATAAATAGTAGTATTAAATAAGGATAAATTAGAAATTTAAGAGAATAAATATATTTTAAAAGAGGAAATAAGTTTATATTTGAAAATATTTAAAAAAAAAAAAAAAGTGAGCTTATATTTTTTAAGCAGAGGTAGTATATTGTTAGGTTCGGTAGCCGCAGCTGCAAATCCTTGTTGGCAGTGGTAACATCAAGAGAAAATCAATATGAGTCTTCCAACTGTTCAACACATCTCTGAATGTTTCATCAAGCCTCAACAAATCTTAGAAGAATCAAAGAATCCTTACTTTTTGTCGCCATGGGATCTTGCTATGATCTCTGTTTATTATATCCAGAAAGGACTTCTCTTTCCCAAACCAACAGCAGTGAACCATCAAGAAGACTTCAAGATCTTGGATCTGTTGGAGAAGCTCAAGCACTCCCTATCTCTCACTCTTGTGCATTTCTACCCGCTTAGCGGTCGCCTTGCAACTTCTAAAACCGAAGATCCTCCTTCGTATGTAATCTATGTTGATTGCATCAATAGCCCAGGAGCCAGATTTCTCCATGCGACTGTTGATTTGAGTATATCCGACATTCTTTCTCCTAGTTATGTACCATTGGTGGTTCAATCTTTCTTTGACCACGACAGAGCTCTCAATCATGATGGTCATGTTCTGTCTCTGCTAACAATTCAAGTTACAGAATTAGTCGATGGGATATTTATTGGGTGTTCTTTTAATCATGCTATTGGTGATGGAACTTCTTTCTGGCATTTCCTGAACACATGGTCTGAAATTTTTCAAGCACAGGGTAATGATGTTAAAATCTCACGCCCACCAGTTTTGAATCGATGGTTTCCTGATGGTTCTAGTCCAAGAATCAATCTTCCCTTTACCCATCACGACCAGTTCTTATGCGGATTTGAAGCGCCCCTGCTCAAAGAAAGGATCTTTCACTTCTCGGCAGAATCAATTGCGAAACTGAAAGCACAAGCAAATACAGAATATAATACCAACAAGATTTCATCTTTCCAGTCATTATCTGCTTTAATGTGGAGGTGCATAACCCGCATCCGGCATCTACCTCATGATCAAATAACAAATTGCAGGTTGGCTTGCAATAACAGAGCAAGATTGAGCTCTCCTATAGCACCAAATTACTTCGGGAATTGTATGGATGCAATTAGAGCATCTGCTACAGCTGGTGAGCTGCTAGAGCAAAATCTTGGATGGGCAGCATGGAAGCTGCACCAGGCTGTGGTCAATCAAACGGGTGAAAAGATCCAGGAAAGGGTCGAGACGTGGATGGAATCGCCCACTTTTTATCACGTTGGGCAGACTTTTGATCCCTATAGTGTGATGATGGGGAGCTCTCCGAGATTCAACAAGTATGGGTGTGAATTTGGATTGGGGAAAGCTTTAGCACTTCGTAGTGGGTATGCACATAAATTCAGTGGGAAAGTGTCAGCTTACCCAGCACGTGAAGGAGGGGGGAATGTGGATTTGGAGGTGTGGCTTCCCCCAGATTCAATGGTAGCTGTTGAATCTGATCAAGAATTCATGGCTGCTGTCTCTTTATGACGTTATCTCCACAGCAACACTATTAATACTATTTTAGTTTACCAGGCTGAAGCTTTACTCTGCAAATGGTCATGTCATTCTGTGAAGAATAATCAATAGTGGTATCTTTTTTTTTTTTTTTTGTAATAATGGTGTCTCTTTTTTTTTTTTTTTTTAATTCCAATAATGGTCTCGTGTTTACTTCTTCTCGGTGTATTATCAGAATTTTTAATAATAACAATACTATTTAGTCTATGAAAATTATTTAAAATAATAATTTTATTTTTAATGTTTAAAAATGTCAATTTTTAATTTTTTTAAGTTTGATCCGGTTAATAGCCATTCTGACTGGTTTTTTTACCATTCAATATATATAAAAGGACTAAAATATCCCTCTTTTCTTTAAATTTTTCTTTTCAGGCCATATAAATAAAGCATGCAAAAAAGAAGACAGAAAATAAAAAAAAAAAAAAAATTTGCAGTGATTTAAGAAAACAATTGAGAAAACCATTCCACTTCCGGCATGAAATTACCAACACACCACACCAAGTTAAGAAACTAAAAGCGAACCATATCTAGAAAGCAATTTAAAAATAAAAAATTTAAACCCAACAATTAGAAACTTAAATTATTAAAATGGACACTTGAAAAATTCTCATAAGTTATGAAACCTCCAAAGAAATCGATCTGCGCCTATTTTTATTTCCTGAAACAAACACTTGCAAGCTTTACAGTGAGAAGATGGAGAATATTGCAAGCAAACTTGATGAAATTACTGAATTATTAGGTAAAATTTTATACTCCATAATAATTAACCATGGAAGGTTAAATAGATTTTACACAAAATTATAATAATCCAGAAAAGTCAAAAATATCTTATCCAAAAAATATAAAACATTTCAAACAAAAATGCCTTGGTAACAGCTCGGATTGGCAGGGGCAATGGAGGCGGTCACTTTTAGGTTGGTAAAAGGAAGAAGAGCAAAATATATATTATATAATAAAAAATTATTTTTTATGTTGACTAACAAATAAAAAATGAAAAAATAGACGTAAGAATTATTTTGTCTAACATAATCAAAATCCAAGAACTAAAGAACATTTTTTTTTAAAATTATATGAATAAAATTATTATTTTAAATAAATTTCATACACTAAATATTTTTTCTATTAGGAAAAAAATAGTCATTAAAAAAGTTGGTTTTATTCATAAATTAGTGGCCATTTAGTAATCCAATAAAAAAAATGGTAAAATGGCTAATTTACTCTTTCATTTTTTAAGTATGAGAGATGTTTTTCTAATTTATATTGCAATTAATAAGAGTTTTTTTGACAATTTATAATAATGTTATTATTTTTAAAAATTTTATTTTTTTTTAATTGCCATTTTTTTCATAATAGGGGAGTACTATTTTACTCTAATCATAATAATAATAATAATGATAATGAGGGTGAGAGTATCCCTGATGAGAAGTTAATGAATGTGTAAGAATACTTATATTTTTCTCATTATATACTTTCTGTGTGAGAGGTTAATAATTATCAACTAATGAATATATATTACCCCATTCATTCTGAAAAAATTGGTCATTAAAAAAATTAATTTTATTTATAAATAAGTGGTCATTTAGCAATTCAATAAAAAAATGGTAAAATGGTTAATTGACTATTATATTTTCTAAGTATAAGAGATGTTTTCTTAATTTATATTATAATTAATAAGAGTTTTTTTGATAAATTATAATAAAATTATTACTATTTTAAAAATAGTGATTTTTTTTAATGGCTTTTTTTTTCAGAGTGGAAGTAGTAATCACTTAATGGATTAAAAAAGAGAAAGAGAATAAATGAAAGCATTACAATGAGACAGAAATTCAGAAAGGAGGATTAGCAAGATGTTTGCTTGCCAAGCGCCTAGTCGCAAAGGCGCCTGGCCGGCATCTTCCTTTTTTTTTTTTTTTTTTTAAATATATTTTTTGTCTTTTTTTGTTTTTCATCAATTTTTTTATTTTTAAAATTTATCTATCAATTGTAGCCAAATTTTACTCATTTTCATATACTTCTAATCTATTTTTTCTTATCTTTTCAACCTATTAAAATTCTTTAAAATTTCAATATTTACTCCAATTTCACTCAAAAAAATTAATATTTAATTTCTCATTATGGATGAGAATTTTAATATTTCTAAAAATATGTTAAATTATTGTATTATTGATGTTTAATTAATTATGAATTAAAATATCTACAATTTAATAGTTAATTTTTCAAAAATAAAAATTAGTTTCTGAAAAGTAATATATAATTTTTTAAAATAAATATATTTAGTATGAAATGTGTATTGAGAATGATTAAAATAATATGAAAATTGATTGTGAATCTATACTATTATATTTTTTTAGAGTGTAAGCATATCATAGGAAAGAGTGTAATGAGAAAGAATTATCTCATTTTTCAAATATTTACATTTTTTAATTAGATAAATTTTTATTGACTTTTTATAGGATGGGAAATAACATAGTAATTTTAATTCTTATAATTATTTGTAAAGATTTAATTTTTATCAATTAACAAAAAAATTTTAATGGGATGGTCTCTTATTTTTAATGTTGTGTTATTGTACTTTCTCTTATTGTACTTAATAATAATAATAATGCTACTTAGGGTATACATAATAGAAAGTTAATGAGTGTATAATAACACTATACACTTTCCACTATAAGAGATTAATGATTATCAATCGATTGAATGACTTTAAAAAATAGGAGGAGAAAAGTATTGCAATCAGACGCGTGAAGCCCAACAAGTAGAACTAACGAGATGTTTGGGGGTGACACTGGTCGCCTGCCAAGTCGATCTCATTGCGACAAATGGCACTTGGTGGCCGCCTTCCTCTTTTTTGCTGAAAATATTTTTTTACTATGTTTTTTGTTTTTTAATCGTACCAATGAGTAATGACTATAAATATAAAACCTCCCACAAGCGGCTATATAGTAAACGGCTAATATTTAAAGATTTTTTTTTTGTCAATTTTTTCTAAAATTCGGTATATAAATAGTGGCCAAATTTTACCTATTTTCACATTCTCCTACTATTTCCAAAAATTCTTTCCATTTCACTCACAAAAAATCTATCATATTTAATTTTTTATTATGGACGAGAATTTTAACATTTTTAAAAATATGTTAAATTATTGCATTATTAATGTGTCATTAATTATGAATTAAAACATTAACAATTTAATAGTCAATTTTTTAAAAATAAAAATTATTTTATGGAAATTAATACATCATTTTTCAAAAATAATAAAATTATTTTTAAGAAATGAATATATTTAATATGAAATCTATATTGCAAATAATTAAAATAATGTGTGATTTGATTGTGTACTCATACTATTATATTTTTTTAGGACTTCTAGAGTGTTTCATAAATAATTTATCTCAATTAATTTAAAACCATTAGATTATATAAATTTAATTATAACTATTAAATTTTTTTACCTGTAACTTTCTTAATAAATTATTCTCTCTAATAAATAATTTTTTTTGTTTTTCTAACCAACCTTATTTATTTTTAATATATAAATTAAATTTTAATTCGTTAATTTTTATTATCATTATTTTGATATTTATGTGAAATTATATATATATATATATATATATATATATATATATATATATATATATATATAAGATTGGAAGTGCAATAGATAATTTTAATAACTTTTTAATTACACTCTTTGTTTTTCGTAAATATTTTTTATAAAATTTTATAATTAAAATTAATAATAGTTTTATTAATAATAAGGACTAACAAAATCATAAAATTTAAGAATCTATTTTGTTTAAATTACAGTTGATTAGTGTTAATTAGAAAAATATCAAAAGTAAAAGCAATCTGTAAAATGATATATAATTTTATATGAAATTATATATTTATATTATAAAATTATATATTTTATTAAAAAATTTCATTACAAAACTAATTTTTAAGTGTATTTTAAATATTTTTTGCAGGTATTTTTATATATTTTCTTTAATTTTAATTTGATTACAATATATATAAAATTAAAGTGCTTATAAAGTGGAATTAATAGTTATAATTTGAATAACATGTTACATTTTACCTGTTAATAATCTACTATAATAAGTTAAAATGAGTGAATAATTATTTTTGTGATATCCTAAAATTTCTCTTTTTTTTATACTTTTTGCTATATAATTCATTGTATAAGAGAATATAATAAAAAAGAAAGAAGATAATGAAGTGATAATGTGTCATGTACTTTTACTTGAGCTTCGATCATATCTAGGGGAAAAAAGAAAAGGAACATCACTTCTTATTTTTCTTGTTTAATTTTATTTATAGTGTCTGAATTTTGAACAGGTCAATTCATTAGTGGCAGCCAACAACTCTTGTATTTATATTTTTTTAATATTTAATTATAAGTTAATTTATTATTAAATATTTTACATATTTAAAATAATTGCATCAATTTTAAGAAGCATTTCATAATTTTTTGGAAAGAGATGTAAAATATATGGATCTGTATGGTCATCAATTTTATTGTACGCTTAAGCCGATTCACGTGACTCACAAAGAAATACTTGTCACATTGAATGGAGAGCCCGTCAACGTTATTATTGTCACTATTATCCTGTCAAGATATATGACATTTCTTTAATCTATCATTCTTCTACTATTATTATTAGTCTACCGTTGTTATTACTATCAGCTCGATTACTTTAATTATTATTATTATTATTTGCATTAATTAATTAATATTTTGCAAAAATTCATTAATTATTTTTTATAAACCACAAGTAGCTAATTAATTAAATTCATCTTTTATTGGCAAAAAAAAAAAGTAGCTAATTAATTTAACTAAATTTTTGATTAATTTAATTAATTAATTAAATTAATCTATATATATTACAATAGTTGCAGATATCAAATATATATTTTATATATACTAAATTTCGATATATATATACTATTTATTATTAATTTTTATATTTTTTTGATTTTTCAAATTTATAATATGTATATATTAAATTAATTATATATATCAAATATATACATAACTTATATATAATTAATTATTCATTTGTATATCTTTTTAATTTTCAAATTTGTATCATGTGTATATTAAAATGATTGCCAAACATATACTTAACTGTACCAAATTTTTGAATACATATTATATTTATTGTTAGTTTATATATCTTGTGAATTTTTCTAAAATTGTAATATATATATATATACCATTTACTATTAGTTTATATAATTTTTCAATTTGCAATTTATTTATATATAAAATAATTGCAGATATCAAATATATATTTAATGTACGATAAACATATACTTTTTTTTATATTTATTTAAATTTAATAGTAATAATAATAATTATTGAAAATATTATAAACATTAATAATTTTACTAAAATAAATTATTAATAATAAAATTTAATGATGTTAAATTGATATATTTAATATTATCAAAAATAATATTAGAAATATCTGTTGATTTTGTATCGAAATAGATGATATTATTTTTTGAGAAAAATATCAATTTAGATCTTAAAAAAATAATTTAAGAGTATAGTTAAATTGTTTTGAAATTTTTATGATTAAAATATTAGAAATAAATTTTATTTTCTTCAATAAGTATATATTTTAAAATTTAATATGATAATTTAAGTGTAAGCAATAATTTGAGTAGGAGAGGCCTAGTTTAGTTGTTGTCTTTTTTCTTTTGGTAAGCCTTCTCATATGCTACGCCATCGAGTTATATAAAACTTTTTTGCGGTTAGAAGTTGGACTTTTTTTTTTTAATTTATATTTATTTATTTATGCCCTATTTTCATTAACACTCCCGAGAAATCCTCCAATTTCTTAACTATTATTTAATTTAATTCTCATTAACATGTCACTGCTCTGATTCCTGCTGGAACATCTCGTCGTCTCCTTGAGCCGCAAAACAAGGATGTGAAACAAGGATACTGTATGAATGTTAACTTAGTAATTTTATTTTCTGACAGTAATGTTAACTTAGTATTTAATTATCGTTCTTTTGAAATGAAAATTTTTTTATATTATAAAAATGAAATAAACTTTTATTTTTTTTGGTTATTTTTGAAATTTTTTTTTTAATTTGAAAATCTAGTTAAATCCACTCCGGTCTGTTTGTCTCACCATGGATCTGTTTTATAGCCCAAACTAATCTGTCTAAAGTTTGGGCCTTAGCCCATATATTGCGTATGGTTTAGAAAAATTCCTAGACTTGAGACATTACTCTTGCCTCCCATAATGGAAACATCGGTTTGTCGTTCAAAGATTCCTCTATCATTCCTGGAAGGTATAGATTACTTCGGCACTCGCCATATAATAATTGACACGTGCCGCCGCCAGCAATCTTTAAGTTTTTTCTGGGAACGCGACGTAACCAATTACCCCACGCTCTGGCCAAAAGCGGAGGTATGCCACTTTGCAGGTGACAGCACCAACAATTCATATCACACATATTTTTTGCATAAAGGTCCAAATATACTTATAATATAATTAAAATAGAATATGATATTTTTCATTTTTAAAGTAATAAATTTATTTTTATTTTTTTAGAAATCTACCAACTCCCTTTATCATTTAATATTGATATAATTCTTTTGTTAGTAAAATCCATATACAGTCTATGTGAATTAAATTAATGCTAAAAAATTATTTTTATGGCGCCATACTTTATTTCTTCCTTTTTTTTTTTTTGCTTTCTTCCCCTCGCCCCCCTCTTTTTTTCCTTTCTTTCTTCTTCTTTCTTACCTCTCTTTATTTTTTAATTAATACATTTCAAGAAATTTATTTTTATATTTTAAATATTTTTTTTCTATCAAAATTAAAAAATTTTATTTCATTTTTTTATCTATTTCATGAAATTACTTAAATTTTAACTAAAATCTATGTTCAATTTACTAGAATTTAAAATAAAATTTTAGATTAACAATGTTATAAATTTTTTAAGTATAATTAATTTGCCTTGTAAATAATTTAAAAATTATAATATTGAATATACAAATTTATTTGAAAATATATTTTAATAAAATTTATTTGCAAATGAAATCAATTTCATAATTATTTTTAAACATAATATAAACTAAATTAAAAATAATTTTTTAATAAAATAATTAAATTTTATTTATTTAACAAAATAATTAAAGAAGAAGAAAAGCCAAAAAAATAAAATTTAATTATTTTAATTGATTTTTTTAATTTTATTTATATTATATTTAAGAGTAATTATGAAAATCATTTTATTTGTAAATAAATTTTATAAAAATATATTTTCAAATAAATTTGTATATTTAATATTATAATTTTTTAAATTATTTACAAGACAAATTAATTATAGTTAAAAAATTTATAGCATTGTTAATTTAAAATTTTATTTTAAATTCTAGTAAATTGAACATAGAATTTAGTTGAAATTTAAGTAATTTCATGAAATAGATAAAAAAAAATGAAATAAAATTTTTTAATTTTGATAGATAAAAATATTTAAAATATAAAAATAAATTTCTTGAAATGTATCAATTAAAAAATAAAGAGAGATAAGAAAGAAAAAGAAAAAAAAGGAAGAAAGCAAAAAAAAAAAAAAAAAAGGAAGAAATGAAACATGGCCTCACAAAAGTAATTTTTTAGTATTAATTTAGTCCACATGAACTATATATAGACCCTGCTAACGAGAGAATTATACCATTGTTAAATAATGAAATGGATTGATAAAATTTTAAAACAATAGGAGTAAATTTATAACTTGAAGTCGATTTACTATTTTACCTATAATATAATGATATATCTGAACCTTTTCCTTGTATTTTTTTACAAACCAATATCCTAAAGCGTACTAAAAGCTAGCGTAGTACGAATTTAATTGTACATCGAGGGTGTGCTTAGCATTTCCCTGCTCCAAAATCGACTTAATCAAGGCTCGCTCACAGTCAACCACTTAGAACTTCATGTAGCCAATAGAAAATTGCCAAGTCAGTAGTGGAGCAAAGTTGGCGATAAAAGTTCCACTTGGACCACTAACTGAAACGGCCAAGATGAGGAAAACATACACTTGAGAGACACGGAGTCACTTGGAAACTTCAGGGGCACGCATCCTTCGCCCATATGCAAACCCCTAAACCCCTTCCACGTTTTTCTTTCTTGCTGCTCTGTTTGTATGTTTTACTCTCAGGTCGTTTGGCCCTGGGAGACAGAGCAAGAACCCTGAAACGATGTCGTGTTCTTTTCCGCCTGGGTGTCGATTTTACCCCGCCGACGAACAACTTCTCTGTTACTACCTCTCTAGCAAGAATTGCATAAATAAAGAAGCCGACGATGCCGATAGGAATACGAGCGGATACGATTTGATAAAGGAGCTGGACTTGTACAATTATCAGCCGTTTGATTTACCGGAAACTGCGTGTTATGCATACGGTTGCGGTGGGAGGAAAAGGCACTGGTATTGCTATACGAAACTTAGGGTTTTGAACGAGAGCAGAGGAGGGAGGAGTAGGAGGGCCAAAGGAGGGTATTGGAGGAGGAGCGGTAGGGCTAGAAATGTGCTGGACACTGGTGGGAAGATGGTGATCGGGACGCGGACTAGATTCGTTTTTTATTTGGGGAATTCAGTAAAAGATGCAATTAGGACGGATTGGGTCTTGTATGAGTATTCCCTAATTGATCATGTTAAGGTATTTTGGAATTAATCATGTTCTTGTTTTGAATTTGATTAGAATTATGATTGTGATGCTACTAATATTGATTGATGGGGATGCTATCGCTATCATACTTTTTGAGTTGTAAGATTTTAGTGTTTTATTGGCATGACCATGAATTTGAGGTTTTTTTTATTAGTATTTTTTCCTTGTTCATTTCTGAAAGGGGTTCTGTTTTTGTCTGATAGTAGGACAGTGTTTGAGTTTTGTTTCTAAATTTTCTTGTATTGTGGGTAGAGTACTATTTGATTAGGAGGTGAATACGAATTTCCTTCTTTGTTTAGTATCTTGCAACATGCCTGAAGTGTAGTTTTATTTCTCTTTCTTAATGCATATTTTTAAACTGCTAAGCGTTACAGTTTCTTGTCAGTTGAACAAAGTTTCACTGGTTTTCAGACTGCAGATTTTTTATTTTTTTTATTTTTTCGCAGTTCTTCGTGAATTACTCTTATTAGGTGCTCCCCACAGACCCAAGTTCGTTCAGATATGCATAATTGCCTAATTGACTTGATACCAATGGTTCCAAGCATGGAATAGCCTACTAGTTTATGACCCATTTCTGCAACTTTGTTTTCTTTGGTTAATTCTGTGGAAATTTGTTTTCTTTGATTAATTCTGTTCAATAATTTTTGGTTTACACATCTGAGGACTTTATAAGTCCTTGACATAACTATATATTGTATACGTGTGTTGCTGGGGTGGTGGATTACCTTGTTTGACACATACATTCTGGTATGTTAAAGTGCCTTGTATTCCAGTTATCAAAACTTTTTCATTCTTCCAATTAAGGATGTCTAGTTACATATTTAATTTTCCCCCCTCAATTGGTTCTGTTGTTATCTCTTTTATATGGTGTTTCTTGTTCTTCTGCTCAGAAAGATTTCCAAAAAGTTTAAGAATGGAGAGAATGGTTGATATGATTAAGGTGCTTTCTGTTTCTGTTGCAAAAGCTCACTTTTTATTCATATGCAGGCTTCCTATGCCCTTTGCCGAGTATTTGTCAAGTCTCGTGGTGGAAATAGCATTTCAGAGAATATGTTAAGTTCCTATGCTGAAGAAAGTGTTTCAGCCGTACGTCATGTTGGCATTCAGCATGATGGATTTCTCACACCTGACATTGTTGAAGCCAAGGTTCTTAATTGCAACGATGTTGATAGGAAGAATGATGTGCCTAGATACCCTGTGAAACTGAGTACTGACTTTGATGACCAAGTCACTGTTGGACCTATTTCTGTTACCAGTTTTCAGTATCCTTCAGGCAACAATTCCAATATTGATTCTAATAAGCTAGTAAGATACTCAAAATTTTCTCCTGCTGCTCAACCTATATTGCAGTGATGGTTTTTGTGTGTCATTTATTGTTTTTGTGCCTATCATGGGCATCAAATCTCATTTTAGCTTACATGACTCTGTTGCTTACTACAACAAAACTTTTTATGTTCATTTGCAGTGCATATGACATAGTCTATTATAGGGAGGCACGCATAAACAAACACACTGACTTTGCCTATCAGGTTTAGCCAAGTTAGTCTTTTCACTTCAAGTGTGTGGGGAGTCGGGGATATTGGATTCTCATCGCCTTATCTACTATTATATCAGGTGTTTTCAACAACTTAGTGAGAGTTGTTATAAGGGAGGACCACGTTTCTTATGGTGCCCATAGTGTTTTTGGCTCATTTGTCCTCTTTGTAAACAAGAGAGAAAAAAAAAAAAAAGGCAATAACTTTAGATTATTTGATTTTGTAGTTTAGTGTGTTTTTTTGTTTTGTTTATATTCTATTAATTGCTTTGATGTGATTTGCATGACTTTTTAACTTGCCAAAGTGATAGTCAGTTTTCTCATGATTCCTCTCCTCTCTCTCTCTCTCTCTCTCTCTCTCTTTTTTTTTTTTGTGTCTTTATGTTACAACTGAACATCTGTGTTTTTTCCAAATTGCTGTCAATTTTTCAATGTATATCTGATGTTACTAGTTTTTTCTGTATCACTCATATATTTTCAACTTCACTTCCCTGTTCTATTGCATATCTTACAGTCTGAAGTGGATGATGTGCACGTATGAATGAGTAATCTGTGACTTCCTTATAAAGAAATACTGGCATATTTTAGCGGCTACAGCTATAAGAAATGATTTTGTTTCTATTTTTCATGTAATTCAGTCTATCATGATAAATCCTTATATTTTCCTCTTTGAAAAAACTAATATTTCTTTTTGTGTGATACCTGGTATGCAGGTTAGGACACCTGGACTTTCTGGTGGTGACATGCTTGTTGATGCTGAAACTGCTCAACAATTAGTGTCCATTCTAAAGGGAGATTTCATAGAGCTGGATGATCTCATTGATTGATTATCCCAACAATGTTGAAAGGATTATTTTTGAAGATATGTGGACGCTAATCCTTATCTCAGGGTTAAATTATTACCTGAAACAATTGATTCATGGAGTTTAGAAGTCATAGGAGTCTAGATATCCAGCTAGAAGGAGTTTAGAAGACTTAGAAGGAATTCAGATGCACCGCTAAAATTGAAAAGTGTTTAAAATCCAGTTAAAAGAAGATTTGTTTATGTTTTGAGGAACCTTATGTAAAAAATTAAGCAAAGAAACAGAAGATATTAATGTTTTGTGGAACATATAAAGGTTAAATGAAGAACTCATAATAGTTATGATGTCCAGGGAGATGTCGTAGCAGAATTGCTTCGCCAGTTCAGGTAATTAATGACAAAGCTTTACTGTAATTTTTTTACTTTTTAAAATCTTTTTATGGAGTGATCAGCAATTTGTCGTATAATTTTGTGTGCAGATTTCTCTTACGCCCATTAACAGGCATTTCTTCAATGGAATCTGAACAAGATTGATATTTCAGATTATGGTAAATTCAAATTTAAAATAAAAGTGAAAAAAAAAAAAAAAAAGTCTCCGAGTATTGCTGCTTCACCTGCCTTCCTAATCTTGCTGTTGTACCTTGATGGTGGAGTGGTTCTTGACTTCTTGTCGTATCACATATGGGGATAATATAATTTTCCCTCATTTATCTAGAGACCTTCTTTAACAGGGCGCTTGTCCTTTGATCCATCTGTTTCCAGTTTCTTGAGTTGCAGGGGTAGATATGTCCTTATAAATTAATGGATAGAACTTTGTTCCTCCTCACCTCACTGGCAATTTCACTTAGCTGAGAAAGGCTATCATCGTTTAGCCTGTCTTTTAATCTGTTTCCGAGCTTTCTCGTGGCAGACTCAGACTCAAATAATGTTATTGTAGAATGCTAAATAAAATTTTCTGTGATTGTGTTTACATGGTTGACTTTCTTAGCCATTGCAGAGTCTTGTACAAATGCTTATATTACCAAACAAAATGATAATAAACTGTCCATCGTAAATGGTTTACTGTATATCTGTCATTTCAGTAGATTTTATGGTAGTTTGCTATCAAGTATTTCAGCTAATCTTAGTTTGATATTAGTTTTGTTTAGCTGCTTGATTTGTTATACTGTGTGAAACAAGTACCTATGTTTATGATTTTCTTGTGAGACTAGATTTGCATTGTAGTTTATGTCTGTTTTGCATACTCTCTTTTTTTTTTTTTTTTTTTGCAAAACAAGGTGAATTTGGAATATTAGCATACAGTGTTCATGGTGCATGAGTGTTTTGTTAGATCTTTGATCTTCGCTAAATTTTCACTGCACGTATTGATCCTTTTCAAGGGCGCTGCAACTAGAAAATGTTAGAAGCCTATTTTAAATAAGGTTACCTGCCCATATGTCTTGTTTCCATTGTAGTTTAGACCACTCTTAAATTTCCCCATCTCGTATGAAACTGCATTTGGCCATTATGTCTTAATGTGGTTGCGGCAGGTAATTGCTGGTTATTATTGTTTTTTAGATTAACTATATGTTTTGCTACAAGTACCAACTTTTATTCTTTTGGCGTTATATGATAAAATTCAATAAAACTACAAGGTGGTTTGGTCAGTGAATTCATTGTTATTTGAAGTTAGGAAAAGATTGCACACAAGTATGCAAGTACACATTGCATTGCTGTGGATCTTTATTGCCTATTCAAGGGTGCTGCATACAGAAGATGTTACAAGCCTATTTTAGATTAGGTTACCTGCCCATATGTCTTGTTTCCCATGTAGTTTAGACCCCACTTAAATTTCCCCATCTTGCGTGAAGCTGCATTTGGCCATTATGTCTTTATGTGGCTGCAGCAGGTAATTGCTGGTTATTAATGAGTTGTTTTTCAGATTAACTATATATGTTTTGCTACAAGTACCAACTTTTATGATTTTGGTGTTATATGATAAAAATTCAATAAACTACAAGGTGGTTTGGTCAGTGAATTCATTGTTATTTGAAGATAGGATACGATTCCACACAAGTACACATTACATTGCTGTGTATTTTTTTGGTTCTTTCATGTGTGTGACTGTATATATTTTAGGTTTTTTTTTTCCCCTTCTTTTGGTACGTTGAAAACTTTTGATTAAATTACGTAGCAAACATTCAAATGTTGCTATTAATCAAATAACAAATGTGAGAAAAAGTTTAACATATGGTAGATGTAGTAGTTGAAATTCGGTTGCTATGATGGATAGCTGATTAAAGTGAAATCTTCAAAATGGATCTTTTGTATTGGTACTTTCTAACTTTATTCCCATTTCCATGAGGTTTTAGTCTTGTTTGTTCGATGGGCGATGTAATTTTAATTCTTCCACTATAAAATTTTTATTTATTAATTTATTTTATACTTTTGCAATAGGACAGCTATTAGGAAGTCTGTCTGATAATTACTTGCCATCTTTATGTATCTTGTGTCTGTATCCAATGACTCGGCGATAACCTGCGGTGGGAACCAGCTTTATCACGGTGCCTTTAGACTTTAGAGGGTTATTTTTGTTGTTGGATGTCCAAAAGACAGAAATTCAGTGATTGTGGCTGGTGGCAATATGACTTTTCCCCAAAGTTTTTATCAGCCATCATGTTAACATAACCGTTAATCAAGCATCCTTTGAAGTATCCGGCCCTCTCTGCCCAAGCCAAAAACCTTCATTTGGCTTTAGATAAAAAATTGGGAAGAATTGCCATGTGGTGGAATCATTAGTGGAGGATCCAACCTCCGGCTCTTCTGAATATGTTAGCACATGTTGATGAAGGGTGGGTCATTTCAATCTTTAAGTTGTTGGAGAGTGCAGAGCCAGTCAGGACGTCATGAGTTTTTCCTTGCCGTCAAGTAAATTGATCCAGTAACCACACACCGACCTTTCTTAAAAGCTATTATGAAAAGCACTGTATATTGGAGTAATTGCCAACTATTAGGCCTCTCAATTTGGAACTAATTTTTTAATCCTATTTGGCCTAGCTCTAATGGTTGCGAGCATATTCTTTAGTTCAAAGTCAAAATTAATAGGCAAAATTTTAATTAGACTCCATTATCGACCGTGTCAAAGCGTGGGAATTTTACATGTGATAGAACCCACACAAACAAAGTATTGAGGCATTGGCATCAAAATCATAAAACGTTTGATAAATAGTGAGGGAGGCTTTGGCGTTTTCTTGGGATGGTTAGGTTGGCAAAAATTGTCTTCCTTGCCAAAAGCGTGGGGTTATTTCTAATTATTCACTCGAGTGGCTTAGAATAATCAAAATCTTATCTTGTTTGATTAGCATTCAAAACACTATAAAATGTGCCATTACGCAATGGGTTATATAAGCATCCATGTGGAGGAGAAGCAAAGCAAATACTTTTAAAAGATTAGAGAGGGTAGATTAGAGAAAGGACACAAAATAGGGACCAAAAACATAAGAATAAGCGGCCCACGCCACGATGGAGATATGAAAGGTACCAGATTTTAAAGGAAGTTGAGGCAGAACCTGCTATGATATATCATTTATAATACAATACTTGCATAAAGGACTTTTGGGTCTTTGTATTCACACCTCTTTTAAGCTGAATAAATACTAAATAAATGTCATATTTTCATTATGAAAAAAAAAAAAAAAAAGGATCCTAATTGTTTTTATTTTCTTTAATTCAATCGAATCCCATCTAAATATATGCCGACAGAGCATCCAAAAAAAAAGAAAATTTACCCATCTCATTTTTAGTTGGTTTTCACTCTTTTATAGCCCGGAGTTATCTTATTGGGATTCCCCTTTTTAACCATACAAAATTACAAAATAGCGAAGAATGACCCATTAATAGATAGTAAAAGAAAATGCAAAGCAATCAGATTTTTAGGTGGAGAAAGAAAAATCTAAGTCATCTAACAGTGGGTCCGATGTCATTATATCTATGGCACGTGTACAAAAAATTATATGTAAAAATTAATAATTATTCCTATTCATACCTCAAAAAAAAGAGAGAGAGAGAGAGAGAGAGCAAAGCAAATCAAATGGGAGAGAAAGGGAGAGGCATGTGATGGTAAAAAGAGGTGCTTGGCGTGAAGAAGATGGGAACAAAGAACGGATGGGGTTGCCTACGGAGAGCATTGGGAGAAGGGTCTTTTCTTTCTTTCTTTCTTTAATTAATTAAATTATAGTATTCTCTATTTTGTTTTTATCATAGAGATTAATAAATTGGAAAATAAAACATAATTTAGACACAGAAACAGAAAGAGAGAGAGAGAGACCTACGAAAGGCATTTTGTAAGGTAAGCGGCCCAATACCAATAGGGTACACCTTTTTTGGATTAGTTGTTGCTCCATTTGTTGTTGATAATGGGTGCTGTTGCTACTCCTCTTGTCTGTTTTTATTTATTTTTTTTTAATTCAAATTCTTTGTTTGTAAATGGAAATGGAAATGGAAATGGAAACTGCTCTCTCTCTCTCTCTTACCATTTAACTCTCTTTTATTTCTCTCTCTTTGGGTTATTTCGTAAATTAACAATTACTGTCCTTTTTTAATCTCTTTCTGTTTTGCTCTATGTTGTTTCATTTTATTTCCCCAATCTCATTTCATTTGCTCATTCTTTTCTTCTTCCTTTTTCCCCTTCTCCTCATTGCTCTCTCTCTCTCTCTCTCTCTCTCTCTCGGGTTTTGTTTTGTTTTCCTCTTCTACTTTTTCTCTTTCTTTTCTCGAGAACGAGGCAGGATATTTCATCGGAGGAAAACTTGAGATTTTTCTACTAATTTTTTTGCCTAATCTTTGATTTTTTTTGTGCAGATTGTTAGATCGATCAGACTTTTCTGCTTCTATTTCTTAGGTAAGCTCCTTAGATTAGATTTTTCATTTCTTTGGCTCGATCGGCGGATGATGGATGGTGGTATACTTTTTTTTTTTTTTTAAATGTTTGTTATAAATTTCTTTGGTTTTTGGGTTTAATTTGCGAATTATTTTTTTAAAAGAGGAGGATTTTTTTTTTTTGTTTTAATTTGTTGAATTTTTTATGAGAAAAAAGAATCATTTTTTTTTTTTGTGGTAAAACTATATTACTGGGTTTTGCGTTTTAGAAGCTGTTTTATTTATATATATATATATATATATATATATATATATTTTTATGATACAAGTCGATTTTGAATTAGATTTGGCTTGTGGTTTTCTAAGTTTGACCATACGTGGTTGCAAAGAGCATTAAAATTTTTAGTCTTTTCCTTTTTTTTTTTCATTTGTGATGGAAAGAAATAAGATAAATTATTCTCTGCGAAGCTTGTTCCTTTGTTTTTTCAATGGTCTGTAATCCTATTCCTAATGGGATTTCATCTAGATTATGTGTTAAAGTTATGCCTTTTGAAATTTTAATTTTCTCCACTTTGTTTATATGGATGTTTTTGTTTTCTAGCACTGGTGTTTGAGATTGTTTCTTTGCAATTTTTATTAGTAAATGTGTGCATTAGAATTCGGTAATCGACCTTTTTAACATGCCAATCTCCAGTAGTTAGGGAAATCTTATGGCTTTTGTAACAAGTTTCAATGTATTTGATAAGACTATGGGCTTTTGTACGTTCACAAACTAAAGCAAATGCATATTGATATATTTTTAAAACCCATAGAACATAACCTTCCACTCCCCTTTCTTCTTTCTTAACCTTCTACTCCCCTTTCTTCTTTCTTTCCAGAGGAAACCGGCATTGCAGACGTAAAGTGTAGAATTAGCTGATAGGAATTAAAATGTGACTGAGTTGGAACTTATCCTAGCTTCCATTACCAGAAAAATAAATTATGGTGTCCTTATCTTCTTATTCTGCTATGTATCCTTGTTATACTATCTACAAGTATTTCCTATGGTATGAATTCTTATGCTTATTATATTATATGGAGCACTTTGATAACTAATTTATTGATTTATTTGTTTTCCAAATTTGATTTTCTGTGCCAGATTTAGAAGAAGTGCATATTGCAGCTTACGTTGGAATTTTCTACAGCTCTTGCATATAATTTATAAGGTGCATTGCTAGTAGCCCTAATGCAAGGGCAGAGGGGTATTATTGGCTCCTTGCCAGAAATATTGGACTTCGACCATGGGTCTACATCAGGTAATGCCATCATAGATCAGCAACTTTGCTGGAATAACATGCAAAATCCTGCAGATAACCGATTAGCAGACTTTATGTTATCACCTAGTCACATGAACAATGCATATGTCAGTTCCATTGACCATGAACGGCAAAATTTGGGTGGATGGAGTTTGGCTGAACCCAGTTCTAGTGGTGAGCAAAATGATGCAAATCGTGAAGAGCGGGAACCAGAACATGGTTGGTCATCTTCAGCGAGTACTTGTGCTGGAGCTGGTCCAAGGTCAGAAGAAAGGCGATATGAACCAACTAATAGTCTTTCACTAGAAAGTGTTAATGTGAACCCTCAATTTGTAGAGAGTTCCCGCTCCAATGCAATTCCGCAGAATCTCAACCTGAATGCAGGTTATGTGGGTCATGGTAATGGTAATGGTCAAGTCATGGAAAGCTCTAATGTATTCAAGTCTGGGGGAGCAGAAAATGAGCGGATTTCTCCTGCTAATTGCTCTGATGCTTTCCTGCATGGTTCTGGAAGTAGTGGATATGTGACTGAAGAGAATGATGGCAGACCAGGTTGTTCATTGGATGGTCGCCGTCAATCCTGCAAGAGAAAGGCGGTTGAGGGGCATATTGGACAGTCCTCTAGGAGTGGAAGTTCTAGTTTCTTTCAGTGCCCAGAGAGTAGTGCATGGCCTGGTGTTCCTGCCCGCTATGATGCAAGCAGTAGTTTATCTGCTCCTTCAGAACAGGTAAACCCCAGACTTGGACTAGGTATGAGAGGACTACCTTCTGATAGTATTCCTGACTCAGCAGTAGCAGGACGTCCAGAAACCTCCCAAAGAAATTTTCGATTGAGGATAAATCCTTCAAATCAGGAATCTGTTCCTCCTGCTTTATTTTCTACTGGGAATGGTGTTAGGCGTTCAAATATACCATCTTCTCACCGCTCATCAAGACTTCTTCCAATTGATCATTCATTGGACTATCATTCATTGGACTTTAGGTCACCACCAGCAGTAGAAAGTTCAGCTTCTCAGAGTCAGCCTGTTGTTATTCCTGTTCCAGCTTTGCCGCAAAATGTGCAGTCATTTAGGTGGAATGAAAGCTCTAGCTCCAGAACTGGTAACTCATCAAGTTCTCTAACTTTGGGTGACAGAGAGGAAGCCAGCACTAGAAGCATAACAAGAAACATTTGGGAACACCCTCTGTTTGTACCTGCAACTGAGTTGAGAACATCAGTTAGAAATCCAACAAATAGAAGTGTTACTGGTGGAAATGCAAGTGTTCCTGGAAATGTCGCTTCTACATCTCGGACTGGTTCAAGTTCAGGTGTCCACCCTTTATCAAATTCAACTTGGATTTCTCATCCAACTCCTCCTTCAAGAAATTCACGAAGATTAGCTGAATATGTTCGTCGATCTCTGTTTTCTTCTGCTGGTGCGGATTCTGGAGGCCAGAGCAGTACTCATTCTCCACTGCATTCAGGTCCTCCTGGTTCTACAGAAGAAACAATGATTTCTTCTGGAGTTGGTAACCAAGTTCATCATCGATCATATCCAAGATCTGCGTTGTGGATGGAGAGACAAGGTGATGGTGTGCTTGGAATTCCCTATCCTTTGCGAACTTTGGCTGCAGCTAGTGAAGGAAGAAGCAGGCTTCTTGTATCTGAGGTCTGTTCTAGAACTCTGTTGTTGTGCTATGAATTTTTCACGTTTAAATGTGGAATAGGTTTTTTGATTTTGGGTAAATCACCAAATCAGTCCTTATTTTATGCCAATTTGTTATTATGGCTTGAACTACAAAATTAACCAGTTGTAGCAAGATCTTTAATTTTGTTGCAACTAACAGTTAATGAATGGGTTACAATTGCCTATTTTTGTAGTTTTGGTCATAATTGCAAATGGGTGTAAAGTGCAGAATTTGTTGGGTAATTAACACTTTGATATTTTGAATTTAATTTATTTACAGTCAGTATATTCCTTTCTTTTTTTTCCCCTAAAATATGTTGAAGAAATCGGACATATGTTGAATTTGCTAGAGAAAAGAAAGCAAGGGGTAGACCTAGGATGTTGTGGTGGAAGTAGTCCAGAATGATTAGCAGCCCTAAATATTCTGAAGAGGTCCCCCCTAAATCAGGTGCAATGGAGTGAAGTGATCCATATGGTCAATTCCAACTAGTTTGAGATTAAGCTTAGTTAGTTTAAGTTGAGAATACTGCTTCTAAAATTTTGATTCTGGTTTCTACATGGTTGTTATCACGTTCATTTCTCAACCAACTAATGTTCTTTCACTAGACAGTGTTAATGTGCCATCAATTATGCAATGTGCATACATGGTAAATGTCCAATAAGTGCATAATCATTGGGTTAAATCTGATATTTGTCCAAACATTCAATCATTGCCATCAATTTTGCAGTGTACTACCAGCAGTATTTTTACCATAAGTAACAAGCAGTTGTATGTGAATTAGAACTTGTGAGTCAAATGGTTAAGAAAATGACAGATAGCAAGATGATGAGTGAGATAAAGGAACAGAAATAAATTATAAGAATACCAAGTATATCTGCGAGAAATATCTTATTCCAAGCTCTACAAATTTTAGTACATGTGGCCCTCTCTTTTTATCTGATTACCTAGCTATTAAATAAAATAGTATTCCTGTTGTAGTTTCCAAGTTTGCATTGTTGACACGCTTGACAAAGAACCATTCTTCTGGAGCTTACAATACTTTTTGTATCTCTGTAGCAGATTCGCAATGTCTTGGATCTCATGCGTAGGGGTGAGAGCTTGCGGTTTGAGGTTAGTGTTTTTTTTTTTTAAAATATGTTAAATGGCAAGATTGGCAGATACAATTCATTTTTTGTCCATTATCATCGGTGGCGGCACCTTAATGGGGAACTGAATCAAGCAGACATGGAAACAAGTTTTTAAAATCTTAAAAAAATTATTCTGGAGGTTCTACTAAATTTTGTTTAAAATCTTAAAAAAATTATTCCGGTTCTTAACTAAATTTTGTTAATTGTAATTTATGATAGTAAATGACCTCTGTGGTCAGAGGTGAGTGGTGGAAATAAATCGTGGGGATTATCAAACTTGTCCACTTACCTCGATAGCTTTTGTTTTGCATTACATAAAACGACGTATTACTTGGTCAGCTACAACACTTTTGGTAATTCAATTAATAGATTGTCTAAAATACTGACAGGGACTTGGTAAGTGCCTAATTTAACATTAAAGAAAACCATTTGGAAGGAAGTTCACACACACACACACACACACACACATACACACGTGTGTGTGTATCATTGCTCCTGGGTATGATATAGGCCGGCTTGTTTCTTTCACTCCACGCTATTAGTTTGTGTAACCAGGTCTTCTTGCTCCCCTGTTTCTTTTCTTTTTTCCTTTTTCATTTGAAATGCCATGTGTATCCAGTATTGGATGCTAAAAACAAAAGGGGTATCATTATTCATCTTATGTCCCATGTATGATCATACTATTGAAGCTTAATACTGTCAACAGATTGAATTAATCTGAAATTTGACTTGTACTCCTAATAATTTTGCATCAGGATGTAATGATACTTGACCAATCAGTATTTTTTGGAGTGGCTGATATCCATGACAGGCATAGGGATATGCGGCTTGATGTTGATAACATGTCATATGAGGTAAAATAGAAGGTTTTCTGGGCATCTAATTTTTTCTGTTTGGTTTTTTGCATCACTCTCGAAATGAGAACTTTTAAATTTTTTTGGAAATTACAGGAGTTGTTGGCTCTGGAAGAGCGCATTGGAAATGTTAGTACTGGATTGAGTGAAGAAACTATTTTAAACCGATTAAAGCAGCGAAAATATTCTGTTGTACTAGTAGAAACTGAGGTGGAGACGGAACCATGTTGCGTTTGTCAGGTAATGATTTTGTCTGATGCTTTGTTCTCTCCTGAATGCTTGGCATCCTTGCTTTACATAATGGTTACTTGCAGGAGGAATATAACAAGGGAGAAGATGTTGGAACTCTGGACTGTGGGCATGATTTTCACACCGAGTGTATTAAACAATGGTTGATGCATAAAAATTGGTGCCCCATTTGTAAAACAACGGGGCTTGCTACATGATAAGTTATTTCTCTGTTTAGGCAGTTAGATTATTGCTCAGAGTACGAAGAATGAAGGTTGGCACTGAAAATTTGTTGCGTAATCTGGTAATTGGAACCATTATTCGGGTGAGTACTGCCTTGCACCGCCTCTTAAGTTTTTCCATTTGGACTAAGTTTATAGGCATGATTCATCAGAGGAAAGCGTTTTCTTTTTTTAAAGGAAGAAACAAAATCTGTGGTGATGCTGCAACTGTCTAACGAAAGTGGGAGTGGAGAACTGGTTTTCAACATTTTAATTTGTTATTGAACAATTAATTTACAATGTTTATTGGATATTCATTGTGCCCCCCTTCTTCTCTGCATCTTTTGTTTTTCCCCCCCTCATTTAGGTACAAATGCCTGTTTAAATTTGGAGTTGCGACATTTTGGGGGAGCCTAATGGCAGGTCAAGCTAGTAACTCCTTTTATTTTTATTATTATTATTGTTTTATTTTCCCTGATGTAACCAAGCATAATTGTTCCCAAAAAAAAAAAAAAATTATCTAATTTCTAGCCAGGGGTAAAATTAGATTCAAGTGCCTCGTTTATTTTCAAGTTAATACATGGTTGCAAGCTAATTCTCTCTTGTTTGTGTTCTGCGATATAAATCTCTTGGGCGATTCATTCTATGTCAGATACGAGATTGGAAATTAGCGGGTGAATGAGTGCCAATGAATCTCAGTTGTCAACATTGGAATCCATTCCAGATTGTACCATTTCTTTTTTTATATCACAATTTAAAAATATATATATATATATATATATATATTATTAATTTATAAATTTTATTATAATTTTTCATTTGCATTTTCATTTATACTCATTTTTTTATTAATTCGAAAAATATATAAATATATTTTTTTATTAATAAGTTTAAAATAAATAAATAAATATTTATATTTATTTTTAGAATTAATAAATATTAGGAGACTTTTTAAAAAGAGAATGATAGATAATTTTTTCGCGGAGACCGTATTCAAAAGAGAAACAGCCTATTCAACAAAGGAGCAGCCTAGAGGCATTAGGAAATATTGAGTAATGGTCTCATCTTTGGTACTAATTGCCAGTAATCACATGGCTTGCCTAGATGGTATTTACTTTGATGCTTTGGGTCTGTGTTCCTTGTTGTACTTGGGGTTGGAGAAGTCCATTTTGGGACCTCTAAGCTACAGGATAGGATCCTAGCTTCTAGTGGGCAAGTGGGAACATAGGGTTAGGTGTGGAATTAAGTAAAACCGTGTTGGTTTAAGGAGAGGCAGTAGGCAACACGCTACTAAAAGTGCCATTGGGAATTGTACCCCTTTTTATTTTTTTAAATTTTTTTGGGTCGAGCGATTGATTGCTTAATGCTGTTCTGCTCTCAGGCTAAGGTGACGTTTTGGTTGGATAAGACTGAAAGTTGTGACTTGTGAGATGTGTCTTTGACTTTCACCTCTACCAATTTAAGGACCTTTGCTTTCTACTTTCTGCAACTCTCAATTTACACTCCCACCCCTCAATGTTTTATCTTTGCTTCTTAATGCAAAATATTTTAGTATTGTATAGCAATGAAAATTAAAGTCTCATGATGAATTTTAAATTTATAAATTTATTTATATTAATGGATTTATTCAAATATATAAAATTAAAAAACTGAAAAATATAAAATAATAAAATTTTAGTATATGTCATATTTATTTATAAAAATAAAATCTTAAAATTTAGTATTGAAAAGTAAAAGGCTTGTGTTTGTATAAATAGTCACAATTTCATGAACTTTACGAGTAAATTTTAAATCGATCGTTAATGTTCTTAGATTAAAAGTTAATTTTGAAATATTAAAATATTAATATAAATAATTTTAAAATATAAATTTTTTAAACAGAATTTACCATTTGTTTAAATTTATGAATTTGATTAAAATTTAATTTTCATGTGTGCTTTTAACACTCTCCAGGATAAAGAATTACAAATTCATAGAATCTAGTTTAAATTTTCAAACTAAAAAAGAGATAAGTTACAATTTATAAAGTTTACAAAATTTATCATTGAAATCTATCCAAATGGCCCTTAAGGTTTTTTTTTTTTTTTTTTTTTTTTAAAACTCCTTGATAGATAAGTTTAGTGAATACTACTATAATGTAATTTATGCTGGTAAACACAATATTAGATTATCTGATTGCAACTGTAGACTCTGTTACTATGTAAATATCAAATATACAATGTTGATGTCTGATTTTTTAAGCTGTAAATAGTTCAAAAGTTCAAAAATAGTTTATTAAAAAATATTTTAAACATAATATAAAATACACATCAAGAGAAGTTGAAAATAATTTTTTAATAAATAATTATATTAGAATAGATTTATTCGCGAGTTTGGGATTCTATTAATTTATCTTATTTTATTTGTAATTTTTTTTTCCTTGGCAAAAAAATTTGTAATTTTTTAAACTTTAATAAGTTTTGTTTAAAATTGAACCTTATTAGATATAGCAAATATTTAATTTCAAAATGGTCTGGACCTTAAATTTATTGTTTTGAGATCTGACCTGTCTAATTAGGATGAAACCAAATATTTAAATATTAATATCGATCACGATATTGAGATTTTAAAAATTATGAAAACATTAATTGAAATATCTATAATGATTAAAATATTAATATCAATAAAAATGTGATATGTAATTTTAGAAACATTAAATACAATTTTAAAAAATATTATGAAAGAGTATAGGGAATAATTATAATTAAAAATGTTAGAATATATATATATATATATATGAAATCAATAATCTAATATAGTAACGCAATAAAGATTATATGAATTACGGATAATTATTCTAAAAAATTACAACAATAAAAAAATTAACCACAATAATAATATTTTTAATATCATATTGAATTTTTATATAGTTTAAAATCATTTAATATATTGTAAAATTTTGATAACAATTCGCTAGTTAGAGAATATTTATCATAAATTATATGTTGATGAAGATATTCATAATATTGATGACTATTCATTTTCTATTGATGAATATACTTTTTATTATTAGGCAACTTTTAACTAATTTGTGGATTTTTTACTACAAAATTTCAAATAAAAAATTTTGAATTGTATTTTCAATTTTTTTTTGAAATTCCTCAAAATTTCACAAAATATTATTATATTTTACTCAATATTTTACTATTTTTTATGAAATTTAGTCGATATCGATATATTTCATAAATATAATCTATATTTCTTGAGATATTGCTGACAATAATAGAAAAGATATATGACATAAATTTTAAATATCATACTCCATAAAAACTCAATATATTTATCCATATATCAAAATTATGAAATTCTAGTTCATTGATCAAACTAAGAGAGAAAATCTCTAGATCCCAACTTGTCTAATGAAAGCAAGTAAAACATATGAAAAAAATTTTTTTTTGAGTATCATTATTTGATAAAATGGAAAATTAAATATTAAAAATTTAAATGTTGAATAATGTAAGATAATATAATTTTTTAAAATGTAAAATTATTTAAATTTTTAATTATTTATTGTATTCTGTATAAATTTTAAATATATTTTATTTAATTAGAACTTTTAAAATACTCCATATTTTACTAAACAACTTAAGATAAATTATTAAGTATTCAAAATTTTAATTTTAAATATTAAATGAGACTGAGGGTTTTATACAAAATAAAATGGGGAAATAGTAGGTGGCAGAAACGGAGAGGAAGTTGATTAATGGGTCTAAACATAATAATGGAAAACAATAGGGATTCTTAACTAAAAGAAAAAGGAGGAAAAAAAAAAGAAAGGCTTTAATTAAGGCGGGAGATTAATCAAATTTGATTATGAGCTTTTGGATATCAAAAAAGCTTCATTAGCCCCATAAACCCTTCACCAAGAGAGCAAAAGCCACCAAACAAACACAGCACAGAAAAAGAGACAAGAACAGCCAATTTTTGACGGTTTTGCACAGATACCACACCCAAACAACAATCTAACGTTGCTTCATCGCTTCTTTTTTTTATATTTTATTTTATTTTTTGGTTCTATCCATTTTCTTAGATTTATTAATATCCATGGCGGATCTGTACGGAACTGTTCCGTCTCCGGCTCCTGAGCCAGAAGAAATCTCCTCCTTCCTTCACCAACTCCTCCACAATTCCTCCTCCACTTCTTCTAAATTCATGCAGCATGCTCTCTCCTCTTCGCCTCCTTCGCTGGCGCCGGCCGATTCTTCATCAGCAACTGAATTGTTGTTCGCCCGAGCCCACTCAGAGTGTCGAGCCGATGGCGGGAGTTCCTGCGTTAATTTCTCCGATCCCGGCGGTTATCTTGGGAAAGAAAGTATGGAAAATGCTGTCTCTTCGGTTATTTCAAAAAGGAGGGGTGTCTCCGTGGAGAATGATCTAGGTGACTTAAGCTGCGATAGCGAGGTAATTGCTAAGAATCGATTTTTTCAAAGATTTGAAAAATTGCGCTTGTTGCTAACTAATCGCAATTAGATGCGAGATTTATGAATTGTATGTACTAATTGCTTGAAATTTTGGTGGTGGTGGTGGTTCTTTTTATTTTAAAACCCCTTTTAGAAGGGTGCAGATGTGTCAGACGTGCCATCGGAAACTGTGCGACCTAGAAGTTCCTCCAAGAGGAGCAGAGCTGCAGAGGTTCATAATTTATCTGAAAAGGTTGGCCTTATAGACTCCAATTATGTGCCTGTGTATGTTTAGTGTTTTACATGTAAAATTTGATTTGTGGGTTTGCTTGGAAATGGCCAAATTTGTTGTTAATAGAGGAGGAGGAGTAGGATTAATGAGAAAATGAAGGCGTTACAGAACCTTATTCCAAATTCTAATAAGGTAATTACTGAACAACTTTTCCAACATGTGAGCTTGTAATAGCATATTGAAGGAATGACTTGATATTTTCTCATTTTATGATAGACTGATAAGGCTTCCATGCTGGATGAGGCGATCGAATACTTGAAGCAGCTTCAGCTCCAAGTACAAGTAAGTGCTGTCCTCAACGCCATCCTTTTTTGAAACTTTCAATTGAGACTGCAATTAAGAGCAACTAGTTGTGTAATTTGTGATTCTTTGTCCATCATTTTTGACATTGTTCCTCAGTTCCTGTGGATGAGATCTTCAGTCAAAAGAATAAAGGGCTTTTATTTCCCATTGCAATCTATGTAATTCAAAGGATTAAAGATTATTAAGTATTAACAATGTTGACAAAGCTTGGCAGTTAATGCTGATTGAAATCTTGGTAGCAATTACTTGATGCAAAAATGTTGATTAGAATTTTTGTAGATTGACATTGCATGACCATTCTTTGGCAGGACAACAAGTGTGTGATGACACAACGGGCCTGTTAGTTGTTAGGATTATATCTTGTGCATAGCTGGATCTATAGTTATTCATAAACTCTAGATTGACCGTGAAGAGTAAAAACATGAAACTATTTTGGTTACATTCAATAATAAAATTGATGATGTGTCCCCTGAATATTACATGAGAAGAAAGTGATTTCTTTCTGAAGCAGAAAGCAATGATCTGTTATGTTGTTCAACTCAGTTTGAACTTAAAAATACACAATGCTAAGCTTGAGTGCAGCGTATCTAAAAATCTGTTCTTGGCTTGGCACGATGGTGGCAAGTAGTTAGATAGCACAAGAACACACCACCTGATTCTTGACTAGGTCTTTTTCAACTTTGATACACTTCTGGTAAAGTTACCATATCTTAGTTTTCCCTTGTTTACCTTCAACAATGTCTTGGATTGCATCATGTAACCAATGCACTGGGTTTTAGCCAAATTTAATACCCTGAATCAAATGTTCACCTACTTACAGCATCTAACCTAATCTGGTTGCTTTTGGTTATTGCCATTCCTACTTTCCCAGCTAGAGAGGATCCAACCCTTTAATTCTCAACAACAGTATGTTTATTAAATATACATAATAGGGATGTTAATGAAGTAGGCTTGGGTTGGATATCAGTTTCCTAAATCTATGACCCGTCCTGAAAATTATCACCTTCATAACCCGACTGGCTGTCTGCTTCCCAAATCTAAGCTTGGTGGGGTGAGGGCCAAATCTTTCACTTGCATAAGTATTGGGTCTATTTGGGATATAAAACTATAATATTTATTAATATGACAAATTAATTCTTGTTAAGTGTTTCACCAAATAGTTTGTGAGTCAAAGCTACTTAAACAGTGATGGTAGTGGTTATTTTGCAATTGCAATTGTTTTTGCAGATGTTAACAATGAGAAATGGATTGAGTCTACATCCAATGTGCTTGCCAGGAGTTCTACAGCCTATACAACTGCCCGTGACAGGAATGAGCTTTGATGATGGAAGTGGGCTGTTAAATACCAATGCAGCAACAGTTGCTTTTTCTGAGAATGATGAAAACTCAGCACAGACCACTCTTAGTCTTCCCAACAGGTGCACTGTATCAAATCAGCCAATTGTTTTGCCTTCAGCAACAAACATCACCTCTTCAGAAACCTCCTATGGTTTTGAGCCAGTTTTTCAGGTTCACTGTGAACCCTTCAGTCTCTCCACATCTTCTAAGGTAAATTCTAGTATCAAATTTTAATCAATTCACCTAACCTTATGGGGTTGACACCTCAAATTTTCTTGTGAAATGAAGGAAATATGCAGGGAAGGCACAACACAAGCACCATTAGATACAAAACAAACCGTGAAGACCACATCGTCCAGTGTGTCCTAGTTGATGTCTTACTCCTAGGTGCGGGATCAACAAAACTGTGCAACCAATCCTTTTAATTTTTTTTTTTCCTTTCTCTTTTTCCGGTACAAGGTGCAAATGGTCCATGGAACTGCCGACGTTTTATACTTCATCAGGATATTTATGTTGTAACAAGTTCATACAATTGTCCGAACCGAACTGTTTGACATCTCTTAACTTCAATAGAAATGTTCTGCCTGAAATCTTCTTAGGGTATTTAAATCATATAGGAGGTGAAGATGTTCCTATAGGGTTGACAGAACTTTTTGAAGCCTGTACTTTGAAGATGAAAATGAAGTGGAAGGATGTGTGCAATGGTTGCTATTTCGATATCCTTTTGACAAACATTTGTGCCTCGTTTGTTAATTTTTGTGTGTTTGTCACTGTAAATACAACCATTCTGAATGTTTTGCCCGTGTTCTAGATTAGAATGTATCCAATGGAAAAGATCGTTCCATTTCTATTTGACGTTTTGCAAGTTTTCTTTGACGTTATATAAATTCTTCCATCTCACTAGGGGATACTTAATTCATTTTTCAATTTAACAGTGGTCTGGTGCATTTTTCGTACGTAAGCTGTTCGCACTTTACAGGGAATTTTTTGGATACTATGATCTTAGCCAGCAGGATTGGGACTTCCTTTAAGCCATTGTAAATATTGAAGAAAAAAAAATTCAATTACTAAAACATGAATTGTGGTAGTTTTGAAAAGCAGGGCAAGCTAAATGCTATCCAAGTTTTGTTAGATATCATTATTACAGGTTTTCTTATTTATATTAAATTTGAAGGCAGTTAGTTACATAATGATTAATGTTCTCAGATACGAACAAACTCTCCAGCTTTGCTTTTTATTCGAGCCATTCTTTAAGTAAGGTTTCTTTCAGAATTAAGAAATCATTTCAAGTAAAAAAAAAAAAAGAAAATAATATGGAAAGAAAGGAGAAAGCTGGGTTGGAGAAAGAGAAACTTATAAAACAAGCTCTTTAAACATTGCCACTTCAATTTTTTTTATAAATTAAATTTCAATAATAACATCTTCTATAGTACAATAAAAAGAGTAATTAAGCCCATGAGAAGGAAAATATGTAGTATTAACTTTTATGTTAAAATTAAGAAAATCTTCAATAATTTTATATTTTTGGGGTTTACAAGAGGTAAAGTTGGAGGAAATTTTTAAAGGTGTTAAGTGTGAAAAGTAAGAAATTTGATATTCAATATCTCAAATCATAAATACGTCTTATTATATTTTTATTGGTTATTACTCTTTTTTGGTATATATTTATAGTGATATATATTTCGTAGTAAGTTTTAAATTTTAAAAGATGATATTAAAATTATTTTTAAGACTAGAAGCGGTAAACTTGAATAATAATAATAATTGATAATTAATAATAAAAATTAATAATTATTTCTCTAATAATAATAATAATAATAATAATTAATAAAAACGCAGAGACGGGTAATAAAAGATGATATTGAAATTGTTTTTAATAATAATAATAATAATAATAACAAAAACGCAGGGTGGTTGAGCCGCACTTTCGAAGGATGTCTGTTTTGTTTTCATATGACACGTATAAAGTGACAACTTTGTAATGGCTTTATGCTGTTCTGTCACAACTCACAAGAAGCGTATACGTTTTCTTGGTTGGCATGATGAACAATATCAGGTAGCTAGCTAGGGTTTCTTACCTTCATCATCTAAGCTCCGGCAACTACTTTCTTTTTTCATTTTCCTTTATTTTAATTTTTACAATTTTCTGATATTTTAATTTATACGAAGCTTATATATTATTATTATTTGGAGAAGCTTTATCGCACAAAATTATCTCTGCCCTGCCATTGCTGTTTATGGTAGCTTATTATTTGCTGTCTATTAAATCCAGCCGGAAATTTTTTTATTTTATTTATTCCTTACTTTGTTAAAAAAGAAAAAAATTGAAGATGATTTTAGACATTTTGATTAAAAGATGCTATTATCGATTTATCTTGTAAAAATCATGTAAAAAGATGTTATCATATAATATTAAAAAAAAAACATTAATTCCATCTAAACAATGAAAAAAGCATTATCTTCGATTGATGGGTTTGTTATTATCTCCATGTTTATGTAAAAATAGGAATACACACTTATATATTTTGATTAAAAAGATGTTGTTATCATGTAAATAAACCATTTAGCCTTCATTATTTAATCTATTTTATACCAAAGAAATATCTCCAATATTAATTCAGTAGCTACTAGGTCTCTTTTCCTTATTTTTGGTATGTATTATTAGGAAAGGAGAATTGGATTGAAAGTGAGGAGAAATGGAGGGTGAATCAATATTCATATTAATAAATCCAATTTTTTGCTCCAACCCTTTTTACTATTAAATCTAATAGTTCAGAAATTATAATTTTCATTAATTTATTCATAGTTAATTTGGAGCATAGAACATAATATGTATAAATATGAGACAGCAATAATAAAAATAAAGTTATTAATGAGTGGTACCAAATTCAAATCTCACAACAACTATTCCTTTTCTATATATGGCAAAAAGAAAAAAATATACTAGAAAAAATAAATGTTTATTATGCAATGGCAGAAGTAGAGATGGTATAATTTTTTTTAAATGATTTCTTTTATATATATATATAATAAAAGCTCAATAGATCATAATTGGGTATACAATGAAGATAGCTCCCCTCTTTAATATTTTTCACTAAATTAAATGACAAGAGAAAACTAATCAGATTGCATTTGAATGACAATTTTTATAACTTTAACTGACTTATGAGTTTATTAAAATTAAAATTTTAATTTTCAATAAGTCAAATAAAAAATTAAAATTTTAGTTTTCAATAAGTCAAATATCTCCACACTTCAATAATATATTCAAATTCAAAATGTTGATTTACTTTTCATTCAGCAGAAATGAATTTGATTTATAAATGGTAAACTTTAATTTAATTTTATAAATTTCATTTATACCAATTAAGAAGATTTTACAGAAGGTTATAGTATTATTTTAGGGGTAAGTGGAGGTGAATAAGAAGTGGACCCGGATTGGAGAAATCTTTATATATGACGCGCTTAGTTTCCGTTTTTTGTTTGGAAGCCAAATAACGGCATTGTCTCATGATTGTATTTTGGTATCTTCTTCCCTAATTAAATTTAATTATTAATTATCTCTTTCTCTCTTTTGGTCATGATTTCTCACTACTCAATCTCCCTAATAAAACAATACCCATGTCTGCCTCTGCAATAAAACCCCTTCTTCAATACCTTGAACAAAACCCTTCACGCCTCAATTCCAATTTCTCACATAATCTTACAGTTTCTTGCACCCAAAATTACGAGTTATTGTGTTTTGAGACACAGAATAATATTAATAATAACAATTAATTTTAATGATAATAATTCAAGCTCCAATTATAGCCTAACTGATCATATAGAAATGGAAGAAACAGATATAGCCCAGGTGGGTCAGAAGATCAAGAGAAATAGAAATAGAGAGACTGCTAATTATGGTGGTGAATCAGAGCAAGAGGTTCACATTTTGACTGAGAGAGAAAGGAGGAAAAAGATGAGGAACATGTTCTCAAGCCTTCATACTTTGCTTCCCCAACTCCCTGTCAAGGTATTAATAATTTCTTTAAATTAAAATTATTTGCTGTTTGAGCAGGAAGATCCTATATAGTTAACATATAGTAAAGCAATTTTGGGTTTATGTTTGTATACGCCTTTTACTAAAATTAAATTACTCCTGATTGAGAATCACACATGATATATATACAATCAAATTTGAGTCTATTCTTTGGAATTGATGTGATACATTACTCCTTTAATTACCTTTCTTAGGATTTCGAGCATTGTTCAACAGTGAATATATTTTTCCTTTGCATTAAGAAGTTTGCTCAAGTTGCATATTCTTTGAGTCCTAATTAATTGGTTCCAAGTCAATTATATATATAATGTCTTCAATCTTGGTTTTATTTTATTTATTTTCCTAATTTCCCAAACAATATGCAGTGCTAATTTAGCACAATTCTTGTAATTAATTAAAATGTTGTTCACATTTTGCAGTGGATCGCATATATTCTTATTGCACAATTCTAATAGTGGGTATATATGGGCGCGAGTCTAAACAAATTGAGCATATGATCACAACATATGCAACTGTATATTACATGCAATTTAGCATTTGATAGCACTTCTCTTTCCATTTTTTTTTCCCTTTAAATTGAAGATAAAGGATTATTATGAATATTAATTGCTGTACCATTCAATTCCAATTATGGATTAGATATTAATATCCCGATTTATGACTCACCTTTTAGGACGTATTTAACAGTTGAATTTAATTATGTAAAGAACGAAGCAATTCCATGACAATGAAATTTTGCTAGCTATGATTCAATGCATGATCAAATTGCAAGCTTGCAGCTGAGAACTTCATAAATTCAATTCTAATATATACAACATGTGCTATTTTTCAAGATTTTCTCGCCAATTTTTACTCTTGTACAGGCGGACAAGTCCACCATTGTTGATGAAGCAGTAAAATACATTAAGACACTCCAAGAAACTCTCCAAACGCTGGAGAGACAAAGGCAAGAAAAGCTTCAAGGAGTTGACACTGAACAACCATCAGTAATCACATCACAGACACAAGCACTTGAATCCAGGGAAGCATTCTTAGCTATTCATCAGGGACCTTCAAGTAGCTTCCCTATGGCCACAAATATGCATAATTCGTTTCCCGTCTCTCTTTCTCCAGCTTGCTTTCAGACATGGTTTTCCCCAAATGTTGTTATGAACATGTGTGGTGATGATGCACAGATCAGTGTGTGTTCAGTCAAGAGACCTGGATTACTTGCCACCATCTTCTATATACTAGACAAGCATAAATTGGATGTTGTATCTGCTCATATTTCCTCAGACCAATTTCGTTGCATTTACATGATCCATGTTCATGTAAGTATATTTGCAAACAATTGTTAATTACTCTGCTATGCATCATGAGAGATTTTGAGTTTCTTTGACGTTAATGTAAAAACTTCTTTTTTTTTTTTTTTTAGAAAAAACATTGTTTTAAATATTGTCCGAAAAAAAAAAAAAACAGTTTTAGAGTGATGTTTAAGTACTGTTTTGAATCTTTTTATGATTACTAAAAATAAATTTTAACAACCTCTAGTCAATATTTTAATATAATAGTCATTGCCAGTCAGACTACCCTTTGTGCTCATGATAAGAAAAGATGACTTCCATTTATCTCCTTCGTTTGCTCTTCCAATGAAATGGCTTCTAATTAATGTTATGAGACATTTATCTTCAGGCTGCTGGCGGCCCTTCTGGTCAGTATCCAGAGGCATTATCGGTGGAAGATACATTCAAGCTAGCAGCAGGAGAGATGAACTTATGGCTCTTATCCTGTTGATTTCCAAGAAGTCAATGGAAAGAAACAGTTCCCTAAACATCTTTTTCTGCCATTTTTGTAGAAGAGGAAAATCATACTGGTATACTTGAGCTTGTAGAGTTACTTTGCTCTACCAGAAGACTCAGAAAAAGGTTTTTTGCATCCAGTATATATGGTGTTTTCATTAATTAACTGCATATATATAGTTAAGCCTTGAGCTTATAGAAAGATGCATCATATTTCTGCAACAACGAAACCTCAGAAGCTGAAGTTTCAGTGTGTTTGTGTATATACAAGATACAAAAGAGTTAATATAATTGAGTTCATTAGATAGATATCCATTTGTTGTATGAAATTCTTTGCAGCTAATTAATTTTCTTTTTGATTTAGGCTCAAGTTTTTGCCCTGTTAAATAGGTGGAATATGAAGGAAATAGGCTTATAGTACTTATATAGGTCAATCCCAATTTATGAATTAAAACTTATATCTAATGCGGATTGATAGAAATTAAATTGAAGGCGCAGAGATGACTTAAATAGGTGTAGATTAAGCCTACAAATGAATTTGGTTTAATAAATTTAGGTCAATTATTGCTAAAAGATTAAACCTAATAAATTAGGTAGTTAAGACGAAATCATTATATATCCATATATTTTTGATATATTTTTTCAATGTAAAATTGATTCTTAACATGGGTTATGAGATTTAAACCTTAATTAGTTTCATTCATGCAGTATTGGATGGTCTAGAAAAAATCATGTGCAAGAAGATTTAATTGATGATGGAATTTGTTTGTTTAAAATAAATTTTAAAGTGATAGAATTCATTTGAATTCTATTTTTTGGAGTGATTGAAAAGGAAAAAAAATTATAATTATTTTCGCACTTTATCTTTATATGGAAAAAGTTATGTTTAGTTTAGATGGGAGTATTTTAAATTTTTAATATTGCAGTTTATTAATTGAATTTAATTCATACAAAATCCCTTCATTTTGGAAGGATTTCATTTCTTTCAAAATGAAATTTTTAAGTCAAAAGAATTGCATTTTATTAGTTACATCTTTTCAAACATGAGAATTGACAAAATAGAATTAAATTGAATTGAATTTTTATAAAATTAGAGTTTATAAATAAAACATATGTAATATATCTTATAATAAAGTTACATATTAAATTTCTGGAGTACATGAGTTTGAGTTTAATTATAACTGATGGTGTAATTTACCTAATAAGCTTCAATCTCTTATTAAGTTGAATATGTAATATTCTTTCATTGATTTATGTTGAAAAAAAAAAAATGATGTTTTTGAATGTGCCTTATCCTTGTCATGATGAGAGGTTTATTGCTTTGCAAATGTGCAAATATGTTGCGGGCGTGCCTAATACATTTTCTAGCTACCTTAACGTGGCTAAATATGAAATAGCAAAATGTCATTTTCTTTGCTTTTTCTCCTCGCAGAATGGTGTCGAGATAATTCCAAGGAGACCCATTATTAACAAGTTGTCGAGATAATTTCTAAATTTCCAAGCGTAATCTTTATTATCATTATTTTTAAATATTAGAATAGAGTGAAGAATTCAATTTCAAATCTGTATTGAAGTTAAAAACATGTATACTTACGATAGTAAATACATTTCAATTAAGTCTATTTTTTATAGTAACAAATTAGCGTACCCAAATAAATAAATAAGGTCCTCATTTAATACAAATACCAATAAATGAGGTTATTTGAGGAGTATAGAAATGATGGCAACTGGTGGTAGTGATGGCATATAATATATGTATATATAATCCCTGTAGCAAGGGTAGGGTGGCACTGCCACATTCACGAATCAGAGTAGCAGTTGGGTGCAAGTATCATCATCTTTCCATACCTGCTACCTTCGTTTTTATTTCATATTATTTAAAGAGATAAATAGGGTCTCCCTCTGTCGGCCACATATAGTTCGACAATTCTTAATTAATTAGAAGAAATTATTCATAAATATTTGATGCATTTTTTTTCCCTAATCACGTGTGTATATTATGAAAGTGAAGTTCAAATTTACTTAAAAAAAAAAAAAGTGAAATTCAGATGTGCAGAGTAATTTTTTGTACTTGATATGTAAAGGCAAAAAAATTCCTTAACTATTGTTTTGGTTTGGAAGGTATTATGAGAAGGTTATTTATTATGAATAGGCATAATTAAGCTTTGCATTCAGGAAAAGCCAAAAGGGGTAAATAGTCCTTTAGATATCAAAATTTTATATTATATTTTAAATTAATATCAAACTTTGTATCAAAATTTTAATTTTTTCAAGAAATAGTACTAATTAAAAATCTGATTAAATTTTATTGATATAAATACTAAAATACTACATCAACTTGATAAAAAATATCCACATTACTACTTAATCACATTTTGAATTTTGATATCCATATCACAACTAAATTTATAATAAATATTGTTTTCCATAATAAAAATTGAAATTTTGGTAGCAAAAGAAAAATATTAAAGATTTGGTATCAATTTAAAATATAATGCAAAATTTTGACATCAAAAAATTAAAAATTCAGTATCAATTTAAAATATATTGCAAAATTTTAGTATCAAATGAGCTATTTATATACGAAAACGAAACCCACATTTTTTTTTTCCGCTATTTACCCTCAAAAACGAAAACCCACCTCATTTTATTTTTTTTTTCCTGCTGATGATGAAACTCACCTTTCTTTAGTTAATTTCAAGGTATAACATTCATTAAATCTGCAATAGTTAAAGTAACTTTTTCAAATAAAATGTTACTTCGCACATGTGAAAATAAAAATTTTAGAATATGTTTAATTTAACTGTTAAGCACACATATTTTGATTCTTGAAAAAAAATTTCATCTAATTGAAAAGTCTTAAAAGAAGATTTTAGAGTGAATGGCAAAATGACTGAGTAAATGTAAGTATACCTGTTTATATATTGAGTTTGGGTTTAAAAAATATTTAATTTTCTAAAAATTTAATATATTTAGTTTCGTAATTTTTTTCACTAATTATAATTTATAATTTGTGGGTCTAATTTGAAATCAGATTTACATGTAAGCATATACTATAAAAACGTGGTTTATTAGGCCTAAATGTAATTGAAAATAAAATGAAAGCATTTATTTTTCAACAATCTTATCGGTGGTAAAGTCAAATTGAATTCTCTTTTTTCAAATTTCTGTGAAGTTAATTCAGCGGGGCTGGTATTAAAATTGTCTAATTATATTTTAAAATAATAAAACGCATAAAAATATTATTTTATTAATGAAACATATTAATTTTTGGTAATAAAATAATTCTTAAATTTAATCTATCTAAAAGGCAAATTTATTAAAGGTACTGGACAGCCAGGTCTAAGAACGAATCTCATGCTTAAACTTAACATTTTAATTTTAGGTCAGAGAAATTTCTGTTTGGCCCTATCAACTAGTGAAATTTGTAAATAATTATAAATGAACAATGATTATGAAAGCGTAATTAGATGATCAAAGAGGTATCGATAATTGATAATAACAAATAAATAAAAGGTTAATTATAAAAAAATGTATAAACTTTTATGAAATTTGTAATTGTGATACCAACATTTAATTTTAATAATTTGTGTATGAATTTTTAATTTTTAATAAATTTTACATTAGCCAAAAATCTGGCTAAAATTCAAATGATTAAATATGACATGACATTTTCAAATATTATGAGATGATTTATATATTAAATCTACTTCACAATAAAATGAAAATTATCTACTTTCTCAAATCAAATTATATCAAATAAAACTGTGTCTCCTTATATTTTAATTAACTTTTGTATTTCAATCAATTATCATATTCGCGCATTAAAGTTTAGTTTTAGTTGGATTTGTGATCGGTGCAAAATTTATCAAAAATTAAAAATTCGTAATTCGTATTACTAAAATTAAAAACTTATATTGCATAAAAAAAAATAATAAATTGGAAGAGAAAACGGGGAACAAATCCAAACACATCTAATCCGAAGCTAAACGGAGGATGAACGTAGTACTTGCGAGGTGTGAGTCTCCTGTGATCTACTTCACTTTTGGCAATTCAATTAGTGGTGAAGCTATCGTAGGCTGTGGGCCCGCTTTCGTCCTGGCTTATTATCGAGCCCTATTATACAACCCATATTGATGTTAACCCTCTTTTCGGCATATATTTGGCAAACTCACAGGTCAAATATCTTTCTTTTGTTTATTTATTTTTTTTTTATAATTATTAAATAAATTCTACATTAACTGAAATTCATAAAAGATCCGAATGACATAATTTAATGTTTGGTCAAGATTGAATTAACAATCCAATTAATAAAATAGCAAAGAAGGCACAAGATACACAACAAAAGTCAAAACCTACCTTCCCCCCTTATATTATATTTTTATTTTTAGAATATAGATAACATAAACATCTTCAAATCCTCACATTAATATAAGAGGGCAATTAATTATTGTTTGTCATTAATGCATAATGAGGCCATTCACACTGTTCTTTTATTTTTTATATTATTTTTTTCGTCCTATTTTAATAATTTAATTTAATTTTTTATACAAATTAAAAAAATATAATTAATAAAGTGAAGCTAATTAATTTTATTAATTTTTTATTTTATCCTTCAATTTTTTTTATATTTAATATAATTATTGATAAAAATACACATTAAATTAAGATATATTAATAAATTATTTATTAAATTTTTTAATAAAAAAAAATCATAATTTAAAATGATAAAAATGAGATTATTAATATAGGAGGAGAGAGCAATATTATATACATATCATCAGGTTCACATGAATGGATAGAGAAAGAAGCATCCAAAAATCAACAGAAAAATTCCACCAACACCAACCCCCAATATATCTAATTACCGCAATATTTAGAGTGCACTGTTAATTTAATGGCTACTTTATTAGCACCACCACTATGCAATATACTAATATAAATATAAATTAGCCATTAATTACACAGTCACTAGAAACAATTACTGATTCCATATTTCTACAAGTCCCATCAATGCCAGCTATCTCAAACCCCACTCACTCTCTACACTACTCCTGCTTTCAATCATCCCATTTTTTCTTCTTTTGGTTTTATAGAAATTTTTATTACCATTCTACCACTGCCACTCATGCTCTGTTTCTCTCTTTCTTCTTTCCTCTGTATACGCAACAAAGCTGGAAACTTTTACCTTTTTATAGCATAAGAAACAAACGAGTGTAAGTGGCAGAAGAAGAGGAAGAGGAAGAAGAAGAAGACGAAGAAGGAAGAGAAACAGATGTCTAATTATTCATTCTTGAACGATCAGCTGTCAAAGAGAACCTCAATCTTTGGCTTACGTTTATGGGTTGTTCTTGGTATATGTGTAGGGGCTGCTATAGTTCTTGTTCTTTTCCTTATCTCTCTCTGGTTCACTTCTAAGCGAAATAAAACCAACAACTCTTCTGCACACTCTAAATTCAAGACGTCTCTCAATAACGCCACAATCCCCAATGTCTCCAAGGAAATCCAGGAGATCCGTATAGACCCATCACACCCGACTCCTGACCCGAAACCGCTTAGCCCAGACCCAGTACCCGAATCTGAACCCGTTCTGCTTCTGCAGCATGAAGAAGATACTAGTCCTGTCGGTGGGCGAAATAGAATTCATATTGAGATTGGGAAGGACCACAGAATATCGTATCCGGACCGGGCTGGAGGGTCGGGTCATGGCAGCGGGGAAACCCGGTCTGGTCCTCGATCCGGTGATCAGACGTGTACGGCGATAGCGGTGCCAGAGGTTTCACATTTAGGGTGGGGTCACTGGTACACTCTTAGAGAGCTTGAGGTCTCTACTAATTGTTTCGCTGATGAAAATGTGATTGGCGAAGGTGGGTATGGAATTGTTTACCGTGGTATTATGGAGGATAATACTGAAGTTGCTGTAAAAAATTTGCTTAACAACAGGTATGGCATCATTATCAGTACTTGTTCTTATACGGATTTTGTTAATTTTGTTCAGAAATTTAGTTGGGGGTGTTAAATGCATTGCCTGTACTTTTTCACATTTGTTAGTGTTATAATTTTACTCTTGTTGTAGCTTGTACTTCTTGGTGGTGGACGCTGTTTTGTGCTTTCCAGTTAATGGATAAAGAAAAGGGAGGTTAAAGGCTTGTTGAGATTTAAAAGTTTGTTGCTTTTAATTTAGGGGACAAGCTGAGAAGGAGTTTAAGGTAGAAGTAGAAGCAATTGGACGCGTACGACATAAGAATTTGGTGAGGTTGCTTGGTTATTGTGCTGAGGGAGCTCATAGGTACTTCCATTTTCTGTTTAAGATTTTTTATCTTAATTTTCAGTATTGCAAGTTAGAATTTTCTATTCACTCTTTGAATTTCGAATTCTTGAAATAGTCATGTTTCTGGGCTTTTATTTGATTTCTGGTGTTGCTGGACTAACGAACTTCCACGGCTGTTGTAGGATGCTTGTTTACGAGTATGTTGACAATGGAAACTTAGAACAGTGGCTCCATGGAGATGTTGGGCCTTGCAGCCCGCTTACATGGGAAATTCGCATGAATATAATACTTGGAACAGCAAAAGGGTACCGACTTACATTGAGCATGGTTAATCATAAGAGCTTCAATTATTTGATGTTTCTCCTTTTCTGATTGTTTATTGCTTGTGATAAAACTTGCTAAAATATAGGCTGACATACCTGCATGAAGGGCTTGAGCCAAAGGTTGTTCACCGTGATATTAAATCAAGTAACATTTTACTGGATAAGCAATGGAATGCTAAAGTGTCTGATTTTGGCCTTGCAAAACTCTTGGGCTCAGAGCGGAGTTATGTGACAACTCGTGTGATGGGGACATTTGGGTGTGTTCTATATATATATATTTTTAAGTCCTTTTATTTGATATGCACTTCCCTGATCTTGGTCCAGAAAATTAGAATTGGTGTTCACAAACTAATTATGTTCTGTTGTTTGACAGATATGTGGCTCCAGAATATGCCAGTACTGGCATGTTGAATGAAAGAAGTGATGTATACAGCTTTGGGATTCTTCTTATGGAAATCATTTCTGGAAGAAACCCAGTTGATTATAGCCGCCCTCCAGGAGAGGTTCGTATTCAACAAATTCAATTGATTACATACTTCAACGGGTAATACGAGTTCAAGATAATTTTCTTGTTGGTTTTCCTCTTGATATTTATCGGCGAATCTAAATGTCAGGTGAACCTAGTTGAATGGCTTAAAACAATGGTTACAAATCGTAATGCTGAAGGAGTTTTGGACCCTAGGTTGCCTGAGAAGCCTTCTTCAAGAGCACTGAAGCGTGCCCTTTTAGTAGCATTACGCTGTGTGGACCCAAATGCGCAGAAGAGGCCAAAGATGGGGCATGTGATACATATGCTCGAAGCTGATGAGTTCCCCTTCCGAGATGTAAGTTCACATTGGTGTAAGGAAACTAATTATTTTCAATACCTTGTTAGATTTCCTTTTACACGTTTCTTTGTTTTTGTTATGAAATTGGTTAAAAGTTTAAGGAAGGAACACAAGCATGCATCAAAATTACTTTTGTGTAGTAGCTCTTCATCTTTGCTTTAATTTTTAATAGGAGTTTAATTGCATTTTGTTTTGATTTTCTATCAATGTGTTATTGCCACTCACTCATGCAATCCTAACTACTGTGAGTGCGCCCTAAAATGTAATCTCACAGCATTTCCTCTTACGCTTTTGTTTAACCTAATATATAAAAAGTCAAGAGAAAATATTTTCACAATCCAGTCTATCTTGGGGTTTAGAAGTGAAGGAATTCTTTTTTCTCGATATTTTTTGGGATAGTTGAGGGTTTTACTCCCTCCAGATAAAAGATCAGAGCAAAGATTTTATTTTTTGAACATGTAAATGAAATCAATCTAAGCTTTAAAGCATTTCTGCTGTATGATGCTTCCCTCTGGATTTCCATTCCCCATTCATGATCGTCTTTCTGCTCTTGATTTCAGGAGCGCAGAACTGGAAGGGAACATGGGCGATCTCACTGTGATGGTGTGAAAACAGATAAGCCTGTTGCTGAATCAGGCGACAGCAGCGGTTATGAAAGTGGTGTCCAAACCAATAGATCATTGTGGAGAAAACAAGAGCCTGAGGAACAGTAAGTAGCCTTGCCAAACTCATGTACAAGATGAAAAGATTCACCTTGTTTTGTTCATATTCTGCCCATTTAGAGCTGGCATATACAAGTAACTCCCACTCGACTTGTATATGCAATCCATATTTTTATGAGTCTGCAGTATTTGTAGATTATGCAGCATCTTGTGCCAGTGGGCATGTAATTAATGTCTGAATTACTGTTTTTTCTCGGATGGGTCTTCTTGATTGCATAGAGCTAATGACATGTATGAAATCTAAATTTTGTTTGGTTGTACCTGGTGCTGTATATCATTGGCTATGTAATTCATCTTGAAATCTATGATAAATTAACTCATATGTAGCTGTTCTGAGAAGCTAAATTATACTATTTCCAGTGTCAAAATTTCTCAAATTAAATTGTAGGATTTGAAATTTTGGTTTAAATTACGATATTGTTACTTACACTATTGTGTTTCAATATGTGAAGCTGCACATTTAAGCAGTGATTTTATAATTTTTGTTATTGATATTGTTTGTAGGGCTTCATCTATTTAAGAAATTATCAAGTCGGTAGAAATTTGGAAGATCATTAAATTTAATCCTTTATGCTGTAATATCTTATGCAAACTCACGTATTGTGTATATTTAAAATTTTTTATATATTTTTTAATTATTTTTTGGTGGGGATAGGGTGGCTGGGTGGGGGAAGTGTTCGGGCGGAGGTTAGGTTACAGCATCTGTAAGTGTTAATCAATCCTTATGTTTGTTTGTGGTCTGCAAGATCTAGATACTGTTTGTCGGTGCACCGACAATGAACTTGTTCAAGAGATTTGCCAGTCAAAGAACAAAAAGAAGGCAGGTACAATAACTTCTGGTTATTTCATAATCCATAAATCAAGGCTGAACTTTGAAATGTTTGAACATAAATACTCGAGTTCAACTATGATTAAGACAAAACACTTTTTCAAGTCATATTGCTGATGAATATGAACACTTTGATCCTACAATTCACATGCGTCCATATATATTTGCATTGCCCCCATAAGCTTTTAAGGCTGTGGGGGCCTAACGGTGACAAGATAAACCTTGACATTTTTAAAATGAACAAGGGATAAGATATCATTGGACCCTCCTCAACTCCAATGTATTTGTCTTGGTGGTTCTGGTCTTAATAGAAAAGGTGCGAGTGAAGCAGCTTTTCTTCTCTTTCTAGATTTGGCTTTTTGTCGTGTGTTTGAGATCCATAATATCGTTCGTCATCCACTTTTGTTGGTCTTAAGCTTTGTGTTTGTCGCATTATTGACAAATCTATCTGTATTTAGTGGTCCTAAATACATGAAATTATTGGTGGGTCTGGCCAATATGGGCCAAAAGCTTAAAAAATTTCAGGCGTCAAGCTGAATGCTTGCCACAAAAACTTATCAGCAACTTGATGATTAATTGACTATATTATTATCTTGGTGTTTGCTACCATGCCTTAATAAAGTTTTGCTTGATTTTATAAAATTTTTGATGAAATCACAAAAATAAATGTCATGTTGCATGTTATTTTGTAAATCTCAAGTTATTATCTATAAAATTGTAATTTTACAAAGTAATGTGCCAAATAACTTGTGTTTTGTAAAATTTTAAGAGAATTTTATAAAATTTAGTTTTTTCGTAAAAAGTATGATTTACAAAATGTGCAAGATAGCCTTTTTTTTTTTTTTGTAAGTTTTGCAGAAATTTTATAAAAGGAAGTAATTACTATTCACAAAATTTTGAGCATTTTATAAATTTTTAGAAAATTTTATAAAATCAAGTTTTTTTTTTTTCGTAAAATTCAAGTAAACTTTACTTAAGAATTCTGTTTAGTAATCGTAGCACACTCTTATAACCTTCGAATATAATAGGAGAAACTTATTTGTGACCCTGCGTTAAACATGATAATTTCCCCATAGCAGTAAGGTTTTTGACTATTAAAATACATTTAGTAGGATGTGATAGAACGTAATATAATATAATCAAATGAATTTTTAATATAAATTTATATTAGAAATTCATTTGATTACATTATATTATTATTTACTAGACATACTTTTAGAGTATTTTTAATGCTGATTTTTATTTTAAAAAGTTTATTTTATTTAATAGAAAGCATTTTATTTAATAAAAAGTATAAAATTTTATATAATTCCAATAAACTCTTTATATTTTGCTTTTTATTTTATTTTATTCAATAAGTATTAATTATTTTAATTTTTTAATTTTAAAGTTTGTCCAATAGAAGCTGTAAAATTTTTTTTTTATCTAATAGGAAAAATAGTACTAAAATTATATATAATAAAGTGCATAGAAACTTGTGTTATATTAATTAAATTTAAAATAAAGAGTGATATATAGTTTTCTAAATGCGAAGAATCAAACTGATTTTATTTTTTATTTTTTAAATATAAAAAGCCTATTAAAATTTCATTTTTGATCTTTATAATAAAAAGTTTAACATATATAAAGAATATATTAGAGATACTCTTAATAGTTACTATTATAATTTATAATCTTTTGTATGCTCTTTTATTTTGTTTTTTTTTTTTTTTTTAAAGGAAAGTCTAGATAAAAAGCTATAACTCAAAATCATTTGGAGTGAAAATAAAAAAAAAAAAATTATATAAGTGATTCCAATTAATTTTGAAAGTAAAGTTGATCTCAATTAATTTTAAGATTAAAGTTGAATTGAGTTTAAATATATTTTTTTTTCTATTAATTCAATTTTTATTTTTTTGGCATAAGTTTCATTGATTTAAATATTGCATGATGGTGAATTCAATCGTGATGTCCTTTTTGTCAAATAAAGAGACAAAACAAATGCATGGTCATTCTCTTGAACCTCTCATTCCTGTCGTTGGCATTTGGGCACCCGCTAGAAACAGTCAGCCTTTTGGCTTTTGAAAATTTGTGGAAGGTCCTGTCCTGCTGTCGTTTGTCTCAAAAAGCAAAAACAATATTAAAAACGACTTAACAATCCGTTCTGTCCGTTTCATTCATGAAACGCTCTATACGGCATCAAAGTTGTCGTTATTGTTAAAGTAATTTGCCGTTTCTGCAATTGGTTTATTCATTATTTCGATTATCAAATCATACGTGATTTTTAGATATTAGAAAAACTAAATTTACCATTATTTTTCTATAAGCACTTAAAAAATACAAAACTTTATATGTTATTTCAATTTTGCTGAAAACTTTTAATTTTGTCAAATTTTCATATTTTACAATTTCAGTTATAAATATATCCAAGATAATTAAACAAAAAAAATGATATTATACTTGTAATTGAAACAAAAATAATTATATTAATATCTTTTCTCGTTTTATATCATAATTTTCATTTATTTATTTATTTATTTATTTGCTTTCTTTTCTTTATTTTCTTTTTCATTTTAAGAAATTCAACTATTTCTCTACATGGAAATTTGAAAGTGGATGAAGAGGTTAAAAAAAAAAAAAAAAGGAGGAAAGAAAATATTAATTCCTAATTTTTTAATTTCAATTTTTGGGTAATTTATTTCACTTTGACACAATTATAATTAAATTTGAAAATTGGGAAAAATTAATAAAATTAAAAATTTCGGACACAACTGAAAAAAATATAAAATTTTGGATATTTTTATTATTAGGTCCAGAAAAAAAAAAAAAAAAAAAAAGGGAAAAGAAATAGGAAAAAGATATTTAGTATAGTTATTTATAGTTATGGGGATGTCCGACATTATGGGCTAGGCCTATTGTGTCAACTAACGTCCACCAGTCACCGGTTTGACTGGGTCCATAGAGGGCGCCATTTATGTAATTTCAGATCCAGTTGCCGTTTAGACTTCCTCCGTTAATATTAAATGAGGGAAAAGTAATGTGTCCGTTAATTTTCACGGACTTATTCGTCCAGGTAAAAACGACCATTTGTGGTTTGAACGACGTGTCGTTTAGAAAGGTTTTTTCCACTCCCAAGAGCACTTAAATATCCTGTCAATAGATATAGGTAGATTCATATATGAAAAAATAGTATTAAATTTGAGTAGGGTATAGATAGTATAGTATGCTATCCATATCTGTATCTAAATTCTACTCGAACTATCTAGTTTATATACTTTATATAAAATTTTTAATATTTTACTATTTAAAAATAATTCTTATATTTTTTTAAATATAAAAATAAGTTCGAATTGATTTAAATTTTCTTAACTAATTTATATTCTAGTTATTAAAATTTCATCATTTTAATAATAGATTTTTAGTAATTTAACAATTTTATTGAAATTACTATAATGTCATTTAGCTTAGTCAAATAATTTATTATCTCTTATCATTTTATTTAGGACAAAAAAGTTATTTTGTATCATTGATAAATAATTTAAATCTAACTCTAAATTTCTTTTGTTCTCTTATTTTGTCATTCTGCTTATTCTCTTTCCGTAACTTTTTCTTTTATGGGTCTTCATTACTTTTCTTCTTAGAATTACTCTCTTTAAACTCTTTGCAAATTTTCTATTTTTTAACTCTTTAGATCTCCTTCTCTTTTCTCTTTGGATTTTTTTCTTTGAATTTTCTTTTATTTTTTATGGATATTTTTCTCTCTAATTTTATAATTAAATAAGCTTTCTTTAAATTAATATTATTTTATGATTTTTCTTTTTGTTTCTCATAATTTTGAGTGTAAAAATAACAAAATAAAAAGTTATTTTTGTGTACTTAAGGTGCATATATTATTTAGATATTTTATACTTATTATATTTGAAGTTATTCATTTTTTTTGTTAATATTAATTCATTATATTTTATCTTTACATCTCGTTACATAAAATAATTATTTAAATACACATCTTAATATCATCTCATTAAATTTAACAATTCATTAAAATATTATACTCTTTGAAATTTTAGTATTTATAATTTCATATCAAGTAATCAAATCAAATATCCTAAATATCAAGAATGAATTATTCTAAATCATTATATTTTTTATTATACAAATTCATTTTATTTTTTAAATTGAATATTCTAAATTTACACATGTATTTAAAATAATTTAATAATTATTTGAATAAAAAATTATCTATGGATTATTTAAAATCCTATGAATATAAAGACAAATTTAAAATTTATTATCTAAATGAATTTAGATGAATATGGGTATGAATGTAAGTGACATGCACCTCTTTAAATATGAGCAAGATATTGTACTGCCTTATATCTACTCTACCCGTCGCCATCCCTACACTGAAGCCTCCAATGGTTTGTTACTCTCTCTCTTTCTCTCTTCAGTTCCCTTCCTTTTCCATCTCGCAATCAATGTTATATACTTAGCAGAGGTCGCGACAGGAACAAAACTAGTCTCCATCGCTCGACCATTTACTTGAAGCTACTGAAAGGCGAGAGAGACGAGTAACCGCCTTTCCGGATTGCTTCTGGTTAACATATTTTGCAAAACAGATGATGCCGCTTCTCTATAGGCCCTTGAGGAATGGTGCTCTCTCCCTCTGCCCTGTCTGTTTGGCTGCCAATAAAGTTGAGGAAATTAAACTGATTTGAAATAAAATAAATTATCTATGAATTATGCTGCTTAAAATGCATTTTTTTTTATGGCTTCTCTTAAAATTATATTCGGGTTGATTATTTGAAATGGACCAATCTCAAGATGGTTGAAGAGAAAGAAGAATATATGTTGGAATGTTAAATTGTTAAAATTTTCCAAGTTTTGTTTGGCCTTTTTTGTTCAGTTAATTCTCTGTTAAAAGCATTTCCTTCCATTTATTTCGCAATTTCAGAACACTACCATCCAAATAAATCTGTCTTTGAATATTTAGCAGGGACAGTGATCAATCACAAAATGCAAAAGGAATGATCTTGAGAGGGCATGGGCAACTATAATTTGACAGCTACTATGGGGCTTGATACCACGTGATTTTGTTTATCAGTCCATTTGAGATAACCAAATACCACCGTTGGAGCTTCTTTATCAATCTCTAAAATCACAGAAAAACCTTGATTCTGATATTTTTGTGTAAATGACAAACTTTTGGGCTCTACTGTGACTCTCATTTCAGGAGGAGTCACTAGAGTTGCTTTGTAAATAGCTTTATCATTCCCCACATTTGTCACAACCCTGCTAAATTTCTTTACCACTGAAGAGCCATCTTTATTAAATATGCTGATGAAAGAAGGATAGTTTAGGTTGCTGGGTTCCTGGCTGCAGTTACACTGGCTTTGCCTTATGACAGCTCTCAGTTGTTTTCCACTGTAGCCGAGGCTGCATAGGAAGTCAATATAATCTTGGAAACACATGTCGTAGATGAGTCCAGGATCCATGGCTTTGTTTGGGTTGATGTGGCCGGCACCAAAATCTAAAGGTGTGGCTGGAAGACCTGTCCATTGGTCTTTCAAAACTCCACCCGTGTTGTCTGTGGTATATGCTGTGGTCATAATAGCTGATCGGATGGCTGCTGGGCTCCATTCAGGATGGACTTTTTTTATTAAAGCTGCTACTCCAGCAACATGAGGTGCTGCCATTGATGTGCCTGAAAGCAGTGCATAATCTGTCACAAGGTCATATGTGCCCATTTCCATGTATGGCTTGTTTGGAATGAATGCTGCCAGCACATCCAATCCTGGAGCCAGAATATCTGGTTTTAGAACATTTGGGCTAATTGGGTCTGGTCCTCTAGAAGAGAAATGGGCCACTTGGGGTGCTTGTTTGGGACCCAAATTGGTGTATACGAACCTCATGTCTTTTACCTTTGGTTCAGTCACCTTAGTCACATACTCTTTAAACAAAGCACCGGAAGTAGTTGGTAGAACCAGGCAGGGAATAGTGTAGTCTTCTGGATCCAAAAGCGGCATGTCTGTCATGAATATTCCAGCATATGCGCCTACTCTTTCAAGCTCCTGCTTTTGTCCCTCAACGTCAATTTTAGTGGTATTATTGCAGAGGACTATCTTTCCATGAACCTCACTTTGATTCAAAGCGCCATAGTAGCAGATCGCTTTGTTTCCATTATCTTTGCCATAATATAGAGGACGATCAGTAATGTAAATGCTCTCTGGGAAATATGATGTTCCCTCCACTGTCAACCCATTTTCCAGGGTCATAGTGGCAGTGAAACTCCGATCAAGTGTGCCAGCTCCTACTGTTGTGATCCAAGGAGCTCCATTATTTGTTGTATTAGGGCCTCCATCATTACCTGCTGCACATACAACAAAAATCCCTTTCTCGATTGCCGAGAGAGAAGCTATGGCAATGACATCATTGAAGTAGGGTTTCTGAGTAAAACCAAGAGACAGTGACATGATGTCAACCCCATCAGCAATCGCTTGGTCCATGCCTGCAAGAACATCAGTTGCTGCACTTTCTTGCGAATCTGTTGCAAATAGGACCTTGTACATGGCGACATGTGCTCGTGGTGCTACACCTCTGGCTGTGCCTCTTGCATATCCAAAGTGACTTACACCAGGCACATGGTTACCTGCAGCGGTGGATGATGTGTGGGTTCCATGGCCAAAAAAATCTCTCGGCGAGTCATAGTCATACTCTGTGGAAATATTTCTGCCTGCAGCTGTGAGTCCTTTGCTGAAAGATCTAGCTCCAATAAGTTTCCTGTTGCAGTTAGAAGGGCTAAATGCAGTGCCATTCTCACACTGGCCCTTCCATCTCCGTGGTGCTGGGGGCATCCCTTTGTCATTAAAGCTCTCGCTCTCTGGCCAAATTCCCGTATCAATTATCCCTATGATCACACCTTCACCATATGATGCAGTAGGCCATAGCCCTTGATTGTGCTTTAGTCCAAGAAACGTGGGGCTGTATGTGGTGAATAGTTTGCCAAAGGACTCCTGGTATGTGGCAAGATGAGCGGGAGATTTCTCAATTTCAGATAGTTGAGATTGTGTGAGCTTTGCACTGAATCCGTGCATGACATGGCTGTACGAGTACAAAAACTGTTCTTTCCCCTCAACAGGATGAGATAATGACTTTAGGGTGTGGCGATGCCATGATTCATGGGTTAAGAAGGATGCAGGCTTGTGGGAATGGTCCATGTAAATGATATAGGTTTGGAGTTGGTCACTTTCTGAGAGTGCACTGGTACTTCCCTGTTGCAATAACAGTAGCCAAGGCAACACATGGTACAGAATGAAATTGGAAAAGCCCATCCTTTTGGTCATGGCCGAGGAGAGATGACGAAGAGCAGAATACATATGTATCGCTATTTGGATGTAAATTATCATCTGTATAACGTAAACTTCAAGGTTTAATGTCTTATGTTAGTTGATATTTCCTGAAGCAAGTTACCGAATAGCCGGTTTAAATATACTAAATTATTCTCAATTCCTTTGGTTGCTTCTTCCAGCATTGCAATTGGTGGTTCTTCCTATAATAATAATAATAATAAAAGAATCTGCCTGAGTCCCAATCATTAACCTTCTGTTTTTTTTCTTCTTCTTCTTCTTGTCTTCTGTTTGTTCTTTTCTTTATTTTCCTTGTCCTTGTTGGCCAATGATTCCATCCATGACAGTAAGCCTGTATCATGAGAGCCTGTGAGAACTAACAGGTGGCTGGTCTTTGCTTTGACACTCTTAACACTTCGGGGGGAAGAAACTGTGTTCTTATTGATCATCTATTGATGAATTAGCTTGTCAAATAATAGTGAAAATGCAATTCTTAGCTGCGCCTTAAACAATTCTATGTACTTAATTTATCAATAGAAAATAACTCATATATTCAGTAACATGTAAACTCTTATTGATTCAGGGGCCAATGTGCAGCAACCAACATAAACAGGAAACTTTCTCAGTCTATGGCCAATTGCAAGGCTCTAAGCATACCTGCTTCATTTTCCACGAGGACTGCCAAGGACTCCCAATGAGTGCAAACCAAAAGTAAAGTGGATTAATAGGCCTGGAACATGCATGTTTATTTGGCAAATTCTTTTTGTTTGTTTGTTTGTTTGATCTAATACTCGTGCTATATTGGGGTAATCCTTTTCTTATAATATTATAATCTTCAATCTCTAACTTAAGAAACTCATACTGGTTTCTCCTAACTGATAATGGAATGGAAGACGCCTTTTTCTCCACTCGGAACTTCTTGAACAATGCATCCATTGTGAATAACGGAATTGTACATGGATTATGGAGGCCTGCAAAGTTGAATGAATAACGATTTTTTTGGTATTGGAGGGTATAAATTGAAGCTTTTTTATTCTTCTTGTTTCCTATCTTAGTAGACATCAAAGAAATGAAGTTCCAATGACATACATATTCTTCCATATATTGTTTTTCTCCTAATTTGTTTCACCCGAAAGTCTTTCGGGACTAATCGAAGAAAATAATTTCATAAAAATAACTAGAACAGTACTCAAAAGTTATTATGGACTTCTTTGCTTTCAAATAAAAAAAAAAGAAAAAAAAAAAAGAAAAGAAATATTTATACTTTGAAACACTTTATCTGTTTAGCCAATTAATTTCTCACTAGTGATACCCACAATGTTATTAGTAAATGGGTATTCCATTAAAAACCTTACTTGTCTACAATTTGAAGATTGTAACTTTTCAAGTTATTCTAGTTAAAAACTTTATTAAACTCTCTTATTATTTTAAAATTTCACTCTCTTTTTCTCGAATCTTACAAATTAGATTTCTAAAGAAAACTTCTCAGATGTGTTATATTAATAAATTAATTTTGCAGTAATCCTTTTATAATATTAGGGTAAGGAGACGGGCCAATGGTGAAACTCATATACATGTTTTTAGAGTGAAAAAAAAAAAAAAAACTATTTCTCAGTGTTGTAAATAATTAGATAATCTATTGCAATTAAAATATTTAAATAATTTCTCAATGCTCATATTGTAGGATGTGTTTGAGATTGCTATTAAGGTTAAAAAAGTGTTTTTATAATTTTTTAATTTAATTGATTGATTTTTATTATTTTTTATAAACTGTTTTTTAAAACTTATTTTTGAAAAAAGTATTAATTTATCTACTTCTACTTAAAAGTAATTTTTAAAAACATATAAAAATTTTGATTAAAAAATATTTTTTTTAAACGCAATGTCAAACAGGTTATAGGGTTTTAGGTTATGAGTTAACACTAATGTAGAAGATATATAGAAGATGCCAAAATGAGAAAGAAGAGGTGGACAAACCGGCACATGCAACCTTTGTTTCTGTTTCTTGATCTTTAACATGAATTCTGTGACAAACATGGGGATTTCTCTGCTGCTCTCTCCATGTTCTGATTGCTGCAAGCTTTACAATTACACTCCTTAAAATGATGTGGTTTTTTATTCTGTTTCTTTGTTTGCAGGCTTTATTTTCAGTTTTCTTTTTCGTCCTGTGTGTAATTTATATAGTACAGGAATTTCTTTGCAGGTTTTTGTTCTGTTGCTCTTGTCTTTCATGGTTGATTTATATGTAAATTCCTAAATCTAGAAAACTATCATTACCATTAGCCGTCCTTGGCTTTTGTTGATTTATAATCTAGTAAGTTTTATTATTCCGTGTTTAATAGTTTTCCTATTTTATGTGGCTACTTAATTATGCTTCTATTCTTGTGAATGCGATCTTCCTAACCAAGTTCATTTTGAGTGTAATTATTATCCTTTTGAGATTAGGGAACTAAACTTAGCAACTGAATTAAGGGTGCATTTGATAGACCATAATGAGATGTAATGTAATGTATTCAAATGAATTTTTAATGTAAATTAATGTAAATTTATATTAGAAATTTATTTGATTACATTATATTAAGTCATGTTACGGCCTACCAAACGCACTCTGAAAGTTTACTCAAAATAATCGGAATAATTTTTTGTTAATTATATTATTTCATATAAAATTCATAATGAAAAGAAAATGGGTTTATTATAGATCTAGGTTAGAGGATTAGTATGCATTGGTGAGCATCTGTCTAGACATCCATTTTGTCCACATATGAAGGTTATCTTGTTGCTGGATTGATGATCCATAGAAAATTCGAAATTTGCATGAAAGGAGACAAAAAATACTGGATTCTTGTGCACCATGAGTTTTCTCGTCTCCCAGTAACCTGACCAATAAATAAACCTGGTGACATAATATAGTCCACAGAATTAATATCTAGATTGTCGTGTGCATTCATGGAAAATATATTGCAATTTATTTTACAATTTCACGTGTGTGTGTGTGTGGTTTTCTTTTTTTTTTTTTTGAGGCAGTACAATTTCATCTGTTTAAAGCTGATTTTGGATATTATTCTAAAATACTCTCCCTAACATTGTTGTCCTTGCAACCTTTGCCTGACATATGATCAAGAATGGAAAATGCATTCACAAATCATAGTATTGTTAGACTGGGAACTAGAATTTGATGGCCAGTATAGGACTTGATACAATGTGGTTATGTTGATTAATCCATTTGAGATAACCATAGGTCACAGCTGGAGCATCTTTATCAATCTCTATGCCGATAATAAAACCTTGCTTTTGATATTCTGGGTGAATAAGAGAGCTTTTGATTATCATTCCTGCTGGCACCTCTAGAGTTGCGCGGTAAATAGTGGCATCATCCCCCAAATTTGTCACAATTCTGGTAGAGTTCTTTTATTGTTGTAGAGCTGGCTTCATTGGCAAATATGGCAATAAAAGATGGGTAGCTCAGGTTGGTTGTCTCTTGTCTAAAACCATTGACCACTTCTGAGGATAGAACTCATCTGCTTTCCAGTGTAGCCATGACTACAAAAGAAGTCAATATAATCTTATGAATTCACTTCAAAGGGGAAAAAAATAATTATTTGATTAAAATCAAATGATTTCTTTCTGTCTAAATACCATTGCAGAACCTTTTAATACCAAAACCTTGAATTGCAGAACGTAAATGGTGAAAGCCCTATTGTAGTTTCGTATTGTCTGGACTCCAATTTCATAAAACCGTCAAACGCACATTACTGAGCAAATGGTCGTTTCAGTAGAACATGGAAGGTCGTTTATTTATGTCTCGTTAAAAATTAAAAAAAAAAAAAAAAACTAGCGTTTCTCTCCGTCGATAAATTTACCCTTTATATCAAAACGACAGCGTCTGGTGTTCAATGAAAAATAGCGACACATCACAAGAAGGGAATGTGTCGTTGACTGGATAAACCATCATATGGTGATATTACCCTTCCAGCCTTTATTTTCTCGGCAACCAAACGGAGAAGAGAGAGATAGAGAGGGGAAAAGCCACGGCGGAGAATCTCGAGTGGGTTAATTGCTAATTTATATGTAAATTCCTTAATATACAAAACCGGCACGACTGTTAATCATTCTAGGTTTTTGTTGATTTATAATAATCATTCTGTGTCTAATAATTTTCCTGTTTTATGTGTAGATTGCTACCAAGTTGCTCTGTTGATTGTAATTATCATCCTTTTTGAGATTAGGAAAAGTTTTTATTTTTTAAATGAATAAATAGAAATGTTTATTATATTAAAAATTATACTTTAATACAAATTCAATTTATCCAAATATAAAAAATATCTAAAAAACTGGAATTCTATTACAAGAGTTTTGCTCCATTTCTAATTCTAGAACAAGCCAAGCGTTCCCTTATAGTTCTTCTGTCATAAATCACATGGTGATGATAGTTGTATGCAATATTCTGTGTTTATTATTCAAGAGATTCATTCTTATGTGCAAGCTCCTCCGTTATTAGGCATGAAGAATCTCCTGTCATTTTGTTTTTCCTTTCATTTAGTAATGTACAACTGTGAATTCAAACCAAAAATAATAATAATAATAATATAATTATAATAAAAAGAAAACCATTTTTTAGCTAATTATCACCCAAATTAGGAAGTCTCAGTTTTATTTACAAGCTAGTTCTCATAGGAGCATTCCAGCTAGTGATTGTATGCCATCTGATTGTCAAAGCAGATACCCTAGTGAGAGAAGGATACATAATACCTAAACGGAAATGATGCTATGTATACATACATCCTACTTACTACTTATATGTATTAAAAGAAACCAAGTTGCAGAGAATCCTGACTTTTCCGATAAATGGAAAAATGCCTTTTGTTCTTCCCTGCACTTTCCTCGCAATTTCCAAATATGAAAGGGTGAAATTAGCGTGTAATCCAATTAAGATATCTGAATCCTGTTGCAAAGGTGTGAGAGTGAGGTAATATCTGGTATGGATGAACGTCAAAAAGAATAGGATATGATTTGCAATTTTCATGTGTGAACATAAGACTATAAATGCAGAATAGAATTGTTGATTGTTGATTTCTTCCCTTCTTTTTTCTTTTTTAATCTTAGAAGGACACGTGAAAATTATTTAGGTTACTGAAAAGCAGCTTGCAAAAGTAAAAAAGAAAAGGAAAAAAAAAGTCGCTTCTATATTGTATTTTTCCAATTGACTTTTGGCAGTGCTTGAAACTTTCTTCCTAGTCATTTTTCATTGTAAGGATTAAGAACTTAAGAAAAGAAGAAAGTGGAGCAATTATTGCATTCTTGAGTCTTGACAGCAAGTATTTGCCTGTTCACGAGAAGAAATCACTCTATTAATTCAAAAGGTAAAAGAAAATTTCGCAGCCCACTCCTCAACTACGTTGAGAGCAAACAAATACTTCTCTTGCTTTGAATATACAAAATACTGTTTCGCACACTCTGTTCTGCGGTTGAAGCACCTTCTCTCGTGTTAAATCAAAGAAAAGAAATGAAAAGAAGAGTTAATGTGGGGAAGAAATCTCACATTTAAAAAAATACAAAAATATGTAAAGAGTTTATAAGTAAGTGGGTGTTGGACTTAGCACAAGTCAATTGGTTTTGTGCAAAGTGAGTTTCAACATCTGCCTACTTATAAATCCACCTGTATTCGGATCCATGAACTTTCACATCTCGCTCATTCATTTACTAATTAATATACATCAGTTAATTTAAAGAAAAAAAATCATTTCTTAGCCAAAAATTAGTGAGTCTTAATCAAGTCTTATTTAATTTTGTTCTGTTTTAGAGCAAGGCTGAATAGAATTACAGGCTATTTTTAATATCAGTATTCCAGCTAGGTCGCCAATAAATGTGAAGGTAAATAATAAAATATACCTGAACAGAAATTATACTGCATACAATGCTCTCTGCTTCTAGTCCCTGATACATAAAAGTTTTAACAACCTGTAAAAGAAAACGAGTTAAATGGGAGAATTGCTGAGAATGCTGATTTTTCAGATTGATGGAAATGAGCCTCATGTTTTTCTTCACACTTTCCTTGCATACGTCAGAAAGTGATTATGGTGTGACCTAATCAATTTTTCTTCTTGGCTTTAATTGGCTTCGACCATTTTAGATCGGCACTGTGCGGCTGCAGCGCAATTGTCTATTTATCATACCATATCTTCTCTCTCTCTTTTTTTTTTTCAATTGATATGAGTCACACGAAAAGAAGAAGCGACTCTCTACCTTCTTATCTTAATTCACTTGACCTAGCAAAATTTGAAAATGAGATCCTCTACATTTAATTTCTGTAACTTTGACAGTGTCCACTTAGGAAATAAAAAATAAGTAAATAAATAAAAAACTGGTTGTTGTTGCTTATATAAGTGGATGAAGAAGCAATACATACAACCAAAGCAGAGTCTTTAGAGAAAAGAGGGGAAAATATGAAAAAGGTTTCTCTTTTACTGTTCTTCTTAGCATGGCCCTGTCTCTTCGGTACTCTCATTCCTACTACCTCCTCAACTTCAGTAGAGAGGGCCACATATATTGTCCACATGGACAAGTCTTTAATGCCCAAAACCTTCTCTAGCCATATACATTGGTACTCCTCAATTATTAACTCCATTAAATCCAATGATCATACTCTCTCACCATCATTTCTTTACTCCTATGATAATGTTGCTCATGGCTTTTCTACAGTTTTATCTTCTACTGAACTTGAAACGCTAAGGAACTCTACAGGTTTTGTCTCTGCTTATAAAGACAAGATGGCCACAATTGACACCACCCACACTTTTCGATTCCTTTCCCTCAATCCATCTACTGGCCTATGGCCTGCTTCCAATTTTGGCGAAGACGTTATAGTTGGAGTCATTGATAGTGGGGTTTGGCCAGAGAGTGAGAGCTACAAAGATTATGGTATGAGTCCTAATATCCCATCCAAATGGAAGGGAATTTGTGAGGAAGGAGAACAATTCAACTCCTCAATGTGTAATTCAAAGCTCATTGGAGCTAGATATTTCAACAAAGGGGTTTCAGCTGCAAATCCTCGGATTAAAATTAAAATGAATTCTCCAAGAGATACTGAGGGGCATGGTACTCACACTTCCTCCACAGCTGCTGGGAACTATGCTAAAGATGCAGCATATTTTGGCTATGCTACTGGTACAGCTAGAGGTATGGCACCACGTGCTAGAGTAGCCATGTACAAGGTCCTTTGGGAAGAGGGTCGCTACGCCTCTGATGTTCTTGCTGGAATGAATCAAGCTATTGCCGATGGTGTTGATGTGATTTCTATTTCTATGGGATTTGATGGTGTGCCTCTCTACGAGGATCCTATAGCAATAGCCTCATTTGCAGCAATGGAAAAGGGTGTGGTGGTTTCATCTTCAGCAGGAAATGAAGGGCCAGAACTGGGGACCTTGCATAATGGGATTCCGTGGGTGTTAACAGTCGCTGCTGGAACTATTGATCGTTCATTTGCTGGGACTTTAACTCTAGGCAATGGTCAAACCATAGTTGGCTGGACTTTATTCCCAGCCAATGCAATTGTTGATGATGTGCCGCTAGTTTACAACAAGTCCTATTCAGCTTGCAACTCCACTAAATTGTTGTCTAAAGCTCTAGGTGGTATCATTTTGTGTGACCATATTGGGCAAGTCTTCGACCAAATTGACGCTATTGCTGCCTCACCAAATGTGGATGGTGCTATTTTCATTTCGGATGATCCTGGGTTATTCGAATTAGGGGCTGTTTTTAGTCCTGGGGTTGTGATTAGTCCCGGTGATGCACCATCTGTTATTAAGTATGCCACAAGTGATGAGAATGCTTCAGTTAGTATGAAATTTCAGCAAACCATTTTGGGCACAAAGCCTGCACCAGCAGCAGCCTTTTACACTTCAAGAGGTCCTTCACCGAGCTATCCTGGAATTTTGAAGCCGGATATAATGGCACCTGGTTCACTAGTTTTGGCATCTTGGATTCCAAATAGCTATTCAGCTCTAATTGGAACAAACGTATTCTTGTCTAGTAATTTCAATTTGATATCTGGTACTTCAATGGCTTGTCCTCATGCTTCTGGGGTAGCTGCCCTCCTGAAGGGTGCCCATCCAGAATGGAGTCCTGCAGCTATTCGCTCTGCAATAATGACTACTGCAAACCCATTAGATAATACTCAAAATCCAATTAGAGACAATGGTGAAAAATTTGCATATGCATCTCCTTTGGCTATGGGAGCTGGCCAAATTGATCCTAATCGAGCACTAGACCCAGGTTTAATTTATGATGCCACACCACAACACTATGTAAATCTCTTGTGCTCTATGAATTACACTAAAAACCAAATTTTGGCCATCACAAGATCAAATCACTACAATTGTTTAAACCCATCTACTGATCTCAATTATCCATCCTTCATTACTTTGTACAATAACAAAACAAGATCAGCAGCCGCGGCAGTGACCCGGAGATTTCACAGGACGGTAACAAATGTTGGAGAAGGTGCTGCTACTTATAAAGCTAATGTGATTGCACCCAAAGGTTCAGTAGTTACAGTGTCACCTACCACATTGATTTTTGGAAAGAAATATGATGAGCAGAGCTATACTCTCAGTATAAAGTATACAAGGGACAAGAATGGGAAGGTCTCATTTGGTTTCATTGTTTGGTCAGAAGAAAATGGAGTTCACACTGTCAGGAGTCCTATTGTAATTTCTCCGCTCGTGGTAAGAGCTCGATTTTTAGGAATATCATATCATTAATTAATTAAATAATTTCTTTGTACTTTCAACGTTAAGCTGAATGGATCAATCATTTATGAGAAACTGAAACATCTCAAACTATCAGTAATGCAGTTTATTCAGGGAAAAAAAAAAAAAACTTCTAACCCTGAATTAAAGAATTGTCATACCATAGTTTAAAATTCATCATGCAAATGAGCATTTTCTTAATTATTTTCAAACTTACATAACGATCAAAAATTATGAAACCAATTCACAAGTCAATAGTTTTTATTTCTATTTAACTTACAAATCAATCAATGAATTTTTCGCTAAATGGCACTAAAGTGGTTGTTTTCAAAATATGAAGTCTCAAGCTTGAATGTAGATTAAAAAAAAAATTATCATTCACTTCTAATACAAATGCGAATTATTTGATTATTTCTTCACTCTGAAATTGAAAAAAAAAAAATCTGCCAATTTCAGAAGATCTTTTAATGAATATATTATACATATGCAAGTTTCCTACAATATTCTTGTCCAAAATAACTACCGAGTATTTGGTTTACTTTTTTGGTGATAGGCATTTGGTAATTGAGGCTACATTTATTACAACGAATCCAAAACGCGTGATGGCAATGGCTTCCAATTGCGTCGTTAAGCGATTTGACAGCAGACATGAGACCTAGACAAGGGGACCACGATTATTCAAATCTATATTGTAATCGAAATGTAATAAATAAATAAAACTAATATGGTATATTCAATTAGATTAATTATAAAATGTTTTTAGATAATATATGAATCATACAATATAGAAAATTTAATTTTGATATATCAAAATTTTATAAAATAATTAATTGGAGGATTGAAGATTTCAACTTTATTAATTTTTTTTTTTTGCCAGAACAAGTTTGACAATTGAACTATTGATTCAAGAACAATACAAAATTATTATCCATTTAATATTTCACGGCCGGCACTAAAACCATGGCAATATTGTTTACAATAGGCAGGCTCGGAAAAAAGTCCAACCATTGCATTGTCTTACTGGACTCTGTCTTTCTTTACGTAGTGTACCATTCCCATTTTCTAATTTTAAAAATATGGAAGAAACACGGCTGGGCCGGCAACACGTGCAGACTAGAGAGGCCGAACTTCTTAAATTTGCAAATTTACCCTCTATATATTTTTTGTATTTTTCAATATATATATATATATGTATCAGTCCCTTAAAATTTTTAAAACTCTCACTTTTTAATTAGATATTTTGTGTATATTCTTAGTAATATATACATTTAATCTCTATAACTTTTTTAAAACTCTATGTATTATATATATATTTCATTATAATTTACATATAAATATTTTTATCAAATAATTATGTTACTCAAAAACTTCAAAATTTTTATTTTTCTCTATCAAATTAGATTTTTTTTTAATATATTTATACTTTAATTCCCAAATTTTGAAGTTTGATACTGCATCACTGCTGCATGACTCTGGCACTTAAAAAGATTAAGCATTCTTTGAAGGATTAAGCATCCTTTGAATGTTAGTTGGGCACTTTGAGTCTTGCTTGAGAGATTTAATCACTTGTTAAAATTATCCCATATCACTAATTTAATAGCTTATTATAATGCATATAATGTAAATTGTACACTCTCTTGGATCTAAATCCATTTAATATGGTATCAGAGCCTAAATTAGGTTTCTATTATGCATTTATGTTTTTTTATGTCTGCCATGTGGATTGTCCATTCTCTAGTTCTAAATTGTTTCACATCACTAAATTGCCTAAGAGATTTTATCGCTTGTTAGAATTGTTTTACATCGCTAATTTAATAGCTTGTTATAGTATATATAATGTGGATTGGACACCCTCTTTCTTTGAGCTAACTTTTGGGAATGAGTTCTACCTAAATCTATTTAATATGGTATCAAAGCCCAAACTAGGCCTTCTTGTGTCCACCATGTGAATCGCTTATTTTCAAGTTTTAAATTCCATATGTGTTTTTTGACATGGGCTCAGTATTTAATTGTATTACGTGCTAGTCAAGTCTAGCACGTATCAAGGGGTGGTATTAGTGTATATAATGTAGATTGGGCACTTTTTTCCTTTGAGCTAGTTTTTAAGAATGAGTTCTACCTAAGCCAATTTAACATCACCAACTTCATAACATCATTTTTTTGAAAAATAAAATAAAATAATACCTCTGTCACACCCAATAAATATCAGTATTTAGTAACAATTATAAGTTAATTTATGGGTTCAAAAAGTCTTAAAAATTATGGCATTTTATTGATTAGTAGTATTATATTCAACTTATTTATAATTTCATATCTGCCAAATAAATCTTATTGTATATATATATGAAAAATTTTTGCCTACACTAAGTGCATAGTCTTATCTCGTACACCAAATCAATGAGTGATAATATATTTTAACAAATATAATTTTTTTATATCTTTTTTTGCTTTATATATTCTTATCTCGTTAGAATGACGTATGCAAGCAAGAGTTTTTCATTATAATGTATACACACACATAAAAATTAGAAAAATAATAACTTTACAATGTCTATCTTTGAAAATTATAAGAGCTCTTATCCTTTGCTCTTTGATCTAGCACAAAATTAGCTAAATTTAATTGAGCCCAACAAAGATAAAATCCATCTGACATATTGCTTTTGGAGGCTTGTGATATGATCCCAGTTAGTGAAATAGCCCACTCAAAGCTTGGGAAAGTTTACAAGGTAATAGTTTATCGTTATTCTCATTCCCGTTTTCAAAGCTTAGCACTCATTTGACGAGGCATTCATTTTGCTTGTATTCAGGATTTGTCCTTATCCTCAAATTACATCTTCATAAAATTTGAGTAGCAACTAGTTCACCTACTCTTGCATCATTCTAAAACCCTACTTTCCTTTTGAGCTCATCGACTCAACTCATTCAAGGGGTCACTAATTATGACACTGTCGTAGTTGTCGCTTATTGAATAGTAAGGTAAGGTGTGTTAAGATAAAGGATACCCAGTATGGCACCCCTTACCCTGTAACAAGTGGTGCTGCCATTGTAACAGTGACCAAATACACATAGAATGTTGGAATCATTGACATTAAGATAAGCATTTGTTTCATCAAGTTATATCACTTCATCATTGTCTTTGGGACAAACTTATCCTCATTCAATACGAGACTCAAACAAATATAAAAGATATAGATCACCATTTTCAGATATTTTATCTTACATCCTCTCATCTTTTTCTTTTACAAAATGCATTTCTAAGACTATAAGGAAATTCATCTTCTCTCAAACTAATTTAAGTATCAAGGTATTCTTGTCAAGCTAAAGTTTTGACCTCTTTAGTGCTTTTTGTTTATCTTGCTAAAAAAGAAATCCAATCTGTTACCATGTTCGAGTAATGATTAGTGTCCACAATAGTCCCTTTAAGCTCCTTTTCATTCACGTGCAGTTGCCTACTGTTAAAAATAATATTACTAATTTTAACATATGAATATTATTATTCTAATCTATATTTAACAGGTTTTTGTTAAAATTAAGTTTTAAACTTGAGAACTACATTAGTTTACTAATATTTTAAGTTTTATTTTTAGGATAAGAATTATGTATAAATACCTTGTACAATTCTCATTTTAATAATCAAGTAGAAAACAATTAAATAAGAATTGTTTTTCTTTTTTTCCACTTGTTAAATAATTATTATTTAGCTCTCATAAAAATCTTCAATTGGTATCAAAGCCAATCAATCGTGGATTGTATTTTCTGATATTTGTGTACAAATTAGTTGCATGTAAAAAATTTTTTATCTCATGCAAAGTTTGGAACTATGAAGTTTTATTGGTTTGGAATCATACTTACTTGGTTAACTGCAACGCTGCTCAAACCAAGTCACGATGGGAGAATCAAGTAATGCCAGTATTATTAAAAAATTAAATAATAATAATTATAGCATGTGGAAGACTTGCATGGAATCATACTTGCAAGGTCAAAGTCTGTGGGAAGTTGTTGCTGGGACAGAGGTCACACCACCGCTAGAAGATAATAGCAGTAATCTTAGAAAATGGAAGATTAAAATTGTAAAAGCCATATTCGCCATTAAAACTACTATAGAAGAGGACATGATAGAGTACATCAAGGAAGTTATAACACCCAAGCAAGCTTGGGATTCTCTTGCATCACGATTTACAAAAAGAAATGAAGCAAGACTTCAACTGCTAGAAAATAAACTAATATCTATCTCACAACGGAATATGACAATTAGTCAATATTTTACAAAGATGAAATCCTTATGCAGAGAAATTGCTGAGTTGGATGAGGCATCCAAAATTGTTAGCGAAAGAATGAGGTGAATTATTATACACGGTTTATGCCCAAAATACAGGGGATTTGTTGCTATAGTTCAAGGTTGGCCCATAAAACCCTTTATTAAAGAGTTGGAGAATTTATTGGCAAGTTAAGAAACTCTAGCAAAACAAATAGTTGGAGTCTCCTTGAATACTGAAGAAGTGGCACTTTCATCAACAAGAAAAAAAATCAACCACGTGGTAGGAATGGCGGGAAGACCCGAGGTAATGTCCAATTAGAGGGGGCTCAACAAAAGTAGCAATATAACAATCAGCAGTCTAAGAATTCTAGACATCAGAATGACAAGTGTTCCAATTGTGGCAAGAAAGGACATTACGCTAGAGATTGTTGGTCTAAAAAGAGGACTACTCAGAGCATTACAGCAACAACAAGCAATCACCACCAAGATGAACAAGAATGGGATGCTGAAGCATTGTTTGTTGAAGCAATGCAAGTGGAAGAGTGTTCTAGTTCAGAGATTGTGGAAGTTCCTAGCTTTATGGCTACCACAATAGAAGAAGAGCAACAGGCATCCATTGCTTCGAGTCCTCATAGAATTGATTATGAGAAGTTTTGGATCTTTGATTCTGGTTGTTCGAATCACATGACAGGAAATAGAAGTAAGCTCCATAATGCTTCAAAGTACAAAGGCAAGCAAGTTATGGTAATTGCAAATAATGCGCAACTACTAATGACTCACATTGGTGACATAGTGATCACTTCCTGTTCAAATCGGCGATAAGTGCAGTTGCAAGATATGTACAGATTATTAGGTATGAAAAAGAATCTTTTATCAGTTTCAGAGTTGACTGATTATGATAACTTTGTTGTGTTTGGCCCCACAGATGTTAAGGTTTGTCAACAAATGAAAGTAGTTGACACACTAATAATGGAGGGACAAAAGGTGGATTCTATGTACGTCTTATTAGCAAAAGATGCTTATGTAGAGAAGACAAAAGGTGGTGATACAACTAACTTGTGGCATACACGGCTGGGACATGTCAATTATCATAAGCTGAAGGTGATGATGAGCAAGTCCTCATTAAAAGGGCTACCTAATCTTGATGTTCATACTAATGTGGTTTGTACTAGATGTCAGTATGGAAAGGCACACCAACTTTCATATGAGAAGTCATCATTCAGAACCAAACAGCCGCTAAAGTTAATCCACTATGATATGTTTGGCAAAGTGAAGCAGTCATCAGTCAATGGTATACACTACATAGTGGCATTTATCGATGAATATTCGAGGTGTGTCTGGGTCTATTTCATGAAAGAAAAGTTTGAAACTCTAGCAAAATTTAAAGAATTCAAGTTGATGATTGAAAGTGAAGTTGGAAACAAAATCTAGTGCCTTCATACTAATAATGGGGGAGAATACATCTTTGATGAGTTCTCAAGTTGTCATGTCCAGTGTAAGATTAGGTGGCAACTGACTTGTCCAAATAAACCATAACAAAATAGTATTGCAGAGAGAAAAAACAAGCATTTAGCAGAAATGTACAGGAGTATGCTGCATGCTAAAAATGTCTCTGGGAGATTTTAGGCTGAATGCATGAGAACAACAGCTCATATAATCAATAGACTTCCTCAGCCAAAGATGAAATTTATGTCTTCATTTTAGAAGTTATGGAATATGAAACCTACGATGAGCCACTTTAAAGTATTTGGTTGTGTGTGCTATGTATTTATACCTGATCATCTACGTAGCAAGTTTGATAAGAAGACAATCAGATGTATTTTTGTGGGCTCTGATGAGCACCGAAAAGGGTGGAGATGTTGCAATCCTACAACTGGCAGGTGTCATGTCTCATGAAATGTTATGTTTGATGAGATATCATCTTGGTGGATCCCAGAATATGTTGCACTTTCTTAGAAAAAAGAAGTGGAACAATTTTAAGAAAAGGAAAAGACAAAAGAAGTCCAACAGAGTTTAGAGACTGCAATACAGTCACAATCGTAAGAGACACCATGGAAGACAGGTGTTTATCAAAAAACAGAGAGTCAATAAGTAAAAAAGATGCTAGAAGAACAACCACTGCAATTGAGAAGATTAACGAGGCCTAAAAAGCCAGATCCTAAGTATGCTAATATTGCATTAGTAGAAGAAGAAAGAGAGCCCACATCCTATGAAGAGGCATTGCAGAAGGTTGAATTGAGAAAGGCCATGGAGGAAGAGATTAAAGCCCTTGTTGAAAATCAAACTTGGGACTTAGTGCCAAAATCTGGAGATGTGAAACCCATTACATGCAAATAGGTGTACAAGATCAAGATTCATCTGGATGCTTCAATTGAGAGATACAAAGCTCATTTGGTAGCATGAGGATTCTCACAGTAGTATGGATTAGACTATGATGAAACGTTTAGTCTAGTAGCCAAGATTGCAACTGTTTGTATTTTGCCGGCACTCGCTACCAGTAAATCTTGGAACTTGTGGCAGATCGATGTAAAAAATACCTTCCTAAATAGAGAGTTGGATCGATAAGTGTTCATGGAGCAACCAAAATGATTTGAGAATAAACTTTATCTTGATTAGGTTTGCAAATTAAAAAAGGTATTGTTTGGGTTAAAACAAGCCCCTAAAGTTTGGTATGGCAAGATTGCTGAATTTCTCATTCACAGTGGTTATACAATTGCATAAGCGGATTCGAGCTTATTTGTCAAAGCTCGAGAAGGGAAGCTAGGAATAATCTTAGTCTATATGGATGATCTTATCATAATTGGAGATGATGAGGAAGAAATTTAGCAGATAAAAGAGAACATGTCGATTTGCTTCCAGATAAAAGAACTTGGAGAGCTAAATCACTTTCTAGGATTAGAGGTAGAACACATAGAGGAAGGGATTTTCTTATGCCAAAAAAAGTATGCTAGAAATCTTCTCTAGAAATATGGTATGCTTGATTGTAAACCTCTTACTCTTCACATAGAGGTGAACTCCAAATTGAGTATGGAAGAAGGCAAAGATTTGGAGGACTACAATGTATCGGCAAATAGTTGGCAATTTGATTTATCTAACACTTACAAAGCCAGATATTGCATTGCAGTTGGAATTATTAGTCGATTTATGCAAAATCCTAAAAAGCCTCACCTAGAGATAGTTCGAAGAATTTTGAGATACGTCAAAAGAACACATGATCTCAGTTTATTCTACAAGAGTGGAATACCTTGCAAATTAGAAGGACATTGTGATGCTGACTATGTTGGTGATTATGACACACGTAAGTCAACTACTGGTTATGTGTTCAATCTAGGTTCTGGAGCTGTTATTTGGTGCAGTAAAAGACAACCAACAGTATCACTTTCAACAATCGAGGCAGAATATTGAGCAATAACAATGGTAGCACAAGAAAGCACTTGGTTAGCACAATTGATGAAAAATTTACGCCAACCAGTAATTATTCGATTTCGTTACATTGTGATAATCAATCTACAATTTGTTTAATTGAAAATCCAATCTTTCATGCAAGGACGAAGCATATAAAAGTGCAATATCACTTTTTACAAGAAAATTCTCTAACAGGAGAGATCAAAGTGATTCAAGTAAAAACAGAGGATCAACTAATAGATATTTTCACTAAGGGGATTAACAATAAAAAATTGAAAAAGTTTTAGAAGCAACTAAAGGTGATTTCAAAAAGAAATTTCAAAGAGAAAATTAGTAATGAGGGGGAGTGTTAAAAATAACATTACTAATTTTAACATATGAGTATTATTATTCTAATCTATATTTAACATCCTTTTTGTTAAAATTAAGTTTTAAACTTGAGAACCACATTAGTTTATTAATATTAATTTAAGTTTCATTTTTAGGATAAAAATGATGTATAAATACCTTATACAATTCTCATTTTAATAATCAAGCAAAAAACAATTAAATAAAAATTATTTTTCTTTTCTTCCACTTATTTAATAATTATTATTATTTAACTCTCATAAAAATCTTCACCTACTGCATACAAATAGAACGTCCCTACACTTTTAAATTTATATGCTTTCATATCATTAATTTTTTTGGCTCTCATCAAGATAATTATTAAATTATATCCAAGTTGATTATTTTTATGGTCAATATTCTCAAATGGTACATTGGTTTATTCTAAAACTTTAAGAGTATGTCGTAGATCGTAAAGCCACCGTTAAACAAAGAGGCAGTAGCAGATGCACGTCAAAAGGCACAGAACAAGGACTACAATAATTGAATGATTATTTATTTTCGTTATTTCTCTTTAAGAGGAGGACCCATGATTGCTGCATCTTATGCTAGGCTGCATGCTTCTACAAAGCAAAGCATTAGTTAATTCGGCTTTCACAATTTGTTTTCAACTAATCCTCAGAAAATAATAATAATAATTGACCCAGTTTATTTGCCTTTAATAATTTCTTCTATGGCTTAAGAATTTACTGTTTGTAAGCTCATACTTTGCTTGAATTTTGATTATATTGTTAAGTTTTATTTGTCTAAAATAATTTAACGCAAATGAATTATTGTTCTATTTTTATTAAATATAAATATTATCTTTTAATAATTTCAATAGTAATATAAAGAAAAAATTGATGAGGCTGCTTCATATAAATTTAACTTTATAATATATTTATGTATAATGAAAATTTTAACACATTAATTAAATAAAAAAATAATTTTATCAAATGAAAAGTGAATGGACATGTGTATATAGAAAATAATAAGCACATACAAATATAGCCTGAGAGAAAATGAATATATCACCTAACATCAGACTTTTTTTAATAAACTCTTTTTTAAAATAAGTAAATAAGAATGACTGGATGAAAGATGATATGGAGCAGAGGGTAAGAGACTATCCAACCCCATTCTTTCGCATCTGGGCCTAAGCTAGGTGACATACTTGATGCGGAATTTAAGTGAAGTGTCTCCTTTTTATTTATTTATTTTTTTAGAGTTTTAACATTTTTAGCCTTCTAATTTTTGTTTTCATTTTCAAGTCTTAGTATTTACTTTTTTATAATTTTCAGGTTTTGTGCTATCGTTTTTAGATCGTAAGGGTTTACGTAAGTCTAACTAAAAAGTAAAACCCACTGTGACTAAGAATAAAAACAAATGCTCCTTTTGTTTTTTTGTTTATTTTTTATTTTCCTTCTTATTGGTCTTTTCACCTTAATTAGCAATTCAGCTACTGATAGTTTGTTGATATAATATGAAATAAATATCAATTTCTTTAAACACACAATTTACGTTTTTTTTTTGTATGAATTACTTAATTAATTATTCATTTTATGGGTGACTTTCATGTATATGATTTTTTAAAACAAAATTTTCATTATTATTGCTTTAATATCACAAATCAATGAGTAATATCACTCATATTTTCTTTCTAGCCCCCAAAATTATCATTAATTCTATTCATATATCAATATGCATCAATTGTTTTCATACTAATTTTTTTCCTCAAAAAAAAATTATTTCTTCAAATTAAGAATTTAATATTCATGATGCAATAATACTAACAACCAATTCAACAACAACCACTCTCTTTATTGGATATATAATATTCACATTTAATTATAGTGTCTATCGGCCTAATTTGATTGGCTTGCCAATTCTAGATTAGATGAAACTAAAATATAAAAAATTCAATATATCTTTTCATAATTTCATTACTTGTCAGCCTAATTAAGAGTATATCATCCAAATTGACATTAAGAAATAAATCTAAGTTGAGATTATTAAATAATTTAGTAGAAAATAATGAAATATATGTTTCTAGATTATACAAAAGCGAGTCCATTGATTGTTCTTTAATTAAAAAAGTTAGTTTTATAAAATTAATGTTATGTACAAACAATATTAGATACTTATTATTTACTAAAAGAATACTATTACTACACTGTCTGCTATGATTTGGTCCTTCTTTTTTTTTTTTTTTTTTTTATAAGAGATTAGTGTTTATAATGTTGGAAAATATAATCCCACATGGGAAAAATATAAGAATATAAAGTGGAGTAGATTGGGTCTTAGCACAAGCCAATTGGTTTTGTGCAGTATGAGGTTCCAACCCCACTTATATGGCCATTGATATTGTTTGGCCCAACACTCTCAAGACCCATGGATTTCCTACATGGTATCAGAGCCGAAAATGGCCTGATAGTCAGATGATCCTGGGCTCGTATTTAAAGACCTGGAGTTTGGGCTAGCCAGAGGAGTCTAGACCCATTTGTTGACCTAGGGCCTCCAAGAGTAGGCTTAGGTATGTTTGTGATGGGCCTCAAAGAGTAGACCCATCTTTGGCAAGTAATAACTGGTCCAGATCCAGTTACACTTGAAGGGGAGTATTGGAAAATATAATCTCACATGGGAAAAATATAAGAATATAAAGTGGAATATAAGTGGAGTAGATTGGGCCTTAGCACAAGCCAATTGGTTTTGTGCAGTATGAGGTTCCAACCCCACTTATATGGCCATTGATATTGTTTGGCCCAATACTCTCAAGACTCATGGATTTCCTATATATAATTTATACCATATGCTATAAATTATTTGCTTTGATTCATGAGTTATTTTTGTAAATTTAAGTCATGTATAAATAATATCAGATACTGATTGTATATTAAAAGATTATTAAATTTTATAGTAATGTATAACTTTTGTTGTTATTTGGTCCTTTTTTTATTTTTTATATAAGAGATTAGTATTTTTAATTTATAATATATGTTATAAGTTATTTGCTTTGATTCACGAGCCATTTTTGTAAATTTAAGCATGTATAAACAATACAATATACTACTTATATGTTAAAATAATACTAAATTTTATAGTATGTATAATATTTGAATATGCATTTGCATGTTCAACAGTATTAGATACTAATTATTTATTAGAAGTATACTATTTTTTTATTTAATGTATATTATTTGCTGTGACTTTTTATTTTTTATAAAATTTATAACTTGTATAAATAGCAGTAGATATTATTTATATTATAGAAGTATATTGAATTTGTATTAAATATACTGTTTGCTGTAACTTTTTATTTTGTTCAAAATCCGTGGCTTGAATAAACAGTAGTGAATACTAATTAAATTGTGAAAGTATACTGAATTTTATTTAATGTGTTTTTTAAATTAAATGTTAAACAGTATTAGATACTAATTATTTGTTTGAAGTATACTGTTTTTTATTTAATATATATTATTTACTGTGACTTTTTATTTGATTTGAAATCTATGGCTTGTATAAACAGTAATAGATTTTAATTTCATTACGAAAGCATGCTGAGTTTTAGTTAATGTATTTCAAAAATTAAATGTTCAATAATATTAGATATTTACAAGAAGTATACTATTTTTTGTTTAATATATACAATTTACTATGACTTTTTATTTTTTTTGAAGTTCATAGCTTATATAAGCAGTACTAAATACTAATGAAAATACACAAGTATATTGAATTTTTAACTTTTTGAGTGACAAATATGTCTAATATATGATTGTACCTAAAATTTTCAAATATATATTAATTTTTAACTTTTAAAAATTAATTAGTTATAATTTTATTCATTTAGTCAAAACAACACTCATTATAATTATGAACAATTGAGAAGATATCAAGAATATGATAAAATTGAAAATACAATATTTATAAGAAATTTTGAATTAAAATTTATAAATAATGTAATATATTTTATAAATAGCGTAAAAATTATAAAAGGAGAAAATAAAAATTATCATTCAAAAATCATAAGATATATACAGTAAAATTAATATATATATATATATATGTCAATTGTTTTTGAGAGGGTGTTATAAAGTAAAATTTATATATATATGTCAATTGAAAAACTACACGTGAATTACTCATATTTAATGGTGTAAAAAGAGTTTGATTGCACTCATGTTCTTTTTTCTTGACTAATGTATAAATTTGTAATTAAAAAAAAAAAAAAGAAAAGCAAGCTGTTTTGGCAAACTGAAAAAGAGGGCCGTAAGAGAGTTTTCTTATTAGTTTTTGGACTATTTATTTAAAAAGCCCTATACATTATTTGTACTGTAGCCGAGAAGCCCATTGTACCGGCTGACATGACAGTTAAACTGTAAGCCCATTTAATTCCATATTTAATATATACATATGATACACTAGTTCTCGCCTGCTTTTGCACGCCGGTTCGACTTTTAAATTTTTATTAATTAATAAAATATCCTATTAAATAATTAAAAATTTAATAATATTAAAATCTTATTATAAGTACCTTTGTAATTAAAAATTTTATTTATATTAATTGATTTAGTAATTTGTCATTATTATAATTTTATACAATTAATTTCATTACTTATATACTTTTTTCTTTAGAATTGAAAAAGGGAGATTTACTCTTAAATTGCAAATAAACTTACCATTAAACTATATTTTGATGTACTATTACTTTTATTCATGATATACAATTTAGTAAAATATCATTATTATAAAATATAAAATAATTTTTTAATTTTTCAATTCAGGCAATAATAAATTTTTTCCTACGAAACGTTGTTTATATTTAAATAAGGAAAATTTAAGTGTATGTTTGATCTAATCATTAGTACTAATTAATAGATAGTAATTGTGAGCTAATAAATATTAACTTTTCGGCAGAAATTTTCTAGCAATTACTGTTGATATATTAAATGGCAACTAAAAACGCAATTTATTTTTAAATTTATTGTTATAACATCTCCTATTATTTTTCTTTTTCTTTTATTTCTTATACAAATCAAATTATAGAAAAAATATAAATTAATATATCATGGTTATTCTAACATATTTTAGCAATTTTTTTTTATTTTTAATGAATTAATTTTTTTTGAAGCTTGTGATATCCTAATATCTTAAAGATGATTGTGCTCTCAATATACATCCATAATATCATAGGTGTATCATAGGTGCCACCGACTAAAAACTTTCGTATAGGTGTAATATATTATATTTAAATAAATATCATATATTTTTGGATAAAATAAGAATTTTCGCAATTTTTTTTTTTTTTAAAATCTAATTGAAAAAAAAATGAAAGTGAAATTGCGACTATATGTCAATAACAGAAATACCACAGTAGAGGAAAAAATAGAAGGAAAAAATTGAAGAGTCACTTTTTTAGAAAATTCATTTTCTATATATAGGGTATATATAAAGCTTCAAATTATATATTTAGCCAATCCAATGATGATACCCTAAAGAATTATGTATTTATTTTTATATTCATATTCTTTCTCATATAAAATAATTTTAAATTGTATTTTTTTTTGCGTGTTATTATTACTTTTTTTTTAGCACTGAGGATGAGGGAATTAATTCTAGATTTATTATCTAAAATAATATACACTTACCATTAGCCTATGTTTTGGTGTGAATGATATTATTACTTTGACTAAGTATATAAATCTCATTTTTATAGTTTTATATATAACTATTTATAATATACTATATTTGTTTTGATAATGTATTTCACACATTAATCTCTATTATGTCTCGCTATAAATATAAATATTTATTTTAAATTTATACTTTTTTCTTATTAAAATTTTAATAATTAGTATTTTGTTATTTAAGTATGATGATATAAAACTTCCCAAATAAATATTATAAGACCAAAATCTTATTAATCGATTTTTAAGATTATCATAGAGTAATATTTATATAACTTAATTATTAAATTCACTTTAGTTTTTGAATTTAAGTTAAGCTAAATTTTTATATGAAAAATATAAAAATTTAACGAAAATATAATTATATACAACAAATATTATTTAAGTTGTATAATCATGCACAATAAATATTATCTAAATTATATAATCATAAATATTTAATACAATTAGAATAATGACAAAAAAATATTATAAATTCTATATAACTATATAAATGTATTTTAAAAGGCGATACATATGCAATATTAAAAGAAAACTCCAGCATATCTAAATATATCATTTTTTCATAATTTTAAATGATATTCTTATATTTAATAATATGTTATAATTATTAACAATATGTCAATAATTATAAATTCTATATAACTATATAAATGTATTTTAAAAAACAATACAAATACAATATTGAAAGAAAACTTAAACATATCTAAATAAATTATTTTTTTACAATTTTAAATGATATTCTTATATTTAACAATATGTTAGAAAAAAGAAAGTAAATAAATTGATATATACATTTTATTATAATTTTCCAATTTATTTTATTATTGTTAGGTTGATTAATTATTAATTATATGTTAATTTTTATGTTAATATTTGGTATATCTATTGTTTTCTCATAATTTCATTATATGTTGTATGATTTTATTAATTTTGATAAATTTTGATCTTTTTGATACATTATAGCTTATTTTTATTCCTCTAGAAAATTAATAACAATTTTTCTAATATGCTTTTATAAATTTAATATCAATGTTAATTCAATATTAATTATATGCAATTAACTTATCATGTGATATTATATTATATCATGTGATAATAATTTATAAAATGAAAGTCAAATTAGAATTTTTCTAACTTGTTAATATTCAAATATAAGTTATTCTAATTGAATTCTTTTTCATTTGAATTAAATATAATTAACTATATATTAAATAATAATTATTTTATTTTTTCCTTATTTTAATTGAACTCATTCTTTCTTTATTTAAATAAAATTAGATAATTAAATTATTAATTATAATAACTATATAATTATAAATTTGTAATATAATTAATTGTATATTAAATAATAATTATTTTATTCATTTTTTATTTTAATTGAGTTCATTATTTTTCTTATTTAAATTAAATGTAATTAGATATTAAATATAATTAATTATATATTAAATAATAATTATCTTATTATTTCCTTATTCTAATTAAATTCATCTTTCCTTATTTAAATTAATTATAATTTGATATTAAATATAATTATTTTATTATTTTATTATTCTAATTGAATTCATCATTTATTATTTAAATTAAATATAATTAGATAATTGTATCATTTAATTAATAAATAACTATATTGTCATCATAAATGCACAATTAAAAAGAATTTAGTAAAAAACTCTTATGTGAATGTGCTTTTTTTCCATTCCATACATTTATACATAGTATAGATAAAAAGAAAATAATTATATGTAATTAGCACTCTCAAGGGGATAGACGAATTGACACACAGAAAGTAACATGAAAGTATAAAAAAAAAAAAAAAGGATTGAAAGGGCCAAACAGAAAGATCCAAGAAAGTAAAATTATATTACATGATATCTAAATAATGTCAATGTAAAATATAAATTGAATAAGGAATTGTAGAAAAAAAAATAGTGCAAGAAATAGAGTATAATTATATTTGGTTATTTAGATAATTATAATATAACAATCAAATTAACTTAGAAGGGAAAATATTATTTTTATATATAGTAATTGGCGTCTCAAATGTAAAATTTTTTTAGAATTTGATAGTAAAATATCAGTATTTGTTAAAATTAATTTCTTTTTTAATACTGCAATTTTGAAAAATAAAAAATTAGAGAAATTATATTAATTAATTAATTAGGATATAATATGATTTATAGAAGAGGTGAAATCTAAATTTGAAACTTTTTATTCATTATAAAGTTATTAGTTTGAACAAAACACCTAAAAAGATTGGTAAAGTTATAATTATAATAAATTAATAAAAGTTCAAGTGATTAAAAGGGTACCAACTACCAAGTGTCTGGTAGCTTGCCTACTGATTGGTTATGCATGAAGCCATTCGGGCTAATCCAACTTCTGTATGAAGAATGTCTTCTTCGTTTTCCTTGGAATGAAAGTATATTACTATTGCAAGAAATAAAAATAAACATACCATTGAAGATTGGACATTAACAAGAGAGATTTTATTATGAGGACACTTCCAAGTGTCACTTTTGGTGTTTTTATAAAGGATTCTTTTATATTATTTTTCGTTAAATATATTATCATAAATTATAAATTATGATAAATTATATAAGATAAGGTTAATCAAGAAAAAGAATCATGATTTTTTTAGATAAATATTTATATATTTTGATTAATTCATTGTAGGCAATTTTAGTATTAATATAATATAATATTATATATATATATATATATATATATATATATATATATATATATATATATATATATATATATATATATATATATATATATATATATATATATATATATATATATATATATAAGGGTTTATGAAAAAAAAAATGTGAATAATATTGTTAATCAGCAAAATTGTAATTAACAATTAAGTAGAAAAATATATATGAATGTATAAGATTTTTTAAAAAAAGAAATATAATAGTTGATGGTAAAATTGTAATTAAGTATAATTAGTAAGGATATTATTGTTACACCAAGTGTCACACTTGATTTTTTTTTATTATTTAATTTTTTTAGTATTAGAAAGATAATATATTTGCATAAGAATTTTTGAACAAAAAAGATGCAGAATAATATAGTTAATAGAAAATTTGTATTTAAGTATGGAAAATTAAGAAAAAAGAATACGAATATTATTGTTAATTGGTAAAGTTGTAATTAATAATTAAGTGTGTGTGTGTATATATATATATATATATATATGTATATATAATAGAAAATTAAGTAAAAAAAATGAATATTATTGTTAATTGATAAAGTTATAATTAACAATTAAGTAGAAAGATATATATAAATGTACAAGAGTTTATGGAAAAAAAAAAAAAAGAAAAAGAAATGTTATATAAATAATATAATCAATGGTAAAATTGTAATTAAGTAAAATTAGTGAGGATATTTTTATCACGCCAAGTGTCACGCTTGGTGTTTTGTATAATAGATTATTTGGTATTGAATATCTAAAATTTAAATTATTATTTCTTTTAGCCATATAAAAATGATATAGTTAAAAGGCAAAAGAATTATTATTTAATATTTGACCCCTTCAAATCATTTTAATATATATATATATATATATATTCAATGTTTTTCGTTTCTCATTTTTTTAGCTTAAATAAACTAGACGCAGAAAAGAAAGGGACATAATTTAAAATTGCCCAAAAGTGGGGGAAATATATATTTTTAGCCCATGCCATGTCACAATCTAGGATGATCAAATGCCCACTTCTAACAAATATAAAAATGTAGAAAATAGCCACATCATGCCAATATACGTATATTCCACGTTGAAAAGTTATTATTTTTTTCATCCATTTTAAAATTTAATCTGTTTTTTATTTTTAAATATTAATTTTATAAGAAAATTCATATATTACTTATTGTCAATTGTATTGATTAGTTGTGCAATTAATGAATATATATTGAATAAAACGTATAAAAATAATATGTTATTATTAAAGAATATATGACACCAATTAATTTTCTTAATCTATGTTCAAAAATAAAATAGATTATCAATTTGAGACGAATGAAGTATATAATAATTTTGATTTTATTTTTTATCCATAATAATGTGTGAATTACTATAAATATTAGTGATGTTTGCCTAACCAACACTTCATCATTTCTTACTTGAAAATAAAGGAAAACTTTATATTATAGCTTTCGGCTTTCATATAATGAATGCATTTACTTGTGTTTTGGAATTTTATGATTCGTTTCTAGTTTTCTTGCAAATGTTAATTAACTTGAAACCGAGCAACGACTGAAGCGACATATGACCAAATTTTCGCAACTAAATTAGAAGTCCCCAACGTTATTACTCACTACTCACAAACATGAAAATATCCTTTATATCATTATAAATGTGTTCCTGTTACTTCTGTTTTCAACTTTCATTTTTCTTAATTAATCCTCAATTTCTGATAATACTCCGTCCCTTTTTTTCATTTAACGTCTTGTAATTAGAAAACTAAGACTACATTTATTTTTTTTTTTTTCAAGTTTACTCCTATTTTGATTGCACTAACCACCTTAATTAAAACATTTAACAGTAAATTAATCTTTAATTTTAAAATTAAAACTTTCTTAATTCATGCATGTAAATGGACGTAAATGTCAAATAAAAAAAAAAAGTATTTTTTTAACATGCACAAATTTTCAAATTGACTTATTCAATTCACACTTAATTTATACTTAGCTTTTGAATTTAATTATTTAATTAAAATGATTTTTATATCTATGTGACTTTAATTCTAATTAAAATTCCAATTCATACTTCACATTGGATTAGCCCTTTATTATAAGATTTTATCTTTTTTTTTTTTTTTTGAATAAAAGATTTTATCTTTTCTTAGTCAAAGTAATAAGTAAAAAATTTTAAGAATATATCCATCCAAATGGCTGCGCTTCTTCACAAATCCATCATCCATGTTACTATAAGTGAGATGTATTTTGGACATTTGTTGGCACATGGTGCGCTCAATTATAGGAAAATTACAAGCCTTCGTCCCCCTCGAATCTGCACCATTTTTCACGTATACGGGACCGATTCGAGTCGGCTACACCGCATATCACGTACGTAAATTATTTCGGACTAACTAGACAGAGTTTATTTATTTTTTAATTAAATCAAATAAATAATAATTTGATTTATATATTCTAAAAATATGTCTTTTTATCATTATATACAATTAACCATTCTACCAAATTAACATTTTAATTTGGACTTTTATCAAGATTAATTTTCTCCCAAAGGGATAGATTTGCCTGAATACTCAAAAATTATACATTCAAGTGCTATCATATATATATATATATATATATATATATATATTAAAAGAAAAAACGTGTTTCTACAGAGTTAAAAAGTCTTAAGCAACAAAGTTCTTTTGAATATTTAGTGCACGCGAGGATCTGGTCGTGCAAGTTGAAAGCAAGCTGCGGTCCATTCTCCAATTCCACTAATAACTGATAAACCCATCACATTAGAAATCTCTACTTCTAAGCTTCAATTTGATGATGCATTGATGCTAAGAGGATCAACCTCACTTAAGCTAATGCCATTCCCACCAAATTTAATGGAAGCTACAAGTCAAGAACTTGCCAACATGGGCTCAAATTGTAGAGGTCAGTCTGCATACCCCATTACGGGAACTACTTAAGGAACAAGTTGCAGAATAATAAATATTATACAAAAAATTATATATAATTATGAAGCATCTTTATATGTTCAATTGATCTCTCTCTCTCTCTCTCTATATATATATACACACAGTTCTATTCTACTAAAATATTCAGATCCTTCAGTTTCCTTCTTGTACATCCATGGCTACCTTTATGCAGCTTTCCTTTATCGTTGTCTCACTTTTCATCAACACGCTGGCCCTAAATGACAATTATATTGTTCACATGGATTTAAAGGCCATGCCTAAAGCCTTTTCTTCCCACTATAGCTGGTACTTGGCTACTCTTTCTTCTGTTTCTGCTGTAACTAATATCAGGACCTCCATTACAGCTACTTCTTCTTCTAAAATTCTTTATAGTTATACCCATGTTATTAATGGTTTTAGTGCTAATCTCTCTCCTTCTGAGCTTGAGGCCTTGAAGAAATCTCCAGGCTATGTTTCTTCTTTTAAAGATCTTCCTGTTACACTCGACACAACTCGCTCGCCCACATTTCTTGGACTGACTCCCAACTCCGGAGGAGCATGGCTGCCGTCCAATTACGGGGAAGATATCATTATCGGAGTGGTAGATACCGGTATTTGGCCGGAAAGTGAGAGCTACAGTGACCATGGATTTTCTGGAATTCCAGAAAAATGGAAAGGAGAATGTGAGACCGGCACTCAATTCAACTCCTCATTTTGCAACAAGAAACTGATTGGAGCTCGCTTTTTCAATAAAGGACTAATCGCCAAGAATCCTAACATCACCATATCCATGAATTCAACCCGTGACACCGATGGTCACGGGACCCACACCTCGAGTACGGCAGCTGGAAATTTTGTAGAAGGTGCAGAATTCTTTGGGTATGCTCCGGGAACAGCCAGTGGAGTGGCTCCGAAGGCGCATGTAGCCATGTATAAGGCCCTTTGGAATGAAGGTGGATACAGTTCTGATATAATGGCTGCCATTGATCAAGCAATTATGGATGGAGTAGATGTCTTGTCCATTTCTTTAGGCTTGGATGGAGTTCCTTTGTACGAAGACCCCATTGCCGTGGCCTCATTTGCAGCGTTAGAAAAGAATATATTCGTGTCAACTTCCGCAGGAAACGAAGGGCCTTTCGTTGAGACACTACACAACGGCATTCCGTGGGTTTTAACAGTTGCTGCTGGTACTCTAGATCGCGAATTCGATGCTGTTTTGACACTTGATAATGGAGTTTCAGTCACTGGTCAATCTCTCTATCCTGGCAATTACACTTCTACCCAAGTTCCAATTGTTTTCTTGGACTCATGTCTGGATACTAAAGAATTGGATAAAATTGGGCAAAAAATCGTTGTCTGTCAAGACAAAAACGCTTCCTTAGATGACCAATTTGATAACCTGAGGAAATCCAATATCATCGGAGGCATATTCATAACAAATTACACAGACCTGGAATTATTCATCCAAGCTGGATTTCCAGCAATATTTATGATTCCAGAGGATGGGGAAATTATCAAGGATTTCATTATGAGCAGCAGAAGCCCACAAGCAAGCATGGAATTTCAGAAAACAAACGTGGGTATCAAAGTAGCTCCAAGTCTTACTAGTTACAGCTCTAGAGGACCATCCCCAAGTTGTCCATATGTGATGAAGCCTGACATTATGGCTCCTGGTGCTTTAATCTTAGCTGCATGGCCTCAAACCATTGAAGTTGTGCGCATCAATTCTAAACCACTATTCAGCAATTTCAATATATTGTCTGGGACATCCATGTCTTGTCCACATGCAGCAGGAGTGGCAGCACTTTTGAAGAAGGCGCACCCTGATTGGAGCCCCGCTGCTATCCGGTCGGCCATGATGACCACCGCTGATACCATGGATCATACTTCTAGTCCTATTAAAGATATTGGCAACGAAAATAACCCGGCCACTCCTTTAGATATGGGAGCTGGCCAGGTTAATCCTAGCAGAGCATTAGATCCTGGCCTGATTTATGACCTGAATTCAAATGATTACGTGAGACTTCTCTGTGCACTAAATTTTACAGAAAAACAAATCAAAACTATCACAAAATCAGCTTCTAACGACTGTTCCTCTCCATCTCTGGACCTTAACTATCCTTCATTTGTTGCCTTCTTTAACTCTAACGACTCCAAATTGGGTTTGGCATCCGTTCGAGAATTTCGGAGGACGATGACCAATGTGGCAGATGGAACGTCAATTTACACGGCAAATCTAACACCCATGAATGGATTAAAGGTCAGTGTCCTGCCAGACAAACTGGAGTTCAAAGCCAAGAATGAGAAGCAAAGTTTCAAATTGGTGATAGAAAGTCAAAGCAAGCTTAAACAAAATATAATTGTTGGTTATCTTAGCTGGGTTGATTCTGAAGGTAAACACGTTGTGAAAAGTCCTATAGTGGCTACAACTCTGAGCAATGAGGCTGTTACTTCAGTTACGTCTTAGAATTAAGACCTAACTTATTAGTCATTATTACTTGCTGTACAATTTAATTACAAATTAACTGTTTATTATTATTATTATTATCATCCATTGTTGAATAAGATAATTATCTATATATGCATTAAGCCAAATGGTTAATTTGGTGGTGGGGATTTCATGTTATCGGATAGGGTTTTGTATGGTGGGTATGTAGTTGCTTGTTTATTCACACATCATATCCATATATAATTATATTATCTATACACTTCTACAGGGAAGCTGCATTAAAAAATTTGATAGGGCGTTCCGCCAAACAATAAAATAAAATAAAGAAATAATAATATAGGCAAAATTGAAATAGAGCTGGCCATTGCATGTGCTTGAAAATAGTTTAATTAATTTCCATTTTTATTATAGTCAATTTAGTGATATGGCGGCGCTCCTAAATAAAATAATATATACATTGATGAGTTTTACTATTTAATTTAAATGAAATAATTTATAAAACAACGCTGCTATGTGTGGCTGCTCAAGCAGTCTATAGTATTAACGCCATAAATAAAAAATTAATTTATAATTAAAAATATATTTATTTATATTATATTATTTTATATATATGCAAAATGTTTCATACGGGAAAGGAAAAAGGGGCGGTTTTAAACTTTGTTATAAAGCCAACTCATTAGGAGCTTTATCTAGAAGACTCACATGGGTGAAATTGCTCTTAGCCACCAAAGCCTCACATACATACAGTGAATAGGAAAAATATATATATATATATATATATATATGATGGATTAATTTCTCATTTCAATTTTAATCAAATGGGTATTATTATAATCAAAATCTCTAAATTATAGTAAAATATTTTATTTTGAAAATTTTCAGAATAATTGCAAATTTTTAAAATGTTTTAGACTTTGTTTTTTTTTTTTTTTTAATCATTAAACCTGACAAATATAATTTTTCAAGTCATGCATTCAAAAAGATAAAAAATAAATTCAAAAAAAGTGGAAAAATAATGTAGTTCAACAGGTAACTACTTAAAACAACAATATTTATCTCCAAAGAACAAAGGTGTAAACAATTCAGGTAATTTATATAAAAATAATGGATTAATATTTCAAGTTTATTGAAAAATTAGTTTATATCTTTTTTCTTCAATTAAATTTAATATTCAAAATTTCAAACTAATTTTTCATATGTATAATAATTGAATAATCATAAACGTGATTAGCGATCGGGCTCGAGTATCTTTTCCTTATAATTAATATAACCAGAAATTAAATAATTAAAAACATTTCCATTCCCTAAAAAAAAAAAAATCCATGAAGATGAGCTGTCTCTTTAATTATTTTATATAAAATTACTATTTTTTTTTACCATTATATGAATCTTTAAAATTTAGGGTAAAAATAACTTTCGTAAAATAATAAATAAAAAAATTCTTCAAAATTTATATTTTGACAAGTAAATTAAATATATTTCGTATATCAAAAGTAAATGTTTTAAATCATCAGTAAAAAAAAAAAAAATTATCCATATATTTTTAAATAAAATAAAAATATCAAAATAAAATTATAATTTGAGCGCCGCGGCCCGGAGATCCGCAATTGCATTTTGCCATTTAATTATTTGACAGCTAAAACACGTAACATATGCGGCATTTTCATTTTGCCCGTGCCTAAGACCAGACGTGTATGCACCTTAGCCCGTGCCGTGTGTTATTTCCTCCAGAAAGTGACCCCACATCAATGGCAAATTTTATTTTGTAAGGTAACTAGAAAATCTGTTTTCCACTTTTTTTTTTTTTTAATTAGAAATTAAATTTTAAGATGATATCATAAATTTTTTTTTTCTTAGATCTATCTCATTATCTCATCTCTAATTTGAATTTTTTTTAGTCAATATAATTATAAACATTCTTGAGTTAATTTGTGCGTTTGTTGACTAAAGATTTTTTAAATAAGTTTAAAAGTGCATTCCTTAAATATATTTAAATTTTAATTAATAAAGCAATGAGTAAAGTTATTCCCAATTTAGACTTCTTTCATTTTTTTTTTTAAATAAATAGAAACTTTCATTATTGAGAATCAAAATGCAAAGCATTACAAAGAAAATGAAGGAGAATGGACCGCAAAATTGGACACCAGACTCAAAACTAGCTGCACGAGCTAGCAAACGCGTGGCAAAGTTCGCTGATCTCCAAACATAGCAGAAAATACAATCTGGAATGAAATTAAACACCATTCTACAATCATAAAGAATTGAATCCACATATGAAGCATCCGTAGCACATGAATTAAATTGTTGGACAAGTCACAAAACATCTGATTCCACCACCACTTCAGAAAATAAATGAGATTTTAACCAGCTAATTAAGAGCCTCTCTAAAGCTTAGAGCTTCTGCAAATCTAGAATCCGTTGGTCAGACAAGAGACCCATTGCCTGCTGCTATCATGGTCCCTTACAATCCAACCTACATCAAGTTTATTTTCATTTTCTAATAATGAGCTACAGAGAAATTAATTTCATAATACACCTATAATGTTTTAACTAATTAGTTGATTATTTTCATTTTCTTTATGAGGTCGCCTCTCTTTTGTTTTGAACTTAATCATTGTAGTGAAGTGATGCACAGCCTAATCCTCTTATATTTTGAAGTCCACGGGTGTTATAACTACCTTGTAGAAATATTGATTGCATATCCATCATTGTTTTCTTCATTTAGTTAAGTCTGAATATCACTTCATTACTTGCAATTTAGTATTTTTTTTAAATAAATTTAAATTTCATTATCCATCAATTGTAGTTGAATATAAATTTTAATAGAAAAAAAACTGATTCACATATTGTAAATATTCAATAGAATATCAAACTGTCATATAATTAATTTTTAAAAATTGTGACTGTAATAATTAAATAATGTAATAGATTACTGTCCTTTTTGCAAGCATATGAAATCCAATAGATAAAAAAAATTCTAACAAGAAAAGACATAATAAAATTTCTAAAAAAAATAAAATAATATAAAAACAAAATACAATATAACACAAAATAATAAATAAAAAATATCACCCTAATAGTAGTAAGTACAAACTCACCCACAAGCATATTTATTTAATTATTAAACTCGTAATCCCATGCATAATCATATATATTAATTAATTTAATTGGGCAACTATTTATTTTTTTAATAGAGAAGATAGAATAAAATTTTAGTCTATTATTTAAATTATATAAGTGATTATCATTAAGCTAATACTTGATGTACAACGTACAATGTTTTCAATCCACATTAATTTTACTTTCATTTGCAAAATATTGATGAATATCCGAAGCGGTTTTTGTATCTCCTTAATAATCATTGATGAGAAAAAGTGGGTATGTTGCCATTTTCTCAGTTTTTCCCTAAATAAATAAAAATAAAAATTATCCAATTAATGGAATAATTATCTAACAAAAAGGAATTTTAAAACCTTTTCTTTAATATATTTGGTCACTCAATCACATGCAACTGATTGATTGTTCTACCAAACAGACAAAGCACCAACATAAATGGAAAAAACGAATATGTTTGATGAACAAAAATCCAAAGACACTGCCATTATAAAACAGTGCACAAGGAAATTTCTTTACGAAATCTCAAATTCAGTTCTGAAGTTATGATACAGCGGACATTGGCCCACATGTTAAATAATATTTATTTTTTAAAATTTAGATATATAGATTAAAAAAATTATTAAATTATTACAATTCTAAAGTAAAAAATTTAAAATACTGATTTTGATGTAGAAAAATAAAAATAATTAATATAAATATTTAGTAAAAAAATAAATGGAGAATAAAATTGAAATATATATATATATATTGATTAATTTTTCTTTCTCCTATCATGAATAATAGATGTAATCATGGGAAAATAATCAAATATTCATTTTATATTGCTGAAAGCTGAAAATTTTAATTTTAAATTTTGGTAATTCACATCTTGATAATTTATTTTTAAAAAAAGAAATTCATTAGAACTATTCTAGCTACTTATTTAAATATAAACTTTTAAAATATATTTAAAGGGATTTTTTTTTCAGTAGTGAAAATTTTTTATTTTCTATTTTTATTTTTTAATTTTCTTTCTCATTTTCCAATTTTTTATATTTCCGTTTTTCAAATTAAAAATTAGAAATAAGAAAATACGTCTAAATGCATTCCATTTAAAGTTTTTTCTATTCCTCTATTTCCATTTATTTCTAAGATTCTTTTTTCTTATTAAATATATATCTATTATTTTTCATAATTTTTTATTTTAAAAGAAAATAAAAAAATTCATAAAGTAATTTTTCATAATATAGAGTAATTTTAGAAACTTGAAAAATTGTTTTGAAATTTTTTATTTAGAAAATTTTGATAAATAAATATCAAATCAACAAATTATATTTTTTTTTGAATAATTTTCTAGAAAATAGACTTTATTTTCTATAACAAGTTGGATAAAATGAGTCATGTTAGATTATGGTAAGGGAAAACTTTCTATGTATAATACATATTATATATATGAATGAGCTTGGATGTAAGATATTATCATCGGTTTGATTTTGACTTAGTTTGATATTATTGATTACAATAAGTCCATGCCCATGCCCTAACGTTGAATGATAAAAATGAGCAAGCAAATAAGATTTTATTTATTTAATGCATCTAGAAAGTGCATGTAACGATTTTTTTTTTTTTGGCCAGAAAGTGCACGTAACGAATTGTCGGATGGGAATATGGGAATTTTAATTCCATTTCTTTCCTCCTCTTCTCATGTCATCAACAGTTTGTGGCCATAGGCCGCTGGCTGATTTTGGAAGAACTTTGCTTATTTTCAACTCCTATGGCCAATAGAGGCGGCTATACATAATATATTACACAAATTAATATACGATGTTAAATTTTATATATATAGTCATTAATCATCATCCCCATCACATGTTCTAAAATTATCAAGCTTATAGTTTATTGATTTATATGAAATTATCATTGTAAAATTTTTATACAAAATCTTTTATATTCGAACATTTTTATAGTTTATTTTTAACTAGAAGTGTATTGCAAAAAACATTATTTGATTATTATGTTGAAAATATAATTAAAGTATATTCTATAGAAATCAATATTATTAAAATCAGACTGAATTAGTTAGCCGGACCAGTTAAATTAGAATGAACCACTAGTCTGATTTTTAAATTATAAAAAATCAGATAACCACTAACCCGAAAAAATCAGTTTGAACTAGAAAAACTGAAATCAGTCAAATCAAAATTCATCTAAAGGACGTCGCTTTGAGCTTAATTTTTTTTTTAAAAATTAAAAATAAAAAGAAAAAAAAGATATTAATAAATGAAGTTGGATCGGCCAGTTGAATCAATCAGACCTCAAATCAGCAAAAAGATTGTTTTAACTTTTGATTCAATTTTAAAAACATCAATAGAAACGTAAAATGGTCTCAGAATTTAGTGAGTAGCTAGCCTGAAATCATTGAAAAGTTCAATGACTGGAGTGAAATGAGGCCGACTATATATTTCTTTAATTCCTTTGTTGTTTATTTTTAAATTTATGGCTGGATCTTCCATTTGGAGGCGTTTCTATGCTAAAGATAACATTGGGAATTATAGCCCAGTAAAGTGTGAATGTCCTTTCCAAAATCCAAAGCTAAACCGTAGTGAATTATTTTACCAATTTTATTTTCGGCCTTCTGGGTTTTGTCTTAGGGTGCTAGAGGGCCCTTCTTGTGTCAAATGGTATAATTTGTTATTAGGAATTTTGTATAGAAAACATGTCTGTCTTTTATTGGAATTTTTACACAAATAGTCCAAAAATTAAAAGGAAATAACTTTTTTCTCTTCTAATTTTTTATTTTGTAAAAATATTTTAAATTTTTCTTTTCATTTATAAAATTCGCCTATCTTTTTCTTTTTATCTATCAAAGTCCGATTTTTTCTCTTTACTATAATGTATTGATTTTACTTCTATTTAAAATTACAAAATTAATTTAATCATATTAAATTTTATTTATGAAAATTCAAAGTGAATTAACTATTAACATATAATTTATCTAAATTTATGTATTAAATTTTCATAAATTTGTATAATATCGTTTATTTTGTATAAAAATTAAATGTATATTTATAAAATCAAATACTTTTAAAATTATATTTTACTTGAGATTTTAAAAAAATTTCAAACTAAAAAAATAAAAACTTACAGCAAATAGTATACATTAAATAAAAAAAGCATATTTCTAGTAAATAATTAGTATCTAATACTGTAAAATCATAGCAAACAGTATATACTAACTAAAAAATAATATATTTCTAATAAATAATTAGTATTTAATACAAATTCAATATATTTAAAAAATTATGAATTTTGAACAAAATAAAAATGACAGCAAATAGTATATATTAAATAAAAAACATATATTTTCAATAAATAATTAGTATCAAAAAAAATATAAAAAACTTAAAAAGTAATGTGGATGTTTTTTCTTTTTTAAAAGACAAAAGTTGAGAAATACAAAGTAAAAAAGTAATTACTAGAGTTTAAATATGCAAACAAAAAATTAAGAGGACATAAATATTAAAAAATAAAAAAAAAAGGATATATGGTGTAATTTCCTCTCTTTTATATATATATATATATATAGCCAAATTAAAAGGGGGCAAAAACCCAATCAATATAACAATTCATTACAAATATTAGAAGGATCCAAACAGAGAATATAAACTTGGATCTATAGTCCAAATAACAATAACCCATCATAAGATTTATACATGTAGGCTTGAAACCTGAAACGAAACTAGCTCATTGGCCTTCAGAAGGTGGCAAATTCCCAAATGGTCCTTGCATGTCCTTTCTCTGCTCAGAATCTCCCTCTGACCCAACCATCGCCGTCAATGATCGGAGGAGAAAAGAACCAACCATGAGAACAAGGAAACTACTAAACTATTTATATGACTTCTGTACTAAAAAAGCATAAACCAAACCCATTTAACATCAACTAGACAAAGGACAAGCTAATATCTATCCACAAATAACATCTGAATCTGTCGCCTAAGATTGATGGGAAGAAGACTCCCATCCGTGGAAGAAGCAATTGGCCTGAAGACACAATCTCAAAGTAGATTGGAGCCATAAAACAAAAAAAGGTAAACCCCATGCAAAAGGAAGATAAAAAATACACAGATCTAGGCCAAATTATTTGAGAATCAAAGCAAAACAAAATAGAAAATAGAAGAGAAGGGGAAACCCTCTCCAGTGGCCTTAGCCACCGACGGGCTCCAATAAAAAAAAAAAAAAACCCTAAACAAGGGTTACAGAGAAGAGGGATTAGAAACCCTAACAAAGAGACTCGATGTTTGTTGCAAGTATCATAATTACCAATTTCACTCAGTCGATTGTAATAATTCACTTAAATTTATGAAAAATAATTTTTTTAAAAAAATTATAAAAAAATAAATTTCATATTTATTGAGTGAGAATGTATTACATTTTGCTAAATCCAAGAAAATTCATTTTCTTCAAAAAAAGAAAGTGCGAAAAATGAGTTTCCTTGCTAAAAATTAAAAAGAATAAACTATGAAGAGAATTAAAGCAGAAATAATATGAAATATCCTGAATTTTCAATTATTTTTCTAAAATCTTATTTTTGTACAGAAAGGTATTATTCTAATATTTTATTTATTTAAGTAAATATTGAAGTTATATTTATTAAATTATATATATTCATACTATTTGAATATGTATTATTAATGATAGTTTTATTTAAATATTATATATGTATATAAAAATTGAAGAAGTATTATATATTTAATTATGAAAATATTATAATGGTTATTTGGAGAATTTATATTTTGATATTGGAAATTAATATTATGTTCGATTAATTTAAATTATATTGCTATTTATATAAATTACCGGAAGTTCAGGATTTCATTATAATTACTATTATTATGAATAAGTTTTATAAATTGAATTATTATTATGTAACTATGGTTTGTTATTATTATTATTATTATTATTATTATTATTATTATTGTTTTATATATATATATGAGTTTATGTTGTAAATTAAAAAGAAGAAGGAATAGAGCATTTTGATTTGTTGTGAAGGGAAAACGGGACCGGATTTGGAAGAAGCAGAAATGGGAAAGAGAAGGAAAGACGAAAGAGAGAGGAGGAGAGAGAGAGAGAGGGTTGCAAGGCTGGAGGACTGCCATCCGGCTGGCGGTGGGTTGCATTGCCACCACTAGTGGCTAGCCTACCGTCCGGCGATCTTAGAGGAAGCAGCAGCACTCCAATTGGGAGGCAGACGGTGGTGTATGCGAGAAGAGAAGGACCCGCCAGTGCCGAGACTTCAACTGCATATTTTGGCAGAATCCGGCAGTGGAATCCAGTGATTCTGGTTCCCTTTGACTCCTAAAGATGAGAGCTTTGATTTGGTACCAGTCATGCCTTCGATCGGCTAACGGAGGAAGAGATTGGTGTAGTTGAGGCTAAAACTTTCAAGGTAATTTCTAGCGAAACGGGAGTGAATGGCAGCAAGTGACATCGGTTTCTGGGATCCTGGAGTCGAGGTGAACTTGCTGGTGTGAAGATCGCTCAGATCCGCCACCAACAGCGGTGGTGCGTGGCCGGCCGGCGATGCATGGTGGCGGTGCGTGGGGTAGTCCTGCAGCTCCATTTCGTTGTTCCAGCGCGACTCTCGATGTTCATTCGATTGGAAATTGTGAAAGTTAATCTGAAACTCTTATATCTCAATTGTTAATTGAGTTATATTATGTTTAGCGGATTCTAGTTTATAGTTGTTATGAGTTCATTGAGTCTGTTGTTGAGTATGAGTTGGGAGGACCCAGGAGAGGTCACTGAAATTGTGTTGTCTGTTAAGGTTATTTTAGAAGTATTATATTTTTTGTTGTTTTGGATAGTATCCAAGTTTAATGTGGTTCTGTTGAGATCTCAATAAGAATCTCAATGTTCTTTAAGTTATGTCTGGTTATGTGAGTTGTTCATATCCTGATGATATCCTTTGTTGTCTAGTGTCGGTATTCTGGCGTCTTCCTAGTTTCAAAGGTCACACTTCCGAGGGAAGCTAGTCAGACGCGTCGTCAGTTAGGTGAGTGATACTCCCTAATATGTTATTCTATTTTCATATGCATCTGCACTTATTGTACATATATATATATATATATATATATATATATATATATATATATATATATATATATATATATATATATATATATATATATATATATATATATATATATATATATATATATATATATATATACACATTATTATTGCATAAATGCATGTAACATTTGAGTGTGATTGATGAATCGACATTTTATGCTATATTATGATAGTGGTTGACGGATAGGGATTGGGAGAATACAGTACCACCTAGGATTATGGGTTTGATTGTGAGTATGATTCCGATTGTGACTATGATGCATTGAGAAGATGAGCTATGACTAGTGGATACTGGTCGGGCCTACTCATCGCTAGGGCCGCTATCAGTCGGGTCAGAGCTGCTTGATACAGACCAATGATGGCCGGGTTCATTGGACATAAGAGACAGATTATTGGATTGAGAGAGTCAGGATAGAGCGATCGACTCCCTACATTGGTTATTAGTGTGATACTGTGGACCGTATCCCGTCCTTGCTTGATTGTATGATCTGTCTATCTCTGTGACATGGTGCATAGCACGAACATTAGAAACCTGCTTGTAGGACACCAGTTTAATATATTGGTTAGCATCATTTACTGAGTCGGACGCTTATTCCTGTTCAATTTGTTATTTTTTCAGGTCGGGAAATGAACCTGTGAAAAGATTGTGGTTGAGTAGAACTGCCAATTGCTTTTCGGCAGTAGTCTGTATTATTAAGTCATGAGAAATGTAAATAACATATTCATAATTGTATTGTAATTATAGAACTCCGCAATCTTCCCTTTGTTATCTATATTTTATGTGATTATCAGTTGCTATGTATTTTTTGAGTTGAGACATTATTTGTTAAGTAGAATTCAATTGTATGATAATAATATTATATTTATGAGATAGTTGAAATAATTAAGTTATTAACCCAGCGTGGCTTTGTTTTAAGTTGATATTGGGTTGGATCTGCTTAACTTGTGTGGACCCATAGCCCTAGTGTGGGATAGTTTGTTGGATTGTGTGAGGTCAAACTTATTATGGGCACTGATAGTTGCTTGCATTTTTTGTATCCTAGTGCCGGTTACATGTCCTCAGTTCGCGGCGTGACATAATCACACCTTAAAATAGACATTAACCTATGCAACTTTGAAAAAATATAAACTTCTTTATGAGCACTTAATACTCAGTAAGTATACAGCATGAAGACTAAGATACAAAATAAAAGACATCTTTTATCTTCTTCAACTTAATTATATCTAAATATGGTAATGGATTCTTTCAAATTAAAAAATGCTAATAGATAGTGTTATCAAATTTGAATTTTATATTACCATTAGATAAGAGTTTTCACTAATTTAATAATAATAATAATTCATTATATAATTTACAATTTTCCCACATATTTGACCTTTTTGAGAAATAAAAATAAAAACAAAAATTACTCTACTCCTAATAAAAAAATCCTGTGCCCATTTCACCCATAATCATAATTTGTGGGCCTCATTAAAAAGTTTGTTTCCAGTCAAATTCGCAAGCTAGTATATATATATATATATATATATATATATATATATATATATATATATATATATATATATATATATATATATATAACCAACAATTATAGATGTGACACTAATTTTTTTCCTTGAAATAGTAATAATTAGTATCATTAATCAAAAAATTCTTAAAAAGACTAAATATATCATCTCATGTATAAATTAATTCAATAGAAATAAAATTTCATATTAGAAAGACAGAGTATATCATCTTATGTATAAACTAAATTAATAGAAACAAAAATCTCATATATAAACTAACCCAATAAAAATAAAATACAATAATGATATCACATCAATTATCTGATGTATCATTAATTGATGTATTTTATTTTTGCTAACTTAATTTATAAGTTAGATGGTAGACTCAATCTACCTTATAAGAATGGAATATTCTTAAATTAGTTTATTTTAAAATAAAATAACTTATTTTGTTGCAAAAAAATAGTTTTTTTATGAAAAATTATAATTTTATTTATGTTTTTTCATAAATCAAACTAATTTTTCATAATTTTACTTAATTGTGAAAAAAATTTTAATTTTACGAAAATATAATTTATTTTATACAAAACAATAATTTTATGAGAAAAATAATTTTATAATTAGGAAAAAATATTACTCTTTTTTAAAAAAAAAATTACAAGCTTTTTATAAAAAGCATTGTATAGGCAAATTTTTTATATTACTTTATTTTAAAATAAGTAAAAATTTTTTATTTTTTATGGCCAATAAGATAGTTATAAATAATAAATATAATTAAAATATTTAAGGTATTATAATTAAATTAATCTGCTATTATATTTCACTAATTAAAAATGATAAATACTAGAATGATTAAGGCAGTATTTTAAATTTATATATCTATAAATTTTATAAAAAAAAATCTAATTTACAAAAAAAAAAATAAAAAGATTATATTTTTTATTAGAAAGCCATTTTTTATAATTAAAAAATTATTTTTTTCGTAAAATTGTTGTTTTGCAAAAAATAAGTCATATTTTGTAAAATTAAAAGTTTTTTTGTAATTAAAAAAATTACAAAAAAAAATTTAATTTACGAAAAAAATATGAATAAAATTATTATTTTTGATAAAAAATGTTTTTTTTTTTTCGCAAACAAAGTAGGTTACTTTATTTAAACACTAGAAAACACTTATAAGAATTTCTACATTTTATCAAATTTGATTGTATAAGAAACCACTAACTCATAGATTTAATTAAAGCATTATAGTAAAGGTGCATTATGGCTGAGCTATATTTAGCTGTTGAAAGAAAAAGACTATATTCAGTATTCACACAAAACCAAGAAATTAAGCTGGCCGTGAAAGGTTGGTTCTGCAATGGTTCTCTAATAATATGTGAATATTGCTCACGCAAGCCTGTCCGCATGTGATAAGAAGAAGACATTTACATTTTCAATAGTTTGATCGAAATTCTATCATCACACAAATTAATAGCGATCGACATTCCACCACTGGAAAATTCACTTTCAAATTCTGAAGTCTAAAGTCTTCCGCCATTTACAGATGGGCTTGTAAATAGAGATCCTCTAAAGAACAATATATATATATTGCGAGTCTTAAAAAGTAGCCTTAAAACAGCAAGTCAAGTCTTAAAACAGCAAGTCTGAAGTCATCTATATTTCACGCGTTTACGAACCCATGTGCAATATGATATTTGATATTCCACGCATTCACACCAGAGAAAACTGTCATTATCAAAACATTCAAATTGGTCTCCGAGTTAGTGGAATGAAGATTGAAGTGTGTTTTCAATAAAAAAAATTAACAATACTGCCTGTCAAATCTCTATATAATCACACCTAATTTCACAGTAGTATTGTACTGAAATAATATCACTTGCCTTCCATTGCACAACCATGGCTTTGCCTTACAATATTAATCCTTTCTGTCTCAGTCTATGGCTTTCCTTCACTGGCGCCTTGTCCCTCTTCATCCCCACATTATCACAAACAGCCAATTATATTATTCATATGGACTCTTCAGCCATGCCCAAAGCCTTTTCTACCCATCATAGTTGGCACTTGGCCGCTCTTTCTTCTGTTTTTGCAGACTCTAAAATTGAAACCACAACCAACATTAATTCTAAACTTCTCTATAGTTATAAACATGTTATAAGTGGTTTTAGTGCTCACCTTTCTCCTTCTGAGCTTGAGGCCTTGAAAAAATCTCCAGGTTACATTTCTTCCATTAAAGATCTCCCTGTTAAACCTGACACTACCCATTCACCCACTTATTTAGGCCTCACTTCCAGGCCAGGAGCTTGGAAGGTGTCCAATTATGGCGAAGATATCATTATCGGTGTGGTGGATACTGGTGTTTGGCCTGAAAGTGAGAGCTTTAGTGACAAAGGAATGCCTAAAATTCCAAAAAGATGGAAAGGGGTATGTGAAAGTGGTCAACAATTCAATTCCTCGATGTGCAATAAAAAACTAATTGGAGCAAGGTTTTTCAATAAGGGACTAATTGCCAATTGGAATGTGACCATGTCCATGAATTCTACACGTGACAATGTTGGCCATGGGACACACACCTCAAGCACGGCGGCTGGGAATTTTGTTGAAGGGGCATCGTACTTTGGGTATGCTCAGGGAACCGCCGTCGGAGTGGCTCCGAGGGCTCATTTAGCCATATACAAGGCTCTGTGGAGTGAAGGTTCTTTTACCTCCGATATAATTGCTGCAATTGATCAAGCAATTCTTGATGGAGTTGATGTGTTGTCTATCTCGCTAGGCTTGGATGGGCTTCCTTTGTATGAAGACCCAGTTGCCTTGGCCACATTTGCAGCAGTGGAGAAGAATATATTTGTTGCAGCTTCTGCAGGAAATGATGGTCCTTTCCATGGTTCACTCCATAATGGCACGCCTTGGCTTCTAACAGTTGCTGCTGGTACTATTGACCGTGAGTTTGAGGCTGTTTTGACTCTTGGAAACGGAGTTTCAGTTGCTGGCAAAGCTCTGTATCCGGGGAATTATTCTTCTAGCCACACTACAATTGTTTTCAGGGGCGAATGTTTCACGCAGAAGGAATTATCTGATCTTCAGGAAAAGATAGTAGTCTGCCAAGAGGGAAATAACTCTTTAGAGAGTCAATTTGAGGACGTTGGCATTAAGAATATTACTGGAGCTATTTTCATAACCAATACCAACGACACTGAAAACTACATTCAAAGCCAATTTCCAGGAATATTGATGACTCCAAAAGATGGAGAAACCATCAAAGCTTACATCAAGAGCACCAAAAAACCAGTAGCGAGCATGGAGTTTAGGAAAACAAATCTGGGTGTTAAAGGAGCTCCAAGTCTAACAAGCTACAGCTCTAGGGGACCGTTCCTAAGCAGCCCATCTGTAATGAAGCCTGATATAATGGCTCCTGGTTCTCTAATCTTAGCTGCTTGGCCTGACAACACTGTAGTGGCAACAATAAATGCTATTGGAATATTCAGTAACTTCAATATAGAGTCTGGAACTTCAATGGCTTGCCCACACGCAGCAGGAGTGGCAGCACTTATAAAAAAGGCACACCCAGATTGGAGCCCTGCAGCTATCAGATCAGCCATAATGACCACTGCTGACATCGTTGATAACACGGTTGGCCCAATCAGGGATATTGGTTTCACGAATAGACCAGCCACTCCTCTAGATATGGGAGCCGGGCAGATTAATCCCAACAAGGCGTTAGACCCTGGGCTTGTTTATGATGCCAGCACAACTGATTATGTGAATCTCCTATGTGCTTTAAATTTCACTCAAAAGCAAATGCAAATCATCACAAAATCACGGAATAACGATTGTTCTTCCCCGTCTTTGGACCTCAACTATCCCTCTTTTCTTGGCTACTTTAACTCAACAAACGAAATAGAATTCAATTTGAGAAAAATTGAAGAATTTCATAGGACGGTGACTAATGTGGGAGATGCAATTTCAACTTATACAGCCAATTTGACACCATTGGGTCATGGACTAAATGTGAGTGTGATTCCAAACAAATTAGAGTTCAAAGCCAAGAATCAGAAGCTAAGCTTCAAACTGGTGATAGAAGGTCCAAGAAAGGTAGATGAGGATATAATATCCGGTTATCTGAATTGGGTTGAAGCTAAAGGTAAACACGTTGTCAAGAGTCCGATAGCTGTGACAAGCCTGAGACTGGACACGATGACAATGGGGCCTAACTAGAAGTTCTAACGCTATATAATACTGTTTTGGAAAATTAACCAATTATATGTCCAACGATAAATTAAATAAAATTATCCATTCATTCAGCTAAATAGTTGGTGATGGAGCTTTCAACTAATCAGATAGTTTTTGTGGTTGGATTTCGAGTGTGAGTAGAATCTTATATTGGAAAGAGAAAGGATTGAAAAAAAGATATATAAGTAGGAAAGACTCGTAAACTTGTTATCTTAAAATTTTGAGTTACAGTGTAATATCAAAATTACTAATATGTCTCTCGTTAAAATCTATGAAAAAGATCTCTCAAAATAAATGGGCTCTTTGATCTCATTTTTTTGTGATTTTTTATATATACTAAATCAATCACTGATTGATTGGTATTTTATAAATGTACTTATTATTTACCAAGTGTAAAGGTGTTAATATCTTTCTTACATTAACATATAATTCTTATGTTAGATCTAATGTGTACAGATAACTCAATATATGTAGTTAAGTCTTTTCTGTAATTAATTAACGGTTAATGGGGAGATTATTACATGCTTTGCAGCATCTTTCAGTCGGATGTGGACATTAATTAGAGAAATGGATCGTGATAAAAATATGGGAATTTTATTTTTTAGCTTTTCTTCTCAAGTCAACAGTGTGTGGCCTTTGACTGGCACTTGGAATGGTGATTGTAGATTGATTTCAAAATTTGGGCCGGCTATGGATTATAGAAATAATGGAATAAAGTATTGGAAAAGAAAATTTATTTATTCACACATATATACTTATAATATAATAATAAAATTAATGAGAAATTCATTCAATGATTTACTACTAATTACTAAAAATTTACATCATTTTCAAAAAAATTGCACTGGTTAATGCATAATATACTCAAAAGGTCTGGATCACAAAAATTAATTTTTTTTCTTTTTTTGTAATTTTGATAATTTCTATTAACGAATTTCTTATTATTTTAATTTTATATTAAAAAAATTCAACATGCTAAAAAAAGTCACAAAGTTAAAATAAGTGTCCTAATCAAAAAATCAATATTGGTCTCACAACTTGTAAATTAGTGGAACGAAGATGAATTATGTTTTGGTTTGATTTGGTTCACATATGGCAGCTAGTTAGTGGAGAACCACTGCTGATCATCTTTATCATCCCAGTCATTGTTCCATTTACTTGTAACTTCTCTTTAAATAAACCTACCCAACTTCACAGCAGTATTGTACTAAAAATATCACTGTCCTTCCACTGCACAACCATGGGTTCACCTTACAATATTAATCCCTTCTGTCTCAGTCTATGGCTTTCCTTCACTGCTGCCTTGTCGCTCTTCATCCCCACATTATCACAAACAGCCAATTATATTGTTCATATGGACTCTTCAGCCATGCCCAAAGCTTTTTCTACCCATCATAGTTGGCACTTGGCCACTCTTTCTTCTGTTTTTGCAGACTCTAAAATTGAAACCACAATCAACATTAATTCCAAACTTCTGTATAGTTATAAACATGTTATAAGTGGTTTTAGTGCTCATCTTTCTCCTTCTGAGCTTGAAGCCTTGAAAAAATCTCCAGGCTACATTTCTTCCATTGAAGACCTCCCTGTTAAACCTGATACTACTCACTCACCCACATATCTAGGCCTTACTTCCAACTCTGGAGCTTGGAAGGTGTCAAATTATGGCGAAGATATCATTATTGGTGTGGTGGATACTGGTGTTTGGCCTGAAAGTGAGAGCTTTAGTGACAAAGGAATGCCTAAAATTCCAAAAAGATGGAAAGGGGTATGCGAAATTGGCCAACAATTCAATTCCTCGATGTGCAATAACAAACTAATTGGAGCTCGATTTTTCAACAAAGGACTAATTGCCAACTGGAATGTCACCATGTCCATGAATTCTACACGTGACAACGTTGGCCATGGGACCCATACTTCCAGCACGGCGGCTGGAAATTTTGTGGAAGGCGCGTCATATTTTGGTTATGCTCCGGGAACCGCTGTTGGAGTGGCTCCGCGGGCTCATTTAGCAGTGTATAAAGCCCTATGGCGAGAAGGCTCTTTTACATCTGATATAATTGCTGCAATTGATCAAGCAATTATAGATGGAGTTGATGTATTATCCATCTCACTAGGCTGGGATGGGCTTCCTTTGTACGAAGACCCAGTTGCCTTGGCAACATTTGCAGCAGTAGAAAAGAACATATTTGTGGCAGCTTCTGCAGGAAACGATGGTCCTTTCCCTGGATCACTACATAACGGCACGCCTTGGCTGCTAACAGTTGCTGCTGGTACTATAGACCGTGAATTTGAGGCTGTTCTGACACTTGGAAATGGAGTTTCAGTCACAGGGAAAGCTCTCTATCGCGGGAATTATTCTTCTGACCAAACAAAAATTGTTTTCAAGGGCGAATGCTTCACAGACAAGGAATTGTCTGATATTGAGCAGAAGATTGTGGTTTGCCAAGAGGGAAAAACTTCCCTGGAGGACCAATTTGAGAACATTGGCATTATAAATAATGTTACTGGAGCTATTTTCATAACCAATTCTATAGACCTCGAAGACTACATTCAAAGCCGATTTCCAGCAATATTTATTACTCCAAAAGATGGTGAAACCATCAAAGCTTACATCAAGAGCACTAAAAGCACCACAAAAGCATATGCAAGCATGGAGTTTAAGAAAACAAATCTGGGTGTTAAAGGAGCTCCGAGTCTAACTAGCTACAGCTCTAGAGGACCATTCCTAAGCAGCCCATCTTTAATGAAGCCTGATATTATGGCTCCTGGCTCTCTAATCTTAGCTGCTTGGCCTGACAACACCGAAATGGTAACAATAAATGCTGTTGGAATATCCCATAATTTCAATGTAGACTCTGGAACTTCCATGGCTTGCCCACACGTATCAGGTGTTGCAGCACTTCTGAAAAACGCACACCCAGATTGGAGCCCTGCAGCTATCAGGTCAGCCATAATGACCACTGCTGATACTGTTGATAACACCCTTGGGCCTATCAGAGACATTGGTTTGAGTAATCAACCAGCCACTCCTTTAGCCATGGGAGCAGGCCAGATTAATCCCAACAAAGCTTTAGATCCTGGGCTTGTTTATGATGCCAGCTCAACTGATTATGTGAATCTTCTCTGCGCTTTAAATTTCACCCAAAAGCAAATACAAATCATCACAAAATTACCTAATAATGATTGTTCTTCCCCGTCTTTGGACCTCAACTATCCCTCTTTTCTTGGCTACTTCAACTCAACAAACGAAACAGAATTCAATTTGAGAAAAGTTGAAGAATTTCATAGGACGGTGACCAATGTGGGAGATGCAATTTCAACTTATACAGCAAATTTGACACCATTGGGTCATGGATTAAATGTGAGTGTGATTCCAAACAAATTAGAGTTCAAAGCCAAGAACCAGAAGCAAAGATTCAAACTGGTGATAGAAGGTCCAAGAAAGGTGGATGAAGATATAATATTTGGTTATCTTAGCTGGGTTGAAGCTAAAGGTAAATTCATTGTCAAGAGTCCGATTGCGGTCACAAGCCTGAGATTGGACACAATGACAATGGGGCCTAATTAGAAGTTCTCCCAGCACTAAATACTGCCACATTTAGTTAACCAATTAATATAAGGGAAATTCTATTTTCAGCCTTCCATTTTCTGTTTACACTCGCTTTTTTTTTTAATTTTTTTTTATTTAAAATTTTCTTTTCACAGCCTTCTCTTTTCTTTTTCTACCCTTTTAATTTTTACAACTCATTTTTCCCAATAAAAAAAAAAGTTTCTACATATCATTTTCACCTTAAAATCCTCATCTTTCACTTTCATCATAACCCCTAAACCCTCCAAAACATATCCATAATTATTTTGCTTCTTATTATTCTAGTGATGAAACTCAATGAATAATCTTATTTTTGAACTTGCTTTTGATGCTAATTCACATTAAATAATTGCACATTAATCTTATTATGAATTGTTTGATTGAATTTGAGTAAAATATAAATTATTAGGGAATAGTAATTAATCAAATTATAGAATTTGTGAGAATTTAAATATTACAGTTAATTTTAAAAAATAAATATATTAACTAATAACTATTAAATTGAAGTTCAAACCACTAATTAATACACTATAAAATCTTCTACCAAGTTAACTAAAAGTTCACATTAATTGCTCCTTTAATTTTTTTTTATTCATTCACAGTGCTTAAGTCTAAGCATTATTTTGCATTTATATTACATGGTTTGTACATTGCACTATGGCTCATATTAAAGAGGAAATACATATATGAAATTAAAAGGGTAAAAAAGAAAAAAGAGTGTTCTGACAAGAAAATTTTAAATAAAGAGATGTTATAAAAAAAAAAAGAGTTTAGAGAGAAAATAAGAGATTGAAAATAGAATTTCCCTTAACATAATCCAATCCAGTCTAATATTAAATAAAAATTATCCATTCATCCAGATAATTTGATATTCAGTTTTGCAATTCTGAATTTCTGCCTGAAAGATCTTAACCAATAATTGGAGAATCCAAATCCAATTTGCTTTTCGACTGTTAAGAATGGGGTCAACATCTGTTCTCAGGCCCGTTTCCTTTTTAGGGTATTCAGCCCTCTACTTGAATTCCTTTTTTATTTTTTTTTTAATTTTATGATTATTGGGCTATTGGCTAGTGACCCTTCTCACTTTAAGATTCTACGTTTCCAAGACCAAAAATAAAATGAATTTCTTACTTTTTATATCTCTAAGTTAGGAATAATAAATTGAAAACCGGATGTGGAAAAAAAAACATGCAATTGCCAGGTCAAAGCCGCTAAGATGGGTATCCTTTCCCATGGGCTCGCATGTGCGATGTGGAGCCCACGCTCATGACCCGACGCTTCCACCCATTAGAATTTGGTGTGTGTTTCAAACTCCATGTATAACGTTGTAAATAGTCAAACCCAAACTCAAATTTGACAAATTTAAATTTCACTCTTTTATAAAATAAAATTTATAACCCAAATTAATTGGATGTTTAAATTCTAGCCATGCAAGTTAAATAGTTTGCCAAAAAATTTATATATATTAGTAATAGTATTTTGTTTTTGAGAAATTTACCCGTGAGTAGTTGTTTTGCTAAATTACTCCTTTTCAGATTATTTGAATTGCTTGTATTATATAATAGTTAGTAATTTATAATAATGTTCAGGTCTGTGATTTAATTTGATTAGATGAATTCATAAAGTAAAATTAGATTTACAATGAATGAAAAATCTGTTTAAAAGAAGTGATAAATATTATATTATCTAGACTTCAAATTATATAAACATAAATTTAAACTAATATTTAAATTCATAAATTTAAAAATATCTCTTCTACAGTCCTTTGAATTTTAAAATATTTTCAATGCACTTTTTATATATGTCAAACTATTTATTATAAAAAATTATCTTAAAAAATAAAATTTCAATAAATTTTTTATTTTTAAAAAATAAAAACAATTGATTTAACTCTTTATATTTAGAGAGTTAAATATTACTTTCTATTATAATTTTAATTAATACAATATAAATTTTTATACACTTTATTTAAAATAATTTTGATACTATTTTTTTCTATTGAATAAATTTAAAAAATAAAAAATAAAAATAATTAATTTTTTGTAAAATAAAATAAAATAAAAAATATATTAAATTTAAATAAAAATTTATACTTTTTATTAATTAAATAATCCTTATTAAATAAAATATATTATTTAAAATAAAAGCGCCATTAAAAATACTACATCTAACTTTTCCTAACATAAATGATAAATTGGTGATGCGGTGACAACTGCAACCCTGCTGGAGGCGCCACACAATATTCCACGCGTTACCGTCTTTACCCTTCCCAATTAAATAGTCATTCATTAACAGGGCATCTTTACCCTTCTCTAAAACCAAATTTTCTTCTTTAATTCATACCCAGTTGTCAGTTGACAATCAAAACAAAATCCTCTCGCTGTCATAAAATGTCCCAATCGCCTTCTTGAACTCAAAACCTACGCAGAAACATACACCAAAAAGGTTGATCTTTCGTATAAATAACTATAGGTTTTATGACAAATTGACTCTAGTGATAGTGTTTGTGTTTTGGTGTTTTCATTGGGGAATTTTAACAAACGCCACAAAATGCACGCCAAGACGGACTCAGAGGTGAGCAGCATCACTCCATCTTCTCCCACTAGATCTCCACGCCGTGCAGTCTACTACGTACAGAGCCCATCGAGAGACTCTCACGATGGGGAGAAAACTACCACGTCCTTTCACTCCACGCCGGTTCTTAGTCCCATGGGATCTCCCCCTCATTCTCATTCCTCCGTTGGCCGTCACTCCCGTGAGTCATCTTCTAGTAGGTTTTCTGGGTCGTTGAAACCCGGATCGCGGAAGATCTCTCCTAATGATGGATCGAGAGGTGGTCAGAGAAAGGGGCAGAAGCAATGGAAGGAGATCGATGTGATTGAAGAAGAAGGACTTCTTGAAGATGAAGAGCGTCAAAAGGGTCTCCCTCGTCGCTGCTATTTTCTTGCTTTTGTGCTTGGTTTCTTTGTTCTCTTCTCGTTTTTCTCCTTAATTCTCTGGGGTGCTAGCAAGCCACAAAAACCCAAAATCACAATGAAGGTAGTTAATTACTGCTTTTTGTCACAATTTAATTTGAAAATCGTTGACGTTTTCTTAATCGGGATTTGGTTAATTTTGCTTAATTTCTTCGCAGAGTATAACATTTGAGCATTTTAGCATTCAAGCTGGCTCCGATTCCACGGGAGTGGCAACTGATATGATTTCAGTCAACTCTACAGTGAAGATGATCTATAGAAACACAGGAACATTTTTCGGAGTTCATGTCACATCCACACCTGTAGATCTATCCTATTATGAGATTACCATAGCCTCAGGAACTGTAAGTCTCAGAAAATTAAAGAAATTCTTTTACATTTACTTTAAAATCAATTCATTTTACTGAATTCTGTAATTTGGTGAAATGGGCATTACAGGTGAAGAAGTTTTATCAATCAAGGAAGAGCCAAAGATCGGTGGCAATATCTGTAATGAGCAATAAAATCCCTCTATATGGAAGCGGAGCAGGTTTGAGCAGTTCAACAGGGACAACTACTCTACCAGTGCCTCTAACACTGAAGTTCATAATCAGATCAAGAGCTTACGTTTTGGGAAAATTGGTTAAGCCAAAATTCTACAAGAGAATCGAATGTGATATTATTTTTGATTCAAAGAAGCTCAATGTTCCAATCTTGCTCAAGAAATCTTGCACATATGATTGATTCTTGATACTTAGTCCCATTAAGAGGAAGAATTTTACTTTTTTTTTTTTTCAAAAATTCCCTTTAATCTATTGTTTGTTTATTTTTCATTGAAGAGAAGTGGTAATGAGAAACAGCTAAGCGGGCAGCTTTCGAAGATAGGTGGGCAAGTAGTGGAAAGAGCACGGTTTTGGACTTTTTCGTGCCCATGTGCCGTTTATTGCGAGAACAGCCTGGAAATGGATTCGATAGTGAGTGACTTGTGACTTGGGAGTGATAACTTTCTTTTCTTGTTTTTTCAATATGAATATATATTTTTGTTTATTAATGTAAAAGCAAGAAACAGTAGTATTATTTATTCAACTTCATTCTTTGCCAATTTGTATTTCTTTTTTTAGTGTCATGTAATATCATAATGTTCATAATAAGTTATTAAAATAATTGCGTTTTCAAAGGTCAATTTTACTTGCTAGTTGTTTAGATTAAATAATTTGTATTAATTGTTATTACGTTACCTTGTTAATTTTCAGGACTATAAGATTATAAATCCATAAATATACTAATTGGACCGCAACCCTATGACTTTCAGATTTTTCTTAATTTATAATCTGAAAAATAGAGCTAGAAAAAAAACTCATTGAAGCCCCTGTAAAATATATAAACCCGGCAACCAAACTTAACCATATTAAGCAGATAATTTTTGTTGCTTCTCCTAAGCATATTAAGCAGAAAATCACTAGCAAATTTTTTTTAAGCAAGATAAACATATATATATATATATATATATATATCAGAAAATATGGCGGCATATTTTTTCATAAAATTATAACGAGTTTATAAACTTATACAAATCTCATAGACATATTCTGCACAATTTTTGAAAGTAATACCTAAATGGCAAACAAAGCATCTGAAAATCGCATCCCTTGTCTGTCTGGTTGTCCCTAACCAAATAATCCTAATATTTGCACATGTTAACAGGCAACTACTTGGTCAATAATTAATAATAATGCTAAATGGGTTACAAATATTTATAATGAAATCAGCAATTTGTTTTTCCTCTTCACATTAACAATATTTGATTTTTTTATTTTATATATATACACCTACCACGTCCACGTAATAAGGATTTGGAATCTATAATCTGTGTCGGTGCAGATGGTATTGGAATAAATTAAAGGTAAAAAAATAAAAATGAAGCCATAGTTGTTACAGTGCATGTAACCCATTATTATTATTAGATTAGATAAATGGCGGTCCATGCCATTATTATTATTAGGTTAGGTGCTTCTTGTCCTTGGGAGGTTGAGTGGAAGTTTCTCCTTTTTAATTAAACCTATACTCTTATTTTTTGGAATATTACTTCCTCGGTTAATTGCAAGTTATAGGTTTCTGAATCATATTAAAGTCTATCATCTGAACTAATAATTCATCAATATTTTGAATATTTACAGTATTGATTTAAATATATATTAAATGGGCAAAAAAAATATAAATATATATTAAGAGGTTAAACTTTGTTCACAATTTTTTTTTTTAATCTCCATGTAAATGTTTCTAAACTAGCTAGTGACGATGCTTCTTTGAAAAGTGGCTATGGACCTTCAACTACGCAATATAATGTATTATGCATCATTTTCTCTCACCCAATTAATTATATATATAATTTATTTTCTTTAGAGAAAATCTTGTTTAATAACATTAGCATAATTATAAAAAAGTTTAATCCATTCATAATCATTTAATAATAAATTTATAAATTTTTATTATTATTTTATATAATTTCGTTTGAAGTTTGAATTTATTCACAATTTTATAGTTTTTAAAAATAATTTCAATATTGCTATTAAGTCAAATATTCATTATTTATTAGAAAATTATTGGGTAGAAATAGTGCATGTTAATAATATAACACTCTATTCGTTTCATAATAATAGTCATTTTAAAATATTGAACACATATTAAAAAAATTATTAAATAGTTTCAATTTTTATTGAGATGGACAAATATATCCTTATCATATCATTAAAGATAATCATTTAATCTGAAATAATTTTTTTTTTAAAATGACTATTACTATTATGAAAATGAGAAATAATAGTTTATTATTATTATTATTATTATTGATGAGAGACAAAAATGGCCTTTATAGAGAGTCCTCATTTTCTCCTATATATAGGAGAAGCAAAATTAAAATAAAAAAAGGAAACCTCTCTCTAAACTTTCTTTCTATCTAACATTCTTTCAATTGACTTGCTGATTTAGGTGTCAGAGGTTCTCTCGAAAGTCATCCTCCAGGAGTTATTAACCCTCCATTTTTCTCTAAATGCAGGTCTTACTCTTTGTGGAGTTCACCATCACAGGCATGAGACAGATTTCATACTCATCACTGCCAAATGTTTATTATTATTATTGGCTTGTGTTACCATTGTCTCAAATAAATACTACCAAATAAAGCAAGAGCTTCCCATCAAACAAACAAAAGTTCACCAAAAGAAAACTAATAAAAATGAGTAGCACTGCATCCTTGATATCAGAAACCTCAAAAAAGAAAAAAAAAATAGTCTATAGGCTAGCCCACTTCATATTAGCACAAATCCATTATGATTTGAGACAAACGTCAACAAACCAGAAACCCAATCAATAACGTAAAAAAAAGAGCTGAAGGAAAGTTTCTATCTCCTGCAATGAGTAATACAAGAGCAGCCCCTAGTGTAAGGATTAACAGGTGCTCTTGATTTGAAACAGTTATTAGTATAATAAGACCTCCCCGACCGAGGTGGGCACGGGACTCTATTTGCAGACAGAGCACCATACGATATGTAATAGTGCATTGGTCTTCCTCCATACAAAGACCTCCTCTCTTCATCTTCTTCCTCGCCCATCATCAGCTGCTGGAACCTTTTCTTATCAACCTTATGAGCTTCATGAACAACAAGCAGCAGACATATAATGGAAAGAGTTATAATCGTTTTCACAAGTGAAAGCGCCATATATCAATTAGTAGCAAAGTTGGATAAAAAAGATTACAATGATTTATCAATAGAGAGTGGGAAGAGAAATATTGTGAAGGAGTCACATGGAAATTAATTGAATCCATATTTATTTAATTTTATTTATTTGGCTTTCCGGGTTTGCCTGCCTTAATTAAAGCAGCTTCCAATGCGGTGCCGCAGCACTGTGATCACAAATGCCATAATCTTTTTATTTTTTTAATCTTTTCATTCAGAATTTATTTCTTTTCTGATAACTCTATCGCTGTCCTCTGCGCATCACGTGTTTATTCTTCTTTCACCAATATGCCCGAATTAAAATAAATATTCTAATTTACACTATAAACTCTGGTCTTGATGGTAACATTGTTTCAAAATTCATTTATCGGATCGAAATCATAAATGATTCTAACGATTAGAATTTAATATTATTTAATGTTTTAAGAAACAAACTCAGGCCAATTCCAGCCTTGAATTTAAATTTCTCAGGGCGCCTCATTGATAATTTTAAATATTTCAATTACTAATCAGTAACATTTAAGTTAACCATGATCAACTGAATACACCAACAGTATGGTGACAAAGTGAGTGGACACTCCTACAGCAATGTAAGTGGACAATTGGTGAAATTAGACAAAATTTCCCCTTTTTTTAGCAAAGGAACAAGGAATAAAACATACACTTCCCAGTTAGCAAGACGCTTTGTTCATGTTAATGGGGAATGTAATTGGGTGGCCCATTATTTGGCCGAAGAAGCCCTTTTTAATGGAATGATTTGTAGTAACAATGCAATCCAACTGAACTGGCTTAGGGAAAAATTCCCACCTGTTAGCAGTTCTTTGGTGTTATAACTTCTGTATTTCATTTTAATTAATGAGATCTATCTATCTATTTAAGAAAAAAAAACATACTGAGTACACCAGCTAAAAGGAAAGACAAAATATGTTGAAGATGGATCTGAATTCTGAATGCATCACCCACTCTATTTCATGCCTCGTGCTGATGTGGATCAGGTACAAGAGCTGTAAACAAGGCTGGATCTGGATTCTGGACATATGTAAACTATTTGGGCCGGGTCGGCCCAGTTTATAGCCACAAAAGGTCAACTAACTTGAGAGCCGAATTGGCAATAAAGCAAAAGTTTCCAGGTTGAGTATAAATTTATAATAATTCAGGGACCTTTTGCAAAATGCAGAGAATCCCTGCCATCGGCCATCTCGCCAGAGTCTTTATTCACATTTGCCCCTCATTTCTCTCTCTCTCTCTCTCTCTCTCTCTCTGGATTTCTCCATGGCTCTTCCTCAAAACCATTTTCAACGACATTACCAACCTCAACAACAACAACAACAATCCAAGAACTCGAGGTAAGTGATCTCCAAAGCTATAATTTTTATGTTCATTCCTTTCAAAACCCTAATGCCTTCACATTTGTTTACCAAATCCAGTTTAATTTTCAATTCATCATTGCAAGTTTTTATTTTTTTCCCCTTTTTTCCTCTAGAAATTTGTATCCAATCGACGGTCAGATTTCTCCGCCTGTCGCCTATTACAATCCAGCTAATTTGCAGGATCAGTCTCAGCATCCTCCCTATATCCCATCTCCTTGTAAGTTCTCTTTCCCCTTCCTCCTATGTATTTTTATTTTGTGTTTCATTTTGTAGCTATGAACCAATAGGTTACTTAATTGGCAATTGCTTATGCTCATTTCTGGGCTAAACTATCCTCAATATTCAAATATTTAGCCAAGGAACTTTATTTAATCATGGCTACTCGTTCTCTCTTGGTATTGTTCTAGTTCATGTAGTAGGGTTCGCACCTGGTCCAGCTCCTGTAGCTGACGGCAGTGATGGAGGAGTTGATTTGCAATGGAATTATGGGCTGGAACCGAAGAGAAAGAAGTTAAAAGAGCAAGATTTTTTGGAGAATAATTCTCAAATTTCGTCAGTTGATTTCTTGCAAGCACGATCAGTTTCAACTGGGTTAGGATTGTCCCTTGACAATACCCATGTTTCATCTTCTGGTGATTCCACGTTGATTTCACTCATTGGCGATGATATCGATCAGGAATTTCAGCGACAGGATGCAGAGATTGATAGATTCCTAAAAGTTCAGGTATTTGCTTGTTGTCATAACGGCAAAATATGTTCTATTAGCAGTTATTATATTTCGTTTATGCATTTACCATGCTTTTAATTTCATGTTTGCAGGATGATTTATCTGTCTTTCATTCTTAATAGAAGTGTTTTATTGTATTATTGTGGTTCACAATATGTGAAATGGGTTGTCATTTGTACTGCTTCTGCTTGGATATTCATTTGCCATGTTCTTATGTTGATCTGTTGAATTTGAAAGTTACTTCAGGTAACTATTTTGCATTGATTTTGGAGAAAATGTTTTCCATAAGCGGATCTGTAACCTATGTTGTTTGTTGCTGATATGTTTCATGTGTTATTTGAAGACACCATGAAGTCTACGTTATAAGTGATTTCTTTGTATTTTGTTGCTAGATTTTTTGTTAACTGTAACAAAGCTCATTGAACATATTACCTTATGGAAAGGTGCTCTTAGTGAACTGGGACATTAATTTAAGAACTACTGTATGACTGTATTAAGTTAATCAGGCTTAATGCAGAACATGCAAATAGCTTATTTTGGAAGTTTGTCTGTGGGTGGTTATCCTTTTATAGGTGGATCTTTCCATTGTTTGACAGTTCCGTGGTGTCAGTACATTAAAACCATCGAATCTGATGATTTTATAGACTTTCTAAATGGAGTTGGTAAAGTCTAGATGTGATGGAAAATAGTGTGAAAATGCATTTATGGTGATGCATGTTGGAGGTTTCTTTTTCTCTGACTCATTTGAGAGTCATGTGCTTCTAGCTTTGCCTTATTTCAAGAATTCAAGTGCTTCTTGTTTAGATGGTTGTGGGGATAGTAGGAAGTAGAAACTGAATTGATCTTAGCTCTATGAGGATTCATTGATGCTTTTATTGGCTGCATGGGATTTGAAGTGAATTTCAGAATTTATTTTTGTTGGGTTAATCTCTTTCAAGTTAATCAATGAAATACTTCAGCTGTTGCTTCATTTATGAACCTTCTCTGGCATCTACTTTTCTATTTTGATTTCTTGCTCCTTTTCAATGAGTTCTTTTTCTTTTCAGCCTTTTAGCTTCCCTTACTTCTGGTACACTTTGTGTTCCTAAATAAATTTTTCTGGTATTAGTGAAAAGCAAAATCTGTCCTGGAAAAATAAACTTCTGTCCTGGAAATCATTCTCCTATCAGACAAGCATAAACCATGTTTTTCTCTAAAGCAATGGGGTGGCATACACCCTGAAAAACTAAAGACGTAAAAGTAAGGAAATTTTTTCGCTAGAGACATCATTGAAAAAAATAAAAAACTCCTTTGGAGGATTAAGCAAAGCATTATATTGTTGTGGCAGATCTTATGCATAGTTGGCAAGCCAATCCATTGTGAATTTGCATTCTCTTGAAATGTGCTTTTGCAAACCTGCCACTCTTGATTTTTGTAGTATTGCTTCTACTTCTTTTAATTTATCTCATATATACGTTTCTCTCTCTTTTTTTCTCCATTGCCCAATCCTTGTGTGAAACACTCAGTAAAGAGGGTTCTTTTCAGTAATTTGATTCTTCATTTTATGTGTTATTGAAGTATTATTTGTTTCCTTGCCTTTCTGGTAGGGTGACCGGTTGCGGCAAACTATCCTAGACAAGGTTCAGGCTAACCAACTCCAAACAATCTCACTCGTGGAAGAAAAAGTTCTTCAAAAGCTTCGTGAAAAAGAAGCAGAGGTTGAGAACATTAACAAGAGGAATATGGAACTTGAAGAACGAATGGAACAATTATCTGTGGAAGCAGGTGCCTGGCAGCAACGTGCTAGATATAATGAAAATGTGATAAATGCCCTAAAGTTTAATCTTCAGCAAGTCTATGCGCAAAGTAGAGACAGTAAAGAAGGGTGTGGTGACAGCGAGGTGGACGATACTGCTTCGTGCTGTAATGGTCGTGCCATTGATTTTCATCTGCTTTCTAAGGATAACAATGACATGAAAGAATTGATGACTTGTAAGGTTTGCAGAGTCAATGAGGTGTGCATGCTTCTGATACCTTGTAAGCATCTCTGCCTATGTAAAGATTGTGAAAGTAAGCTCAGTTTTTGTCCCTTGTGTCAGTCTAAGTTTGTTGCCATGGAAGTCTGTGTGTAATAGCATATATATCTATATATATATATATATTTATATGAAAGGCCTAATATTATGCTAAAGTTATATGCATCACTTGTGTCATTTGATGATTGCTTATTGCTTGTGTTGGTTGTTTTTCTTCTGTTGTGCTTTTGTATTATAAACATTTCCTAGTAAATGGCATGTTAGAATGCAAATCTTTTATGCTTTGCTTAATATGTGGTAATCCAGAAATTCTAGTGTATTCATTTAACCAAATAAGCTGGGATTATTGAATGCTGTAAAACATGGAATATTGGAATTATTTATAATAGGATTTTCATCTCTTTGATGCTTCATATAAATCTGTAAACTTTTTGAACTGTCATCTTTTCTGGTAGCCCCCTTTTCTGTTATACATTGAAGTTTTTGTCTGAAGGTGCTATGTAGCTATCTTGGAAGTTTTGCCTTGTTTATGCTTTTTGCGAGAACTGCGGATATTAGTAGCTTGATGAGTTGACGTGACCTGTGAAGCAAATAACCTGATATTATTGTTTCTATATGGGACTAGGTTTTATAATTGGAAATTAGATTAAGATCTTATTCATATCCTGTAATGATTACTCAGCACGAAATGTTCTATTGCCATTTGTTTGTATTGACTTTATAGAATTTTATGGAATTTTTAATCACAGTTATATTTTGCACGAGAAATTTTTAGACAAATTAAATCTATCATGTCACTGATAAACTAATTCAATGGAAACATGACATAAACTAATTCAATGGAAACATGATATGTAAGTTAGTGATGTTAAATCAGTCATAAACCATATTTTAATAATGCTATAATTTATGGGTGGTTTAGTATTATTAATTGACATGTCATATTTTTATTGAATTAGTTTATAAGTGAAGTGGTAGGCTTAATGTACTAAAGAATTGATGTCATAGATTGACAACGGTTTTTGCTTTGCTTTTGGGGTACATTGAACATTATTATTTTATGTTATATTATTTTATTCTTGCCTATTTATATTGTAATATCGATATAATTCATTAGGTCTACAATACATCCATTAGGATAATTGATATTTATGACAAATTTTAGTATCTATGCCTTTCATATGCTTTTAGAGGAAAAGTTTTTGTAACCCTGCAATCAAGTACTCCACTACAGTAGCAGCCATGGATTTTCGTTTATGAACGTCAAGTCATTTTCTTGTGCGAACGACTAAAAATATTAGGACCTGTCGTTTGTCCACATTTAACAGTATGTAATTTTTGTATCAGAATCAATACATAAAACGACCGAATTTATTACGTCCGGTCATTTGGCTACTTTCCACAATATATAAATTCTACCCCTCGAGAATTCAAATATCTCAGTACGATAAATAATTAAACAAAAGACCTTAAACGACAGTATACGTAGGTTCAGTCCTGTGGTCACTCTCCACGAAAGAATATTTTTCTTGAGAGAAATTAAATCTCTAAAAAAAAAAGCCAAAATTATCAAGACATTTATTTTTTGGATAATTTTAAACTTGTAATGCTGTTGATTTGGGCTTTTCATGAGTTGCTGAAGAAGCCCAAAGAAAAGAAACTCTGAAAAAATGGGCCACACGCACAAAATTGGAAAACCAACACCATACTCTTTCAAACATCAATCTTTGCTTCAGCAAGCCTTGAACTCAAATGGAATTTGTTCATAACTTTTCACTTCACTCAAAAATTGAACTTATATGAAAATAACTTTATTAATTTTTTTTTTCCCATATCATTATTTTTCTATAACTTCCAATTGAAAATAAAATAAAATAAAAAATTACAATATCTTTTTATTAAACTTGGCTCATATATAATAAAAATGACCCATATTTTTTCTCAATATTAACAGTAAAAAATATCAAAACACATAATATTAAGAAGCCACAAGCTAAATCAAACAATAGGATAAAAATTCGTGCAAAATGCGGGTCCATAACTAGTTACATTATTAATCATTAAAGAAGAAGGGGCCTTTCTATTTCCTAATGACTAATTGTTGAAGCATTCTCTTTGCTTTGCTTTCCTCAAAGATATTAAATATTGATTAATGATGAGTTTGTTGAACAAAATTTATGGTTGGGGTAGAGGTGAAGAGTGTATTGAATTTTCATCACTGAAATGATTTGATTATATTGGAAAAATCCCTATTTCCAAATTCAAGGTCTAAAAATGAATAAATTAAGAAAATTTATCGTATAATTTGGTAGTTTAAGAGTCCATTGTTCAATGACCCACCACGCATGTATGAAACTTAAGTTCAGAGAAAACCTAGAGTAAATAAAGAGCTTTAGTCAGGGATGAAACTATAATTATTTTATTATGGAGAGCTAATTTTAAAAATTTTCTATTCGTAATCTTCATTGGACAACCCACTTGTATTTGGAATGAAAAATGATATAATTAATAGTACCATTATAATATTAAATTTAATTTTCATTTATCTCATTAATTCAAACAATGTCTAACTTATTTCATTAAAAAAAATTTTAAACAATTTATGCATAAACAAACTAAATATTTTAAATGAATTGGACATGCAATAATTTTTTTTTTTAAAATAAATTAAGAGAGAGATAAAATGAAAATTACTTGTTAAGATGAAATTAATTTTCTTTCTTGTTTTCGGATCTTGTTTGGCTTGCTAGATAAATAAGCATTTCTTTGGTCAATTGCAATTGAAAAGTGAGACTTTCTCCCTTTTTTTTTTCACCCTTTATTAAATGATAAGAGAAAAATAAAATAATCCATTAGTGATTTTATTTTTATAAAAGAAAGTAAAGAAAAGGTTAAAAATATGTACAATTTTTTTTTTTTGTTATTAGAATTTGTCTTATTCTTCTTTTTCCAATGTAAAAAACGTAGTAAAAAATGACTTTTAGTAGCTGCTTTTTGATCAACAGATCAATAATAATTTAGAAACAGTCGATTTTAATTTTACATAACATTATATATGTTCAAAAAAAATGAAATATATATATATTTTTTCTAACACTAAAATAAAAAAAAAAATTATATTATTGAATCTTAGTTGAAACTCAATTAAAATATAAGTGAGGTTTGAAGGAAGTAGAGCCGCGCCATTAATTAGTACTCCACATGTAAAGACATGGCTTGATGAGTCTACAAAGTAATGATAAAAATCTTGAATTCTATCTCTTCTAGTTTACAAGTAATTAGTAATGTAGAAGCCTTGGGAAGCAAGTCTTATTGTTTTATGTTGAGTGTATTGGACAAAAGTGGTGTGTGTAGAGGAAGAGAAATGCTTTTTTCTTGAGTAGAAGAGAGAAGAGAGAAGATTGATAAACTTTTTTCTAATCATGCCTTAGAAAGTGATGACAAAGAGGAAAGTGAATATGCTTCCCCCATGATTATAACTATCTGCTCTTTCTATTATTATTATTATTATTTATTCCACCTCCACTTCCACTTCCACCGCAAACCCTAGCCGATCTCAGTCCTGTTATTGCCTGTCCCCTCCACCTCCTATCCTTTATTTATTTTCTTTATAAAGACTTTGGATAAAAATGTACATTTTAGAGAGATATGAAATGAACATTCAAAAATTTAATGGAAGAGCAACTTTACTACACTTCAATCATCCAACCCTTCTCCTTATTCCCTATAAAGCTTTTTTCTTTTCTTTTTTTTTTTTCTTCTTTCACTACTTGTTGTGGGGTATGATATTTCTGTTGCCTTACCTCCACTTTGTTTCTCTTTTCCCTTTCTTTTCTTTTTCTTTTTACCAATCAGATATTGTACATCAATCCGTGATTTTATTTCATATTTTTCTTTTATGGATTTCAATATATATTCCCTTACACCAGTCAAAGTTATTCCTATTTTTGAACTGAACATGCATCTTGTTATGCCCACATATTCTTCCTCGGGTACGAGGCTATATTAGCTTAGCTGCTCAGTTGCAACTTGCAAGGGGTCCCCAATATGTATTTCGTTTTTTTACATTTAATAAACATGTTGTCTTATTTACTTCCTTCCATTTAAAATGGATTAGTTAATTTTTTTTATACTCTAATTATAATTTTTATTAATTAACAAGTGCAATCCTTAGACTAGTCCCTATAATTTTGTTTTTATATATTATGGTACACAGTCCCATGGTTAACTAAAATGCTAATATTTCTTTCTCCTTTTAATTTTTATAAGTAGAGTGGGAATTAACAAATTAATTTATCTTATTTCTTTTTTAAATATAAGATTACATTTAACAACACAATTTGTTTATTATTAAATACAAAAGCTTAATATTAATCCATTTCATATTTAAAACTCCATAACCAAAATTTTTTATAATATTATCATAAATGTTTGGTAATGTCATTAACGTGTTCTTTAAATTTGACAAAATTGTCGACAGTATGCTATTAAAACTATTTTCAATATTAATTATATATATTAACTGAAATTCAGTATATATATATATAGTAGTATTTCTAATAGAATAGTAGTATTAGAAAAACTAACCTCTTTAATTTTTTAAAAATGGAGGAGCCCAAAACTCTGGACATTAACTCCGACGTCTAAAAATTGTCTCATATAACTTGCAAGTATCCACAATTAATGTGCATGGATTGAAGATAAAGCAGAATAGCAATGGAATTGAAAATTCCATTGCTTATTGGTTTCACTTTTGGCAACAGTGGCCCTTGCAATCCTAATTTACTAGCCATACAAATTAATGTGTCCTAAAATTTTTATTCTAATTAATTAGTGTAAGTGATTGGAGATTAATTAGTGTTTGACATTTTAATATTCAATTGAAGGGGCATTTTTATAGTTACTTTGTTAAAAATCAAAGTAAATATACTTGGCTTTATTTTACAAAAAAAAAAAAAAAAGCTCTCTTATGAAAAATTATAATAATCTTATATTTTTTCATAAAGTCAACTATTTTTTTATAATTTTTCTTAATTATGAAAAAAGTTTTAATTTTAAAAAATATGACTTATTTTATACAAAATAATAACTTAATGGAAAAAGTTCATAAATTAATGAAAAAAGAAAGACAATTTTGTAATTAAGAAAAAACGGCTCTTTTATAAAAATCACAATTTTTTTTTATATTTTTTTATAATATTAAATTTTTTTCGTGAAGTTTATAAAAAACAAAGTATTATATTTTATATTAAAACAAAGTAACCTAAAAATTTACCTCAATTAAAAATTAAAAATGCTTGATAATTAAATCAATAAGAGTAACATTTTAAAATTCATGAATTAGTTAATAATTTAAAATTAGAAATAAAGTATTAAATTTGATAATTCTGTCTAACTATTAATTTATAAACTTTCAATTAGTTGTCAATATTTAAGGTACTTTCCATGGTTACTTTGTTTTTAAATAAAGTAACATATTTTATTGCGAAAAAATAATTTTTTTTTTTATGAAAAATCATAGTTTTATTTATATTTTTTGTAAATTAAACTATTTTTTTGCAATTTTACTTAATTGTGAAAAAATTTCTAATTTTAAAAAAATATAATTTATTTTATAATATAATTTATTTTATTCAAAACAATAATTTTATGAGAAAAATAATTTTATAATTACGAAAAAATATTACTCTTTTTAAAAAAATCATAATTTTCTTATAAAAGGCATTGTATAGACAAATTTTTATATTACTTTATTTTAAAATAAAGTACAAAATTTTATTTTTTACACCAATGGGATAGTTATAAAAAATAAATATAATTAAAATATTTAAAATATTATAATTAAATTAACTTGCTATTATATTTTACTAATTAAAAATAAGAAATATTAGAATAATTAAAATAGTATTTTAAATTTATATATTTATAAATTTTTTTAAAAAAAGTCTAATTTACAAAAAAATATAAGAAGATTATACTTTTTTTTGCAAAAGAGCTAGTTTTTTATAATTACAAAATTATTTTTTTTTGTAAAATTATTGTTTTGCAAAAAATAAGTCATATTTTCGTAAAATTAAATTTTTTTTCATAACTAAAAAGAATTACCAAAAAAAAATTTAATTTACAAAAAAATATAAATAAAATTATTACTTTTAATAAAAAACTATTTTTTTATCAAACAAAGTATGTTACTTTATTTAAAAATAAAGTATCTATAGAAAACACAAAATATTTAAATATTTTAATTGATAATCATTAACTGCCAATAATTTAATTATAATCACTAAAACCAAATATGTCGTTGATTAATTCTAAAAAAAGATATGTTGTTGTTAATTAAGTTTTTGAGAGTGAAGTTGAAAATATAGGAATTAGTTAATCAGAATTAATTATTTATGGATAGTTGGTTTAGAACTTTTTAAACAGTAAAAAAAAAAAAAGAGAAAAGAAATGAAATTAGGGACTATAAAAAATATTTGTGCGCCTGGCTGATGGGCGATGGAAACAGTACAACCAGATCATTCAAAAGCTTTTTCCTTGACATGATTGACCAGCCAAAAAGGGTTTTTCTCAGTGGATTATTAGGTGGCAATAATATCTGTATGATTATAGCAATATCTCTTATATTTATATATTTATAAATGCCAAAAATAAATAAAAAAAATTATATATTATTATTAGTTAGCTGCTAGCTAGAGATCAGAAAATTGGACTGCCTGGATCAACCCAACATTGCAAATGATTTGAAGATTAACTGCATTTCCCTAGAACATGATATATCCATCGCCATCCGATCAATTATTTGCTTATTTTCATCGAATTTCGTTGAAACCAAAGATTCACATTTATATATATATATATATATATATATAGCTTCAATAATTATTGGTAGCCATCATAGTAAAAAAAGAAAAAAAAGAAAAAAGAAAAATTTTCGCTTTAATCGCCTGCTACGTAGCTATAAGAAGTGGGTCTTCATAAAATATATATATGCATGAAATGATGGCGAGTATGAATAATGGGGGGGCCCAAAATTGAGGCTTTTGATCATCACAAAGGAATCCCTTGGATTGAGGAGTAGTAGTAGCAGTAATAACCAGCAGCCTTGAACCGTGGGACCCTTTTTTTTTTTAATTATACATTAAAATAATAAGAAATTTGAAAAATAAGAAATCGTAAATTTAAATTATAATAATCCTAGTCGATCTAGCTTCAATTAGAATTAGAATTTTAAAAATTACACTGAAACTATATTTTTTTTCCAAAAAAATTACACTAATTAATATCTAAAAACCTCTTTAAAACTATATTTTTATATAAAAATAACCTTAATGTAGTAACACAACTCCATATTATAATAAGATATAATTTTTTTAAGCCATATCTTAAGAAAATTTACCTCTATATTGTAATAATTATGTATTTATGTTTTAAAAAAAATATGTTATATATGTGCTAAGAATATCTCATATTTATTAAATATAAAAATAGATTTCTTAACCTTAATAGCTAACATTTAAAATTAATTCTTCCAGATTTATATTGATAAAATGAAATATTTCTATAAATTGTTTGGCACAATAATTTATTTTTTAAAGGTGTTATCACATCTTTATTTTTGTGGGTTTGTAATAATTCGCTAATATAATCACTTTGTTGATCTATCAGTACAAAAAATCATATATTTTGTGATAATTAAAGATATCACTAGTAATTAATATTATGTATATAATAACTCGCCAGTAGAATATGTAACTTATACTAAAATATTATACTATTTGTCTCTACACTTTTTAATTAAATAAATTAAAATAAAATTTTTTGTGATTATATCTCTATTAAATTATAATCCATCATATTAATAGTTTAACTGCAATAATATGATTATAGATAAATTTTACTGTGTCTTGTAGTTTACAATTATATATCTGATTCAAAAGTATTAAAAAAAAAAATTAATAACTTTTAGGAAAAAAAAAATGCTTTGACGTGTATCAGGCACAGTATAAAAAGAAGAGAAGAGATGGGAAGAGGAGAAGAAGGGGGAAAAAAAGGGAATGTGACGTGCATGTGATAGAACAGGCTTTGTGTTCCCCTCATCTAAGTTCTTAACCCAAAAATACACAAAACCCACCAATTGTTTCTTATATGCCTTTTTTTGACATTCGGGGTCTCAATACTTTTGTAGTTAATGATGTTTAGGTCATAACATTAAACATTAACATTAACATTAAACAACGACAACATTTACATTATAAACAGCATATTATTGTTATATAGTACTAAAATTAAATTTAATTATTTGGACCCCATATATCTTTAGACAAGCCCAGACTTTGATCATCATCAATAGCACCGACTAAAAGCATGTCATTAGTGGAATTTATGGGACCCATAATATATCAACATCAAAGGGTGATCTGATCATATAATTATTTTAATTATAAATAAAATCATCAGCTTTTGCACATTCCGTAGAATATACATATTGTATATGCAAAAGTGAAATTTCTCTAGTTTATATATTTATATATAGTAGTAACATCTTTTTCACGTAGAAGTTGAATTGAATCAACGTCTTTATTCTTTAACAAAGGGAGAATAAAAGAAGAGAAAAGAAGGAGGAAAGGAAAGGGAAAGGAAAGAGCTCTCTTGTTGTTCACTTCTTTTAATGTAAGAAAGCTTGTAAAAATGAGCTTTTCTTTTTTATTTGGAACAAACAATTATATATTTATATAGGCCATGCAAGTGTTAATTTAATTTAATTAATTTCTTTTTCTTTATATATAGATATGTATATGGAAACCCTTTTGGAATTGGACCTACGCTTACTAGCTAAAGAGATTAGTTTTCAAAGGAAGCTGCTTTTTAACGTCTTTTTTGTTTTTTGGAAAAAAATTATAGCTTTTGCATGCAAATCAAATCCATCTTATTCTAAAGTATAATTAATTTCATTAAATTATCCAGATTCCTCTCTGTATCCAATCAATCAATTAAAACAACTTCCTTTACTTCACATTTGGGTCATCATGTCTTTTGCTGATTTTGATTCCTACAAATGTTGCTAATAATCCTCTATATTTAAGGCAGATACGTTAATAAGATTCTTTATTATATGTCCTAAAAGAATAGGTAACTCTCGCTACTACTTTGAAATTGTGAAATTTTATGCTCAATTGTCCCCCAACGGATTATAAATTACGTCTCCTTTATTATTGTTATTACTTATTCGATTTTCAGTATTTTCTATTTGATTCAATACAGTTCAATTTTATATAATTTTCAGTTTGAATATAGCATAAGAATTAATATTATATCAAACTAAAATTTTAAGTGTAATTTGATATGATTCTCATATTAAATACAATATAAAATCTATTTAGTATTTTGATTCAGTATAATATTATTAAATATTGTGTTCAGCTCTAATTCTAATCATTATAGTTAATTTTCTTACTTTTTTTTTTCTTTATCATTACATTCATAAATTATTTTATTTAAGATCATAAAATACACTTGCTGCGTATGAAAATAGCACACCTCCTCACACAATCACGTGAAATATATCTCCATAAGTTAAGGTGGCAGTGCATTTCTATAATCTTATACACCAGCTTGTTTATCAAAATTTTTTAACTACTTGCTTTCATGATATAATATGATGATAGTGCATTTCTTAACTCAATAATAAATTTAAATTCCAGTCGTCATTCCTCATTGTTTAAAAAAAAAAAAAAAAGAAAAAGAAAATTTATGTAAACATCTCAAATTAATTTATCTTCTCCTTCTTCTTTTTTTAATAAAAATTTGATGTGCATTTTTTATTATTGTTATTCCAAACAGAAATGTAAAGCAAGACCAGATGAACATTAAGATATGAAATTTTTTATTATGGCAGTATTTTACTTTTCTTTTTTCTTTGAGGAGTCAGGCACATGTGTGATGCGCAAAACAAAACTAATAAATTGTACAATGCATAGAAATGTCAGCTTTTCTGAGTTCTGATCCACAATATCCGTTAATGGTGTGTTTTTGTTTTGATGTCTGCAATAACATCTCACTATTTGATGTTGGAAATTAATAATTATACACATAAAAAAATTGCAAGAGATAAAACTGTATATTTTGAAATTGGAATAAGTGGTTATTAATTATTAGTATAGCAAACGTGAAGTAGCATGATGACATGATGACATAATATTTTTTATTGGTACAATAAGATTTTTATATATGGTATAAATAGTGAATAAAATTTATTCCGTTTAGATTTTTCAGTTTTTCCAATATATATATATATATATATATATATATATATATATATGTTATGATCAGAGAGCTTACATAATTGAGAGATTTTCATAATAAATTTTGGTGAGAAACATATTTATTAGTTTGACACCACACTCCATTCTAAAATCTAAAAATATTACATTTTATGAGTTTTTCTTACTTATATGTCCCTTATTAATATAATCTCTTTTTAATATTGGATTTCACACACTTAAAATCCTAACAATATATGTCTTTTGGATTGTATTTTTGTTCTTGATTATTTTTTCTTTATCTTAATAATATTATAATATTTATATATACAAATTCATCTATATATAAAAATTCATTTCTTGTTCAATGATATAAATACAATTTTATTCCATTGATAAATGATATTATTATAAAATTTGTTTTTCTAAATAGACAAATAACTGTATAATTAAGTCAAAAATTAAAACAAAATTTGAATTAATATTAAGAAACTTTTAAATGATAAAAAAAAAAAAAAAGATCGAGACGTGCATATTAATTATCTATAGGAAAATAATAGTGTAGCACCGTCTTGGATGTTAAAAAAAAAAAAAAAAAAAAGATTGATATAAAATGGTCACTGCATGATCTGAGTGATTTCTACTACTGTATTTTTTTTTTTTCAAATAAGATAAATACACAAGGGATATGATTCTTACAATCAAAATAAAATTTTCTAAGTTGGCCGGTTTGGGTGTTTTGCCCCTTTCGTGACAAAAGTAAAAGTGTTTGATAAATAATATTATAGTTCTGTTTTTTAATTAATTAAAGTCCACTCCAATTCAAAACTAACAATTTCATAAGCCTAAAGATTTTTTTTTAATACTATTAAACAAAAATAATTGGTTGTTAAAAATAATCTATTAATATTAATAAAATTTTCCAGTTTTGTAGTATTGGATTTTTTTATTTTTTTAAATTTAAAAAGCTTCAAGTTGGAGTTATAGTAGAGCATAATTTTTCAATAAAAAATAAAAATAAAAAAGCAATTATATAAGAAAATTAATGTCGTGCATAATTTAAAGGAATTTATTTTTTTCATTTTTGATTAACATACATGCGTGGCCATCTTCATGTGTCACTAATTATTGCCTATACCAAGTGTATGTATTAATCAAATAAGATCAAAATATATAGAGTAACAAAAAGTATTAGTATCTTTTTATTAGATAAAAAATATATAAAATAATCATATTTAATAAAATATCTATATACTCATTGATTTAATATATAAAATGCATTTATACACACAGTGTAGACAATAATTTTCTGTCACCAAATAGATCTATCATTGAGAAGTTTTTTTTTCTTTTTTAATTTTAATTTCAAGATAATAAACAAATCCGGTCCACATCAATTCACTTAATTATGTGAAAAAAGTTAAAGATAGATAGAATTATATTTAGAGTTGGGGGAAATAATTACTATATCATCATTTTCCTATCAAATTTCATACACACGATCAATATCATTAATAATATATATATATTTTTATGATCATCATCATGTTTCTATCAATTTTCACACACACGATCAATTAATATCATTCACAATTTATGATAATAATCATCATCATCCAATTTTCATCACAATATAATTATAGCACTGCAATATTCAGCAGTGATTAAATTAGAAGAAGAACAACAAGAATAATTATATAGTGATAATTAATTAACTCAAGCAAAAAGAATAGCTTAGCAAAACATTTTTTTTTTTATAAAGTTATTGGAAAGCAAATTTTAGTAGACACATTCAAATATTTCAGTTAGTCTGAAATTCTCATCGTGTTTTTATAATCGGATCTGAATCAATCTTTATTATGTATTGTACTATATTAATTAATAATAAAATTAATGCAAAGTACATATAATGATATGAGCCATATCTTGGAGGTAGAAGTTGAAGGAGATGGCCATCAAATAACACAAAGGACAAAGCCTCGTCATAGTGCAGTAGACAGACAAACGGGTACCTTGTCCGCTCCATTAATATTACTATTGGTTACCATTTGCTCGTGGGATCCATCTTCACAGCTCGTGACACATACCCACAATATTGTTTCTCTTGTAATTGATAAAAACAAGGGTACAGTAATATTTAGTATTTAAAATTTATTTTAAATAATATTTTCATTTTTATAATTTAAAAATCACTTTTAAATTTTTAAAATTTTATTTTATTGCATTAAATAATCATTCTGTTAAAATTTTTAATTATTTTTCGTTAATTAACTATAAAATAAAATAAAATAAAATAATATATTTTTATATCAAAAAATGCCCCTCATCTCTAATTTTCTTTTCTCTCTCTTCCTTTTTGTCCTTTAACTCTTCTCATTGAGAGCATTTATCTTCCTTTCAATCCCCACAAAAATAGAACAATGGCAAAGGCAGAGAGCAGTTTCAAAGATTTAACGTTTGTTATTCTTTTCTCATTTTCAAAAGTTTCAAGATTCAAATTTTTAAGTAATATTTAATAAATCATAATGAGATTTTTAGTTTAAATATTATACTTAAAATATATTTAATTATATTTTATTATATCTTATTACGATTTACTAAATATATTTATAATGTCGAAAATAACTGAAAATTGAAATATTAACTCAAAATCAAGAAAACAAAATCTCAAAGAACTATAAAGCAATAATAAAACCACAAATAAATCTGCCAAATCCGCCATGATTCTATATTAACCAAGAAAATCCATATAAAAATCGAGCAAAAATAATCAAGATTCAGATTAACGTGCGCCTTAATCGACCTATTGATTTCCTAGTCTCTCCCTATCTTTCTGGTGATTGGCTTAATAACCAGAATTAGGAACGAATCTTCTAAGTGATATTACCAAAAAATGATCGCACTCTTTTTTCGGTTCTTGACTTTTCTCTTGGTTTTTGGTATAGGGATCTGTTGAATCGCTCTCACCCTCTCTGGGTTAGTCTTGATACTCCCTTTAGCTTTAGGCACAATATGACCAAGCCGGTTTCTCTATTATCCCATGATGGAAATCAATGCCATATTCCCAGCATCAACTAGAGGCCTGCAGTAAGCAACATGGTCAAATCTACGCTTCAAAAGAAAAACCAAAAAAAATAAAATTCATTAACAATGTTAACAATATTGTTATACATTTTTTGCTTCATTAATGACATAAAAATCATAGAAGGTGATAGTTATTAATGGCGCTGGCTTCTTTTCTTTTTAATTTCTTATTTTTGGGCTTGATTGGTTTGTTTGCATATAAAAAACGTTTATGTTGATGGTTTTTGAGACAAATTTATCATGTTTATGATGGTGGGAAATATTTACAGACAAATTTATTATGGATTAATAGGAAATATCGGAAGCTAGATTTTAATTTTTTTTCAGTGTCAATTTTGTATTGATGGCTCAAATAGAAAATTTAATTGTAAATGAGGAGTATTTTAGATTTTTTATAGAATTTTAATGAAAAAAGTAATAGAGTGATCACTTAGTGTAAAAGAATCAAAATTCAGAAAATAAAAAGTGACTTTTTTAAACTGTAGAGATAAAATTATTATTTAAAGTGAATTTTAAGGTCTAAATAATACTTTATCATGATAATAATAATAATAATAATAAAATACAATTTTGCCCTCTGCGTTTCTTTGACCATACTATATAATTAGCTATATTATATAATTAATTAAAGGAGAGTTGAGATGCTTTTGTGCATGAATATTGATACTTTAATTTATATATTAGTATAAGAAAGGAATTAATAAATTAAATATGTTCTTACAGTGCAAAAAGAGACAAAAGAGAGTGCGAGAAGAGACAGAAGAAAGAACCTTGTAACTTGTCTTATAGAATACAGATTTTGATTCTTTTTTTTTTTTTTCACTTTTATAATTACATTAATTGAAAAGAGGGTTCTGCTTCTGCTTCTACATAAATATATATAATTTAATTAATTTGTAATAAATTTATATGTAGACATTATACTTTAATACAAAGAGCTTTTATCCTTATTCGCTCTGTGTTTTAAGTTGTCTCTCCTTGAAATCTTCATTTTAATTATTATTATGATTTGCTTATTTATAATAACTAGGAATATTATTATTATTATTATGATATAAATATAAATTAATTTTTGAAGGGTATAGGCGGTGGTCATGTGAGAGAGAGGTTAGTTTGTTTGTGTTTGTGTTTGTGGGGTTCACTTCTCACTGCATTTTAGAAATTAGAATAGAATCTTCTTTGCCTCTTCAACGTGTATAGGCTTATGAGTGTGTTCTGTGTACATATATATATATATGTTTGTGTTTGTGTGTGCGAGTGAATTTCTTTTCTTTTCTTTTTTTATTTTTCTTTTTATTTTTTTTGCAAACTGAGTGAGTAGTAGGGATGGTGGTGGGCTCTATAGGATCTGTCTAAGTTGCTGACAACTTGTGTGTGATAAAAAAGAAAAAGAAAAAAAATCAAACCTTTGGTTTCTAGATTTTCCATATACTATGTGGGTCCATTAATTTCTCTCTCTCTCTCTCTCTTATATGAATTTGTCCTGCTATGTATCTACCCACTGTACAATGCTACAAACAAAGAAAGAAAGCTCCATGAATCATGAAATTTACCTTCTTACTCATTAAAACTGTTCGTGCTTCTGTTGCCATTCACCGATAATACTGCTCATACAACATCAATGTGGTAGGTCCCATTTTCTATATTATTATTGGATTTGGACCCACTTTCCCAACCATCAAGTGCTTCAAAATACATAATAATCATATAATTAAGTTTAACAATCAGGGATAATCCTCCTCTAGTGACAATGACTAAGTGGGTGCCTGTTCAACTTATCATATATAAATTAATTGTATATATATATATATATATATAGAAGCAAATGATTATATTTGTTGAAAAATATTACATTAATTTGAGTCTCAATCAATTAATTTCACTGTATATCTCACTTTAACATATCGGTTCTAACCCATTCTCTAATATTTAATTTAAAAAATAAAAATTATTTGTGGGAAACATCTAGATTAGGTTTTTTCTTTTAATTTTATATTTTTTTTTAGGGATAAACTAGCTAGCTATATGGGGCAGTTGGGCATCAATTATATTCCCATAAATAAGTATGTAACATGAATGAGGCCAGAGAATAGAGAGGGTGGTAATAAATTATATTTATGTAATGAAAAGAAGAGAACAAAACAAGATTCACGAGAATGGTATTCGTACAGAACCATCAAAAATACATGGACAGTGTCCATGTCAGCCGCTGCAAATCTTGCAGAACATACAGACACAAAGGCTTAAGGGTTTCAGTACTTAAGAATCAAGAAACAAGAAAAAGGGGATTCAAAGATAAAATTTTAGAAGATTTTCATCTCAGTTCAAGAACAACAAGAAGAAGAGATTTCCAATTATAATTGAACATTGGAACTCGAAGCCGACATTGCTAGCTTCGTATAAATTTCAAGTTCCTTGCTTTGCCACCTATATATAAATTGAATAATGTAAAAAAAAAAAAAAATTAGTCACATGCAACGTGATTTTCCTATACTTAAAATCTTAATATAAGTAAAAAAAAAGGATAGATTACTTTGGCGTTATGCTGTTAATGGATACCTTTTCAGTTTTCCCCATAAGAGTAGCCTATAGAAACTCAGAAGATCTGAAAGAAAAAAAAAAGTTTTTGGTACATACACATTTTATTTTGGACTCATGTGACTTACGAGTTTAAATTTTGTCATTAATTGGTTATCATCTCATTTTAATCTTTGACAGACAGACCATGTTTAATATGGAAATGTATTTCATCTGATTCAATAATTGATTAGATAGTTTAGGCAAGTAATGTTCTTTTTTCTTCTCAGATAAATTATTTCTAAAAAATAATAATAATAAAAAAAAAAAACTGTTCTAAACTGGAAAGTGTTACCTTGTTTAGTAAAAGATAAGATTAGTTGAATTTTGATCACTTTAAAGGGTAGTTATTATCAATGTCTGATTTAGAATTTTTTTTTTTGAAAAAAAAGGGAAATAATCCAAAATTTGTAATAAAGAGAAGGGATTATATTAATGGGGAACCAGGACAGTTTAACTTTGTTTTTCCAATAATGAGAATCATAGACATGATCCAAATAATCAGTTGAGTATCTAAGTGAAATAATTAGTAATGATTTTTCCTATTCTTTCACTTTGGACCTCTTATACTGTCCCTACCATATATATAATCCTTACTGTTATTTATTATCATAAAATGAATCCATTTTTCGCTTTTATAGGATCCCTTAGCAACCACTCATTACAACAGTTTAATTTCATGAAAATCTTGTTCAAATTTTGTGCTCAAGTAATTAAAGAAAAAAAAATTTATATAAGATGAAATTAATTAAAAAATAGTGGAGGCTAGAGATGAAAATAATGAGCACTGGTTGATATCACATACACAAAACAAAAACAAATATTTATTGGGCCATATCACAAGAAGGAAAAGTAATAAGATTAACAAATAAAAAAAAAAAAAAAAGCTGTTGATTTTCCAGTTATTCATGAAAACTTTTGGGTACAATAATTCAATCACCTGAGACACGTCAGCAAACCAAGAAAGAAAGCCGAGCCGATCGAGAAAGAGCCAAAGTTGGAGGCTCAAAGCAGAGGCTAAAGGCTAAAGTCTAAACTAAATGAATAGAACTATTAATTATATTTTATACTATTATAAAATAAATATATATATAAAACTGTAACGTAGTAGTCAGTAAAGGTAAATAGTGGCCAGAGAGCATATATGTCTAAGCTATATGATATTGATATTGAAGTTTGGAATGTTATGAGAGGAAAAGAAAGTTGAGAAGAAGATCAAGATTGCAAGAACAAGAAGAGAAACAATAGAAGAGAAGAAGAAGGAAAATGTCGTCACTAAGAAGCAGGCTTTAAATCCCATCACGTTGTTCGATGTATCCTTTACCTTATAGTATTTGTCAAGAGTAGTAGAAAGTAAAATTAAATTTGGAGACTTTTTTTTTTTTTGGGTTTTTGATATTAAACAAACAAAAGGAAACCTACAAAAAAAAAAAAAAAAAAAAAAAGGACACTCTTTTGACGTGAAGTGAACCCACCTTCCTCTCTCTGCTTTTCTTTGTTATTTTACTCTCTTAACCAGCATTTTTATTATTATTTGACCATAATACCCCTGTACTACCATCTCTCACTAATTAGTTTATTTTGCCTTTTGAAGTAAATGTCAAAGATTAATGAGAATTTGCAGATATGGAAATCAAATACATTAGAAACATGTCTTGTTTGAAGATAAAAAAAAAAAAAAAGAAACACGTCTTGTTTATCCCTTTTTTTTTTTTTTTGGGGTTTAAACTCATTATTAATGCTCTAGAAAATTTATATATATATATTAAGTATTTTCTATAATTATTTTATTTTTAAACAAAGTAATCTATTTTATTGCGAAAAAAATAATTTTTTTACAAAAATCATAATTTTATTTATATTTTTTTATAATTTTACTTAATTGCAGAAAAAGTTCTAATTTTACGAAAATATAATTTATTTTGTAATAAGATTTATTTAATACAAAATAATAATTTTATGAGAAAAATAATTTTGTAATTACGAAAAATGTTACTCTTTTTAAAAAATTATAATATTCTTATAAAAGGTATCGTATAAATAAATTTTTATATTATTTTATTTTAAAATAAAGTGCAAAATTTTATTTTTGACAGCCACTAGGATACTTATAAATAATAAATATAATTAAAATATTTAAATTATTATAATTAAACTAATTTGTATATTATATTTCATCAATTAAAAATAAGAAATGTTAAAATAATTAAAGTAGTATTTTAAATTTATATATCTATTAACTTTATAAAAAAAAGTATAATTTATGAAAAAATATAAGAAGATTATAATTTTTTATAAGAGAGCCATTTTTTAAAAAGGTATAATTTATGAAAAAATATAAAAAAATTATGATTTTTTATAAGAGAGCCATTTTTTTCGTAATTACAAAATTATTTTTTTTTTGTAAAATTTTTGTTTTGCAAAAAAGAAAAAAAAAGGTCATATTTTTGTTAAATCAAAAGTTTTTTTGTAACCAAAAAATTATGAAAAAAGTTTAATTTATGAAAAAATATGAATAAAATTAATCTTTTTTGTAAAAAATTATTTCTTTTTCACAAATAAAATAGATTATTTTATTAAAAATAAAATAATTATAGAAAACACCATATGTATTAAATTATTTTCTTATTTCATATACTTAAACTGATATGTAAATAAATATTTAATCAATATAAATCTTATATTTATGGGAATACATCCATTCTTTTGAATTTTTTCGAAATATTGTTATGTCATTTAATTAGTATATGTACTACTTGTAGATATATAAGATTTACTCCATTGCTATAGGGTTAAAGCCTAAGCAAGAAGGTGCAATTAAGGATGTGTACTGTATAACGGAAAACTACAAAAATAGAAAAGAAAAGAAAAGGAAACAGTAAATAACATGTAGTAGTATAACCGCTGGTTGACTATGGGAGTAGAAAGGGAAAGAAAAGGGGGAAGGAAAGGGGTGACATTGTCAATTCTCAATGACAGGCTGCATAACCCATCCTCCCTGTGCCTGATTTTAAGTGGGTGTGCGCGGGATCAATGTCAGTCAGAGAAAGAGAAAGAGAAATAGAAATAGAAATAGAAATGGAAATAGAAAGAGAGAGTTCACGGGTTTGTCTTGAAAGGCCCTTATTTCACAGTCCTAGACAGACAGACACATATTCTCTCTCACTTCATAACCGAGGAGGGAAACAAAAATTTTACAATACAATAATTTCATATAATATTAAATTAATATATAAATAAAATTAACCTCTCCCCCCCAAAAAAAACATACTACTAAGATAAAATAATAATAATAATTATAAAAACAACTGCACAGTACACTACACAGTTGCACGCGCCCCCCCACCTCTCCCAGCATTTTTATCCAGCCATAATCCTCCATAAGTTTCACATAACCACATTCACACTTCTTAGTCCTTACCCATCAAAGCCAAAGAGCCTCCTGTACTACTGTTTCACTTTCTCTCTCTTAACTTTCTTCCTGCAGAATAGGCAGCTAGCAGAGAAGTTTGTGCTTTTGATCTTCAATGGCACTTATGCTAGACAACTGTGAAGGCATATTACTGTCATTAGACTCCCACAAATCGGTCCCAGCACCTTTCCTTACCAAAACTTACCAATTGGTCGATGATCCCACCACCGACCACATCGTTTCTTGGGGTGAAGACGATACTACTTTTGTTGTTTGGAGACCGCCTGAGTTTGCCCGAGATCTTCTTCCTAACTATTTCAAGCACAACAATTTCTCTAGCTTTGTCAGACAACTCAATACTTATGTATATATCTATTTAAAACACCCCGTAGCCTTTTTTTTTTTTTTTTCTTTATATATATATATATGCACACACACATATTATTTTGTTATACTGATTTTGATTTATTGATGTTTTTTTTTTTCCGGTTTTGTTGAATTTAGGGTTTTAGAAAGATTGTACCTGACAGATGGGAGTTCGCAAATGAGTTTTTCAAGAAAGGAGAGAAGCATTTACTATGTGAAATCCATAGAAGAAAAACAGCTCAGCCACAAGTGTCTATCAATCACCACCATCACCATTCTCCACTTGGTGTTAACGGACCTAGTTTTTTTCCCTTTTCAAGTCGAGTTAGCATTTCCCCATCTGACTCAGATGAGCAACCCAACAACAACAACAACTGGTGTGACTCGCCGCCTCTATCTTCTTCACCCAGAGGAGGTGGAGGACCTAATATTTCTGTTATTAATGGCGGAACTGGATATAACAACTCCGTTACGGCCTTATCGGAAGATAATGAGAGATTAAGGCGAAGCAATAATATGCTTATGTCTGAACTTGCACATATGAGAAAGCTTTATAATGATATTATCTACTTTGTTCAAAATCATGTTAAGCCCGTTACTCCTAGCAATTCCTATCCTTCTTCTTTGCTTCTTTGTAACCCAACGTCTACTACTACTACTAGTCCTAATAATCCTTTTGCTTCTAATTCTCCCTCTTTAGTACAAAAGCCTTTAAATCAGCTTCTTGGGTGTTACCCTCCTACTAACTCTAAACAACTCATTCCTCAAGTTCAAATTTTAAACTCTCCTAGTACTACTTCACAAAGTTCTTTAACAATTCTTGAAGAAACCAGCAACAATGGCTGCAAGACAAAGTTGTTCGGTGTGCCTTTACAATCCAAGAAAAGATTGCACCCCGAGTATGCTTCTAGTACACCAAATTTGGAGACTAGTAGAGCTCGTTTGGTCTTGGATAAGGATGATTTAGGACTGAATCTTATGCCCCCATCAACATGTTAGTTTTCCTCAAATCCATTCAAATTAAGATCTGAGTTTTTTATTTTTTTTTTTACTATCTTGACTTAGATTTTTGTTTTCTTGTTCGATTGTCTTGTTGTTCATTTAGATAGTGTTGATTAATATGTGCGTGTGTGGGTGTTTGTGAGTTTTGTATATAATTTTAGAATGCAGGTGGGTTTTTGGTTAGAGTTTAAAAATCATCACCGAGACTAGTTATATATGTCTCTTGGTTTTTTGTTTGGTGCAATTTATTGCTCTCGATTATCAGATCTCTTCTTCTTCTTTCTCTTTTCTGAATTTGATGTCTGTATATGTTTCAGTTACATTAATGCAAGAAGAGAGAGAGAGAGAGTAAAAAAAGAAGAGTATTGACTCTCGATGCTTTCCTTTTTAGTCATTTTGAAAAAGAAAAAAGCTGTGAAGGTCTCAGGGTCTGGTTCATAGATCGACAATCTCTCTAGGGCTTTCTCGGATTAGCCTCGCATTAATGGATGATCGATACGTACATATATATGTCTATGGCTTTCGAAATACTACTACTCCAAACAAATTCATAATCATGAAATAGAAAAGATAATAATTTAAAAAAGCAAGTTAACTAACACCAACATGATTATATCTAATTTGTTTCTCAGGATCTTATTATTAGTGGTGCCATCATTTATAATTATGATTAGCCCTATTATTGTCAAAAAAAGAAATGATCATACTGTTATTTAGGAAAAGAAGGTCATCATTTCTTTGTTGATGAAGGTTATGATCTCTATTTCTCGTTTCTATGAACTGTCAGTCAAGAAGAGGGAAACTGGTGGAAAAAAAAAATTAATAAAACAATTGCACAGGAGTATCAGATTTAAAATAAATGAATAAAAAATAAAATAAAAGACAGAAGCAGAACAAAAACAAAAACAAAAAAACAAAAAGAGTGGGTTATTCGATGAAAGCGAAATATAAGAGAAACTGACTAAAAATGTGGTTTGAAATGTTTCAATCAAGGCTTCTATACTTCTTCTTCTGAGGACCAGAAACCTTTGCCTTTTCCTACTTTAAGTATCTGATCAACATCTTCAAAAACTCTCCTTTGGATCCCCCTCTCTTCCTCTTCTTCTTTCCCCTATATTATACACTATTTCACTAATTCCAATCTCTCCAGATGGAGATTCTGGATACTCTTCACTGCTAACTTAAACAAAACAAATAAAACCCAAGTTTGCTACTTCCAGTGATCAATGTTTAATTGTGAGGTTACGAGTTCAAACCCAGTCAGAGCCAAACTAAAAAAAAAAAAAAACTGTTTTATACACAAATATTTCATACAAAAGTTTGTCTAAGCGTTTCCACTGTTTTTGTTTTAGCTTTTATTGGGTGTTTGTTAGTTGCATGCTTATCCACATTTATGTCCGATTATTTATTATACAACACAGAGAAACTCTGAGGAGACAGAGTTGAAAGCAAGTTAAGAAAGGTCCATTTTAAGTCACTAGAGGAATACAAATATATATATATAAATAGTAATAGTATTCTTGGAATATCTTTGTCGTGCAATCATTTCGTCCCATACGAAAAACAAAACAAAACCCTAACCCTAGTTTGACAAACAACACTCGGATGCTTCTCTCTAATCCTATCCTTTGTCTTTTTGGACACGTCGCACGTGACTTCCAAACATTCACGTGCGGAGTACTATTTATAAATGTACATAGAAGATAGGATTGGATACGTCTAATTTATATTATTATTATTATAGAAGGAGAATAAGAAGAAGAAGAAGGGTAATAAAAAGTGGGTGATGGGTGATGGGGCATTTCAAAAGTGGAGATGGATCATCCAGTAAAAGATGCTTTTTTAAGGGAAGGGGAAGGTGTTTTTGTGTTGCTTAACAGCCGTATATTGGACCATGAAAACTCAGTTTCTTTTCTTTTCTTTTCTTTCAATTTCTAAGAAAGAAGAATTTGAAAAAAAAAAAAAAAAAGTGTAAAAGGGAGAAATGGGGATTCATAAAAAGACTTGTTTGCTTCGTTTATTCTTTTGATCAAATGCAACTTTAATTGTTGACATTAATTCCTTGATGCTTCTTTTTTTTTTATGTATACCACTTTATTGACAATGTACAAGAACAATAATTTTAATTAATTATTAGTATATATTAATGTAATAAAGGCACATCATAGAAATTTGTAAGGCTGCAAACAAATAATACAATATTAATAAAAATACACACATAAGAATCTCCAATTTGTTTTATGTTTTTGTCTTGAGAGTTCCTCATAAGACCATACCCCTACCTATAGCATAGCCCCTACATTTAATTATTAACTAATTAATTGTCTACTGAACATTCTTTAATTATAAGGCTTTGTTTGTTAATAATTACAATTCTGCAGGTAGCCCATCTGCCCATGCATATACAGCTCTAAACAAAATGTCAAAAAAATTTAGAAGTGGAAGATGTTCTCTTTTTATTTCAAACACACATTCTCGAGGCTGCTTTTGCCTGTACCATAATTTTTAATTTTTATATATGAGCTATGCTATTAGAAATTAATTAATTAACATTTTAAATGAATATAAGTCAGTGAACCACATGAGTCTAGATCTCAATTGCTGAACTATACTATAGTTCGTGTGCTTTGAACATATTTAGCTCATTGAATTTGGGTTGCACATGGGGCGGAGCTGATTAAAGGAAGGAGGTTTGACAAAATTTATCTCCCTATTCCTATAGATAGATTTTCAGCTATATATTCGTTTAGAAATTGGAAGTGAAAAAGTAGCTTCTTATAGACAAAAATAATCATACTTAATTGTTTATCATTTGCCATAATCCATCCAAAGGATATAATTAAATTAAAACGCAATGAATCATGTCTTGTCCTCTACTATATATTGTCATGTGGTAGTCTACTTTCCAATATTTAATGAGATGATATATATGTCTTTATATATGTCCTTTTCTGTAGTTTCTATCTCCAATATAAACATGTGATGCATTCCTATTTTTCCATTTAACTTTAATCTTGCTCCATATCTAAATAATATTTTATAAAAATTATCCTGAATTTTAATTTGTATATTTTTATAATTATGTCTTCTTCTTCTTTTTTCAATTTTACTTGAAGAGTAAAAGCTAAATTAATCTTCAAAATTATTATATTATATTATGAATTTATTAATCTTTTAAATTTTGATAAGAATTAATTGAACTCTCCAACTGTGAATTTAGTAGACTACGGATAATCAAATTAATAACTCAACTAATCAAATTTGTAAAGCTAAAGAGTTTAATTAACTCCAATGTAAATTTAAAAATTAAATTGACAATGTAATATAGTAAATTTGAGAATTAATTTGATATTTTCACCTTTTAATTAATAAAATTTTTCGTAAAATTGTGATTTAAGATAGAATTCCAACTAAATGAAATAAAATTAACAGGAAAAAAATAAAAGTATAATTATGAAAATGCCCGAAATTCAGGATAAAATTTATCTACTATGCCTCTTTAAAATTTGTAAATTTCTCAGTTTCAAGGTAATAATATATGTTTTACCAGTGAAATACGCTGACCTTTCCCAAAAATAAAACAAACAAACAAATAAATTCCACCAGTCTGTAGCCCAAGAAAAGACATGGGCCGAAATGGGCCTAAATGGGCTACTTTCGCGGATGTGATTGGGTTATAGTAGATGTAACTTGTCTCAGGTCAAACCAGCAAAAAAGTACAAGTAATGACTCGCAAGTCAATTTTACCAAAACGACATCGTCCATAATAGGTTATCAGTTATCTACCCTGTCAAAACGCCTTCGTTTTTGTGGTCATTGCCTGTGTCCATCGCCATCACCCATTCCTCAATTCTAAAACCCTAACAAAACCACTCAGACTGGTACATTTTGCTAACGAGAAAACCGATTAAACTCTCGTGTTAAAGCACCACTAGGTGTCCCTCCACCACCACCATCACAATGGAAGAAGTAGTAATTGCATCCTCTTCAGTCGACGGTGGCATCGGTTGCTGGGACCTCCAAACGGGCGCCGAGCACCTCCGCTATAAATCTTGCGCCTCTCCGCCACACGGCCTTACCGGCGTAGGCCACTGCTTTCTCGCCTCTTCCCAGCTCCGCGATCCCCGGGCGTCCTCTGGCTCCATCATGTACTGGTCCTGGTCTAAGGTATGGTAGTCCACATACTGTTTGATATAATTCCTCTATTAAATCAGAAGTTTTATTTCCGTTAATTTATAGCCCCATGCGGAAGTTAGGAGCTTTCCGGAGGAGCCAATAAAGCCGCTTGTTGCTAACAGCGAAGGTTCCTATATTGTTGGCGGAGGTTTATCTGGGAATATTTACCTTTGGGAGGTAACTCTCTTAATCTCCTTTAAAATGGTTTATAAGTTTTGAACGGCCTGATTTCGTTGGTATTGTTGCGTGTTTTATTTATAGGTTGCAACTGGTAGATTACTTAAAAAATGGCTTGCTCATTATAGAGCTGTTACTTGCTTGGTGTTTACTGAGGATGATTCCTTTCTGGTTTCTGGGTCAGAGGATGGATCTGTTAGAGTTTGGTCACTTCTCATGTATTTACCTTTCTTCTTGCTTTTATTTCCCACCCTTTTACGGGGATAGTTAATTGTCATGATTTTGGGAGTGAGTGAAAATATTTCGTGAATCAGGATTTTTGATGATTATCAAACAGAGCAGGCAAGCAATCTCTATGAGCACAGCTTTTCAGAGCATACTTTGCGTGTAACTGATATAGTCGTGGGTTATGGTGGAGGCAACGCAATTATAATTTCAGCTTCTGAGGATCGAACGTGTAAGGTTTGGAATCCTCTTTATTTAAAATTATTGCATTCTGGATACCTACTTGTGTTAATTTATAGTATTGAATTCATAACTCAGGGTGGTAATTCATTTAGTTTTCATGAAGAGAAATGCAATATCATGGTAGATAGGTCATAGGAATGAGGTCTGCAAAATTGTATGCATTTTGCAAGTGGAACTGCTATTTATACATGTTAGAAATTTATTAGTCATATCAATGTCATATAACCTGAATCCTTAATTCCTAAGTAGGGAATTGTGTGATAATTCAGACCCAAAATCAGGAGATATTCTGAGGTAGATTTCTTAGTACATGAATTTGATCTTTTAGAAGGGAATAGCAGGGGATGTCAATCCTAGAATAGGAGACAAGATAAAAGTGTATCAAAGTAAAAGGCTTGTGGCAATGATATTAAATTGGCAGGTCTAACCTTGAACAAAATATATTTTACATTTATTTATGGGTAAATCATCTATCTGTACATTTACTGTGCTTTTCCCCCCCTTTTTGGAGAATTATTTCTTGATTGTATCAGATAACAAAACTGAGCTGCAGTGAGATTTTAAGGTTCTTAAATTTCCCAATTCTTTTGCAAATAGTGTATGGCTTGATATCCTTGGATATATTACCTTGTTTGCTTCCCACCAATATTCATAGTTATCTTTTCCAAAATTTTATAGTGGTGTGTCTTCTCTTAGGTGTGGAGCTTATCCAAGGGTATATTATTGAGAAATGTTGTATTTCCCTCAATCATTGATGCAATTGCTCTAGACCCTGGTGAACATGTCTTCTATGCTGGCAGTCAAGATGGCAAAATATACATTGCTGCACTTAATGCTGATAGTTCCTCCAGCAAAAGTCATTGGTTGTATATTGTTGGTACAATATCTAGTCACAGGTTCGTAATTTGTTTTATGGTTGTGCATTTGACAATGTAGGGAGCCTTCTAGTATGAAGTTGTCACAAGTTTCAAATTTTAGCACCATTCTCAACTATACTAATGGTATGTTTGATGAAATGTGCAGTTATGCATTGTACCATTTGGCTATGCTATTAGGCACAAGTCATGTTGATCATTGATATCTTTCTTTATTTTATGATGTTATTATGAAGTTTCAATTGCTCTTACCTTCATTCATGTTGTTATTATGATGGCATGGTTCCAAACAATCAAAGTGCTGATTTTGTTGTTTTATAAGCATGCTTTCCCTGAAATTGCTAAACATTTCCACAGTGTTTTAATTTGATCTGTTTGTAACTCTTGTGGATTCTATGATTTTTTTTTTTTTTCGGGGGATCTTTGACAAAATGCTTCCCATTAAGTTAATCATGTGACATGTACCTAGGTAAAGTATAAGGAGGTGTATTTTCTTTTTTATTCAGTGGCTAAAAACTATTTGCTTATCTTGATCATGCACGAAGAACAGCCAAACAGCATGGATTGCTAACTATGCGTGGACTACCACATGCAGCCAGTGAGAGCAAGCAAACTTCAAGAATAAATTAATTTGGTATCACTTGAGGGGTAAAAAAATTGAGAGAAAGAAATTAGTGCTACAAAATATTGAAAAGCACACCTTCCCTGATACATTGAATCCTGTAATTTGCTTTACCATAACTGTACCTTCTCTCTCAATCTTCTTAAAGAATGCTTGTTGTTTTGCTCTGATGGATCTCGCAACAAGGTGCGAAAGTTAGATAATAGGACTTGCAATCCCAGGATAACAGTAAAGTTTGTACTAGCTAACTTTAGCACCCGAATATTTGCAACAAAATGCTGAAGTTACAAATGTTTGCGGCCAGCTTGGCCCAAAAAAAAAAAAAAAAAGTTCATGGAACCCAAATATTTATGATAAAGTTAGATACAAGAAACATTGTTCTTTCTCATGGATGGGCTGGATTGTGACTTTACTGCAATTGGTTGAAAAGTGAAAATTTCCCATTTTATATTTCCAATCCTAGTGATTTTCTTCAAGCGAATCTCATGCTGAAATATTGCTATGACATTTTGACTATGCATATGGTTGAATCTTCTATTGTGGAGCTTTATGGCGTGTTATATTAAAATGGATTATATTTACATGATATGAAAATTCCTGCTATGATTTGGATAATGATGACGTTTACTTACAAACATTTATTTTGAACAGTAAGCCTGTTACTTGCTTAGCATATAGTACGCATGGAAATTTATTGCTGGCTGGATCAGAGGATGGCATGGTTCGTGTTTGGGACCCCAGAACACATAACATGGTTCGCACCTTTAAACATGCAAAAGGTTTAGTTCAAAAAACCTCTGTTGAATGTTCCTGCTTTTTCATTTGCATATGCTTATTCTCTGGTTAATGATTTTATTTTTTTTTTATCATAGTCCTGCAGTACAGGTACCATGGAATATCAGTTTTTCTTATGTTTTCCCAATAAATCTCTGTTTGAGAACATGGAACACAGGGTGGAAAGAAAATGAGTGAATGGAAAGTAAGAGAGCAAAGTGATTTTCTCATGTTTGACAAGAGGGAGAAAGGAAAGAAAAAAAAAATCGTCTGTGCCCAGATTCAAATCGTATCATTTTGGGGAGAAAATGGATGAATTTTTCCTAGTAGTTTCTCTCTCATCCAAATAGTCTTCAGGAACTGCACACCAAAAGGATTACTTATCATTTAGAGATTGGCTATGCATGTTGATATTAGCACGATGATCCATGATTTTAAGCCAATGCAACGCATATTAATATTAGCAGAAAATACAAACAAAATCAGAAAATTGTGTGTTGTTAAAGGAATTAGATCAACATGTCCATATCAGGCATATGCACATCAGTCTACGCCTTTCATGATTGTGTGTATAAGATATGCATATGACTTGATGCTTACTCTGTTTTATTCTTTATTTGATTTAATATGGGTTCAGGTCCTGTGAACAACATTCAAATTGTTAGGCGGCCACTTTACCTTAATCCTAGAGTGTCATCCAATATGCATGCTTCCTCAAGAACGCATGCGTCATTATTACCCCCACCCTTGAATAAATATGTGAACTCGACAGACAAAAACACAGGGATCAATGCAGTGATTAAGCTCCAGGGTACCTGCAGTGACCCTCTGGTTGATTCATACCTAAGCTCTCAAGTAATTGATAATCAAATCAAAGAACTTCAGGTTAACTTCATTGCTGTTTTTCCTTTGCTTTATTAACGTAAGATCACTAAGTCCATTTTCCACTAATATTTCAAATATAATATTCACTGGACACAACTTATGTTAATGGCAACTTTAAGCAAAGTATTGTCCTCCATGCTCCTGAAACCCTTTGCTCCCCTGACATCTTTTTTTCCCTCATTTGTAGCAACAAGGATCTGCTGCTGCGGCCAAAATGGAGATGGAAAGACTAGAGCTTGATAGGACCAAGTATGTGCAAATGCTTCAGAAATGGAAGAAAATGTATGACAACTTGCATGAATTGTGTGTAAATGAAATATTGGAAGGAGATGACGCGGGAAAAAACAATCAAAACATGATCTGACGCTATTGATTTTCATCACAAGCAGCTTTAAATATTCCGGATGTATATGCATCAGTAATCTGATGAGAGAGCCCAATTTTGTCTTATTTCTTGTGAACCATGCAATTTATTTTGGAAATTTTCACTAGGTATTGTGCAACGACCTTGAAGATTTGCAGTCAGAAAATGATTTTTGTCCCAAGCTAGGCCTTTATCTGGTTGCACATGTTTTTGCTTGTCGTTTGCCCTTTGATTGGTTGATAAATACCGCAAGTAATTTCTTGACTGGGATAAAGATCCTTAGCAGAGAATCTATTGGAAGGGCATTGGGGGTAAACTGGATTAAAGTATTAATAAGATTGTATTTATAACTCTGCCTTGAAAATTTTAAAATGCCTTGGATATCATGAGGCGCAAAGTGAATAAAGGGAAGATCATAATGTAATTCCTTATCCTGCAAACTCATAGCACATTGGTTGTCACCATCTTTTTTTCTGGGGTTTGAATTTAGTATCTGACAGGGCAAACCGTGTGGGGAATAGAGGAAGAGTAAAAGACAGGAGATATTATGATAATTGGGTCTTTTAAGAACTTTTTGAGGAATTGCAATTGCGTAAAGAGCAATGCCTATGGGCCTTGAGCCATCTGATTACTAAGAGATACACACGAAGCCCAATTTTTACTGTTGAAGGGAAAGAGCCTATTTCTATATTTGATGACGCAAAACACAACTTCAGGCAATTGGGAAAAATTGCACTAAAAGCCTGCACACCACCACCAAACTATCCTTTCTTTCCTTTGAAGGTTGGCGTGCCTTAGCACCCTACTGAGTATCAATTTTTGTTATCTTTTAAATATTAAAGGAGGGGATTATAAAATAATCTATGTTGAAGTTGGTAAATGCGTGCACTTACTAGTAGACGATGGCCGTACATGCTCACCACACCAAAAGTCGAATCACAAGATAGCTTGCTTTACTGTCAGATATGTGCAATTTGGCAACAGGAAAACGACCTCAAGTTAAGTGTGTTGAAAATCATGTGGAGAGACAAGGAAAATAGACAAAAAGAAAAAGTGGGACCATTTTAAAATGAAAAAACTACTACTATAATTTTATTGAAAATAAAATATTATAAACGTTGCTTTTCTTCTTTGAGCCTCTGCATGCTGTTCCCGATGAGGGAGGGGAAGGTGAGGATGACGAAAGTGGGAGAAACAATAATGAATAAAATATGTTTTATTATTAGAATTATATGAATAAAGAATATAAGAACATTATTGAATGAAATAAAATAAAATTGGTGAAGTGGGGGAGAGAAGATAAGGTGGTGCAACTGTGATAATGCAAAGTAAAAACACCAACCCAACATCAAGATCTCTTCTCTCTTGATTCTTTTATCCAATCGAACCTCTTCTTGCAGAGAACATGTCGCTTTATTCATGTCTTGTTGATAAAAAGAACAATGAATAAACAAAAAAAGAAAAAAATTAAGTAACCTCACTTTTCTTTTATTATTTTAATGCGGACAAAGAGAGAAAGGGTGAGAGAATTGGGTACTACTTATCGTCATCAATTTGGACAGTGCTTTGAAATCAGGGACCAGGGTGAGTGGTAAGAGGGTTTTCTGTGTTTTATGTTTGGTGTTTCAGAAAAGAAAGCAGTGAAAATTTCACCCAACAAACACTTCTATTTCTTTCTCTCTTTTTCTCTTTCAGTGCTCTTTCTTTATCCTCATCTACAAACCACTACTGTTTTCCCAATTAATTACACAACAATTCAATAACCTGCATGTTTTCACCACATACAAATATATATTAAAGTCCATTGCTGTGCATATATCACACAAAATTAACATCCCTTCACTTATAAATCAGAAATATATTTCCCAATAATATACACTTAAGTACACGTACATGCATAAATATTTTATATATAAAATTAAACTTATTTTATGATAATTTAATATGTAAGTATTTTTTTTGCAAGCACGTTTATATATATATATATATAAAAAATTGAAATCCGTAAATCCTAATTGGTCTAGCGTCAAATCTTGTCTGATGAATTAATTAATAGTATTAGAGGAAGTCATACACACTAAAAAAAAAAAAAACTATTTAGATGTGAATTTTTCTGTCGCTAAATAGCACAAATGAGTCATTAATTCAAGTTAACGATGGATAATTTATCTGCAGAAAACGTGGTCATTGAGTAAAATCAGCAACGAATTTCCATATCCATCATTATTTTCCGGCCGATCAGATTTATCGGTATTATGCGACGAAAAAGCCTATCACTACATCCATCACAAAATATGGTCAATATAATATTATTTTCTCTCGCTAATTAATTAATTTCCATTGCAAAATCAGCAATACCTCCAGCTTCTCACTAAACCATTACTATTTTCTTCATTATTTCATGGCTAAATTATTATTATTGTTATAACTTATATTTTAAAATTATCAAATTGCAAGGAAAATACATAGCTATTTTGCCGCGTATAATCTAAATCTTATTTTTTTTTTATTTCTTATTAGCGACAAAAATAGAAATTATTTTTATTTCCTATTAGCGAAGAAAATCCATCGCTAATTCATTATCACGTCTAAAATTTAAAATTTGAAATTAATCATTTAGCAACGGTATTCCATCACAAATTTTGTCTATATTTTAATTTATTTTTTAAAAATTATTATTTATTAATGAATTATTTATTTATTAATTTTAGCATTCTTATTCAATTATTATAATGAATTTAAATTTATAATTAAATATTAATGTAATGAAATCATAATTAAATGTATAAATATATAAAATGTATTGTACATCAACATTAAAAGTTGTCCTATCAATCATCTTATTATGTGCCAGGATGTGGGCAGCGGAAAGTATAGTACAATCAGAAAGTATAGATAGTATAGCATCATCGTTAGCATCTTCATCATCTAATAGACTATTATGCTACTCCGACCGTCTCAGTCGTCGGAGAACACGAGGGGAGATCTTCTGCTGAGCCTCCAACTAGTGTCGTTGTAGCTCTAATTTCTCCCTCTTTCGTTCTAGCTGCTCCTTATTTATACTACCTCTAGAATTGTCCGCGGACCTCGAGAAGAGAGGAACTCCACCAACTGTGCTTGGACCTCCGTCGTCGGATTCTCTCTAATCAACTGCATAGTATCCTTGGACAATGATGCAGGGGGAGGAGTAGGACTACCACCAGGGGGTAAATAGCATAATAGTAGTTGGTGAACGCAGTAGATGGATGCACAAGATCTGACATCATACATACCATTTTCTTCTGCTCCCAAACAATAGCTCTGAGGTGCATATTAACCTCATCAACTAGAGTGGATTGATTTGTCGGACATTTGACCTAAATAGTGTTCAGAAAAATTAATTCTAAAATGGGTGAAATATACAAAATTTCTGATTCAGAGGGATTTTGTGTTTGAATAGTCTAAATAAAAAATTTTAACAAAAAGGAGGTTGATTACATAAACCGTTAAAAAAATTAGCGGAAAACCTTTTCTAACAAAATAAAATGGCCAAAAACATAGAAAATATGAAATATTTTGGCGGAAAACGTGAATGTTAGCCTTCTTTCTTGTTATATTTTTTAATTTATTATATTCTTCCCTATTCATTTAATTTTTTATTAAATTATTTTTTTTAATTAAAATTTTCAATTACACTATTTTTTAATAAAAAATTTATTATTCAGATCATTTATAATATACTAAATTAATTGGTAGAAAACTTTTTTTAATGTGTTTTTTCTTTTTCCGCCACATATTTTGGTGGCAAATGGGTATATATATATATATATATTTATTTTTTATACATTTCCATGAAATATTTTGGCAAAAATTAACAAAGTCAACAAACTTTTTATCCCTATTTGAGAAATATTTTTCAGACAATCCTAAAATGGGACTTTCTGTACATTTTACCCATTTTTTAAATTAATTTTTTTAAACACTCTAAATAGAGATGGCCTGATTTGTCCCTAGGGTGGGCTAAGACATCTTCTCTTGCAATTTAACTACCTCATCCTATAAGAAATTAGAAGTAAATCATTAATAGTTCATTAAAATATTAAGCTTCTTACTGTACTATATCAATTATTATGAATATACTTAAAGTTAATTATAAGATTTACATTTACAGCTCGGGAGTGCTTATCAATTAATATGGTTTCATCACCTTTTTTGGTGTGCATGCCAAGAAAAATATAGTATAGTTGTGGTACTCGGCCTCATTTTTATTGCTAAATTAGAAGAACATTCTATTATTTTTCTAAGCTATAATATGAAATAGAATATAAAGAGTAATTTAGTTTGTACCAGTCGCTCCCAATGCTCCTGTTGGGAGACAGGTTCTCTAGTATGGCAGGTAATTAAAGTGATTCTGAGATGCCATAGTAGATATGCACTTCATCCTTCGCTCACTCATCACACTATCCTTTATATACACTATCTAGCATATATCTAGGTCTTTTACCCAGTTTTTTTCCGTTGTACACTTTCCTTTACACGTTTAAGCTTCCAGCCTGCCCGCACCATAGCCTCAATAGCCTCATCCCAAATAAATGCAAATAATATATATAAGAGAATAAATTGCATAAAGTTAACAAAAATTTCTGTAAAACTTTCCCTATAAATTAGATAATCTCCTGTTAACATATGTCCCAAATCATGTATATACCATAGTGGTCTTAATAAAACATAAACACATCTCAAAATAATTAAAAGTCCAATTCAGACATCCAACACATCAATCTCATTTGCCAATTTAGAAATAAATATAATTATAACTTGTCTGATTTGGACAAGTCCATGAATTTACATTGAGTAAGTGTAATTAGCGTATGATCATTTACGTTAAACTCGGCTCAGTGTAAAATCAACTATATTACATAACTGACCAAAGGATCAGCGAGGGAAAGTGCGTCGCTAATCTCCCATTAATCCATTGCCATCAGTTAATGCCAGCTAATAAGACGTAACAGAAGTTTTATACACCAGAAATTAGAGATAGAAAAATATCGTTGTAAAAATTGTCATTAATCCATCGTTGTAAAAATTAATTAATCGGTAATTAGCGACTGAGAATTTGTCGTGACTAATTTCCACCACTCATCAGCGAATTTCTTACAATGACATAACATGATAATATTATTTTTCATGCATTATTTTACGTGCATGGATTGGACAGAACCAGAGGTAGCTAGCCTAATATTCCTCATCCTTCCTTGGCCCTTGCTCTTGATAATATTATTACATATAAATAAAAATAAGAAAAATAATATATTTATATATCACATCAATGGTCCAGTTCGGCAATTTACTGGGAGCCAAAATCAATGAAACGGTGTTATCTCTTTACCAAAATAAACCTTGTCGTTTTCAATAGCCATAACCGTTAACCCTCTCCGTAGACCCTAGATGTCTCCTTATCAACGTCTACATCATACCATTATGTGCTAAGATGTGGGGTCCATCCTATTAGGTCCACCTCTACGCATCTGTGTACATATATATTTTAGGTTTCAAATAATACCCTTCTCATCAATAATTTTTCAAAGCATAGAAACTCGACTACGCATTACTAATTTAATCGTATTATTATTATTATTAAATTTATTATAATGAGACCCCTTTTGATTCTCTTTCTTTGGCTAATAATGATATATATGTATATAAATATAAAATAATCAGAAAAATCCCTATCAAATTTGGAGCAGCATTAATCTAATTTTATTAACCATGATTTAATTTTCTGAATAAATTATAAATGAAAATTTTTATTCATGTGTAAGTTTGTTAACTTAGCAAGAATAATTTGTTTTTAATCATGTCAGAAACATATAATGGGTTCAATTATTTTCCAGAATTGACTATTTGTGATCAATATTTCTTAAGAGTTTCAAATTTCTTTGTTAAAGAATATTATAGGGTGGGATCAATCAGTTTCCCAGTTTATTTCCGTAATCCGTCACTCTTCTATTAAATTATCTTTATTATGATTATTAGTTTTTTTTATCTGGCAATGGGACATTATGAAAGGTCAGATCTGACGAATCCAAGCATCGAAGGAAGATTAATAAAATGTGGGGGAAAAAAGAGTAAAAGGATTCCAATAATTTAATTAATTAAGTTCAAAAAGAAAATTCAGAAAATGCTCACAGTATTGAAAATGGATGGTAAATCAAAAATATAATTAATATATACACACATATATATATTAACGTTTGGAAAATTAAATAGTAGAAAATTCGAAAAAATTATATAAGAAATAAACTGGATCATTGACATACTTTAAATTCATAACATAACAAGGAAGAAAAAAAATCATCTAAATTCATAGCATAGTATGCTCATTAGCTTCAAGAGTTAGGTCTGCTTGTTCATTTCACATGGTATGTATAGGCATTCCACTAACGGTACATAACACATGGTGTGTATAAATGTAAACAATGAATAATTATTCACTTCCATATAACAAAAAAAAATTATTATTATTTTCAATAATTTTAGTTTTCAAACCCAAAAATGGTCATTAATACATGTAATTACTCATTGCAGCTACGTACAATCCCGTAATAATGATTATTGTTATATATAATACTTATGATGTTTTTCTTAAGAAATATGTAATAAGAAAAAAATATTCGATAATATTAGAATTGTCTTTCAAATTAAAAAATTTTAAATTCAAATTTTAACTATATATATATATATATATATTCAATGCAAATTTAAAATTTTTGATTTGAGTAATCAATAAATCACCATACTTGTAATTTTTCTAGAAATATAATTTAAACAAATCAGTCAGTTAATTAAGTACGTAAATTAATGAATTGGATAATTGTAAGAAGTGGCGAAGTAACGTATGTTTAGGTAATGAGGTGGGTAGTATGGTAAAGTTTGTTAGGCAATTCCAGCACATGAAGCAGGACCTGATCCATCTCGAAAAGCGTTCCGTTTGAATGTGAGAGGAGGTTAATTTACGCTGTGGATGCACAACATCAACACAATCAATAACCGCGTTGAACAATACAGTCAGTAACGACCGTAGAACCATTGCCACGTATTCACCACCAGTTGATCCAACGGCAAAAAATTTACTAAGAAAGTATCTCATTTAATAGGAGTCCGGTGAGATTTCTGACACCTGTCATGTGACTGGGGCTTTATTTTTTATTTTATTTTTGAAAAAAAAAAAGAAAAGAAAAGAAAGTGAATTTTATAGAAAGCCAAAGGCCAAAGCTCTCCCTCCCTCAGCGAGTGAGTCTCAACTCAAAGTCTCAGCATTTGCACTCAGTGTACTCATGGAGTATAATCATTCACGCACCATCAAAAGCACTTATGGTAGTCCCTGGAAACAGTTGGTAGATCTGAACCATTCATATGGTGGGACCATTTTCTTCATCTCTTCTTCTTAAATGTATTTCAATCTCTTTGATCCTTCCATTTTTGGTAAAAAAAAAATTATATTTTTATACGTCTTTGTTTGACAGTTGGAAATTGTTATTTAATATTTAAATTTGTAATAGTTAGTTAAAAATTATTGGTAAATTTATCTATTATCAATTTAAAATTATTATTAAAATATTGAAAGTTAAAAATTTCAATTATTAACCAATTTTTCAATTGTTACTTAACTTCTAACCACGCACCGATATAAACATATAACCATTAAGTCAAACGAGTGTTGGTGATAAATATATATTATTACAAGATTCAAATTTTATTCATTAAAAAAAAAAGTCTAATTGTCTTTCATTTCAAAATTTTACTAATGCTTAATACAATTAGTATTTAGACTCTTTTTTTTAGCAAATGGGCCTAAAGTTATATTTATTTTTTTTTTTACGTTTCTTAAATATTTCAATTATGTTTAAAAAATGAATGCATGTAGATTTCTGAAATAAGTCATTAATTAAAAAAAAACTTTTTTATTGCTGCAGATTAATTTCTTTATTACCAATCAGGTGATCAATCTTTTCATTATTTTCGAGGGTATGAAAAGTAAAATATCTCATATTCGAATGTTTTAAATTACAAAGAGTTGATATCAATTTAGTGAAATATATTAAAAAGGAGGGTTATCCTCTTCTGTGTAGCCTATTTCAATTTATTGGACTTTCATTGTAAAAAAAAATAATAAAAAAAAAACTTAATTTGTTTCTTGGATCATGAAATTAACGGGAAAAGAGATAGTTAATATTAAATATTTGAACACCTCATACATTATAGAAAAATATATATATTCTACTTAGTAGAAATTAATTAATTAAAAAAATAGTTTAGTAGAAATTAATTAATTAAAATAATAGTGCATACAAATAATGCAAACTATGTACGCCTATACATGTATATGATTGGATGAGTGGATCATAAAATTAATTTGGGGAATGGACCTACTACTTAATTATACATATCAAAATGAGGCAGCAACACGCATTGTGATGCGTTTTAGAAAGAATTCACCGCCTCATTTATAAATCATTCTAATTGGAATAAAAAAAATACTTTCATATTAAATATTTTTCATCTTATAAAAATATGTATATTTTAACTTTCGCATAAATTAAGAAAAATATAGTATTTTTCTAATATACTTTCTCATTACTATCAAACGACATATTAAAATTAAATAGCTCATATCAATAAAAATGCACATTAAATACGGACAAATTAATTAGTTTATTGAAAAGAAAAGTAGACTATAATTTAGAATAAGTGAAAAAAAAGTCTATTATTATGAGACAAAGAGAGTAATTAATAATTAAATTTTAGGTATTTAATGTGATATTATTAATTAATATATCATATTTTAAATATTATTATTAATATTAATATGTCTTATTTTCATTAAATTAATTTATAAATAAAATGATAGACTTAATTTATTTAAAAATTTGTCATTGTATGATTATAGAAATCTTAACATTTTATCCCTAAGCTTTGGAGCAGACATTGTTTCATATAAATGGTAAAACTCAAAAATCTAAAAATAATTAAAAAAAAAAAAGCTCACGAACTTTGCAGTAACAAAAGTGCAAAACGCATTTATACTATTTGCATTAAAATATTAATATATTTAGCCACTTGTTCTGCATAAATGCATACTTGTTCGATAGTCTGTTCCCGATATCACCTTTCTTCTTTTCCCTTTTTTTATTTTATTTTTTTATTTTTATTATTATTCTTCTTTTTTCACTTGCATTTTCTTCTCTCCATACTCTTTATCTTCACTGCAAAACTCTGATAAAACTCTTAGTCTAACTCACACTTCTCCTTTATTTTTTCCCATCCCTCTGTCTTCTAGTTTTTCACTCTGTCTTGCAGTTTTTCAGTTCTTTCTCTCACCCTTTAAATACTTGTCTTCTGTTTACTCTTTCCTTTTTTCTCATACAACTAATTCTCTCTCTTAAAAGAGAGTGAATTATATAAGCCAATGGAAATTGACCAATTAAAGTCGGCAGCAACAGAAGATCAGATGGAGATGATGATGATGATGGAAAAGTTCCCGGAGTTCTACACTTGCTATAACGATTTACCCTCCCGCTCTGAATTTCCTGGTGCAAGCAGTAGCAATACTATTATCCCACATTTTATCGATAATAACTCCAACATTGTTACCTCATCTCCTCTTTCAAATCTACCTTCTAATAATAATATCCCATTTACCACTAATAATAACACCCACATCCAAGAAGAATCTCCCCTACCTCATTTCCTAACCAATAATCCACCAGCATGGAAAGGAAGCAGTAGTACTGTAGAAGAATTCCAAACGCCAAATTTAAATTCTTTTTCTACACCGTCACAAAAGAAGAATTCAATGGCGGCAATGAGGGAGATGATTTTTCGAATTGCAGCTATGCAACCAATTCATATAGACCCAGAATCTGTCAAACCACCTAAGCGTAGAAATGTGAAAATATCCAAAGATCCTCAAAGTGTGGCTGCTCGCCATAGAAGGGAAAGAATTAGTGAGAGAATTAGAATTCTTCAAAGACTTGTCCCTGGAGGTACTAAGATGGACACAGCCTCTATGTTAGATGAAGCAATTCACTATGTCAAGTTTTTGAAAACTCAAGTACAGTCATTGGAAAGAGCTCAAGCTAACAGGCCTTCATCTTCTGGGATTGGATTCCCTGTGGCAATGTCCAGTGGGAGTTATCTTGCAAAGGGAAAATCTTACCAGCACTATGGAGATGGTTAAGTAATTAATTAGCTGATTTTCTAGTGAATACTAGTTATATATAAATATTAATATTAGCCTTTGTGGGAGAATTAATGTAAAAAGCCTTTATGCAATTTGCTAGCTATATATTATTATTCTCCCTGCAATATTCAAATTAAAAAAAATATATATATATATATATATATTGAGTTAATTGTATTAGACTGTTTTAATTTATTGCTGATGATAATAAATATTTCAATCAACAGAGATGTCCATTAAACTGTTTAAAGCTTGTAGTTGAATATATATATATATATATATATATATATATATATATATTATTTTTAAATTGATATATTATTCTGTTACATTTTGATGCAAAATATTTTTACGACACAATCTGTTTAAAGAAAATAAATTAATATTTTTATCAAAAACGAATTCAAAAAAATAAATTATAAAAAATAATTAAAATTAATTAATTAAATAAAAAAATTTTAAAAACACTTTTTAACTTTTTAACTCTTAATAGGAATATCAAATACCTCCTAATTTTAATAAGGAAATTGATGACGATATTAAAGAATTTTAATATCACGTTTTGCTTTGCGACTAAGAAAGAGAATAAAAAAATAATAATAAAAAAGAATAATGATGGTGATGATAATAAATGTTAGTGGGACTGTGGGATTGACAGAGTGTGCAAATTATCTTTGTACGCTTACCGAGAAAAATCTGGAAATGTTTTCTTTCGCCACAAGAAATCACATATTTTGTTGCAATAGAAATTGTCACAAATATTCAAAAGTTGTCACATAAAAAATTTGGTGATTATAAAAGTTGTCATTAAATTACGGGTGAATTACACTCGTCATCCTTTAAGTATTTACTAATGCACATCGTCATCCTTCAACTCAATTTCAGCACTTAAAAATCACTGACGTTAATATAACGTGCACTTTAAAGTATCTCAACCCCATATTCCGTTAGTAAGATAACAGAATGTCTACGTGGAGCCCTTAAACCCTTTTAAATTCTTTTTTTTTGCCACATCTGCCTACCCACAGAACCATATCAGCCCACCCACGCGCTATCTCCTTCAACTAAGACTGTTTCTATTTCCTATACATCTATTTCTCTTTCTCACTTGCCATGTACTGATTCTCTCACCATTTTCCAAAGTGCCCATAGGAACTCTTGTATTCCATAGTGTATCTCATTTTGAATCTCATCTTTATCCTTTGATCTTTAATATCCTCAACAATGTCATCCTCGCGTATAGAATATGGACCTCCGATCTGTGAGTGCAGCGAAGAAGCTCCTCTTCGAACCTCGTGGACTGAAGATAATCCGGGGAGGCGTTTTTATGGCTGCAAATTCTATGGGGTAAGTAAAATTTGTACCTTGGTATGTATATGTCCTACGAATGATTGATTGGTGACTTTCTTTTTTTTTTTTTTTTTTTTTTTTTGCAGACCTCTCGCAGGCATTGCAGATTTTTTGCATGGGTTGATCCAGATTACCATGAGCGTGCTAAGAATGTTATCAATGCTCTCTTAAGAAAAATTGACAGGCTGGAGAAGGCGAACAAAGAGTTGGTGAGGAGGAAGAATGTTATGCATTTGGGTAGGGCTTTTGTTTGGGGGATAGCTATTGCCACTGTAGGCATACCTTTATTTGCATCCTTCATGGCCATGAAGAAAAAATGAAGACGGTGATGGGTTTGTGTAGGGTTGAGATGAGTGAACTGTTTAAGATTAATGTTTGTAATTTTATGGTTAGTTTGAGTGTGGTGATGAAAACAAAAATAGTGAACCTTTTGAGACTTTGAGACTTTTATTTGTAATATTTTGGTTAATTAAAATGGAAAAAAAATGCTCACTATCCATTTTAAGCATTCATTTTGTTAAGTTTATTGAAATATATATAATTGACCTCCAAATTAAGGTACAACCAAACATGGAAACTGACTATGGACAATAATATTTTGCATTTACAAAAGGGTATTGTATTGTGAATTTGTTATATAAATTAATTTGGCTAAGTATGTAAACTTGACAAAGCATAATATTAATAGGGATAACATAATTAATTGGTCAAAATTAGCTAAGCATAAACATTCATTTTTAATTACATATTAAAGCAAATGTTTTTGCCATACATTGTATGACACATGATTCTGTTTTGAAACTAAAATACTAAATTAGTATCAATACAGAATCACAAAATGAATAAAAACTGACTAAAGTGTTTGCCATGTACTAAACATGCCACCATTAGGTGTAGCAGCTTTTCCCAAAAAATAAAAACAACTGCCTTGACTTTACATAATGGCACGGTGAAATCTTTATCCTAAATGCACATATGTGCATATGTTTAACAAAATAATCAAAAATTCCTTCCATTCCATGGTGGTTGTTTCCTTCAGTGCCTCACTGTACACTTGTACCTCCACTTGTCTGGCTTAACTGAGTTAAAGTACTTTGTTGTGTTGGTTGTGCACTAGCAAATTGGCTTGGCTGGGACCTAACTTCATTAGTTTGCTGCATCTAAGACAAAGTACATTTTGCATTTAAATTCAACTCACATACACAGTTACTATTAAATGTAATCCAACCAAAATACAATTTTTTGTTGGTAGTGAGTAAATGTACCTCAATGTTTGGAGTATTTTTATTCAATTTGTGTGATCGTTTGTTGTGACCTATTTGTCCACAATGAGTGCACCTAACTTTCATCGTTCCTTTCTTCTGCAGCTTGTTGGCAGATGCAGCTTGATCTATTTCATTCTGCACTTTTTTTCCCTTCAGCTTGTTTGTAGATGCAGCTTGCTCTCTTTCTTCTGCCTCCTTTCTTCTTGCTTTTGGTTTTCTCCCTCTTTTCTTCAAGATAATTGGTGGAGGGGTGATAATGTTTCTTCCATCAGCTTTAGGCCATAAATCAGGCCCATTTGTCGGCTCAATGGTATGGCTGTATACTTTTAAGCCAGCCGTTAAATCCCATCTCCTACAACTGCATGTCTTCTTCTCCAAATCAACTACAAATTGAAGTCCCTTGCCATGCACTTGTATCCTAGGTGATCCAGCAAAAGTAGGGAAATAATCTCCAGATTGGTCTTTGATCTTCTATAGCTTTTTTTGGATTTTAGGGCATAACAGTGTTTGAACCTTTGTCATTTCTTGCTTTTTCTTTGCTATCCTTCTCATCAGTTGGTTCCTAATCATTTCTAACATGGTGATTATGGGTCTTGATCTTGCATCCAAAATATATTTGTTAAAGCACTCACACATATTGTTGAGTAGGATATCACACTTAGCATCTATTTTAAAACAAGCCCTACTCCAATTTTCACAAGGTCTATTTCTCAACCATTCTCCACACTCTATTGATTTCTTTTCAACTTTAGTAAGGCAATCATCTAACCACTTGGGGTAAGTTGCCCTAGCACATGCCCATAATAGGTCTTTATACTCTTTACCTCTAAAAATAGATCTCATGTTGGTCCAGAGGTGCCTAACACACATTCTATGTTAAGAGTTGGGAAACATGTGTGAAATAACATTAACCAAACCCTACAAAGAGAAAATAATCTCTTAGAAAATAATCTTATATGCATTCATATATATTCATACATTATATAAAACAAGAATAAAATCCAGCAATATAAACAAAGATTAGGGGATACCTTTTGTCTATCTGACATAAAGGTCTATTGATTAGAGTTATAGATATGAAGATCTTCCTTTAGGTTGCTCATAAACCAGCCCCAAGTTTCTTTGTTTTCTGTCTTCACCACAGCATAGGCAATAGGATAGATACAGTCATTAGGATCTATACCTACTGCTGCTAGAAGTTGGCACCCATAAATCCCTTTGAGCCAACAGCTATCTAAACACACTATGGGCTTACAACCATCTTTGAACCCCTCCCTCAATGCAGTAAGGCAAAATAAATCCCATCAAATTCACCTTTTTCTTCTTTAAGTTCAACTGTAGAACCAGGATTGGACCTCAGCAACTCTAACTTATAATCATGCAGTTTTCCATACTGTGCAGCTTCATCTCCATTTATTTTTTGAAGGGCCAAATTTCTTGCTCTCCATGCTTTCATTCTCCCTATAGTGAATTTGTAATCCTACTGTACTCTTGCTATAAATGAAGTAATAAGCCAATTGGGGTTATCTCTAATTTCTTCAATGTAATGACTAGCTATCCATTTAGAGGTGAGGTAGAAATTAGAATACACCTTCCCACATGTGTGTTTGAAATTTGCATACTTGATTTGGAAGGTATCATCATTTGGATCCTTCCAATCCTTCTTGGATGCATATAGTCTCCATTTGCATGTTGGGTTCTTACAAAGTGCCTCAACTCTTAATTTGTCATTTTTATGAAACCAAGTCTGAAATCTATTCTTTATGCACCAATTCCTAACTGCTTCCTTCAACTCTTCTCTATTTTTAAAGATCATACCAACAACAAAGCTAGGATCTTCTATATCCCTCACACTATCAAATTCAGCAAACCTAGGCCCATCTTCACCTTCTGAATCTGATTTAGTGTGCAACTCATCACTAGGTGCATAGTCAGATTCATCTTCCTCCTCTTCATTTCCAATATCCATATGGCTTGCTTGTACCTTTTTTCCTGAACCAACAGGTCGTCCCTTGGGTCTTGGATGCGTAGATGGTATATTATTATCTTCATTATGCATGTTCTCATTTAGCCTCTCTGCAAGGTCCTCATCCATATTTGGTAGATCATAATCCTCATCTGTCATATTATCTTCCATCTAGTCAGGTTGTCCTTCAACTTGGGATGGGACGTCCTCCTCATTATGGACTGCTTGTGGTTCAGACTGCATATCCATTGCAGCTGCAGGTATATCTGCTTCATGTAATCCTTCATCTTGTAGATTTCCATAATCAGAAAAATCATATAAAGAGACATGGTCTTTGTTACTAACTGCTTGTGGATCATGATGCATACCCACTTGAGCAACAGGTACATCATCCACTTCAATATCATCTCTGCTTTGCATTCCAATCATTAATCTGTGAGGTGGACAACTCACATACACAGATGAAGTTTCTTTGGGTCTACTTTTACATGATTGAGCTGTGTTTGTGGCAACTTCCTCAACAATCTCCTCTATTACAACTTTGTTTTTACACTGCCCCAAGTTACTTTCTTTTAAAAGTTGCTCCTCACTCAAATGCTCCACATATAGGTCAATCTCACAATAATCAGAGGCATACAATGCCATTTCATAAACATGGGCATCTGTCTCTATTGGTTTCAACCCATCATGGAAATCCTTGGTTGGAAGCCTCCACCAGTACCTCATTAACCCCCTCAATCCTAAATTATGAAGCACATTATCTATAGTTATTCCAGCAATCCTATCAGGATGACAATCCCACATATAGTGTAACTCCCCATTGAAATAACCCCATTCTCCTTTATCTCCATTATAATGCAAATTAATTGTGAAGTGCCCATGTGGATCTGTAAAAATCAGAAAGCATATATCAATGTCACAGTATATAACTCAATAAACCCAATAACAATCTTTATCAACCTCCAACCCCGTTCATGCAACTAACTCCAAAACTCTAAATTATCAGTCATTATCAATTATTTATAGATTTGAAGTGATTCAATGTCAATATTTTTACATACAAATAACAAACCCCAAAACCCTCATGCATAATACACATATCGAAAAAAAATCCTAGAATAGAAGACAAAAAATTTTTCTATGGCAATTCAACCCGACAAAGATAAAAAAAATCAAAACATAAAACATAAAGTATGAATTTTCTTTTCTATTACCTGGATTTTGTGTCCCCATTTCTCAGTCCAGGACCACCACCACCAAGCTTTTGTGTTTTTAACTAACTTTTTGTACTTTTTCCCAAATTTTACAGGAGGCGCCAATATTCCCGCCTCAATTTGCAACTTGATGATTATAAAAGGAAGGATTATAGTGGAATTGAAGTGTATTTGAGATGGAGACAAGGGTGAAAGGGAAAGGTGAAAGAGAGAACCGTGAGAGAGAGAGAGAGAGAGAGAGAGAGAGAGAGTATAGGAAATACAAAGACAGTCTCAGTTGAAGAAGATTAGAGCGCGTGGTGGGCTGACATGGCTAAGAAATATCCATGGATGGGCAGATGTGGCAAAAAAAAATAATTTAAATGGGTTTAGGGGCTCCACGTCAGCATTCTGTTTATCTTACTAACGGAAAATGAATCAAGGTACTTTAAAGCACACTTTATATTAATGTCAGTGATTTTTAAGTGCTGAATTTGAGTTAAGGGATGACAATGTGAATTAATAAATACTTAAGGGACTACGGATGTAATTCACTCTTAAATTGCAGCTAAAAACTTTGTGGCTAAAAATTATTGTGATTTGTGATAATTTTTATTATCATAAATAATATTAAATTTGTGACAATAAATGTATTGTGACATAAAACGTTATTAGTGATAATTATCATCGTGACAAAAGAAATATTAATTATCACTCATATAATTTTATTATCACAAATATATGAATAGGGAAAGTTAATATATGAGTAATCAAAATTAAATATCATGACCATTTTATTTGTTGTCACACAAATGATAATTATTGCTAATATTTATTGTCACAAAAATTAAAAAATTGTCACCTAATTAAGTTTGTAACAAAATTTAATTGTCACATTACTAAGTTCTAAGAATAAAATTGTTATAAAGTTAAATAAGCATGTACACATACCATTATACATGCATTTTAATCTGTACTATACATTCCATTATACATGCATTTTAAGTATACATATCGGAAAAATTAATAGTATTGAGAGACGAACCTTAATTTAGTTTGTGTATATTGATTGATATAATAAAATTAGAAATACTTTATATTATTATTAAAGTGATAGTTTTTAAATATATACAACTTTTAAAAAATACAAAAATTGCTACAAAATGACAAGAACAAACGTACATATGAATTAAGTTACAAAGCTTTACATCATTAAAAAAAAAAAATCTAAATTTAAAGTTATAAGTCACAGATATCCATATTTGTAAACTTACTAGTGATCATGTGCAATCCCATGCCTGAAAAAACAATAATATACTTTAGAATAAAAAATATAATATAGCATTACAAATTTGAAATTTCTAGAGTTCAAACTTATATTAACATCTCCAAATAAACTTATAAAAAAATTCAAATTTATTCTTTGCAGGTTCATCTAAAATTTAATAGAGAATCAATAATATTAGAACTTACCCATTAATGAATCTCACTTAAAACATTGTGTAATTCAACCAAAGCAAAAAAAAATCTTCAATAATGCTTATGTGTTTTTTTCTCCTCTTTACTATTTTTCTTTGGTTTTTAGTAATATTTAATGGCTCAAAGTATATAGATAAATATTAGATAATTCTTAAAGGTAAAATAAATATTATATAGCTAGGATTTGAAAAGTAGCTTATATCATTAAAAAAAAATAAAAAGAAATTAGTAGCAAGAGTTGTGAAGGATTAGCTTTAAGCTACAATAGTATTCAGGTTGATTTAGTTTCTCTTACTTATACCTCTTTGTATTAAAAAATAAAAAAATAAAAAAAAGCTGACAAATGGATAAAAATGAGAAGACGAACCAAATGAAATGGATATAGTGAGGGAAAAAAGTGGCGGCTGAATGTGTTAAGAAATTTAGAATGCGTTAAATAGGTTATAATGATATGTAATATAATATGATGAAATAAATTTATAACATAAATTTATATTAAAAATTTATTTAATTATATTATATTACGTATTATTACGGCTTACTAAATGGTCTCTTGGAGTTTAATTTATTTGGTTAGTAAAAATGAAAAATAAAAATTTTAAAATTAATTCTATTTTTTCACTTTTGTAAATTTTAATAAATTATCTTAAGGAGAAATATATTTTTAATTAAATTGCCTACAAAAAGCAAAAGTTGATCTGTGACTATCATTATCTTTTTAATTTTTTTTTAACTCAACTAAAAAGAAATGTTAATGAGTGAAAATTTAGTGTCAATTTATGAATGTCACGATTTTATTTATTTTATTTGTTAATCTTTTAATTTATCATAAATAATTATCATAACAAATATAGTATCTAAATTTATGAATTACAATTTGTGATGATATATGTTAAATTGTCACTTTTTTCTAAATTTTTATTATAACTTATTTTTATTGTCATTAATATAGTTAATAGTTTAAATTTCATGACAATTTAAAATTCTTGTCACAAATATGATACAAAATTTTTTATGAGAGCTAAAATTTATGACTATTTATATATGTCAAATTGTAACATATTTTTTAAATTTTTATCACAATTTTTTTTATTACTATTAATATAATTAATAATTTAAGTATTACGATAACTTAAAACTATTGTCAAAAATAAACAATTATTACTAATTTACAATCAAAAAATTATCACATAATAAAGATATTTCCAGCAGTGTTTAATAGGTGCATTGCATAAGAATTTCATGTTTTTCTGGTCAATTTGGGGCAACACTTTTTTATTATGAAGCCACAGAAAAAAAAATCATATATTGGATTTGCAAAATATATAATTGCTTCATATTTATCAAATGTAATTAATTCTCACATATTTATCGAATAACATACTTTTCATTATTTTTTTTTTTTTTGTCAAAGTACTTTTCATTAATTGTTCTATTCAAATAATTAATTCCATCAAATAAAAGTTGATGGGATATTTAGGAAGTTTTGTACTTTGCTGGGGAGAATGGTTGATGAAGGCATACAGAGAGAGAAAATCTGAAGTGAATTCTATTTGTATGGGCAAAGAGATTGACCAAAGGAAAAAATAAAGAAATTGGGGACAGCGGGAAGAAGAAGAGAGATGCATGAGAAATTCACGTGAAGGTCTGACAAAGCGGTGGGGTTTTTATTTTATTTTTGTTAGATATTTGGTTTAGCCAATGTGGCAATTGCCTTTTCCTCCCCAAAAATCTGCCTTCATCAACATATTATCAAACCGCAAAATCCAAAAAAAAAAAAAAATTAAAGAAGAGAAAAATAAAATAATTAAATCACTGGAAAAATAAAATTAAATAGAGAAAATCAACAAAAAAAAAATATTGAATGGCAAGTTTTAGCATCAAATATAATATATACTGTAAATTTTATAATATTTGTTACTAAAATTTCTTTTTAATAGATGCATATATTCATATTTTATAAAATTTATATGTTAAAATATATTATTTTATAGACAATATACTATTACATATTTAATTAGAATTTTAATTAAAAAATTTAGATTACAGATGTACTATTTCATTAAATAATTATTTTACGTACGATTTATTTTTAGAAAAAAAATCACATTTAAATTTGAAGTTGAAGATCACATGGCATTAAATTTGGCTGAAGTTAGAGAAATTTTTTTTTAAAACTTATCAAGTTAGAAATCATTTTATATGAATCAGGTTCCAACATATCTATAATGCCTGACAAGCCAAACCCCAAACTTGTCAACTATCTCTACTCGCTGCACTTATTATTTTTTATTTTTAAGTAAACAATGGCCTCCATTTAATTATATTAATATATTTTATAGGAAAAGTCACCACTTCACTTGTTTGTTTTATTTTTTAAGTGCTTATGATAAAAGTTTCAATATTGATATACTTCGAATAAAATATGATATTTCATACATATATTAATTTATATTTTTTAGAACTATTATTATTAATTTTGAATATTAATATGAAAAATAGATATAAATCAAGTTTACTATATGCATGCATCAATTAAATATATATATATATATATATATATATGTATTGGTTTATATAAATTTTAATTGAGATTTATAAAAATATGATTAATAATATGGAAAAAAATTGATAAAGTGATTTACATAAAATTAATTTTTGAAAGAATTATTTGACATATAGTGAAAATTTTGTAAATAACTCTTAAACTCAGCTTATATTAAATAAATGTATATTTATTCTTTGTTAATTATGAGTCAAGGCTGATAAGTTGGTGGGCTGGGCTTAGAAAGATTGGATGATCAACTTGGTTTTTTTATATTATTACATTGGCCCATATTGGAGTATTCGTCAATTCCCCGCTAATTAGGTGTTTTCAAGTTTTAATCCATTACTATGATTATAGTAAGTGCTATATATATATATATATATATGTTGAAACTTGAAGTAAAATTGTCTGGGATAAAAAGAAATACGAGTCTAATTAGTATCATTCTATATAGATAGCTATAGATGAAATTTGAATAAAAAAATTATCAGAATGAATGAATTTAAATTGAAGAGCTTGTTTGGTATAAACGATATATTAATATTTTACCAAATTTATCTTTGAATATAGATGAAAATTTATTTAAAATATAAAATTTAAATTTATAGACTTGATAGCATTAATTAATTGGAGGGAGATAGGAGACTCAACCTATATATATTGTATTGTAAACATAGTCCCATTAATGAGCCAACATTTAGTGAATGTATTAATATTGAGGGAAATAAAAAAGGAAAGGGAGTGGGAGAGTGTTTTTGGGTGGTTACTGTGTTGGAGAAAACAGAGAAAGGATAGGGTTGGTTGAGGCAAGGCATGTCTTTGCCTCCCAACGCAGAGAAGTGATTATGTCTACTCTTAAGGATCATGCCTCAACTTAACCCATTTATTCCTCCTTACGTTCAATCTAGGAGAAATAAAACAAATACTATCAAATTAATTAAAGCGAAGGATTATGCACGAATAAATCTTATATATACATATGCATATATATAAAAGAATACGAAATATGAAAAGGAGAGAAAAATAATATATATGAAATATGATATGGTTAAATAAGCCATCAGAGAACCCATGTGAAGCTTCCCACTAAGGTCCCAACATCCAAATATTGAGGGATTTCTGCTATATAGATTGGAGTTTGCTTCTTGTCTTATAAATTAAGGGCATACACCTTTTACTGCACTGTATTTTCTCAGAAATGATCATCAATGCTCTGCGTATAAGAGACGAATTTGGTATCGTATCTAGTCATTCTGCCACATATTATTTTACTAACAAAAAAGAACTAGCCACGTTGATTTAAATAATTTGATTAATAAAAAAAAAGAGACCGTATGTACATTTCTTTTTTTTTTCAGTATTGATTATTAGGAAGGGCATATATTATCAGTATTTTTTTTTCATCTTAATTATTATTATTATTTCTTTAGTACATTTGATTTTAAATAAAACTTGTATTTAGACTTCTCAATTTTGAAAAGGATTTGAGTATATTGAAACAAAAGTTCATTGATTCATATTATTAATTATTAGTGATTTTAAAATTTTAATCCCATATTGTAAAAATGAATTTCACACTTATTAAATTAAAATATTAATTTTGTGGTTAATGCTTAGAGTGTAATTTAATTTATCTTTTATTTGAGTGGAGAAGTTGATAGGAGGCAATAATATAAATGAGAAAGAAATGAGAAAACAAGATGTGGAGTGATGGGAGGAAGCAGCCAAAAATGAGTGAATGATTAAAAACAAGACATTGAAATATGTTGGTTGGTTGGATTGGATTTTAGGGTGGGGGCCTTCAAAACAATCTAATCTTTTGTTAGGCCAATATTCTTTCAATTCATAACATATAATATATATTTTCCAATTTGATGGATTAGATTTTTGTTGGCTTGGGTCTCTACAACAAACACACTCAATTTCTAATCTTTTTAGCCATATATATATATATATATATATTCTTCTTTATCATCTTGTCTCATTTGCAAGGTGGGATGTATACTTTTTTTCAAACAAATCATTGAAACTCTTCGCAATTCTGTGTATAGAGACAGCCCTAGCTATGAGAATAAATAAGTCAATACTCACTGGTAAATTCCAAGTAATCGAAATATATATAGCATCGAAAATTGCCTTTGCATCATTTATTTCTTTTTCCTTTTCTTTTTATAATATGCGTATTTAACTTATTGTTAGTTCCCTTTTCTTGACTTTTTAATAAGTATAATTTTTTTTTTTTATAAATGATTTCTTTATTTATTTTCTAAATTATCACATCATTACATCTCTAACTAATTATTACGTTAATTTTTTAGAAAATTATTGACTATATTAGATGCATTAAAATATAGAGCATATTATATTCATAGATATATAATTCATATAAATATATATAAAAAACACACATATATATATATATATATATGAAGGTGTATTAATTACTCAATAATAATTTACTTAATTTTGAAATGCATATCTAAATTGTCAACGAATAAGATTTATTAAATCCTATGACGTGTTTGGCACCTTCATTTAATTGTTTTGTTTGGGCCACAAAATGAAAAAGGGTTTTAAAATGGATTGGCATACACAGCTCATTCATTGAACATGGACTCAACAAATCCAGGCTGGGCTAATCCTTACTGGAGACTGAAGAGGGTTGCTATAGAAGCCCAAATTTAACTAACACCGATGGCCCAAAACCAATTCTCGTTGTCCTTTTTGATTATGACTATTTTAAAATGTTTTGTTGCACCAAAATTAATTTTCATCGTTATTTTTACAACCAGCCTCGTACCCACTAGTATATATAATTAATTCAATATCATTAATTTAAGTAATCTAAAATCAATTATAATTATGCCATTATTTATTAATTTTTAAGTAATTTAAACTCAATATGAATAAAATTTCCAATACTTAATATAAAATTAAAATTACCCAAAAATTTTAAAAAATTATTTAATTATAATAATATTCGAATGTTTATATATATATTCAACCATTTTTTTTCTTACATTAAAATAATGTATCGCAATTGATAATTCAATATAATATACATCTAACAAAAAAAAAAAAAATTAAAAGATGAGAATATGAGAGTCTTATTAATTAAGATAGATGGAAAACATAAAATTTACTCAGTATAAATAAATCATTTTAGATAAAATGAGTTCATTAAATAGATAAAATATGTTCCAATCTAAATTAAAAAGAACAAAATTATTCGTATAGAGAAAAGTGTAGACCAATATTTAAAAATTTTATGTTTTTTTCTCCCATTTTCTCATAAGGCAAAATCACACAAATTCCAACAAAAATTGGATTAGCTTAATTGCCTCATTCCAAAAATCTACTAATTGCAATATGATTCTCCTTATTGCATCTAAAAGCCAAAGTTAAAAGGACAAAAACACACACATTGTCCAACAATTGATTTGTTTGAGTTTGGGGGCTATTATTAATGATTGTATTAGTCTTAGAGAGAATTGTGATTACTCTTTTACTCATGTTCTAGCAAGATTGGCTCATTTCTAAGCTCGTCTCTATATTTTGTTTACTTTTTCTCTAAAATTAGAGAAGTATCTTGCTCTTAATTTGGTTGATTAATAAAATTTTTACCTTTTCATAAAAAAAAAAAAGAAAAAAACACACACACAGTTAAAAAAAAAAATTGATAAAAGCCATAATTACATGATGCAAATGGGTAAAATTAATTTACATAATTGTTGATGATAACTTGCGTAATTTAAATTATTTCCAAAAAAAAAAAAAACTTGCATAATTTAATTGAGATAAAAATTTTGTCTTTTACACCTAAAAAAAATTTTAAAAATAATAAATTAGTTTAAGATTATTAATAAAAAATAAAATTCAATGGCTTCAAACCTACGACAAAAGGTTAGGGAGAAAAAAAAAGAACAATTCAAAAAAATTATAAACGTATAAAAAAAATTATGTATTAATATTGGTATTGAAGTATAGAACGAAAGCTTCAAAAAATCAGAAGAAAAAAAATGGTTGCTTACCTTTTTTTTAAAAAAAACTTAGAAAAAAAAAAATAGCCATAAACTTATCAAAAATCATACCTTGATATTACTGGCATTGATGTCGAAGTAGGCTGATAAATATGAAAATCAAACACATGAAAAAAAAAAAAAAAAAAAAGGTTTTAAAACCTACAACAAAAGTTAAATAAATAAATAAAAGCATAAATATATATAAAATCATACATAAGCATCATTGATAGTGATCAGATACGCTGTGAATATGAAGATTTAAATAGAGTTTGATTCAACTTTTGAAATTTTTAGGGAAGTCGGTTAACAAATTAATTAATTTAAAAAAAAAAATGGTTTAACTTTTTTTTTTTTTTCCCGTGAACTATAGGAATAGATTATCATTAAAACCTCAAAGAAGTGATAAAGGCACTTAACATGTTAATTAGCAAAGTATTAAAGTTCAAATAGATTATTATGTACTTAATTTTTCAATGATAATGATAAAGAAGCATACTTTTTTAATTGATTTAAGAATAACAAAATAACTCTTTTTTTTTTTTTTTATTGATATCATTTTAAAATATAAAATAATTAATTACTATGAACTAAAATTTAGATTTCCAGATTGATTAGCTCAATTATATTTCAATTTTGTAATTCCCTTTTATTTGAAAATTATAAAAAATTGATGATAGTTTCTTGTTTTATTAGAGTCTCTCCCGAAACTGTATTTTACAATTATTTTCTCTCGTTAATTAATTCTAACCATTTTTCTAAAATATTGCCTCTCTGCTTTAAGAGTATAATATACTCCGTATATAGATATGGACTAATTAATAAAATTTACTTAAATTTTAATACATGGCGTGAATTATTTGAGGTCTCTTTTTATAGTTACGCAAGTTGGTTGAGAATTACTATTCCTAACCAATTTAAAAAAAAAAAAAATGAAATAAAGTGCCTTACATGATGATCCAAAAATCCCATTAAAAATGGACCAATTTAAACTAGTGTCTTAGTCTAATGGTAATGTGAGATTATTTTAATAATAATTATTAAATTCTTTCTCTTCAATATTAAAAAAAAAAAATGAACATGTAATTGACTAAAAAATAATATATCATTATCAATACTATATATAAATATATGGTAAGGGGGGATAAAAAGTATATTTATTTATGTACTCTTTATTATACTCTTATTAATTATATATTTAGTTTGAGAGTAATATAGTCTTTAACTTTATTTATTAATATTATTTTATTTTTTAAGATTTTAATAAATTTTTATTTCTTAGTTTTATGATGTTTATAAATGTATAGTCTTTATTATAGTATATTTTATATTATGTTCTATTAGGATTTATAATACAGCACGTTGTGTATTATAAATGTATTAGGATTTATAATATAGTACGTGGTATATTTTAAATTGTTTTGAAAATTCTAATTAGTTTTGGATATTAAAATTATTAATTCTAATAGAATTCTATTTTTTTATGTCAATTATATTTTTCTTTCCTATTAATATTACATTAAATTTGCTCCATATAAATATATATAGTTATTGTCTTCATTAATTTAATTCATAAATTTTTATTCCCATTAGTTTTATTATTATTAGCTTTTTAAGTTGTTATGACAAACAATTTAAAAAATCAAACAATCGATATCCTTAAATTTTATGAAGCGGAATTGAGTATTAAACTTATGGTTTTATAAGTGGGTTCTATAAAAATATTCAGTAATAGTGGTGTTCAATTAAAACGATTAGTTTTGGTTGATATTAAGGTTAGTATATTTAATTTTTTTTCTATTTAATATTAAGGTTAGCATAAAAAGTAAATTAAATGAGTATATTTAATCTAAAATTTTATCTATCTTTCATTATTTTATTATATGCAGTAGCCTTTGTTCTAAAGTGGCTAAGCAATTTGTCTTTGCGTACACATATTTTTAATTTTATTATGTTTATATATGTATAATAGTTAAATTTGTAATTAATACTTAAATTTAAGTATATAATAATTTATTAGTAAAGGAAGCACACAGTTTTAATTAGTATGTTTATATATGTATAGTCATTTAATTTTCTTGCATACATTATTTGTTTATCTAACAAAAACAATTAATTATTTTACAAGGTATCAAAATTTGTGCTATAATATAAAAAGATGCAATAGAAATATTAAATTTTGATTTGGGAAAAACCTATACTATTACTAATGGGTCAGTTAAAAAAGTTAATCCTAATTTTTCAAATGTTCATGAGCAAAAATAATCGTATCTTAATACATACACAATATTGAAAAAAGATAAGACAAGTATACCTAAAAAAAATTGTTTATTATAATTTTAAATCATATTCTGAAGTTCAAGAATATGTTAAAGAAAATGAATAAATGAATTCATAAGTAAGTTTTATTATAATTTTCTAATAAGTTTTATTATAATTTTCTAATCTTATTTATTTTATTATTATTATGTTGCCTAATTATTAACTTTAATAATGCTATTTTATTTTTTAATTATACAATTTTTTTAGGTGTTGTAGTTTATGTCAAACCAACTTTTTGTCTCAAAGAAAAGAAAAAGAAAATAACAATCATGATAGGAAAGTAATAAAATAAAAATTTTATTTTTTTTTATTTACTTATATTGTTCTTATTTCTTTTAATATATATATATATATATATATATATATATATATATATATATATATATATATATATATATATATATATATATATATATATATATATATATATATATATATATATTAAATTATATATTAGAAAAATTATTTTTGATTCTATGGGAAGCTATAGCAGAAAATGAAATTGCACTGATGGAAAACTCATTTAACAATAAAAATCAAAATCCCACCATTACATTATCAAATATTAAAGTTTCTATTTATAATGGTATTTTTTTCAACAAAAAAAATCAATTTGTTTATAATTTTATAAGCACTTAACGTAAATTTACTTTTTTTTTTTTTTACTATGGATGATCTTCAATTGTCAATATTGAAAATTAGTACTATTCAAATTAATCCAAATATACTATAAGTTGATGAGCTATGAGATTAGTTAGTATATTATTTTTAAATTTTATATTTAATAATTTTGGAAACTTAATGTTTATTTATAAAAATACTAATGTGATTATAAATTATAAGAATACCAGTTATGATGATATTATGTTAAATGATGACAAAAAGTGTTTGCAATTAAATATAAAAAGATTTAGATAAGCACCAAAAATGAATATAAAAAAAGCAAAAAGAAAAGTATTTCAAGTAAGTAACTAAATTATATATAGATAAATACTTGAATTTGTTATATTTATATAGTAATATTTTTTAAAAAAATTTGTAGAGTCTTGAATATTCTTTTAGAGCAAAATTGAAAATATTGAAAACAAACATATAACTTAGTATGAATTTTGCATAAAATACACAACTAAAGTTTATTCCATCGGATTGAAAGCAAAACAAAGATGCAAAAATTGTTGTAATAATGATGCTAAATATATTAATAAGTATTAGCTTTTACATTAATTATATAATAATTTATTAAAATATTTGACATTAATTATATAATGTTCTATTACATATATGTTTAGATATTGATTATTATTATTGTTATTTTATGTCATAGATATATGTTAAAATTATGAGTATTTGATGCAGATACGAATATTCATATAATTCTATATGAAAATATTCAAAAATTATTAAAGATAATTTAATAATTAAATTATATAAATATTGTCAAATAATAATATTAAAAATCGACAAATAATAACTTATAATGAGTGATAATGAAAATTAACGTGCGATGCACATTAAAATAAATCTAATATTACAAAGTCAATCATAAAAAGTTAATTAATAATTGAGAAAATAAATGATAACATTCGAAATATTACATATAAATTGATAATTAATATGATGTGATCACTATATATGTATATAGTACGTATAATATATACATTCTTATTATAAACAAATTTAAAAACTCTCACATTTATTCACCTTAATTTATATCGTTATGTAGGAGCTAAACACAGTCAACAACTATTTCTCTTTGCTCATTAAAGGTTATAGTGAATTTAACCTAGCTTATATATTGTGGATCGAATTTCAAATATCAATTTAAGAAAAAAAAATAGTCAAATAAATGAGTTAAACCTTTAAAAATTTCAATGTTTTTCAAATCTAAACTTGACCCGAAACAAATCATACATGGAGTTGACTAAGAGTTTCATCATCCTAATTTTAGATGTGCTTTGCACTCCCAATAGGACTTCTCTGAAATTTCTGTTTTTGCACTTCTCCTTAAATATGCATGTCAAAAAAAAAAAAAAAGAGAGAAATTAATGAATAATCATGAAGGTATTTGGCAGACAACATATTTAATACTACTCATTCAGATAAACGGGGGTTAACTACGTATATTGGGAATTGTTCATCTTTCAAGATAATGAATTATTATTACTACTTTTTGGCTAATGATATTTACTAATTAAAAGTACCATTAATTCTTTATTGTTTTTTAAATGTAAATATAATTCTCTTATCTTTTTAAATAAAGTAATGTAAAAAAGTGAAATTATTAGTAAAGGCTAACCCAAAGAACTGATTTTTTCTTTATCTTTATCTTTTTTTTTTTTTTTTTTGATTGAGAGACCAACCCAACAAGGGAACAACTAATCAGAGTTGGAAGAGTTCAAAAAAAAAAGAATTGATTTCCCTAAAGAAAATGATTTGGTTCCAAAGTCAAAAATTTAATTAATTGTGGAAACAACTTTTCCTGAACAGGACAAATTACAATTGCCGCATGCTGAGCCAACGACCCATGGCTTTGGCAAAAAAAAAAAAAGACCCATGGCAAAAGCTATACTCTTATTCTTAATTTGGCTCTTTTATTTATTTTTCCTTCCAATCTAGGGCTGCCATTGTTTTTTTAAAATGATACATACATGTGTATTCAAAATATAATGATAAAAAATAAACTTAAACAAGTACTATACTACATGCGAATCCCAAATTAATTAAACTCTCCAAACCACAAGAAAATAAAAAACTCATAAAAAATAATTTAAATGAGATAAAATTAATTGTAAGGTAAGTAATTATTACTATCAAAGTAGAGATGAGACCCAAAATAAATAAATACTAAAAAAAAAATAAAAAGGAATAGGAAGAAAGGTAAGAAGTGGGAATGTACCGGTAATTTCATTTGTATTCAAAAAGAGTTGTTTATGTTAATAATATAAAAGAAGGAGATCTTCAAAGCATTCAAACAATGATATATATATATATATGTACACACTGCTTGATTATGACTACAGAATTAATAATTAATGGTCTGAATCACACTTATATTAATTAATGGTGCTACATATAGAAGATAAGGATGATGATGCTTAGACCTTTAAATCAAATTTATTAATATACAAAATATTCTGAAAGTGGCAACACTCTTCACTTAATTCAATTCTTTGAAACTCACCATTTGTTTAATTACTCTCTTTGGATCCCCTGACATTAATATTAGTTAACCTAAGTCATGTATAAAGGCATGATTTGGCACTGATGTTATATATATATATATATATATATAAAAGAAATAAATTAAGAGGCGCGCTCATCTCATTTTTCTAATTAATTAATTAAAAAAATATATAAGATGAAAATACCCCACCACTGAAAGGCCACTAAAATGATTCTTGAATTATCTACGCGGCTACACCTACCTCTAATTTTTATTTTTTTTTTTACATAAATTTAGTTTTGACTTAGTTTAAACATAGACATAATAGTTATAGAGATGATAGACTTTAATAGAATTGAATCGAAACTTGATTGATTCTAATTTAGATAAAAAGAACATTTCTTAGCTGGCCCTCTTTTCCAAGATAAGACATCAGAGAAAAAAAAATTAAAATACTAGTTTTGCAAGAGAAGTAAAGTATATGAACAGCAAAACGTACCATTTGTTCATTGCGTGAAAAGTCATGGATGGTAGTGAAAACTTTTGTGAAGATAGTAACTTGTTGCTTGATCCAAAGGAAGCAACTTCGTTGGATCTGATTCGTCTCTTATTTTCCTCTGACATAAAGAGTAGAAGATTTGTTCACTGCCCTGAAGAACAAAGGCTCGTACAATTTAATCATCGATGGCTCATTTTCATCTCTGTTCTTGCTCAGAAGATACTTCTCTATTACCAAAATCCCTTAGCTCGAATAGGCCATGCAATAGAGACATGGTTAAATCTTGTCACCATCAATGGCGGATTTTTCATGCTCTTGCTCAAATTTTTACTAGGTACGTATATATCTTCCTTTCTTTCCTTTAATTAAGTGTTAATTAATTATGATTATGGAGGGTTTAAAATGCAGGGAAAGTGGTGTGGCCGAATAGATTATCGGCGAGTTTCAGATCAGTGGTGGGAAATCTTGACAAGAGAGTAGAAATAGAAAATAGTACAAGAAGTGATCACACAAAATATAGATCAGCTCTAGCTCTGATGGCGGCTAAATTGTCATACGAGAACGAAGCCTTCATTAAATCGATTGTCAAATATCGCTGGAATGTATGTACTCTTTCACTTGATTGTATTACATATCTTACATTATAGTTACTAAACGTATTCTTATATTATCCATAAACACATTATTAAACTCTATTTAATTATGACTAATATCATGATTAGAATTACACATTAAAAAAAAAATGAAAATACCCTTTCTTTTGTTTAGAAAAGAAAAAAAAATGTAAAATCTAGCTTACACTTGTTCATATATAATCACTGGAATAATGATGAATTTCCCCCTTTTTTTTTTTTTTTGGGTGCAGATGGAATTCTTGGGTTTTCACAATTTTTGGAATGGTAAGAATTAACAACCCAGAATTTTTATATTTTAACAATTGAGATTCAAATCTTAACGCTTACTTTTTAGATATATAGCCTAGTTTTTATTTTTATCACTAAATCAAAAAGATTAGTTTCATATGAAAAATTTATTTTGTAACAGCTGCATATTTTTTTAAAAATACCATTTATATTTTTCAATTTAAAATTAACAATTATAATTAAAAATTTAAAACGTCGTAATTTTAGAAAATTCTAACCCAATTATAATAGCAAGTTTGACTTGCGTGCCTCGTACAACCTGCTTTAATTAGTCGAATAACATATAATTAATAATGAAATGAATAAGACGAATTACCAAACAAAGCCAAAATTGCCTAATTCTATTTCTTGTACGCAAAATTACCTCAAAGGTTTTACTAATATTTCAGTGTAGAGTGTCCCAGATAACTATTTAAAATAATAATAATAATAAATATGAAAATGATTGGTAAACCTTCCCATTTTTTAAACTTTACTGAAAAAGAAAAAAAGAAATAGACATTATAATGTTAATGCCTTAATACATTTATTTCATAATTAATAAGAAAGTACATAATTAGTCATTAAATAATCTGTTATCTATGTAACTTGCTAATTATAATTTGAATATATACAATTTAAAATATCAATACTTAAACCATTGTTGAAAGCAACTTATTAAATATTCTCTTGCAAAAACTGCATCCTGTCTCTTTAATTTGATCAAGGCATGCCCCAGTTGATAAAAGTCAGACAAATAATAATGAACACAGTGTTTTAAAATTAATTACGTGCCTTGGTACATACCCCAGCTAGAAAGATGAATTAAAAATTATTATTACTTGTACAGAAAAGAGTACAAGAAACAAATACAAAAAATGGCATCTTTAATGGTGTTTTTTTTAAAGAGTTTAAAGAGTATTTTTAATATAAATAAAAAAATACAATAATTTATTATATTAAATATGAAAAGTATAATTTTTTTTAAATGCAATAGACTTTTTGATTAAATAAATAAAAAAATTTATAAATAGTAATAGTGAGAGAATTAATATACAACATAGTATATAGAAAACTACAAAATTTATTATTAAACTTAAAATGAAGAGTGAAATTGGTTCTTTAAATACGGAGAAATAAATTTATCTTAAAATTAAATAATAAAAAGCCTATTAAACTCTTATTTTCTATTATTGACTATTTATTACAAAAAGTTTAAGGCATAAAAAGTACTTTTTAGATATACTTTAATAATATTTTTTATTTTGAAAAGCGTCTTTTGCATAAATAAAAAATATCTTAATATCAATTTTTAAATAAGAAAAAAATGTACATTTTTTTTTTAAAGTCTATAGATTATTTGAATTTAATTTTTCATTTTACTTTTTTTATAAAATATTAATGATTTTAATTTTTTCCCTCCCCATTTTACAATATTTCTCTCTTTTTATTTTATACAAAAATTAATAAATAGTATGCATAGAAAGTTATAAAATTTAAAATAAAATTTACTCTCTATTTTAAATTTAAACAATAAAAATCTATTAAAATTTTAGTTTATTTATTAACTTTTTATTAGAAAGAGTTCATAGTATAGAAGGGGGCCATTCAAAATGCTCTAAAATTGCTTCTTTTTTTTTTTTTTTAATTTTAAAATGTAGTTTTGCTTTGATTGATAAGCCAAAACAGCTTTTTTTTTTTTAAAAAAAAAAAAGCATATTTTGCATTGACAACTGTCAAGGTGAAGTAATTAAGCACCGACCAAGTAGTGCGACAACGACGCTCTTACCTTCTTTTTTTTTTTTTTTTGGCCACAAGACGCTCTTACTTTTTACATATAGTTTAATTTTACATATAAAATCAAATTTTTAAGTCATTGTTATATTGAACTTTTATTTAGCTGTGCTCCAATGGGTATTTTAATGGTGAATGTATATATGACTTAGACAATAAATTTAAATTTAATTCTCCATCTTATTTTAAAAAAAAAAAAAACTTTTATTTAGCTATTTTTTTTCACATTCATTTATTTTTTTATTTTCATCAAACTACACCTCAAAATTGTCTTATATCTAAATTGAAATATATATTTACTATAATATTAAATTTATTGATTATTATGATAAAATTTCAATAAATTCGCAATTTGGATTGATGATAAAAAAAATTATTATTCGAAAATATATATTCTAAATGCTTGACAGAGTACCAGAGGCTACTCTCAACGCGAGCCTTCATGTTCCAAGATACAGTGACAGACCCAAACATAATAGTGGTGGCATTTAGAGGAACCGACCCATTTGATGCATATGGATGGTCCACAGATGTTGATTTCTCTTGGTATGAACTTAAAGGGATTGGAAAAATCCATCGTGGCTTTATGAATGCTCTAGGCCTACAAAAGAATGGCTGGCCTAATGAAATTGAATCAGACACTGACAAATTATATGCCTATTACGATATCAAAAGAGTGCTAATGGATATATTGAAAAAGAATAGGAATGCTAAATTTATAGTGACAGGGCATAGCTTAGGTGGGGCATTGGCAATATTGTTTGTGGGTGTGTTAGCTATGCATAAAGAGGCTTGGTTATTGGATAGAATGGAAGGAGTTTACACATTTGGGCAGCCAAGAGTTGGGGATAGCCAATTTGGTAAGTTCATGGAAGATAAATTGAAAGAGTATGATGTGAGATATTTGAGGTATGTTTATTGCAATGATATGGTGCCTAGGTTGCCTTATGATAATTCTACTCTCTTGTATAAGCACTTTGGCCCTTGCCTCTACTACAATAGCTGCTATCAAGGGAAGGTCAGTTCTCTCTCAATATTATTTTTTATTGATTCCTCATTAGAAACAACTTAATAAAATCATTTTCTAAGATCATAGTATTTTTTTTTTTTTATATCGAAAATTCTTGAAAAAAAAAAAAAAACTATTTATGTATCCCCAGAGTCGAAACTACCTTAGTTGTTAAGGGGTCATTTTTCCCAAAAAAATTTTACTTATATTATATTATATATGTATATATACACAAGAACGAAAGTTGGCCAGGAATTGAGGGCTTCAACTTTTAAAATTTTTAAAATATTTTACTTATATATTTTAAAAAATTTTCATTTTGCCTCCTCAATTTTTAAAATTTTATCTATATACTTTAAATATCTTTTAGTTTGACGCCCCAAACTTGAAAATTTTTTAATTTTTTCTACATAATTTCGAAATCTTTTTTAAAATTTCTCCCTAGGTTTTGGATTTTTTTTGTTTATTTCTGGATCATCAACTTTCAAAATTTTTAAATTTTTATCCATGTATTTTAAATTTTTTATTTTTGTCCTTCTCAACTTTAGAAAATATTTTTTCGCCCCTCCTCTTTTGAACTTATGGATAGGTCCCTGTAAATACTATATACTGCCCCCTTAAAATAAGAAATAGCCTCTTTTATTGAAAAAAAAATTTAAATTTATGATTTTGCATATCCATCAGAAAAATATTGAAAATTAAATTGTTTGTTTGTATATATTTATATATTGCATATATGCATAATTAATATATTAATGATTAATAAAAATTAAATATAACAATATACTAATTTATATGATTATAAAGTTGTTATAAAAAAAAAATTTTTTTTTTGGCCTCTTCTTCTTGATTTTCTAGTTCCAACCGTGTGTATTCTTAACCTTCTGCATTATAAGACAGGTACTTAAACTATTAGACTATATAAAAGAATAACCCACTAGCAAATCCAACATATTTTGATCATTCATTGAACAATTATAAAATTCCTATGGAATGACATTTTAAACACAGTGTAGGTAGGTAAGCTGATTATCTATATGTATCTAATGCATGAGCGGGATACAGGTTTTGTTAGAAGAGCCAAACAAGAACTACTTCAATTTGTTATGGGCCATACCCAAGAACATCAATGCTATTTGGGAGCTGATTAGGAGTTTTATCATGCCTTGGGTGAAAGGCCGGAACTACAGAGAAGGCTGGTTTATGACAGTGTTCAGGATAATAGGATTGTTAATTCCAGGATTATCAGCTCATACTCCTCAAGATTATGACAATTCTACCCGATTAGGATCAATGCCTCAACAGGAGCTGCGCCAAGATTAATAACAATTGAGATCCTGAATGCTACGGATTATAATTATCTGCGTACATATATATATATATTACACAGCAATTGGCTGTAAAGTTTATCAATTTCCACTGACAAAAAATTGATTTTCAAAGGGATTTAACTTGTAGGAAATTTGCACTTTAGTCTGTCATTAGTATAATTTTTCTCTTGGTTTTAAAATCTTTTTATTCTCGCGCGCATTTTGCTTCAGCCTGTAGAATCTTGTAGGCTCATTCAAGACAATGCCGTTGGAAATAAAACTATCTTCAAGCATTAAATATGCAAGTGTGCAATGAGCGATTGATTCAGTGATAATCCATTTATCTCTAGTATACATAAGCAAATGTATTATTATTATTATTATTATTTTACTTGTTGACTTTAGGCATTTTGACTATAAATTTCAAATCCCACATCGGTAAGATGTGGGAAATGGAAGTTTTGTTTAGGTTATAAAAGGAGCTTCCATTTTCTTTTGTAAATTATCTCACAATTGTCTTCCTTCCTATTTAGACAATTTGTATTTTTTCTCTCTTTTTTGTAATATTTCTTCAATTAGTGAAATATTATTTTGATAGTGTCCGAGGACGTAGGCAAAATTGGCCGAACCTCGTTAAATTTCTAGTGTTCTTTTTATGTTATTTTGTGTCTATTTAATAACTATTGTCGGGTATAGTTGTGGTGAATTATTGTGCTATTAAAATTACTTGTATTGGTTAAATTATGTTTAGGAAAGTGGTTTTTAAGTTGGACTGTTGTGACCTCACCACTTACCTGGGAATTTTTTCTTTGGGTGATTTTTAATTCAATCGTTCACACTCTAGTCACCTGGATAATAGTTCTCAAGGTGAATTTTATTGTTATTGGTGGAAATTAACCCGAATTCCACAACAATTGGTATCAGAGCTCTTGGTTTATTTAAGTATGCTCTGTGGTTGCGGTTTAGACTGATCTTCCACATCAGAAAAAATTTCCCTGGGCTAATTGGTATTCCGCATTAACAGCTATTAAATAGAATTTGCAGCAGAAATGGCAGATAGTATAAAAGCATCCACATCTTCATCATCGTCAATTTTGGCAAGAACTACTATAACAAATGCCAGATTTGCAGTGAAAATTTTTGATGGCACCGGTCATTTCGGCATATGGCAAAGTGAGGTTCTAGATGCTCTTTTTCAGCAAGGTCTAGATATTGCCATTGAAAAAAAGAAACCAGAGGAAGTTGAGGAGAAAGAATGGAAGACTATTAATAGATTGGCATGTGGTACAATTCGATCATGTCTTTCTAAAGAGCAGAAATATGCATTTTCGAAAGAAATTTCTGCAAATAAATTGTGGAAGGCACTGGAGGAGAAGTTCTTAAAGAAAAGTAGTCAGAACAAGCTCTATATGAAGAAGAGATTGTTCTGCTTTAATTATGTACCCGGTACCACTATGAATGATCACATTACCAGCTTTAATCAGCTGGTGACTGATTTGATGAATATGGATGTGACTTTTAATGATGAAGATCTGGCTCTGATGTTGGTGGGATCGCTTCCTGATGAGTTTGAGTACCTTGAAACTACTCTATTTCATGGGAAGGTTGCTGTGTCTCTCAGTGAAGTAACTGCTGCCTTGTATAGTTATGAATTGAGAAAGAAAGAAAAGCAAGAAAATACAAGTGTAGAAGCTGAAGCTCTTGTTGTTAGAGGCCGTTTGCAGAGCCAGAATAAAGGAAGGAGAGGGAGATCAAAGTCAAAATCCAAACTGAGTAAAGATGAATGTGCCTTTTGTCGAGGAAAGGGGCACTGGAAGAAAGATTGTCCCAAGCTAAAAAATAAAGGCAAGTCTGAAAAGGGAAAGGCTGTCTCAGAGTCAAATGTAGCTGAGTATGATGAAGCAGATTCAGACTTTTCATGTGCTACTACACCATCAACCAGTAGTTCTAGCTCATGGTTGCTATATTCAGCTTGTAGCCACCATATGACCCCAAATAGAGAATGGTTCTTTGATTTTAAAGAACTAAAAGGTGGAGTTGTCTACACAGCAAATAATTTCCCTCTTGACACACATGGGATTGGTTCAATTCGCTTGAGGAATCAGGATGGATCAATCAGAACCTTAACAGGTGTTCATTATGTACCAGATTTAATGAGAAATCTCATCTCTGTGGGAACCTTAGAGTCAAAAGGTTTAGAAGTAAGAGCGAAGGATGGGATAATGAGGATTATCTCTGGAGCACTTGTGATAATAAAGGGAATTCGAAAAAGAAACAATGTGTATTACTTTCTGGGTAGTACAATTGTTGGGATAGCAGCAGTAACAGCTTCTACTAATGATCAGGAGTCAGAAGCAACCAGGTTATGCCATATGCGTTTGGGGCATGCTGGAGAAAAATCCTTGAAATTACTAACAGATCAAGGATTATTGAAAGGAGCACGGGCTTGCAAATTGAATTTTTGTGAGCATTGCATCAAAGGGAAGAAGACAAGGGTGAAATTTGGAACAGCAATCCATGATACTAAGGGTATTTTGGATTATGTTTATTTAGATGTATGGGGGCCTTCTAAGACAACTTCTTTGGGAGGAAAACACTATTATGTCACCTTTGTTGATGATTTTTCCTGAAGAGTTTGGGTGTATACGATGAAGACGAAGGATGAGGTGTTGGAAATTTTTCTTAAATGGAAAAAGATGATAAAGACTCAAACAAGTAGAAAAGTCAAACGTCTACGTACAGACAATGGTGGAGAGTTCAAAAATGATCCATTTTTGAAAGTCTGTGAAGATGAAGGTATTGTCAGGCACTTCACCGTCATAAATACACCACAACAGAATGGAGTGGCAGAACGTATGAACCGAACATTGCTGGAGAAGGTTCGGTGTATGTTGTCCAATGCTGGGTTGGGCAAATAATTTTGGGCTAAGGCTTTGGTATATGCTTGTCACCTTGTCAACTGTTTACCATCGACTACTATTGGTGGTAAGACACCATTGGAGAAATGGTTTGGAAAACCTGCTACAGATTATGATTCCTTACATGTATTTGGTTCCACTGCATATTATCATGTTAAGGAGTCAAAGCTGGATCCAAGAGCAAAGAAGGCAATCTTTATGGGGATCACATCTAGTGTAAAAGGCTATCGTCTTTGGTGTCCAGAGACAAAGAAAGTAATTTTCAGCAGGGATGTTACCTTTGATGAATCTACCATGTTGAGAAAGGTAACTGATGAACAGACAGATGGTACTCCACAGCAGGTGGAGGGTACTTCTAAACAGGTGGAGTTTGATAGTAACAGAATTGTCTCAGCCAATAAAGAAACTGATGATGACTCTCCTATGGTATAAGAAGAGTCAAATGAAGAAGAGGTTCAAACCCAAGAACCTCCACAGCAACATGAATCAATTGCACTAAGAAAAGGAAAGAGGACCATTAGACAACCTGCTCGTTATGCTGATATGGTCTCTTCTGCATCACCAATTACAATCGATGATGTTCCTACCACTTTTAATGAAGCAGTTCAAAGTTCAGAACAGAAAAAGTGGAGGATCGCCATGAATGAAGAAATGCAGTCCCTTCAAAAGAATCAGACATTGAAACTAGCTAGTCTTCCGAAGGGAAAGAAGGTAATTGGGTGCAAATGGGTATTTGCAAAGAAAGATGGATTTCCTGACAAGAATAATGTTCGCTACAAAGCAAGATTGGTGGCTAAAGGCTACGCTCAGACGGAGGGAGTTGATTATAATGAAGTATTTTCTCCAGTTGTCAAGCATTCCTCCATCAGAATCTTGTTGGCTTTGGTAGCACAGTTGGATTTGGAACTAGTTCAAATGGATGTAAAAACTGCATTTTTACATGGAGACTTAGATGAGGAAATCTACATGACTCAGCCAGATGGATTCAAAGTTGCTGGAAAAGAAAAGATGGTATGCAAATTGGAAAAATCGCTGTATGGATTGAAGCAATCTCCAAGGCAGTGGTACAAGCGATTTGATAAGTTTATGATAGGGCAAAAGTATACGAGAAGCAAATATGATCATTGTGTGTATTTACGCAAGCTACAAGACGGATCCTATATATATCTTCTTCTTTATGTTGATGATATGTTGATAGCTTCCAAGAGTCAAACAAAAATTGAGAAATTAAAGACTCAATTGAACAGGGAGTTTGAGATGAAGGATCTCGGTGAAGCAAAGAAGATTCTCGGCATGGAGATTTCAAGAGATAGGAAATTGGGGAGGCTTTGTTTGTCTCAAAAAGAATATTTGAGGAAGGTACTAAAACGTTTTGCCATGAATGAGAAGTCAAAACCAGTTAGTACACCACTTGCTCCTCATTTCAAGCTTAGTGCATCCATATCACCAAAGAATGAAGCAGAAAGGGAATACATGTCAAAAGTACCGTATGCAAGTGCTGTTGGTAGCTTGATGTATGCAATGGTGTGTACAAGGCCCGATATTTCACAAGTAGTTGGGGTTATAAGCAGGTATATGCATGATCCTGGAAAGGAGCATTGGCAAGCTGTGAAATGGATTCTACGGTATATTCTGAACACCGTAGATGTTGGTTTGGTATTTCAGCAAGACAAGCAAGAAGGTCAGTACGTAGTTGGGTATTGTGATTCTGACTACGCAGGTGATTTGGACAAACGTCGATCAACTACTGGTTATGTGTTTACTTTTGCAAAGGCACCAGTTAGTTGGAAGTCCACTTTACAGTCAACAGTGGCTTTGTCTACTACAGAAGCAGAGTATATGGCAGTTACAGAAGCTATGAAGGAGGCAATTTGGCTTCAAGGGTTGCTTGGTGAACTGGGAATTGAACAGAAGCACATCAAAGTGCATTGTGATAGTCAGAGTGCTATTCACTTAGCAAAGAACCAGGTTTATCATGCAAGAACGAAGCACATAGATGTCTGATATCACATTGTACGAGAGATTCTAGAAGAAGGTGGAGTCTTAATACAGAAAATTCGGACCACAGAGAATCCTGCTGATATGTTGACAAAAGTAGTTACAGCTATCAAGTTCCAACATTATTTGGACTTGATTAATGTTATCAGAAATTGAAGTTTGGCACTTCAAAGTGCATTAGAAGACACTATTGAAGATTGAGAAAATTTGGTTGGGATTTGGAAATTCGCCAAGGTGGAGATTTGTTGACTTTAGGCATTTTGGCTATAAATTCCAAATCCCACATCGGTAAGATGTGGGAAATGGAAGTTTTGTTTAGGTTATAAAAGGAGCTTCCATTTCCTTTTGTAAATTATCCCACAATTGTCTTCCTTCCTATTTAGACAATTTGTATTCTTTCTCTCTCTTTTGTAATATTTCTTCAATTAGTGAAATATTATTTTGGTAGTGTCCGAGGACGTAGGCAAAATTGGCCGAACCTCGTTAAATTTCTGGTGTTCTCTTTATGTTATTTTGTGTCTATTTAATAGCTATTGTCGGGTATAGTTGTGGTGAATTATTGTGCTATTAAAATTACTTGTATTGGTTAAATTCTGTCTAGAAAAGTGGTTTTTAAGTTAAACCGTTGTGACCTCACCACTTACCTAGAAATTTTTCCTTTGGGTGATTTTTAGTTCAATCGTTCACACTCTAGTCACCTGAATAATAGTTCTCAAGGTGAATTTTATTGTTATTGGTGGAAATTAACCCGAATTCCACGACATTACTTTCTTTAACACAAGAGTTATATTATCCTGGTATTCCTCCTTTTTTTTTTTTTTTTTTTTTTTGTAAGTTGGCTGATGATATTTACTTAAATTACAATTCTTAATTTACTGTTTTTATTTCTTTTTTTCTTTTTAAATGTAAACAAGTTATTTTACATGTTTAAATCCAGATTAATTAACAGGGAGGCAGACAAGTTAAATGGTGAAATGATGAAAGGCCACCCAGGCACTCTGAATTTATAGATTTCAAAAATCAATTTATTTCTATAAAGAAAACTATCAGTTCACTGGATTAAAACACGGGGTAATTGATATGCTAATTACTTTTTTTTTTAAACAACTAATTAAATAGATTGATATATTGATATATTGTTTTTTCAGTATTAATTACTTACAGATTGTTTTGAACTTAACTAATCATATAATAAATTGATTTATATGTTTCATTAAATAATTTTAAGAGCTACACCAATACAGACCCAAACATAACAGTGGTAGCATTTAGAGGAACCGACCCATTTGATGCGTATTTTGGGACTTGTCTCTGTTACGGTAGCTGCTATCTCTCTCTCTCTCTCATTAGAAAAACATCTTTTGATCCTTTCGTAAAGCAATAAAATTTGTATGTAATGATTTTCTTAAAAACAATTTAGGTAAGCTAATACTACGAGACTAATTCACGGGGCATGCAGGTTTTGTTGGAAGAGCCGAACAAGAATTACTTCAATTTGTCATGGGCTCTATCCAAGCACATGAATGCTCTAAGGGAGCTAATTTTGAGTTTTATCATGCCATGGGTAATAGGCCAAAACTATATAGAGTGTGCTTGAGATTATTGTAGGAGTTAAAAAAAAAATTTATAATTTTATTATTGATTTTTATTATTTTTTATAAACTGGTTTTTCAAACCTGCTTCTGAAAACAATATCAAAGAAAAACAGTTTTAAAAAAAATATAAAAATCTTTATTGAAAAGTGTTTTTTTCAAATGCAATGCCAAACGGGATTAGAGAAGACTATTTTATGATAGTATTTAGGATAATAGGATCGTAAATGCCAGGGTTATCTGCTCATACTGCTCGAGATTATGACAATTCTACACGTTTAGGATCTTTGCTTCAGTAAGAGCTGCACCAAGATTAATAACACTCACGACCTGAATGCTACAGATTACAATTATCTGCATATAAAGTAAGTTGACTAATAACAAACCCACCCTCAAACATTAGATATATACAAATGCATTGTTTTTGTTTTTGTTATTGTTTTTATACTTTATCACAGGGATTGTGTTTGTCCATGTATATTTACCAGCTGGAAGCATTATGACAAATTATAATATCCGAAATTAAATTCCCCCTTTTTATTTAATCTCTAACTTTGCAAATAACATGGAATGCTTTCTAGGTGAAGTCATCATTTTGCTCTTTAAGTTACCTCTATTATGAAAGAATAAAGATGCAACCTAGGAATGAAATAGCAATTCTAAAACTTGGCAATCTTGCGTGGCGTACTTAATTCACCTGGTGATTAGCATATCAATAATTCACCTGGTGATTGGCATGTCAAATTGCAAGGGAAAATGTCATATATAGAAAAATATTATTGTTGATATACATACATATGATACGTACACACATTTATCAGTCAATTTTTGTTCGATATGTTGGTGCCAGGAGCATTGGAACCAACAATCTTCTTATCTGGAATCTTAATAGAAATGCTTGAGCTTCATTGCCCTGCAATACTGCATGGACACCAAAATAGTGTCAATATAATAGTTATCTGCTGCTGTACACTGTCTTCTGCTGCAGGTGTAATTCCACTTCGACCTGGCCAGGGATTTTGTCATTCTATGGGAAAATTCACATTTAAATACATTGCATAACGTTTTATATGAACCCAATTTTTCTGCCTGAAGATTCCTTGTCTCAAAAAGGATACAAAACCAAAGTACAAGCATCATTATATGCATGGGATGTACAGATACATTGTGTATAGAGTTCAAGAGTTGCGGTAATCTAAGAAAACTCGATGCAATATAAAAGTGCCAAATTTCCTTTTATTTGGTTGATTTTGGAAACATGATTCAGTTATATGTTGATTCAAAACTGATTTTTCAACACTTTGACCAAAATTAGCCAACCTCATTTACTCAGGCAACCGGTATGTCAGGGCATGCCATGAAGAGCACCTTGCAGTGAACAATTTTTGCAAAAATATAGAAAAGATAAAAATTCTTGAAGGATGGTATTCCAAGAAGTTACCAGGCATTTTAAGCTGATTAAAGCATAGTATATATGGGAAGATGACAGACTAGAAAGCATGGCATGTGAAGCAACCACTGAAGGACCCCATCTGACGGGTTCTGCAGAATGATATAGCCGTGTGAGAAGTCCTGGATACTTGGTGTGCCTGGTTCGCTAATACTGAGCTCCTCATTTCCTGGGCTCTCTTCTGAGCTGACCTCAGTTTGTTCATAATTCTATCCATAGATGATGATCTTTTCTTTTCAAGCTTCATCTGAAAAGCATTTTGAAGTCAGGAAAGCCCATAAAACGCTCAAGCCTCTGACAGTACAAAATGCAGAGCCAAAAATGAATTGCCTACCCCTAGTAACATATCATAATCATGTTATGTTTCTGTTATATAATACCATATTTGGCAATCATGAAACTTTCAACTTTTCCATTGTATTTGTACGTCATATTCTTTTTTTTGGTACCTTGGAAAAGAAAGAAAATACTCCCTCATAAAAGCTACCCCCATTATATCAGCTTCAACAACACAACTTGACGCCTAGAATCCTTGAACTATAATTCAATACATTGAAATGAACATTGTATTTTCCCACATACATAAGGACTAAGCGTTTGGCGTCAAGATATTTACTGCATTGTTTATCCTGTCCTTGGTTATGTTAAATGATGATTAACGCTGCATTGTTAGTTCATGTAAATTGAAAGATTTACAAATCTAACAATTCTACTAAGTCCTGTGGCTCCATCCAATTCAGTAACCAACAATGAAAACCTAAGGCTATCACTTTATGAATGCAGCACAAGTATTAAATCAAAGTGAAATTAACTAACAAGGAGAAAGGAAATGGTTAAGATTATGGTTAGGGCACAGCTTAAGTTTCTACCAAACCAAGGTTGATCATTTAGTGAAAATGTCATACAAGTTATTCAAAACTGTATGAAGAGGTAAGCAGGAAGAAAAGAACCTCAAGTTTCCTTATTGCTGCCTCCGCTTTTGCCTTCTGAAGATTCTCCCATGCAGTGATTTTGGCTTCCTCTCTTTTGGCCCTGGCAGAAAAACCAAAAATGTCATTGATATGAAATCTTTTGCTCAACTTTTCTCCTTCTAACATAAATAATCCTTGTGCTGTATCATTAGTTCATAAGTTGTTTGATACCTGAGACTAACATAAATAGTTCTATTTCTGTAGGACATTCTAAACTGTGGGGGCTAGAATTTCTGAGTATAATTCTATAAGGACTCCAGGACAGGAAACTTTTACAACTATCAAATAGAAGATAAAGGGGAGTAGAAAATTAATAACAATAGTACGAAACAAAGGAAAAAAGAAAATTATTCTTGGCTTCTTAAACAACCTGCTGGGATAAACATCATGCATTTGCACAAACTAATACAAGGTTTGCTAAATCAGATTTTGATTGCATAACAAATATTGCCATTGTTCATAGTAACTTCTTTTATCAACAAAAATTATTTACCAAGTACAATGTGCAACCTGTACTGGGCATTTGCACAAACTAATACAAGGTTTGCTAAATCAGATTTTGATTGCATAACAAATATTGCCATTGTTCATAGTTGTAGAAAATTCATGGGATCATCCGACCGTGAGCCATCTTCAGCTCTGATACCATGTAGAAAATTCATGGACCTTAAAAGTGTTGGGCCAAATGATATCAATGGCCATATAAGTAGGGTTGAAACTTCATATTGCACAAAACCAATTGGCTCGTGCTAAGGCCCAATCTACTTTACATATATTTCACTTTATATTCTTATACTTTTCCCATGTGGGATTATATTTTCCAACAATAGTAACTTCTTTTATCAACAAAAATTATTTACCAAGTACAATGTGCAACATGTACTGGGCAAAAATCTGTTCTGCACACTCCCTGAACGGAAGTCGTCCCAGGATGGGCCCAGATTTAAGAAGTCACCTATTTCAACAATTTAAAATTTGCCACTCACTTTTTCTGTTGTTCTAAGGAGCAACAATGGAATCATGAAAAGTACAACAGAAGACTTACTTTGAAATGCTCTTCGCAGCCTCTGAAACATCCCAAGCTGAAGATCGAGCATCAACAGTTTTCTTTCTCCAGTCATCAACAATTTGTGAGCTCTTCCCCTGGTTACGGGCTTTATGTTTCTTAGACCACCTTGTGACGGTAACCCTTTCATCTACCTGGACATCCCTGACATCTGATTTAGAAGAATGAACACTCTGCAGTTCCACAATAGGTAGGGCAGAGGGAGTGGCAGCAGAGAATGAAAGCCTTCTGCTTGGAGATGAATGGTTGCTACCCTCAGGACTCATTTGGGTTGCCATGTCCCTTCTTGAAACAGCAGAAGATATATCAGTGGCGGCATCCTTAACACCATCAAGCTTCTCATCTGTATATTTGATCCAAAAGTGAGAGGCCAAGATCAGAAAGGATTAGCTGTTGACATTGACGGAAACATATCAACTTCCAAGAAAACAACACCAAATACAGCGATGCAAGTGGAAGTGGAGCAAAAATAAATGTTGTTGACCGTTCAGTTGCCCGGAATTAGTAGATTCCCTAACAAGATTTTACAGCCAATTTTTATGAGAACCAAAGATTGGGCTTTTTTTTGAATGATCATGGAGGTATATCAATCTAATTGCCCATACTTGGCTTGTTTGTTTGTTTGGTGTGTCCGAATGGTTTGAGCTCCAACATTCGGACTTGAGATGAATTCAATACCAATAAGTCAAAACTCATTTGCAATTTCCAGACAACTTTATGCAAAACATGAATTACAACTCAAAGAAAATTATTTGATCATTATATAAATTATTTGATCATTATATATCTCAATTCTATCTGCGGAAGATTTAAAATACTAGCAGGATATAATTCACACAAAAGCATGATCGGCAAATACATAAAGGCCAATTTAATCTTCGAAGCAAAAGAGAAAGAAAGGGACTTAAATAAATTCAAAAAGGAAATGATAAGGCTGCAAGAATTGGAATTTTACCTTGGGAAGGCAAAGAAGACTGGGCCAACACCTCAGAGCATCCGTGTACACTAACTGAACGGGCCATGCAAGGTTCTGTCCTCACAGGAAAGGCCACAGCATGACCATTAGACGGAATAGCCAATCCATCCGCAGCAATAACACCAGCGGAAAACGGAGAACTCGCCAATAAGTTTCCCGCATGCGCGCCATCGAATACTGGCATGGCAGGCGAATACAATGAATAGTACGCAATCCCAGGGGGTCCAAGCGGTCCACTCTTCGACTTTGGTCTCCGGTGAGGAGCTTGAAGTGACGCTCTCATTGCACCATCTCCAGAAACAGGACTAAATATCCACCTCTCTGCATCCTCCCATTTCGATGGCAACGTCCTACCATTGTGGTAAGGCAACAACGCAGCACTTACTTGGCGTCTATTACCATTAGTATGCAATGGCACTCGCTCGGAACTCCAACCTTTCTGCATTCCAACACTAGCTTGGCGATAATTGGGTGTGCCAGGGCTAGGAAAAGTACCGGACCTCCGAGATGAAATGGAGCTCTTTTTCATGGAACCCAATCGCGGCGACGAGGCAGCAATAACATTGTTCAGATCCAGTGAAGCAGGTCTCCGTCTGTCTGGCTTCTTTGAAATCGCTTCAGATCTGGATCTCCGTTCCTGACATTCTGTATTTAAAAATCAATAAAAGTCAGGACGTCCGGTATAGAAATTTTAGCTAAAAGTCCAAATTTAAATTTTCACTCGGATAGTACTCTTTTGTTACCTATAAGAGCGAGAGAGAATGAGCTTCTCGCTGAGTCTAGGAGATGGTTATCGTCTTCTACTTCAATAGTAGCTTTATTGTCTTCTTTTTGAACTGCATATAATTGAAGAGAATAGTGAGGGAATAAGGCAATTTGAAATTTGGGATTTTTAGGGAAAAAAAATATTCATAAAGCTACAAATCTCACATTAGCTGTACCTTTAGCTTTTTCACCTTTTCTGAAGAGGCGAGAGTTAGCACGAGCGTGCTTGGTGTTGCTGTATACAGTACTGAGTTTGTTTGGATCTCGATCTCGATCTGGACCACTCGCAATGCCTTGGAGCTCGCTACCACCAATGCCACCACCATTAGCCGTTTCATGTCCAGCCAAATGCTGCATTAAAATCATTGGATTTTAGCTCCTAACTCTCAAAAATTTGTACTAAATAGAATAATTTTTCAGTTCATATGATGAATTGGAATCTAAAATCCCTTTGTCCTAACGAGTACTTCAAATCCTCCAGAATATACGTACAGTAAAAAATTGAAGTTGGTGAGTCAAGCTTCGATCATCTCAAGAAGGAAAAATGCATGCAATGGAAGTTGATTACTGAAAATCAAGATAAGGATAGTTCAATTTCATATTCGGGAAGTCATTTTACCAGAGAAATTTCAGAAGCGAGAGAGTCACGATCGTGAGCATCTGAGGCAAAAGAGCAACGATCAACACTGGCAGAAGCAGAAGAAAATAGACTAAAATTGGACTCGAGAGTGAAAATGACAGAGTCAGGACTAGCATCGCGAGCTCTAAAACCCGATCTCGACGAGCTCTGATCCTGATACCCCAACAACGGCATTTTCCAATTTTCACTTCTTTCACATTCCTAATTTCTGCAGAGAGAGTGAGATTTTGCCTTTTAGGCTATGGAGAATCCACATCCATGGCAAAGGCGCATTATGATTATATATATATATATATTAATGGGTAAAAGAATACAGAAAAAGACAAATAATTTTCGGCTAATATTTGCTATTTTTAATGAGCTTTTTAGTTATTATTATGATTTTTTAATTTTTTATTTTTGTTAATCAAATGAAGGTAGTGACTGGTGGCAAGTGGGGTTTGCTCCTTTAGTCCTTTATATGGGCCTCCTTCATGATTACCTTGAATTTGAGTTTGACTGGTTACAAAATGACAGTAGGCCCCTCATATCGTGTGCTAGATCTTTCACGTCCTAGTCGATGCGTGGGGGTAGTAATGACTTTCAGTTTATTATTTTTATTTGGAAATGATTTTTTGACCTTTTTTTTTTTTCTGCCATAACATGCACAGTAAATCCCGCAATCTAAGACAAGAGTAGCTGGCCAATTTTTTTTTTTTTCCTGGTTGATAAAAGATGTCATTGTCATTGTGATGTGAATTTTACCGTTAGAAATTGATGACGTGTACTTAGCGTAGAAAAAATGGAGAGTTAAGACAGTACGATGTAATAAATAAATAAAGAACAAAAACTGAGAAAAAAAAAAAAAAAAGAGTACATTGAACCATTTTTATATTATATACAATCACGAAGTTAAGGAGAGGCGGAGGATACCGATAGTAATTTTATTCGCTTAATAAGATATTTGCTCTGTTTCGATTTTCGAAAAGTGAGTAATATTTATCCGTTTAGAAAATGGAGCGGGAATGATTTTTTATTTCATATTCGAATGGAATATGAATTAAATTTAGGAAATAGTATAATCCAATCTCATTATATATATATATATATATATATATAATAATTTATATATATATATATATATATATATATATATATATAATAATTTATTTTTATGCAAAATATAAATTATATTGTATGAATATATAAAAAAAGCATAAATGAATATATGTATATAAGAAAATGAGATAAAAAAATTTTGAAGAGAAAAATAAAAAAAAATATAAATGGATATATCTAATTCGACTCGCTATTCAGATCAAGCACTGTATTTTTTTTTTTTCTAAAAGGATTATATTTAGATTTTAAAATTTGCTTCAAATATGATCCACTATCATTTATTGGTATTTTAATTTTTAAATTGGTCATATTCGAGTTTTGCAAAACTCGTCTTAAATCCAGACCCACTATCATCCTTAATGAAGGGAGGCCATTTTTTTTTTAACTTGCAAAATATAAAAAATTTTAAGTATAAAATTATAAAAATTTGATCTACACTATATTTGGTTTTCTTTATTTGAGATGAAAATTTTCTTGAAATTAATTTAATTATATATATCACCTTAATATAAATTATAGTGTGAAAATTTTGGCCCTAGAAAAAAATTTTTGATTCGTCATTAATTATAAATTCTTTAATTGGAATTAGTTATTAAGATTTTTTTTATACTATAAATGCATATTTGTATTAATTTATAATTTTATTATTTATTTGTTGAGATTAAAATTTGTCTAAATAAATAGTTATTTAAAACTTACATTCCAAATATTGAATCTAAAAACACAGAGAAAAACAAATCTAAAAGAAGTAGGAAAATTTTCTCTTATTTTCCTTATTTACTTAGATATGGAAGGAAAAGAAGGAAAATTCATCCATTTAATTTCTCTCAACTCCATTGCTACTTACTCCAAATTTTTAAGCTAATTCAATATCAACTGATGCAATATTATTTTATTCATCATAATTTATTTTCAAAAATTTATTAATTTTATATGTAATAAACACATATCAATGTTGTAGTATCACAATATTAACCTTCCAATAAGTCGATATGCAGTAAAAAGTTTATGCTTTAGAGATTTTATAAATACACGATGTAAGAGAAAACTTAATTTTAAAAATTATAAAACATTTTTATTAATAAATACATAAAATAAAATTGACTCGAGTAAATTCACTTTAATAAAACTTGATTTTGACAAGAGTGCGATGACTTGTTGGTAACTCTTTACACAAGAGACAACTAGATTGAGGTTTATTGCTTTTTCCTGTTTTCCTCTAAATATGCCTTTTCCATAGCCAGCATATATAATTTTTATTTGACTATCTTGTAAACTCGTTAATACTGTGCTCTAAAAAGAATTAAAAGTAAGGTGGGTTTTTTCCTTTTTTTTCACTTTAATATTAAACTTATATAAAAGAAAAAGAAAATCATAGAAAAAGGTGCATCATTTAATCTAAAAATGAAAATATGGGTTAGAAAATTAAGCAGTCAAAATTAAAAAATCCCCAACACCAGGTTTATTCCAAATCAACTTTCTTTCTTAACATAGCAATTACACACGATCCCCCAAATTTAATGAAAAGGGGTAAAAGGAAAGAGACATTTTACCATACCCATAGGCCATAAGCATGGGAAACTGTCCTTTTGGGGGTGAAATTCTTTATGTTTGGTGAGGAAACAGTAGAACCATATTACTATATGATAGTATGGTATATAAATCTGAGTGGGGGAGTGGCGAATGCCAAGTGGTGACCGTATCTTTCTGTTCCCTTAAGAAGTGCCGCATGGAGTGGTCAAACCTTTTGTTAGTTAGATGGCTGGCTCTTTTGCCAACTCTAGGATTTTCATTAGACTTTCTCGTGAAGTAAAACATTATTTTGTTGTGGAAGCCTCCTGCATGTGATCATCTTCCCCAAACTCGTTTTTATTTTAAGTTGTTTTTTATTATTTCTCTCTTTTCTTTTCCTTTTTTTTTTTATTTTTAAAAAAAAATAACATGACGACAACAATGTTCCAAACAATTGCTTTATTTCTTTTTTTTTCCCTTAAATTTAAATTCTTTTAAGATTTAAACTCGAGAGATTTGAGCATTAGAGATAATTTTAAAAATATTTTTCTAGTTACTACATTACAATTCCATGAAATTGTGGGTTATAATTCTACTTTTAATTCTAATTAGTAGACTCTCAAACATGAAAAATTGAAATTGGACCCTTCAATTTCAATTCCAAAGCTTAATTTGTGTTCCAAACGGATGTATGATTTTGTCTCTCAAGAACAAGTCTTAACCCGCCCGTGACTCGGTAGGACAGTTAGCAAGTTATTTTCAGATCATGCTCTGCGAATTGACTCAACCTTTTGTTCCTTCCATATATGAATTGATTTGTTAGTGTATCTTGTCGTTTTTTTGAATTATAAAATAGCTATTCTCCTTATTCCAACTTCTGAAGGCATTGACTTAATTAGCATATTGATTACACCGATTACTCCTTAACAGAAACTATATACAAATCAATGTATATTATTTTGTAACTTCACTTTAATTGACCTGATAATGACAGAAACTGAACTTGAAGTTTGTTTATCTTTCCATGTCAGTATTTATGGATTTGATAGAGAAAATTCCATATCAATAGATTTATCACTGGCTTCCTAATTTGTTGATGATACTGTGGCTACTCGTTGTGAGGCCTGAGATTATGAATAGAGGCTCTCGTTGTAACTTGTAATTACAGTTTCCAATTCCAACATCAACTCCTCGTTTTATTTACCCATCAATTTTAGTTGGAGGAATGAAAAAATACTTTTTTGGTTTTTTTTACATTTTATTTGGGAGAAGATGAAAAATATGAGGAAAGAAAATGTATAGAGTGATATGTTATTATATAAAATTATAATTATATTCTTTATTTTACTTTTAAGAAGATAATAATATGAACAATTTTATAATTTTAAAATTTCACTCATTTTCCACCCATTTTCACTGTAATTTTGAGAGGAAAATTTTTAGTGTGCCTTGTTTAATTATGGAAAATATTTTCTATTTCTATTTTCTAGTTTTCTTTTCCATTTCTAAATTTTCTAATTTTTCGTTTTCTATGTGGAAAATTAGAAATATGAAATTTATATTCATTTTACCTAATTTTCCAGCTCTCATCCTAGTTCTTGAACTTTCTTTCTCATTTTTTAGTTTGTTTTATTAAATTTTTTTTATTGAATAAACAATATTTTATTAAAAATACAAATAAAATAAATATAATATAAAAAAATAGTTTTGCAATCTAATAGCTTAAAATTAAACTTTTTTCAATCTAAAATTATACATATTTCAAATCTAAAAAGTACAGTAAAACCTCTATATAGGAATATCTCTGAGACCCTACTAATTATATTCTTATTAAAAAGTTATAATTTAATAGAGGCATAGTACAAAAAAAAAAGAGTATAAATTAAACACCCAAAAACAACATTTTTAATAATAACAATGATTAAAGAACAATAAATTATTGACATACTAATAAAAAATGAATAAAATCATATTTAAAAAAAATTGTCAAGTAGTAAAGTTATACAATTCCATATGTCTTGATAAAAGGAGTTACTATTATTTCTATCAATTTGCACAGTAGCATTTATCATTCCATGTACATTTCTTATGCCAACTTGACATTTGCAATAACTTGGCAACATGAATTTTTTTGGAAAGAGCAGCATTATAAGTCAAGTGAGATCATAATTAACTCTATCTCTTTATCCATTTTATATGTTTTAATAATTAATTATATTAAATTATATTGAAATAAAAAAATATAATATATTATAGCCTTATCATATATATATATATATATATATATATATATATATATATATATATATATATATATATATATGGTATTCCTATATAGAGATTCTACTATATTATGAAAATTATTATAAAACTAAAAAATATGATATTTCAAAACGTAACATACTATATATATATATATAAACTGACATTACAAAATTGGTGCAATATATACAGTAATAAGCAAATTGTTGAATAAAAAAATATGGAAAAAAAAATTTAGGAGAAGGTTTAACTCTTATTTAATTTTTGTTTTAAATATATATATATGCATATAGGCCATTAATAATAATAATTTAAAAAAAAAAGATAATTGCTAGTTTAAATATGGATCAACCAGTAAAATGATTTCAAAAAAGAAAAGAAAAGATTGTTAAAGATGGGATTCAAAAATAGCACTAAGGCGTCCAACAATGAAAAATAGCGTGTTTTCCAATTTGAATGGTATATAGGAATAGCAATGGGGCGGGAAATTTTTGTTCTTTATGAAAATTTTATTTTAAATGAGACGGAGATTCTTTAATTTTTATCTTTATGAAAACAGGGATAGAGGAAATTTCTTTCTTGTTACTGGAGATGGGGTGTGATGGGGAATGTATTCTCCATTCCGTGGGGATCTCTGTCCTCACCCCGTGAAAACTCGATATTATATTTACACAATTATTTTTAATATTAAAATATATATTACTTGATTAGTTTTATACATATATATTAAAGTTTCTAATTTTGTCACTCATTATTTATAATTTTTTCACATCATGATAATTTTGAAGAATTTTATATTAGATTGATTCATCTCTTTATACTTTATATGTTTGAATTTATTAATATTTTTTACATTAATTTATTCTTATTTTCAGCTATTATATATATATATATATATATATATATATATATATATATATATATATATATTAGTTATTAATATATATATATAGTATATATACTAATAAGTTTTAATTTAAATGTATTAGAATCAGTTTAAGCATAATTAAAATCTAAATTTTAAATTTTTATACATTAGATTCCACTATTTAAAAGTATATAAAATTAAAATGAGATAAAATAAAATAAAATGTTCAAGTGGGGTACAGGGATTCTCGTGTGGATGAGATCCCCACAAGGATTGGGACAGGGACTAAATAATCCCGGCATATGAGGCAGGAATGGAGATGAGGATTCTCTGCTGAGATAGAGATAAGAATGGGGATAGTACTCTGCTCTCGTCCCGCCCCATTGCCATCCCTCGATGTAAAGAAAAAGCTAAAAATTGGAATTCTATTTTCTTATTTGGCAAATTTTTATAAACAAACATCAAACACTACTTTCCATTTTTCTTCAAATAATTTTCTAGAAAACATGTTTTGTTTCCCACAACTAAACAAGACCAATATTCTCAAATTTTCCTCTCTTTTTGTTTCCTCCCATTTTTCACTCTCCTCCAAACAAAGTATTAGAGTCTATTTTACACCCCCCACAAAAAAAAAAAAAAAAAAAAAAAAAAAAAAAAAGCAACGCTTTAGATGTCAAATAAAACAATTAATAAATGCTGCTTAATTGTTTCAGAACTTTTATTTTTACGCGCATTTTCAGTGATTTTTTCTTGATAACAAAAATACCCCATTGAGGACAACTATTGTTTTATTATTCTCGAAATTTTATAACTAAAATCATTTCCGACATTTTAATAGACTAGATATACATATTATAAATAACACTTTTTACCTATAAAATTTAGCCATCAATTCTAGGTGAGGCATTTAGTTGTAAATTTTTTTTTGAAATAAATTTAAATTTCATTAATCATTAATGACAGAATATAAATTTCAATAGAAAAAGACCTAACATAAAATCAATTATCCTAACAAGAGCAAACTGATTTGCAAATCTCAAATATTCAATAGAACATCCAACTAACATATAGTTGATTTTGAAAAACTGCGACTGTAATAGTGTAACAACGTACCAAGTAATTATTCTCTTTGCGAGTATTTGAAACGCAATAATACACATACATACCACCAGACTCATAAAAAAAAAACAACTTCCAATATCGAAAAACATAATATAACTTCTAATATTGAAAGACAAAATAACATAAAAACAAAGTGTAATCTAATGCAGAATAATAAAATGAAAAATATCACCCAATAGTAATAAGCACAAAATTTAATTGTAAATTTTGACGATCAAAGGCTAATACATCACCACCTGTCCTATAACGAAATTTCCATTACGGATGGGTATAAAAGGTAGTTCATAACCGTACAAATTCCAACTAAACTCGACACACTTTCAATGGAAAATATAAGGTCGGCAGTTGCAACGACAGTGGTCCTGCTGCCTAGAAGAGGGGAGCCCGATTACAACACCTCAATGGAAGATGGTTAATTGCCGACGGAGAAATTACCTCCAATAAATATAATATATAACCTACCACCATCTTTCTTGCCAGACAACCTTGGTAAAGTGTTTTCAAAACATGAGATTTTCGGAGCTAGCACATGCATGCAAAGCACTTTAATACCTGCAGCCCCACAAATATTGTGTTTTGAGAATATGGCGGGATCTAAATTTGTAAACCCTTTTCTTCCAAACTCATTCTCTTTAAAACTTAACAATTAAAATTTATCAGTCAATTGCTTTCTACACTAGGCTTTTTGTACATGACTATTTAACATATTTCTCTAAAAGCAAAATTAAGATTTACCGTTTCACAAATTTAAATGTCAAAGCAAAATAATTAATAAAACAGCTCACAGAAATGTACATGACATCCAAGAAAAAGCAACCATTCATCTCTACAGCTGCTTTAAAATCTACAGTATGTCATTATGGTGATTTGTTGACTTCAACTATTGTGTCACTGAAGTAAGCAGTTATTGCCTTCAACTTGCCATTCAAAAAGTTCTTCTCAACCTGGGACCATTGGCAACCAGTGTACAATATAATTTTACAGTACAGATCAATATATTTATTGACTTCAATAAAGAGTAAAATAATGAAGCCACAAATCTAAGCAGGTGAGAACAACAGAATCTTTCCAACGGTGTAAACGCCCAGGCCGAGGTTAAAAAAATAAAAATAAAAAGGGAAGAGCAGGTAGAAACATTCTCTAAGAATGTGCACAAGTACTTTGACTGAATGATGCATGCCGGCAAATGCATTTTACAATATCATGTTGAAAGTTTATGATTAAAAACAAAAAAAAAAAAAGTGCCACTAAAAGAGTAATATACAAACAAAGCCTCAAACTCGATCAAAAAATATCTTTTCATCAATGTCATGTTAATGAACAGTACTCATTGTAGTCTAAATATGAAAGTGGAAGGTGTACCCATCACCATTAATTAACAATTAAACTAAAGTATTTGAAAGATGCGTCAGACCCTAAAAAAGACTCAACAGCATCGTTTCAAGTGATGGCCATTTGGAGATGGAATTGTGTCTCCAAATGCTCCATTAAAAAGGAATCCATGCCCAACGGCCATCCAAAAACGCCTTGAGCTACTGGTAGAGGTAAAAGAGCCTAACATTCTATCAGCAGCAATACCTAATAGCTATCCAGAGAAGAAAACACACTGAATGAACCGAATTCAAAAGTTACCTCTAGTGACCATGGATGATCAGCAGATAGAGACAATTCTGCCAGTTGGTTGATATCAACATTTCTAGGCAGAAACATGATAATCCTGCGAGCAATTTTCTTTGCAGTGCTAAAGAGAAAATATCTGCACAAGTGCACATCAGGGAAACATTGGGTTAATACCAGTATTAAAGATAAGCCAAAATATAAAATATAAAGATTTTAGTCTCTTTTTACTTCTCAGGAAAAGAAAGAAGGTATACCCATCATGTGGCTTAAGCATTGTCATGATGTCATATGTCTTTACTTTAGCATAATCAGGTCCTCCCCAAGGAGGTGATAAGAAGACTGTGTCTGCCTGAACAGAGGAAATAAAGATCCACATAATGAGAATAGATCAAAGCTGAAATTAAGGAAAAGAAAAAAAAGAAAAAAAAAAAGGCGTATGTGAAAGATTGCAAATGTATAATGAATAAAAATAAATATCCAATAAAAAACATTTTTCTCCACGAAACCTATATTTAGCAGACAATATTTGATGCCTTCAGCATAACAAACTCCTTCCTTTCATGATGACGATAATATAAACTTGAAAAGGAACAGAACAGTTGAAGGACACACATTACAAAATCAATGACAAATGAAATGATAAAGATATCTAAAGTAGGAATCATGAAAGGAGAATTGGAAAGCTACAAGTCCAAAACATTTTGCAGCTCCCAGTTTTCAAGTTACAACACCAAACTTCTAAGTAAGTAACATGTAAGCTTTAATACCTTCAGCCTTGGTGCCAAAGTGAAAAAATTCCCCTTTATAAAATCTATTTGGTCATCAACTCCATATATGGCAGCATTATGATATGCATAATCAATCTTCTTTGGATCTACATCAATTGCAGTAACATGTTTACACCTGAAACATTCAGTGACATGGAGATCAAGCAAACATATATGTTAAAATGGAAAGATTAAATTTTACGTTCAAGCTGTGCATACTGACAACATGAATGAAATAACCAACCTTCATGATCCACCACACATAAAAATAAAAACCCTTCTTTCTAATGGTGCTAGAATCCTTTTACTGTGCCTATTAATTAAGAAAGAACTAGGGTTATGTTTGATTCGCAGAATATAATGCACAAAGAATAGAATAACTATTTCTGAGAAATAAAATAAGGTAGGAATAAAATAATTATTCCAATTCCATAATTTGGTTCATAGTATAGAATAATTATTACATTCACGTAAAAAACCATAATATCCTTATAAATTAATTTCACCATTAATAATAAATTAAATATAATTTTACCAAATTTTATTTAAGAAATAATTTAAATGTATAATAAATAAAATATTTATTTAATTTAAAATTTAAAAAATTAAAAATTAAAAAGAAAATCTGAAATTAAAAAAAAAAACAAAGCAATAGTAGTGAATTTAAGCTTGCCAATATTTTTTAGGGGTAAAAATGGAAATACTCTATTTCATAGTCTAAAGAATACCAATTTTTCAATTTTTTGTGGAATATGTATTTCATAAAAATTGTAAAATTGCTATTCCATAAAATTAGTATTCTTATCTAAAATTTGAACCAAAGTTTAAAATAACTATTCCATATGAAATAGCTATTCTACTTCTTGGTTATTCCATGAATCAAACATAGCCTAGATGTTAGACAGATGTCCAAAATATCAACTGACAATATCTTGTGAATATAATCTTGAGATGTATCATATATGCAAATATTTCTTTTTTTATCTCCATATACTTAAACATGCAATTTGGGTTCACTTTTGCATCCTAATCTGTGATTTTCAAAGATAAGGTCAGAGTGCACTAAGCTTTAGCAGGTTGGATACTCGGCAACTGCAATGGGAATTGCCTACATCCCTGTTCATCTATTTCTTAAGAATTTGAAACCTGAGCATAATCTCTTGCTGATAGAAAAATTACGTGCACAATAAATTTATCAGGAAACAAATGCCAAATTGAAACATTCATGCAGCATGTAGAAAACCATCAGGCTTATCACTTATGCAAGAGGAACTTAATCAGGAAAGAAGAAACATAATATAGTCAAGATAGTACTCACATCTGTGCAAATTGGATAGCATTTCCACCAACACCAGTGAAACAGTCAATTATGATGTCACTAACACATCGCAATGCGTGATGCCTAGCAATAGGCTCCGGAGTTACAGAAAACCATCCCTCTTCATCCATTTTTATACCACTATCAAATCTGGAGAACAAAAGGTACCTTTGACACCAGTATTTGCCAATAATGGCACACAAATCTTCAGAAACAACTTGGTATTGAAGCTCTGCATCAAGGGAAACAGTTTTTAACAATACCTTACTGATACCAGAAAAGCAGAAATCCAATAAGCAGCACTACATTACTAATTAACATGCCCCCAAATGGTTGGCAAAATGGAATCCAAAAACACAGGCATAACTCAAGACATTTTGTTTTGTAATTTGCAATTCTTTAATAAATGCCAGTTGGCATAACTGCAATAAAACTTAACAAAATCCTGCATCCCTGAATTCCATCCGCCGGTAAATTTCCTGCTTAAGTAGGCAAGCAAATGAAGAATTACAATCTTGCAATATCATATAGGCCCCGTTTGGCATTGCGTTTGAAAAAAGAGCTTTTCAACAAATATTTTTATTTTTTTTTTAAAACTGCTTTTAAATAAAAGCAGGTAAATTGATATTTTTTTTCAGAAGCAAATTTGAAAAAACAGTTTATAAAAAATAATAAAAATCAATCAATAAAATAAAAAAATATTTTAAAAGCACTTTTTTAACCCCTAACAGCAATCCCAAACACACCCATATAGAGGCACTTGGTCAGACAAAACATAGTAACTAAATCCAATTACCACACCTCCAGGCAAAGAGTACTAACAGAACAAAAAACATAAGCAGTGGAAAAAGGATTTTATCGTTCTTACTTCTCATTACTCCAACTGGATATCTCAACGGCTGGAAAACCAATGAAATAATTCAAAATACCATGTGTTCTCACTTCTCAGTCAGTTGATTGGAAAATAATAAATCATAAAATGTGAGACAAAAAACAAAAAAGAAAAAAGAGGAAAACTTGATACATAATGGTAAACAGCCAAAGAGCAACGGGAAAACCTTCATTAGCATTGGATAATTTCCTATGCGCTCGCATTTTTCTTGCTTTCTTTTTCTGTTTTGTCACGCCAGCATCAAGCTGGGTATCTAACTTATCTCTTGCAGGATCAGCAATTTCCATTTGCTTGTCATCATCATCAGTAAGTTTTGTGGTGATTGCAACAGTCAAGCTGCGAGTACAACTAGATGTCAGCCTATCCATATGGCCAAGAAGCTGGTAGAAGTGGCATTCAACGTCGTGCTCAAAATTAGACAATAATTTACATCATCCTAGCAAATTTATATAGCATCAAGTTTCTCTACATGCACAACTTCTGTCTTCAAAGTTTCAGACACGGATCAGTACTGTCAGTTCGTCAAAGCCTATTTAATAGGGTTTGGTTTTCCCAAATACGAGATATGTCGCATAAAAGTTTTACATTAGAACAAACAAAAACTGAAATCAAAGCAAGGGCAGCATACCTTCCTATATGCTCCTGCACATCTGAAGATAAGCACGATGTAACCTCATCATCGCAAATGGCACTGGTCCCATGAAGTTTATCCTGAAGCTCAAAACCCTTTTTTTCAGTTTGTTTAGTTATTTCAGGCAAAGAGTTGTCGGCAGTGACTCCTATCCCATTTGAAACCTGATCAGATAGCTGATCTACCATTACAGAACCTTTTGAGGGTTCCTCCAATGACTCAGAATAATTTAGCAAAGAACAAGAAACCAAAGGACCATCATCATTTTCAGTCACTTCAGCAATTACTTCATTTGGTCCATTAGTAACATCATCAAATGCCAGATGTTCCATGCCAGTGGGTGGATCCCATGTGGAAGTACCAGTTTTGATGTTATGGAAGAAATTTCTCATATAGAAAGAGTCCCAGTACAAAATCCAATCTCTGAGATCATCATTGTTGCCATGACTGTCTACTCCACTGTGTCCAAGCACTTCTGAGTTCTGAGATAAAACACCAATTTCAGAAACCCCTGCCTGCTCAGTACTGTTGTCACAAAAAAAATTTCTACTTTTTTGGTGATCAGGAGAAACACAGGAATCTTCTAGGCAGTCATACTCCATCAAGCTTCTACCAAATTCTTTCTTATCATGGTCAAGACTTGTATCTGTCAAGCAGCATGGTGGTGAAGGTGCAGAATCTGAATTCCTTGGACAAAGTCCTTTCTTATTTTCTCCAATCAACTTAATATCGCTTAGTGTTACAAACTCACTTTTCTGGCAATTATTAGACAGATTATCAGAGCTTCCATCAATGACAGCACCAGATATGACTTTGGCAGAACTTCCAGGATCTTCACCAGAAGGGAATTGGGGATCAATGATATCAACTGCAACATCATAATAATATGATTCACTTTGGCCCAGCATTGACATGCAAGATAATGAATTGCTTGTGTTATCATGCAAAACAGTAGAAGATACAATCTCCACCTCACTCACTTTGGTAAATTCCAGTGCTTCATCCTTAGCTTCTTTATGACCATGAGATGGCTTCAAACGAGTACCTTTCCTTTTACTTTTATTCATTTTATTCCTTATCTGCCATGATTAAGAGAAAAAAAGGCATGCTTAAGTGTTAGCTGAAATGAAATAGTTTATGATTTGATAAAACCCCAAAGTACAAGAGAATGCTCCAGAATTACAAAAGTAGCATTCAATTGCAACATCACAAATTCGCATCCCAAGCCCCTAGATGCATTATTGACTTCCATTTTCTCTCATGACTGAGTTCATGATAATTGCTAGTTAATTGATGAAACCATTTGATTCCACAGAATGGTTTTCTTCTTTAACACAAAAATTGAAAAAAAAAAAAAAAAAAGCCTTTGAACACAAAATAACATGCACAAGAATAGCTTCAAGTAAGTTAAAGACCATGGGTGTGAAAATACCTCCTTACTGGACTGAAAAGAAAGGGGAAGCCCTAAGGCATCCATCTGTTCTGTCAATTCTACATCCTCCGGAGCTTCACTAATACCTGAAAAAAATAAATTAGGAACACAATAACAAAAATGGTATAGGCCAATAGAAAACAACTTGGGAAAAAGGAAATACAGATGATAAGAGAAGAAGAAATGAACACTAACCGCTGGTTGAGTCGGGGAAGTTTAAATTGTTCTCGTCATAATCATGAGGAAATTTCTGCATTTGAAACAAAACAGCAACAGCTAGATGAACATAGCGGAAATTTCATTTCCACCATAAATTAAACAAGTAACAACGAAGAAAATCCCTAATTAGAGAGAAAACAATTCCAAATTGTTCTTCTTATGAACTAGAAACCCCCAAAACTTACGCTGGTGGACCCGGAAAACAGACGAATTTCTCGCGTCTCCGTTGAACCTTCTTCCCTGTTGAAGTAGCAAATTTAAAAAATAAAAATATATATGTAAGCACAAAAACCCTAATTTCTACCAACCGAATAAAAGTGAAAATGAAAAGCACCATATGTAAACTTCGGTGAGCTTGAAGAGGGAACCGAGTGCTCTAATGAAAGCACCTTCACTTTCCATTAGTGACTTGAAATTTGATCCCCGATTTTTGTCGAGTAGTCAGCTATAGGTCAACAATGAAAGAATCAAAGCGACTCCACTTCACCGCCTTTATTTCTACTTCGACCACCGGTGAGTCCGCCACCGCCGCGCTCTGTCTTTAAATATCACAACTTACAAAAACAAAACGACGTAGGTTTCTGCAATGTCGTCGTCCAAACAAAATGCCCTAAATAAAACGACTCCGTTTGAATAAACAGACCATCTGAACCACCGTTTAAGACAAAAACGACGCCGTGTTAACCCCCTTCAATTCGTTGAAAACAAAATAGAACCGTCTCTTTACAGACTACAGGGCCGTAAAGAAAGCAACAGAGGGGAAAAGAGAGAATGGAGGACGGCGAGATAGTGGAGGGAGTAGGTATGGAAGAAGAGGCCTCGCAACCTAAGAATGAGAAGTCGCCTTACGAAATGCTGCGAGAAAGCAAAGGCTCTGTGGAGGAAATTGTGGCTCAGATTCTCTCCATAAAGAAAGAAAACAAGCCCAGGTCGGAGCTCCGCGAACTTGTCACCCAAATGTTTCTCCACTTCGTCACTCTCCGCCAGGTTCCAAACAATCTCTCTATCTATTTTCCTTTTGAATAATTTTGTTTTCTTATCTAGGGTTTTCTTTGGTGCTCTGTTTAGGCGAACCGTTCGATTTTACTAGAAGAGGATAGAGTGAAGGCGGAAACGGAACGGGCAAAAGCGCCAGTGGATTTCACGACGCTGCAGTTACATAATTTGATGTATGAGAAGAGTTACTACGTCAAAGCTATAAAAGCTTGCAAAGACTTCAAATCTAAATATCCTGATATTGAGCTTGTTCCTGAAGAAGAGTTTTTTCGTGACGCCCCTGAAAATATCAAAGGTCCTGTTTTGTCTAATGATACTTCGCACAGTTTGATGCTTAAGAGACTCAACTATGAGCTGCACCAGGTACCATTGGAGAAACTTTAAATCCTTCTGCAGCTATCTATTTGTTTTTCATTATTCTCCTGAGAACTTTGTTGAGTACTGTCCAAGATGCTAATGTATTATTTCGATCAGCGCAAAGAACTGTGCAAACTCCATGAGAAACTGGAACAGCGTAAGAAAAGTCTGTTGGAGACAATTGCAAACCGGAAGAAGTTCTTGTCAAGTCTCCCTTCACACCTCAAGTCACTGAAGAAAGCATCCTTGCCTGTACAGAACCAATTAGGGGTTCTACATACAAAGAAATTAAAGCAGCAAAACTCAGCAGAGCTACTTCCTCCTCCTCTTTATGTGATTTATACACAGTTCCTCGCGCAAAAGGAAGCCTTTGGAGAAGTTATTGATCTGGAGATTGTAGGAAGTCTAAAAGACGCTCAGGCTTTTGCCCGCCAGCAAGCAAATAAGGATACTGGTAAGTAATGGATATACCTTATGCTATGGATGCCATATAATTTACAAAAGGTTGCGTTGATGATTTAACATTGTCTGAATGTGCTTAATGTGAGCAATTGCATTTGCATGTGCTAAGCTGTTCAACTGTATGTTATGTTACTCCAACTCTTGTTTTGATAGTAAAAAATGACTTTTATCATATTTTACATACCCACCAACCCCACCATATGCTCTCGCTGTCTCCTTTACACACACAAAAAGAAATCAAGAAACTAAATAAAGATGTTGTTGAACGGACCAGGCATTTCTACAAATGTAGAGAATTCCAGATTGGAGGATGATGCACCTGATGAGGAAGATGATGGCCAGAGAAGGAGAAAGCGGCCAAGGAGGGTTCCAAGCAAGGAAAGTATGGACAGTGCAGGAGTATATCAAGTTCATCCACTTAAGATCATACTCCATATATATGATGATGAGAATTCTGATCCAAAGTCTGCTAAGCTTATCACACTGAAGTTTGAATATTTGTTCAAGTTGAATGTTGTATGTGTTGGGATTGAGGGATCCCATGAAGGACTGGAGAATAACATCTTATGCAACTTATTTCCTGATGACGCTGGTGCTGAGCTTCCTCACCAGGTATGGATGATCGTTTTGATGATCATTAACCTGTACCCTCCTTCTCTTGTCTCATCTGTTTATCCTTTTTGCTTTTCAATATTATGGTAAATTTTGTGTTTGATGGTGCAGTCAGCTAAGCTCTTTGTTGGAGACGCCCCTGCATTTGATGAAACTAGAACTTCACGTCCCTATAAATGGGCCCAGCATTTGGGAGGGATTGATTTCTTACCAGAGATTGCACCATTGCTTAATGGCCATGAAACTGCAAGCAATGAAACAGCAAAAAGTGATGTTGTTGTATCAGGGTTATCACTATATCGTCAACAGAATCGAGCACAAACTGTTGTGCAAAGAATTCGTTCTCGGAAAAGGGCTCAGCTGGCTCTTGTGTGAGTCACTTCTGTATCTTTGGAGTCATGGGTCTTTAACAGAAGACTAGTCAATTTAATGGGGATGGATGCTACATTGTGATCAAATCTGAATATTAGCTTTTCATATCTTTGTTCACTTGGCTAGTATAGCATTTGGCTTCTTTTATATTTATGTGAAGTGGCTGATGTTAAGGATTTTGAAGTTCCAATCTTCTCTACTTTCTTATGATGTGTTTTTGTTGCTTCTTATTTTGGGATTTCTTATTGATGCTTCTTTTGGGAGCTCCCTTAGGGTCTTGTTTATTGTTGTGGAAAGGTATGCTTTATGTTGAAAATTTGGAATTCTTTCATTGGTTTACAGGGAACAGCTTGATTCACTTATGAAGCTTAAATGGCCTTCTTTGAATTGTGAAAGTGTTCCATGGGCTTTACATACTCCCTTATGCAATTTGCATAGTTGGTCACCTGCTGGGGCCCCAGCTAATTTGACTTCATCTGTGCCAGTCATTGATACAGATCAAGTTCAGGAACCCATGGATGTTGATGTGGACAGAAGATCTGGTACTTCAAAGGAAGAGTTGGAGAGTGCTAGAGAAGATGGGGAACTGCCATCCCTGGTTGCTTCTGTTGTTAATGATATTAAGCTTACTCCTTCCAAAATGTCTAATCTAGAGCATACTAGGCAGCTGGCTTTAATTTCGAAGAGCATTATATCACCTATTAGTAAGGGAAAATCACAAAGTTTCAAGAAATATGATGAGGATTCAGATCTCTTGCTAGATATTGATAGTGATAGGGATGAGCTTGCACCACCTAATCAAGAGAGAGAAAGTGAAGCTTGCCATAAGATAGCTAAAAATCTGTGGGTGGATTCTGGAACTAAAGAATATTCTCTTGTTTTAACAAGGGGGATGGATGCTGAAGATAGGAACCTCAAGTTAGAAGCAAAGGTATATTCATGCTGTTTTCTGCTTGACATTGTTCGTCGATCAATTTTTGGTGAGAGAACAACAATTTTTATTGTTGCAGGTTAAAGTCAGCATGGAGTATCCTCTTAGACCACCTCTTTTTGCTGTGAATCTTTGCTCTTTTGGAGAAAATCATGAAGAGAATAATGGCTCCAAATGGTGCAATGAACTCCGTGCCATTGAAGCAGAGGTAAGCAATGGCTGGTTAAATATATTCTAAATAGCATTACCACCCTGTTTGTTTACTAGGAGTTGGAGAATGAGAACAGATGGGAATGGTAATTCCTTTTTGTGATTTCTTATATATAGGTGCCCACCTTCCTAGTGAAAATGTAACCCAATAGCAAAACCTTTTTATTTTTTTCCTGCTTTTTCCTTCATATAAACCCTTCATTCTGGATTACTGGACATCCAAAGTATGAAATTAAAAACTTATCACATTCTTGGTGTCTCGTCCCTGTGAATGAAACACTCGTATAAGCAATTGGAAAATGAAAGCAGGCATATATTGAGTTGCAATTCTCATCATGCACTTAAGCAGTCTAAAAGCACATTTAGTATCATATCTATCAAGCAGTTGATTACACCACATAATAGGATTACATCCTTATAATCTGTCTTTTGTGACACTTTTCATGATTTCCACATTTATGGTGTTTATGGTGTAATCATCTTTTCTTGAAATGCGACTAATTCATGTTTCTCATTTATACTTTGTAGGTCAATCTTTTTATGCTAAGAATGCTGCCATTGGATCAAGAAAACTATGTCTTAGCTCATCAAGTGCACTGTCTTGCAATGTTGTTTGACTATTTCATGGATGAGGCATCTCCATGTGAAAAAAGGAGTACTTCTGTGGTCGATATTGGTTTGTGTAAGCCTGTTAGTGGTAGGCTTCTTGCTAGATCATTCAGAGGGAGGGATCGCAGGAAGATGATATCCTGGAAGGACATGGAATGCACTTCTGGCTATCCATACTAACAAATAGAAATTTGGGGCATGCAGGTGACCATTTTAATACTCATTTCTGCCACCTGCTAGATGGGGTTGGAAGAAATTACGAAGTATGTGTCTTGGACATAAGGATGCAGTACATTGCTTGTTCAAAGGATTATTCCTGGTGTCCTTTCTACTTGAACCGTTAGATCTGTTGCAGTTGCAAATCCATAAATTTTTCGAGTTTCTGTCAATGTACACCCAGCCTTACCCATTTTGGGCTGTCAAGGTAGAGGATTTTGTGATAAACAAACAAGATTGAGTTTCCTTATTACTTAAAACACGTGTATCCTTTTTTAGGTAAAGATTTAGATGTCATCTTAATTCTTATTCATGTCGGTATTGGGCAAATTTTGATTGAATAGCAGCACAAGGTTTTGGGATAGTGAAATCAAATTAACCCCTCAAATGTCGTGAATTTTATGAATGTATTAAGCTGAAAATTTAATCTTTAATTGTGGTCAATGCCTGATATGTCAACAGTTCATTGTTCAGTTTTCAGATTATACTCCTTTTGTTTTCCTGGATGCACGTACTTGTCATGGACACGAGGACTTTAAGATCTCTATGTGATTCTTGATTGTTATCATATTGCCATAATGTTAACGTGTTAGGTTACTATTAAATTCGTTTGGCAGGTGGGTAGTGGGGACCCTACGTTGACATTACATATGCAAAGTAAACCCAAGAGAGAGGAAGAAAGTACTAAAGATTGCTGGAGTTTTAACTAGCAAACATACCTTTGAAGTGCAGGCCGTAATGAAATTGGAATGTAATTAAATTAAATTTATTTTTAATATAAATTTATATTAAAAATATATTTAATTATATTACATGATATTATAGTCTACCAAATAAAATCTCAACATTTTTAATAGCACAACTGAAAATTGGCTTTGCGTGCAGGGTTTGTCTATTTTATTTTGGTATATGCCAAAAAGATGTATGTTTCATCCCCTTGAGATGTGTTTTTGAGTGCATTTGTTGGGTGTTGAATAATAACACCCTCCAGTTAGTTCTTACAAGTGAAACGCATTCTCTGGCAAACGTAGCATATGCGTATTCAAAATTTCCACTGACAAATGATGGGCAAAAGTAAAGATAAAATAAAAATCACAAGTCCCTCGAGCAAAAAACGATTTTGCCTATAAATGGTAGGGGACTGGATATGTTTTCAAACGCATATGAAATTCCAACTGACAGAAAATGTGCTTTTGCTTCCCTTCCCCTGCTATACTTGAACCAAGAAGTTCAGAATAGAAGCAAATGGATAACAGATGTATAAAGATTTAATCTACACCAGCAGTAAAACTCTCCTTGATTGTAAAACTGTGCATTTTCTTAATCTACAAAAGATGTTTTTCTCAAATATGTACAGCCACCTGCCGAACATAATGTTCGTCTGTATAATCACAACTCATCCTTGCACTTTACCACGGACCGGTCTGAGTCCTCCTCAAGCACCGTTTCTTGGCTCCCTGCCGTTGATTCATCTCCTCCGAGGCCTGTCACAACACCAAATATAATCGGAATCAAAATCCAACATCAATTTCTGCAATTTCTACCTTGTTGATAATTTTCATGTGAAACAAAATTGTAACTCATATTAGATAAAAGGAATCAATTTGTGTATTTGCATGCATCCAGCTATTTACTTTGTATTCTTCAAAAATCCAGAACCTTAATAAGAAATGAGAATCATAGTGTAGAATGCGAAAATTTTAAATTGAGCTCATATTACCTTGAAACACTTCCACTTATTGTAAAAAATTGATTTTGATGCATAAAAAATTATTATAAAAATTCTATCATTATTATAAAAATTCTATCGGCAAAATGTCTTGATAAATTTCTGATGTGTAACTGGCAGGGGACCACAGTGAAAACTGAAGCCTAAACCCAAACTGTTCCTTGTTCTCTACCAATCACAGATGCTCAATTTTTCTTTGCCTGGGACAACAGACAAGCATGCATCTACGCACACAGAACATTCATGTACTACAATCATGTAACATGTGAAAACAAATTCCAAGGGCAAGCATAAGCAAACTCCATAATAGAATGGCTTTAATAGCATTCTGAGACAAATAGCAGTACCCATCCGCTGAACACAGCAATCAATTCATTCTTTTTATATTTCAGTTTAGTGAACTTCAGTTGCTTAAAAACATGAAACAAGTGGGGAAACAGTAAATCAAATAGCAGATAACCAGAGACTGATCCATGATTATTGTTCTATTTTACAATTTGATAACTCTAACATCTAGTAGGGGAGCTTGCTGCATATTGACCCCTAGCATGCTTTCTATGAGACTATTGGGCACAGGATGATTGTAGCTTGTAACCTGATTGTAAAAGGAAAGCAAGGCTAGAATAGCTACATGTCATGTAGCGTGGACAGGTCAACAGAACTCTTCTGGATAAGCCTTAATTTTGTTCAAACTTGTAAAAAGATAAAAATGAAAATCCAAAGGCAAGTCTGTATTTTTCTCTAAACAAGGTCTCTAAAATTGACCACCTAAGTTATATTCAAACCTTATTTCTACTGAAATAGATCGGAAACAATCACGTTACAAGTTAACTGTGGTGCATGAAATCAAATCAGATGAATTTTATCCCAACTCAAAGTGATATATTTACCAATTGAAATGTTCAACTGTAATATCCACCAACTTAGGTAGGTGACAGATATGGCTAATCTGGGAACAAGATGCTGTCAAATAATTTGATTTTTGCTGCCTACTTCGATAAACAATAGTTTCAGTATGGCATTCAAATTTTCGCATAGAAGTTCTTGCTAAAAACATAAAGAATTTTATTATCCAAAAAAAATAAAGAATTTTTTTTAAATAAAAAACACAGACTTGCTAGCCAAAGAATGCTTTCTTGCAAGGCCAAAACAGAAGGTTAATGGTTGGTTTTTTTTTTTTTTTTTTAACAAGTACATATGCAGGACTTGTTTGTCTAATTCATTGGAGCAATCATGATTCTGAGGAATGCATAATCTAGTTATGCACATTAGTATTTCTCAAGAACAATATCTTACATAAGAAATTCATAGAAATTGTAGGCACACAGAAAGTAACGTGGCATAAACTGAGAATGTAAAATAGCAAATAAAAACACATGGATTGGAATCACCTCTCTCAACCTTGCCACAAGTGATCCTAATGATCATCCCAACTCTCCAGTTCCCCAACACACACGTACAAACGCCAAAAAAAAAAAAAAAAAGCTGCACAAAAAGATTCCTTACTGAAGGTATACATTTTTCCAATTCCATCTGATAATTCAATAAGAGAAAATCTTCTGATAGTAGGCATTGACAGAAAGAATGATACAAGTAAAAATCTAAATGGAAAAACAGAAATTTAAAGTAAATGAGATATTAGCATGATGTCTTCATTATTTAACCATGAAATTTTTGTTATGAAACATGCACAAGATTTATTAGTCATGTTTTGGTGGAAGGTGGGAATTGAATTGGCACCAATTATACCAAAAGAAAGCAATAAGAATTGCACCTGATTTTTCTGCATTTCCATGATTTCTTCCTGCAGCAGCCAAACAACAGTTGATCGTTAGCAAAAGATTGAAATTTTGGAAAGGCACAGTTTTAACAAGCACACAAATGCACAGTCAAGCGTCTAATAGAAACGAAAAAATACCTGTTTCTTTTGCAATTCTTGGTTCTCCTCTTTTAACTTTGCAACTTCTGCTTCCAACTCCATAGTATAAGCCTAACAGCAGCACAAAAAATAAATAACAGAAAGTATTGAGCATATGTTGAGAAGCAATATCACAACAATTTTAATCTTCAAGATAAAACACATTTATAACCCTTCATTGTGGTTAGTTTCAGAAAAAGCATTGAGGCAAAGGTATTGAACTTAATTAGCTTTTTATTGATTTTGGCCAAATCCAGGTTCAGTTTCATCTTATGATCCTTAAAACAAATGCACCATTACCTTGTAACAAACTGGATCCTTACAACTTTTCATGACCTTGACTTCTCAAAACCTTTCATCTCTTCTCATGTCAGATCGCTATGACATTACCATTCTGCCGCATAATCTTTCATGAAGTTTTGGCATGCAGCATGGACATAGATGATAAAAATAGAAGGTTAATGGCTAGCAAAATTCATGAAGCCATAACAAGATGAATTTCCTGGTTCTTTTTCTTTATCCAAAAGCTTTGGTGAAATCATAAAAATTTTTCAAAATATGTAATATGCAAGACTGTTTCACAAAAACTCACTGATGCACACACAAAGGAAAATTGAAAATTGTATTCCTTCCCATTCATCTTTGTTTTACTAAAAGTGCATCTATATGCAGAGCAACTCTCAGCTTTCTCTAATTTAAGTCAATAGAATAGTGATGCTGTTATGTTTTCACTCAACCTGATATATGCTTTTCCCCCTAGTGCAGCACATATTATGATTATAGGACAGCACCGCAGAACTCTCACCTACTGATTATTTTGATAACCAAGGATCGCTCATTTAGCACTTAAGATATCAAAATTGCATTTGGATTAGGTTCATGTTTCAACTGAATTTGGTATAGATTCCATACTCTTTTGTACAAATTACAAGAACAGCAAACTCATAATCTATATCTGGAACCACAATAGATATGAAATATTCACCTGCTTGCGAGCCCGGGACCTTGCAGCTGACTCTCTGTTCTTAATCATTCTTCTTTGCCTTCTTTCAACCACCTTCTCCACAGCACCACTGGCCCTCCTTCCCCTTAAACCTCCATTGAAGACATAAGGAACTGGTGACACCGAAGAAGTATCCCCATTACTCTTTGTAATCCCATCCGATGATAGCTGGTTTGCAGGTGATCCTGTTGCAACACCCCCCAATCCAACCATTCCCAAACCTCCACTCTGTATCAAGCCACCACCGATCCCCTGATCCCCGATCCCCATGATTCCACTCCTAATTCCAGGACTAGTTTGCAGAGGCAACTGTGTCACATATCCCAAATTAGGATGCTTAGGAAATATTTGCTGTTGCTGTTGTTGGTGCTGCTGCTGATGCTGGTGTTGCTGCTGCTGCTGCTGCTGCTGTTGCTGGTGTTGTTGCTGCTGCTGCTGCTGTTGTACCTGTGGCTGATTTGATCTAACCCCATTAACATTCAAAGGCAAATTCGAGGAATGCATGGAAATTTGATTAGTATTATTACTGTTCAATACCAGGCCTCTGTTCTGCTGAAACCCAATTCCCAAACTAGAATTATTCCCTGACCTCGTTATATCACCAAAATAACCACCATTACCATTAAGTTTTGCAGCTAATTGAGCATCTTCTCTCACCACCCCAGCTCTCACCAAAAACTCCTCTAGAGTCATCTCTCCCAAAGTTTGCTGCCTCTGAGTCTGAGGCACATTATTAACCGCTCCAGTGCCAACCCCATTACCATACTCCTTAGATATGTCTTTCCAAACCTCATCTACCGTCTTTTGGCTAAGCGTTCGAGGAAGAGTCAATGAACCCTGGCGCTGCAGACCCTCTTGCGTCCCAATAGTGGACGTTACCATGGTCTGCGTCTCCTCTGCAGTCCATATATTTTTAAGCAGCTCATCCATATTCATAGATCCAAAGTCCTTTCCTATTCCTCCCATGGTACTCTGAAACTCATCAAAGGTCAACGAGTAGATCGACGGCTGCCTGGTCAAAGGAAAGTTCCCCGGCGGTCGACTTCCGGTGCCTCCTCCACCACCGGCATCGGATGATGGGTCATTAGTGAAGTTCTTGAAGTTGAGATTAGTTCCCATTTTGGTAAATATCTAAATAAAACAGTATCAAACAGCTAAAGATGAATCCAACAAACTGGAAACCTCTCAAACTTGCGTTTCTAATTCTTCAATTCTCTTTTTCCGAGTCTAATAACAAAATCAGAAAATTAAGCCCACTCAAACTTCTAAATGAAATTTCTAAAAATGTCATTAAATTCACATTGCATGTCAAACAAGAGTCGCTCAGTAACATAAACCAGAGATTCCAAACACGAAACTATTCAAAACCCTAACATATGAACTTAATTTCCATAGCTAGAAAATACAGTCAAGAAAATTTTAAATTAAAAAAAAAATAGAAAAGATAAATAAAGAAATTCAAGTATTATTGTCATTTTTCAAAACCATAGACTATACTGATAAACACACTACAAATCCTAAAAAATAATGCAAAATTATAGCAAACAAATAACAGAGATCATTAAGGAAAGAAAAAAAAAAAAAAAGAGTAAATTTACCTTTTTCTTATAAAAATAAAAATATATTCCGTGTGATTTTGGTGGCTGCTGTCTGCAGTTTTTTGGTTCCTTCTTCTTCGCGTATTTAGGGCTTGGTAGATGCGCCAAGTGTCGACTGTCTCTCAATTTTTTTAGCTTTAAAGAAATGGCTACTCCTTACAGGTTATGATTTTTATGTTTTTTAATTTTTAGTTAATAGTATAAAAAAATAAATTAATTTACTGTATTTTCATATTTATAATTAATAATTATTAGTGGGCCAGCGGGAGTTGGAGACGTGGACCAATCACCATGAGTTAGGAGACTATGATGTGAGATATGGCAAATAAGAGAATGCTAGGTGGGTTTATCAGAGCCGTCCACGTAGCTTACTGAGAGATAAAGTGAATCATGTTTATGCTGTGTAGTATAGTGCGCACATGGGAACTGAGGGTATTTTCGTCAAAATAAACGATGTTTATCCATTCCATGCACGTGAAAGCTTTGTGCCGACACAGAAAGGCTTATGAAGGTCAATCAGCCTCAAAATTGACTGTCTCTCATATTGATACATCAATTTCTATTTTTGGCTGGATTGAGTTAAAAAAAAAAAAAAAAAATTAGTTCTTATAATTTTAAGTAATAAAAGAATTTATATTTTTTATTTTTAACTAATAAAAAATTTTAATTTTGAAATAAAAGTAAAAAATTAAAAAAAATATAAACTTCTTGAAACCCAAAAAAACTTGAAGTTATTGAAATAAAAATAAATAATAATTAAAACCAAAAATTAAAGAAAAAAAAAAAAGGAAAGTTGTTTGTGCTAAACTTGAACTTCTCTTCACATTATTTTCTTTCTGATGTGAGCATAAAGGATTTTGAATTTTTGTTAAGTGATGAACGAACTGATTAGACCTACAAGATAGATAGATGAAAGTCCAGGTGATCTACATGAACGAACACTCCAATACTTAAGTTAGTATGTACTCTGATGGAGAGAGAGTATATATGTTATATATCTAAAAAATGTATCTTATCCCTTTTGTCTGAGGATATTTATAGCGGGAGACTTAAGAAACAAATTCCTGAAATTTGGACCAATTAAATCATGGAAGAGTGGAGAACGTGTTTCTTATAATCTAGGCAATGGAGGTCGTGGTAGTGGAGAAGTGTCTACGTGCCGATTATTCGCCATGATGATCAAGGTTCGCCAGGCAACTTGTAAGTTGGAGCCTCTAGAAGGAAGATTCAGCCGTCTTTGGGAAAGAAGGGCGAGCCACAGCTCGCCTTAGATGGGTATTTTAGGATGATCTATATCACTTTTCCACCATCATAGATCTTGGCTTTTCTTGGAGACCTAACATCAAAATTTGCAAGCTCACAAAACATAGCTCTAGATTAAAAAATCATATGTCAGTTTGAGATGCAAACTTAATTAGAATTTCCAAAAAATCATGAAAAGTTCAGTTGAGCCTTTACAGCTTTGGGAGTATGCCTTATGGGGGTAGCCACAAGCATTAGAGCCTCTTTTGTTAGACAAAAATGCCCCTTGTTTGTTGTTTGACTTTACTGAACCAAGAGTTTGTGAACTGATAATGGATAGTCCTAAAGTTAAAAGGATAGTGCCTCGAGCCAGGCCAGCCCTAGAGGGTAAAGGCTGTTTTTACACTATGGAGAACAACAATTAAAAGGTAGGCCACGAAATAGAAAGTGTTTCTCAAGCCAAAACTAATAAAAAAAAGGGATAATTATAAATTTAATGTATGACTTTTTTGAATTTTTTATTTTGATATTTGAACTAGTTTTTTTTACAATTAAGTATTTAAACAGAATAAAATCATATTAATATAGTACTTTACTCTAATTTAGATTTTATCTAAACAATGATTCAGTCATGTGGAACTCAATATATCAATAACACATGATCCATATTAAATTTCTACTAACAACTTCAATGAAAATACCAAATTGTCTTGATCTATCCCTTAGCTTCTCTTCTCTCCTCTCCTCTCCTTTATTCTTCTTCTTCTTCTTCTTTTATTGTAAATGTAATATAAAATCAATGAATTTAACTCTACCAATTCATTGTTCCAAAGCCCACCGCCACCTTAGCCGCCTCCACTACATTAAATCCAAATCATTCTAAAAAAAACAAATGAGAATAAGAAGATTTCTTCTTCGCTAAATAAAAGGTCTAAAAAAATCAAAATTCAAAGCAATGATTTTTATTTCTTCTTAGAAGTATAGTACCCAAAATTCAATAGTCTTTGATTTACTTACAACACAAAAATCCAGCAGCTTCTTCTTCTTCTTTCTCGAACTACAAATCAACCGATGTATAACGAATGGCAAGATTTTTCCGCAAATAGTGATTGATAACAAACCCATATAAAATAATGAATGGTGAAAGAGAGAGAAAAAAAAAAGGATTAGGAAAATGGAAAAAAAAAATTTGAGATTAAACCTACTTGGGATATCTGTTTGTACAAATTTTGATATTAAAAGACAAAATTTTTAAAGGATTTTCAACCTATACCTCATGTGCCTTGCTAGTTGCAAGCTTTTGAATAGTGATGGGATTCATTGATTTTTATTTTAAGGATTTACAGTGAAGAAGAGGAAGAAGAAGAAATGAGAGAAGGGAAGTAATAAGGACAATTTGGTCTTTTCATTGAACTTGTTAGTGGAAATATGATGTTGATCATTTGTTAATGAGATTTGGGCCCATCATGGTTGAATCAATACTCAAACAATATCTAATTTAGAGAAAAATATTATATTAATATGGTTTTGCTCTGTTTAAATACTTGATTGCAAATAAATTTAGTTCATATACTAAGATAGAAAATTTCAAAAAATTCAAATACCGAATTTATAATTATCCCTATAAAAAATAATCTATGATTAATTTATATTATTATTATTATTACTGTCTTTATATATATATATATATATATGGTCCGTAAAAATATTTGCCGCGTTAGAGCAGTGATACATGCATTGAAAATTGAATTACTCATTCCATATGATGTAGTATGTTGGTGCTAATATTCAGATTTTTAACGTGAGTGGTTTCTTTTTAATATTAACAAAGTGGATTTAAAAAGTTAATATTTTTATTTTAGTAAAGGATTTGTGTCACGTAAGCACGCGCTAGATCCGTAAAAATATCTAATTTTAATTTTTATACACAATTAAAACCAGGCCAGGCCTTAGGCCAAAGCAACTATGGGTGTTTAAAGATATTATGATTTTGAAGTATTTCAATATTTTAGTCAATTATTTTTTTAGTCTTATATTTATTAAATATTAGTTTTAGAAGATTTTAACCATTGTAAAAAATTTTGTTAAATATTAGCTTTGGAATGGCCTAATTTACGTGCAAAAAATTTGCAAAATCAAAAGAATAAATATTTTTATTCTATTTACCAATAGAATTAATAATACTTTATATATATATGATAAATAAAAGGTCTCTTTTATTTGTATCATTTTTCTACTAAAATAGAGACTACTTTAATTATTTTTTTACTTCTGCATATTAAATTATATAGAAAAAAAAAGTGATTTTCAAAATCATTTTAATCATTTGGGCATTTCCATCATTTTGACTATTTAATATTTGACAAGGTTTTTTTCTTATTTTTACTTAAATATGATCAGTCAAATTTATTTGGGTATTTCCTATTTTCATGTAATTTGAGATTTTTATTGATGATTTAGGGGTGGAAATATTTAATGCGTGAAATTGGTTTATTGTTCTAGGTTAATTTTTTTATTATTCTTTTCACTAAATTCAACTAGTTGATTTGTAATTATTTTGAACTATTTCACTTTTTTTACTATAATTTTATTTTAATTTTATTTTGTAATTTTTCATTTTATAATATATAAAAATTATCTTTAGAAATAAAGATAATGACTTTCCATTTTATATTTGTCTATGGTGTCATTTTTTATTGAAACGCAAGAAAACATAAATACCTAAAACAAAAACAGTCACAGCATTGTTGAAATGCGTTTTGAGGATAAAATATAATTTTTGAAATTTTTAAATTTATATGAACTATTATTTATAATACATGATGAAATGGAGTTTCAGCAATAACGTTTTCATGAATAAAATTTATAATTGGCTAGATTTTCGACTTAAACATATGAAAGATTTTATTTGAAAATAAACTAAAATCATTCTTGAGTGGAAAAAATTTACCTTTACTGTATTTTTTTTTTTTAGTTTAAATAGTTATATATTTTATATTTAAAATTTATTTAAATTATAATAAATATTTTATATATAACAGGTTCCATTTGTATCCCATTATTTCCATTTCTAAAAAAAAATAATATTAATAATAAGTCTCTGTACTTGTATTACTATTAAAATTATTATATAAATAGAAATTGATTCGTAATATTATTTACTAACTACTATTAAATTCAAAAAAGAAAAATTAGAATTATGATGAAAAAAATGACGTAAAATGAAATTATTTAGAATCACATGAAGCCCAGCTACATCCAACCTACAAATCAGTATAAATAAATTTTGTGCCTTAACTATAAATAACCAAAATAATGTCTTAAATTAATTTTCTTTTAAGGCAGAGGACAATAATGAAGTCAGCATGAGCACAACCAAGCTGTCTAAAATTTAGTTTTCGATCAATAGGAATGGACTCTTTGGGGGAGGAAAAGGACAAAACCATACCTATTTTGGAAACTAAAACATTTATTATTGACAAGGTTTGATCAATATGAAAAAGAAATGGACTGGATCTTCTCTTCTTGGGCCTGAGTCTGATACCTGCGAAGGAGAAGAAAAAGGATCAAGGAGGAGCCGGGCCTTTTGCCTGGCTAGAACCCTCCAACGATCAAGTCAGTCCTCTTTTCAGAGTATTTTAGTGAAAGAAAATGGATGAGAGAATGCAGAGTTTCAATTACCTGTGCTTAGGTTTTACTTTCCCTTTTGTATGAGTTATGGATTAGGTACGTCTGACACCTTTCTTTTGAGAAAGGACGTCCTCTGTCATTCGACTATGCTGGTTGGTGAGAGTTGGTAGCAGGCGCATGTCCCCTGTCCCATCCCTAGGGATGTCTGGTAATGGGGATGTCAGGGCATGGTGCAGATTGTCTAAGGACTGATCCTCCTGCTGGATGACTGGACATGTCATCAGAGGGCTTCGGCCTTTACTTGCTCAACAAGTCATCTGGCGGACGAAGGAGGGGAGTAGCACCTGGTCCGAAGGCCTCTAGACTTAGATCGTTCGAGGGTCCGGTCAATGGGCCTTGTTTCCTTTTATCATAGTCTCTGAAGGTTTCGTAATGGGCCTGGGCTACAGGAAGGTCCAAGCCTTTCTTGATGATCACTTTCATCCCTCATCAGGGCCCCCCCTGTTTTATTAAGGAGAGAACGAAGGGTTGAACCTTAGTAAAACAGCTTCGTATCCTTGTACCCTTATCTTCTAGGGTCTTTTGATCGAAGAGAACTGCTTCCGCTTTGGATGGTGAAGGGGTCCTTTCATTTCGTTGTCTGTGGTGAGTAGCTCTTAGGAGAGGCTTTCGTTTTGCTGGGAGGCTTCGTCCGATCTAAACATTCACTTCGTCTTCCCGAAGGGTAGCCTTCGTCTGACCGAAGGGATTGGAGGTGCTAGGAACCATCAGCATTGTAGACAGCCTTCGTAGGGTAGATGGAAGGTCACACAGCCATTGAATGCGTGCACAACTGACAAGAGTAAGCATTGAATGCCAGAACGCGCATTAAATGCACGTCTCCTCGTTCTCCCCACTCTTCCACGTGTCGCAGCAGGCGGTTAAGTTTTCCATGGATTTTGAATTTTGAACGTCCATTTAATGCCCCTACTTATTGCTGTGGCGGTTATCGAGGACACTCTCAGTATATATATTCCTTTGCCTTCCCATATCCAGAACTTCTTGCTCATTCTCTCGAATCTCCTATTTTTCGTGGTTTTCCCATATATGTTCTTTGATATTTGCTTCCATTTTCTTGTTTCATTCCAATGGCATCCAGAAAAGAGAACATTCCCCGTAGGGACTAAGTGAGCTCCTCCTACTACCAAAAGATACTGGAGGAGGAATAGGGGGAGATAGCCCCTATTGCAAAAACATCTGAATTTTTGGCCTTCGGCCAGAACTTGGAAAGCAGCACTCAGTTCATATTCTGCCGGGCTGAGGCTCACGAGAGGGTTTATTCCAGCAACCCCAAAGCTGCTCTGCTTAAAGACAACCGGCACTACATTATTTTCTACCACCAGCTGGAAGCTGGTCTTCTTTTTTCCTCCTATGAAGTCCAAAGTTGAATGCTTCAACTACTTTGGAGTAAATCCAATGATGTTGACCCCGAACTCCATAAGGGACATGCACGTCTTCGAGGTTCTATGCTTTGCTCACGGTATTCGTCCTTCCGCTCTCCTGTTTCAATGCTTTTACAGGATCTAGAGTGCGCAGAGGTCACCGGGGGTTTATATGACTTCTGCTAGGCCTCGCCAGAGCCTTTTCTTTGGTAAAGAGAATAAGGTGAAGGACTAGAGGGGCAAGTTCGGGTTGATAAAGGTCACTGACAGCCTTAGCGATAAATCCCTTAGATTTGGTTTCCCCGGCCATTTCCTGCATCCCACCGAAGGCCTTACTGAGTGGCCTGAGAGGCTGTCCACCGAGGAGAAGTCGAACCTCAGGACCTTGGTCCATCAGGGTTATACTTATAACTCTGAAAAGATGATGGCCTCCTTCTACGCAGAGGACGAGCATGGCCTTCCAACTCCTAGACTTTTGCTGAAAGATATAAGAGGTAACTCTGCTCCTCATTTGTTATAAATTTGATTGACGGTGGAGTATTGATCTTATTGTTGCTGTGTTTATTATTTCGATTGCAGTGGAGGCCAAGGATCCTGCACATTACCAGGATATAATCAAGGAGACAGAAGGGGTTTCTCCAAGACCCTTCAGCGAAGATGCTGAGCTTCCCATTCTTGACCTTAAGACGGGAAAGTTCCATCTGCGCTCCTTCTCAGCCCTCCAGTCTTCGTCGGCAAAGCTTCGTAAGGATAAGCCAACGAAGCCTATCTCCGCTGGATTGGTTCGGCTGTTGGATCAGAAGGGGTCCAAGTGAGTGTGGCCAGTGCGAAGTCCATTCAAATAATTCGAAGGTGACTTGTTAAGGCTTCTGATCGCTCTGTTCCTGTTGTGCAGAGAGGTACTCCTCCACTTCGAGCTGCACCCATTGTTGCAAGGCCTGCTCCTCAGAGGGGTATCTCAATCTCAGGACTTTCTGAGGCTTCCATTCCTCCGCCTCCACCTCCTCTAGTGGGTGATAAGGAGAAGGGAGCGTCCGTACCTCGTCCGCCCAAGCTAAAAGTAAAAGGGCCCCTCGTCCCCAATGTTCTTGACATAATTGCTCACTCTTCTCGGGGGGCGGAGCAACTGGCGGACTTGGAAAAAGTTCTAACAGACGTTCCTGATGCAGAATTTGAGGTCCGTCTGAAGAACCTGGTGGATGACTTGAGTGCCCTTGTGGCTGAAGCTGGGGCAGGTAACTTTTCTTCTCCCCCATCACCTTCATCATATAAAGACCCTCGTGTTATCCGAGGGACATATTTGAGATGGTCGAAGGAGGTTATACCCCGGAGATCTCCTAGTGCCGAGGAGGTCGAAGCCTGGGAGAAGTATATTGAAGAGCAATGGATTTCATATCCTGACTTTGTGACCCTCAGGAGGCTTTATCCTTCCCCAGTTAATACTGCGGCCGAAGGGGAGGCCTTCGTTTCAAGAAACAGAGGCAACTTCTTGCATTCTTATTATCATTTACTTCTTTTTGTGCCTTTATTTGCTGATTTGAATGTGTGAATATTTTTGCTCTTGTACCTTGCAATTTTTGTGGGCGAAGCGGACGCCCCTGCTCAGGAGCCTTTCCTGGAGGCTTCGTTGGCACCTGTCATAGGTCCCTTCGGAGTCAGCGAACCATTTCCTTCAGCTGCTGTTCCGCTGGCGGCTGATCAGGGGGCTGCTGTTGCTGCGACCGATGAAGCATTTCCTTCAGCTGCTGCTTCATCTGGGGTCATGACAGGGACTGTTGTTACTGTCAAAGGTGTCTCCTCTCTTCGTCCCCTCAAGAAGAAATTGACAGTGGAGGAGTTCCTTCGTCGCAAGAGGTCACTGGTGGTAACTTCAACCACCTCCGTTCCGGAGGCCTGCTCTGCTTCAGAGACTCCTTCACCTGGGGCGGATCTGCTTCAGAGACTCCTTCACCTGGGGCGGATGTAGGAGTGTCAGCCCCTCCACAGGGGACAATAAAGGAGGCTTCTCCCCCAAGTAAGAGGCCGCGAGTCGAAGAGCCAGCAGAGATTGTAGTAGTGGATTCACCTCTGCTTGGAGAAGTCGAGGCATCTGCTGATCTTCCTTCTTCCATTGCTCCCACCGCCACAGTCTTGGCCCCCATGTCCTTTCTGCATCCGGCCCCTAGACCTCTTTTCGGGTCTGTGGAGGATACTCATGCCAAGCAAGAGACTCTGCTAGAGAATGTAAATTCATTCCTCACTTGGGTTGTGATCGTTTAGCACATTGCCTAATTATTGTTGTTTGTTGCAGGCGCTTCTGGATTCTAAAATTTTGAGGACTGATTTCGGTCTTCTGAGGGATCATTATGAAGACGCCCGGCAGGCGACGGAGGACAGGTTGGGATTATGTTTCCGCCTGGAGGAAGAACTGGCTTCTGCGAAGGTGAAGGCCGAGGAGGCCATGGAACAATCCAGGGCCCATGAAGAGGCTCGTTCGAAGGCCAAAGGAGAGGTTAGCACCTTAACTGCGGCGGTGGCATCTAAGGACAAAGCCATTGCCGATCTCAGCGTGCAACTGGACAAGCTGAATAGTGCTAATGAAGAGCTTGCCCGAGAGGCCGAAGAGGTTCCTAGTTTTCGAGAACTCCTGAAGAAGACTCAACAGGAACTTCGAGTCTCAGAATTTGGATACACACAAGCCACTACTTGGGCTCAAGTTGCACTTGAGAAGGCTAACAAGGCCGAAGAAGGTCGGCGAAGGGCTGTGAGGGACTTCATGCAGTCTAAGAGCTTCGATGACATCATCACATATCACACCTATAAGGTAGTAGCCGAGTATTATAACAATGCTCTCCGTGATGCAGCAGAGCATTTTCCTGATGTGCTGCAAGTGGTATCTGAATTGGATGCTGCTGAAGAGCCTCCGGTGCCAAACCTTTTAGAGTTTTAAGATCCCGTTCCTGAGGAGGATGAAGGCCTCTTACGGCCTGAAGACTTCCCAGCTTGGGATAAGGATGGACCTGCTTCGTCTCCCATTCCAGAAGTTTCTAGCGGGGGCGAAGGGGACGCAGACGAAGGACTTCCTTCTGGGATGAATCTTGCATCAGCCGAACCTCTGTCTGTCATTCGGCCAGATCCTTTGAATGACCAGTCTCTGCCATCTTCTATAACAGTGGCTCCTCCAGGCGATCCTCCGCCTTAGACATTTTTTTACATTCTTTTGTATTTTATTCTTTTGTATTTCATTTTTTTTTTGTATTTCATTCTTTTGTAAATAAATGTAATACATTTACTTCAATGAATAATACAGTTATTATGCTTCTGCTTTGTGTATGCTTTACTTATATGGGGATCACATTCACGCTGTAATTCAACAAGCATTTGTGCGATGCCTTAGCGAAGTTGCCATTCCAATAGGAGTTCAAGCACTTTCACCTTCTCCTCCCATTAGATCTTCTTAGCTTTATACCTAGATTTACTAGGGCTTAGGCTTCCCCTTAGGAAAGTTCTTCCCGCTCTTAGCAAGGCTTCGTGCCTAGATTTACTAGGGCTTAGGCTTCCCCTTAGGAAAGTTCTTCCCGCTCTTGGCGAGGCTTCGTGCCTAGATTTACTAGGGCTTAGGCTTCCCCTTAGGAAAGTTCTTCCCGCTCTTGGCGAGGCTTCGTGCTTAGATTTACTAGGGCTTAGGCTTCCCCTTAGGAAAGTTCTTCCCGCTCTTGGTGAGGCTTCGTGCCTAGATTTACTAGGGCTTAGGCTTCCCCTTAGGAAAGTTCTTCCCGCTCTTAGTGAGGCTTCGTGCCTAGATTTACTAGGGCTTAGGCTTCCCCTTAGGAAAGTTCTTCCCGCTCTTGGCGAGGCTTCATTAGTGCAAATGGAGACAATTTGAGGCAAACAACGTTTCTGTTATTATTATTGGTAATACATTTTGAGGTGCTGGATGTTCAATGTATGAGGAATTTCCACACCCTCTAAGGTTACAAGTTTGTAAGTGTTAGGACTTAGGACTCTTTTTACTTGGAAAGGTCCTTCCCATGTGGGTGCAAGCTTGTCCGTGCCTTCACGTTTGCCTGTAGCCTCTAAGAATCTCATTTCTGCCAAAGACCAGGCAAAACTGTGGATGTGCTCCTTCAGGAACTGGTGAGCGAACGACTTCTGCTCACTTTCTAACGAAGAATTAACCATCAGGAACTCTTCGGGCTCTCTTCCAACCGTTACCCTTTCCAGCTTATCTATAGGCTCAGTTCTTTTCTAGGGAGTAACAGTTTCAACTGCAGCTACCTCCTCCGCAGCGACTTCGCCCTTTCTTATCTTTTTATTTCTCTTCCTTTCTGCTCCTTCGTCCTGACTGCCATAAACGTGAAACACTTCGCCATTGGGCTTTGGGATCGTCATTCTCAAGTGTCTGATATTTGTCGAAGCGTCCAGGTCATATAGCAATGGCCTGCCCATCAAGACGTTATATGCCAAATGTGTCCTGACGATAACAAATGTGGCCATGGTAGTTACATTTTCTAGGGCGGTGCCAACTGTAAAGGGTAGTTTTGCCACTCCAATTGATGGGACCTCCGTTCTGTCCAAAGTGCGAACTGGATTTCCCATTTCTTCCAGATCTTCCTCCTCAAGACCCATCTTTAAATATGCTTCCCTCGTCAGCAGGTTGACCGAACTTCCTTCGTCAACCAGGATTCTTTTAACTACATAGTTAGCTATAATCGCTTGGATCATTAATGGATCAGCGTGAGGGGTGCGAAAGGTACTTCCATCTGGCCTCTTTAGTCGATTTCCCCCTCTTTCGCAGTAAACGTATTCGGGCCTTTCTCTCCGCCTACCTAAGGCCTTCGTACGATTTCTGCTTTCGTGAGCTTCGCCTGGCCCTCCTGTAATACAATGAATGGTCCCTGCCGAACCATCATTTACTCTTCCCGAGTGTCTTTCTTTATCTTCGCTAGGGCCAGCTCTGCCTGATTCTTCTCTTCTTATGAATTTCCTCAAGTAGCCCTGTTTGATCAACCTTTCAATCTCCTCCATCAACTGCCTACAATCATTGGTGTTGTAACCATGAGTATCATGAAAGAGGCAGTATTTGTTCTGATCTCTTTTCTCTGGAGGAGCAACCATTGGTTTGGGGTGAGCCCATATATTTTGCTCTTTGAAAGTTGCGAAGACTTTGACTGGACTGGCATTGAGGGGGGTGAATTTGCTGGGGTCAAAACTAGATCGTGATTGGTTATTTCTTCCCCTCCTTCGTCCGCCAGTCGGCCTCTCGTCTCGCTTTTCTTCCACCTTCTTCTCTAGCTTTGCCTTCGGCTCTTCTCTAGGAATGATCTCCATTCCTCTCCGCTCTGCCATCTGGTTGAAGGCTAGAGCGTCATCTTGCCGTACATACTTTTGGGCGAATGCCATTGCATCCTCCAGGGTACGAGGAGCATGACGGCAAAGGGCTTTGAGAAAATCCGTGTGAGAGGTTCCATTCTGCAGCGCTTCCACTGCTCGAGCTTGGTCCAAGTGCATGACTTTCAACGCTTCTCGATTGAATCGAGCCATGTAATCCCTTAAGGATTCATTCTCCCTTTGCACCACCGTTTTCAAATACTGAGTCTTTCGCTCCACCGGGATGCTAGAAGCGAATCGGTGCATAAAGGATCTGGCCAGCTCCATGAAAGAACGGATACTCCCCTCTTCTAAGCTATCAAACCATCTTGTTGCAGCTCCTTCCAAGGATCCCCTGAACGCTCTACATAGAGCCTCATCATTCGCCATCTGTAATTCTACTGCATGCTTGTAGTCCATGACGTGGACCCTGGGATCGGTTTTCCCATTGTACTTTTTCAACACCGGCGATTTAAACTTACTGGGCATAACATATTCCCTAATGGATCTGGTAAAAGGAGACTTCAGGGTGAGCTTTAGGGTGGTATCCATGGTTTTCCTGTCATAATCTTGATTCATCTCTTCTAAAAACTTATTCACAGCATCTCTCACCTCCTCTTCCTTCTTTCTGCAGTTGTTGCCACTAGCAGGTGACCTTCTGCTTCGAACCCGCGAGGGGTGACTAGCAACAGAATATTTCCCTCTATCCTGTTCTCTTCCTCTCGGGCTTTCTCTTTTTCCGTATTTTGGTTCTTTGTACTCACACTTCCCTTTATTCCTTCCTTCACCCCGTTCCGCATTATTTGCATGAAAATTTTTTCCATGCAAGAACTTACGTTCACTGTTTGAGAGCGAAGCTTGCGTACTCTCTTCTTCTTCGGTCGAACTCTCCTCTCCTCCACGATGCTCTTCCGTCCTTCCCTCCACATCTCCACCCAAGTGGACCAGTTGTTCTTCATTAACCCCTGGGACTCCTTGGGATTGCTTCTCATAATCCAGGGTTCGAGCAACATTCCTTCTCGGGGTAGCTTCTGGAACAGCGACGAGGGTCTGTGCTGGGGGAGTTTGTTGCTAGGAGCTCCTTACAAAAGCAGCTATAGTATTAATAAACTGCAATGCAGGAGCTAAGTCTGGATTTGGAAGGCTCAGAGGGGTTTGGCTAGACCCAACTGTGTTTTGTTGAGAGATAAGGAGCTGGAGTGACGTATTTAGGTCAATGGGAGTTGCTAGAGGAGGATCAGTAGGTGTTGGAAGGGAGTGTCTAGGATTTGAGGGAGTTGAGGATTCGGGATCATCATGGTTCGTCATTATGGTAATCTTCTTTCACAGGAAAATGGAAGTGGAATGCAAAGTTGAGAGAAAGATCAGCTCGCATTCCCCACAGATGGCGCCAATTTGATCAGGCTTGATCAATATGAAAAAGGAATAGGCTGGATCTTCTCTTCTTGGGCCTGAGCCTGATATCTGCGAAGGAGAAGAAAAAGGATTAAGGAGGAGCCGGGCTTTTTGCCTAGTTAGAACCCTCCGATAATCAAATCAGTCCTCTTTTTAGAGTATTTTAGTGAAAGAAAAGGGATGAGAGAATGCAGAGTTTCAACTACCTGTGCTTAGGTTTTACTTTCCCTTTTGTATGAGTTCTGGATTAGGTACGTCTGACACCTTTCTTTTGAGAAAGGACGTCCTCTGTCATTCGACCATGCTGGTTGGTGAGAGTTGGTAGCAGGCGCATGTCCCCTGTCCCATCCCTAGGGATGTCTGGTAATGGGGATGTCAGGGCATGGTACAGATTGTCTAAGGACTGATCCTCCTGCTGGATGACTGGACATGTCATCAGAGGGTTTCGGCCCTTACTTGCTCAACAAGTCATCTGGCGAACGAAGGAGAGGAGTAGCACCTAGTCCGAAGGCTTCTGGACTTAGATCGTTCGAGAGTCTGGTCAATGGGCCTTGTTTCCTTTTATCATAGTCTTTGAAAGCTTCGTAATGGGCTTGGGCTACAGGAAGGTCCAAGCCTTTCTTGGAAATCACTTTCATCCCTCATCAATTATTATTATTATTTTATGATGAGGAGCTTAGTGAAATATATGAAGATAAGTTTGCCAAAAAAAAAAAAGATATGAGAATAAAACTTATAGGGTGTGTTTGGAATCGTTAAGAATTAAAAAAGTATTTTTAAATTTTTTTTTATTTTATTGTTTGATTTTTATTTTTTTTATAAACTATTTTTTTAAATATATTTTTGAAAAAAAATTAATTTACTTATTTTTATTTAAAAATAATTTTTAAAAAATATAATTTCTTTTTGAAAAGTATTTTTTTTAAACATAATGTCAAACGGGCTCATAGACAAATAAAAGAATGATAGAAGTTATTTGGGGCTAATTCGAAGGACCGGCATCTAATTTGTGAGCTGGAGAGAGAAAAAAAAAATCTCCTTTTACCTCTTTTATTTCCCTATTTATAAGGAAAAATATTTTATTTTTCCTTATAAATAGGGAAATAAAAGAGGTAAAAGGAAGTACTTTTTGTTCCAATCATTTTAATTTATTTTTCTCAAATTTATTAAAAATTTTTGAAATTTTAATCATTGTTAAGATAATTCCATTTCCTAATTAGGAGGGGTGGTTTGACCTATCATGCGAACTGTGATTTAACAAATCCTTGATTAAAGAGAATTATGTAAGCAATTGAGAATTGTGGCTAAGAGTCTATACAGAATTCGAGGGCATATTCCACCTACTTTCTACCTGTGAAAAGGATAAGGATGCCTCTCCTAGAAAAGTCAAAAATCATCATCCATACATATATATTAATTCACAAGTCAATAGTAAAACTATTATTTTCTGTCTGAATACACTGTACGAACGTTCATGTTCAATTATTTATCGTTACCATTTTACGATTTACCATTGACTCTTGACCTAAACAGGTTTCTGTCTAGCCGGAGCCAAAGGACATGTCCTTCTGATCGTGGGATCGCATGGATGTGAATGGTGTACGATTTTTTTTTTTAATTTTCCTGATACATAAAAAAAAAAAAAAAAAATCAAGATTATATGAATGGATATATTTAAAAAAAAAAAAATTCAAGATTATATGAATGGATATATTTTCCATTTTATCGATTAAAGCCAGATTTTTAAGGTTAATAGTTAAAATAAATTTTTAAATATTTAAATTGAATGTAGATTGCATTTTTTTTTTTTAGTATATTGAAGAAATGATATAATCTTTATAGATATACAAACGATTGACATTTTATTGAAATTTAATAATGTAATATTCTTATTAAAATAAAATTGAATTCTGTGTTATTTTATTTTTATACAAATTATTGTAATTGAGTTAGAATAATGATAAATTATATTTTTTTTTAGCATTTGGAGTTTAAGGGATTTAAATATAAATTTATTATTCAATTGAGAAATAATAGATTATTCATATGAGTAGAATAAATTTATATTTTCATACATGATCTGGTCTTAAAACCAATAAGAGAGTCGCAAGTAAAAAGGTTCAACTGGGATAAAATTAGAGTTGAACTGTAATTCAATTAAATTATATAAAAAATATTATGTAAACATATTATGATTAATATTACATATTAAAAATTATAATAAATAAAAGTATATCTAAATAAAATAAATTAATTAGATAAATATTAATTAATAAAATTATTAAATAACATTTGAAATAAAATTTCAATCATAATATCTATATTAATAAGAATTATGTTCTTTGCATATAATTTTTTATATTATTAATTTATTAGCTTTAAGGTATATTAAATTTAATAGATATATTTTTTAAAAAATAATAAATATAACTTGTCAAGCTATAAGGAGATTAATAATTAAATTATTTTTCTAAAAAATAATTGATTTTTTTTATCATAATTAAGTATATAATTTTAGAAAAAATACAAAAGTATTACTTGGTGTATTGGTATAGTGTATTAAAATGGATTTTGCGTTTGATTTCCAAAATTTACAATTTAAACTTCTAATTTTTAAAATATACTAAAAAAATAAATTAAGATAAATCATTCGAATCAAACCGATTAATGGTTCAATTTTCAGGTTTCTCAGTCCAACAGATCAGTCCTGTGCAAGATTAACAATATAGGGATAAAATATATAATATGGTAGGATTAGATTGCTCTTAAAATTGCAGATTAAGACTTGAGGGCTATAAAAACTCCATATTTAATTTTGTTACTTTATAAGACCTTGGTCCCTTTCACATAATAAAAGCCTCAAAAAGCGAAAAGTTCGCAAGCCACAGACCATTATCTGGTGCGGTGGAAATTTTCAACGGAGTGGGGCATTGCATTGCACGCCCTTAGCCTAAACGGCCATGTTTACAAAAAGACAACAGCTCTTCAATCTATATGAACTAAAACACCACTGCTACAAATTCCTCATCCAAAGCAAAGGCCCACAGAAGGAGTAGTCAAATGTTCAAGGTCACTAATAACTATGACGGATTTGCGAAATAGGCTAACACCTGTTGTTCAATTATTGACCCATTATATTTATGGCCGTACCACTCTGGGATTGGAAGCGAAGTAAGAATGACACATGTTCTTCTCCTAAATCTACTGAAATAGACTACATAACATCCCAGCAACATCCCTCATAATTGCTGGCCTATTGATTAATTTATTTATTAACGGTCCAAGTAATGAAATTTCCTTTTTTCTTTACAATTTATAGGTATTTTGAATTGAGATTTAGGAGGATGAGGTTTGAATTGTATACTCTTGATTAATATTTGTGTTTTTTATTAATAGAAGACTAACTATTGTATATTCCTTGAATTGAATGAATGTAATCTTGGAGTATACTATGCGCAGATATATATATATATATATATATATATATATATATATATATATATATATATATATATATATTTCTCTTTTTGTTTTCCTTTTCTATTCCAGTAAAAAAAAAAAAAAAACTCAGTTATTTTAGTGGAGGCAGGTTATGTCGAGTTTAAGCAAACGTGTCAAACTGTAAATGGAAAAAAGATTAAAAAATCAGACTCCAGGGAATTGGTGTTGGCAGGCCAGCACAAGGTCTACCAATAAGCCGAAAAACCAAAACATATTGGACATCTGTTCAATTATCGATGCACGTGGCGTGAAGATATGCTGCAACAAATAACAATCCATCTTCTTTGTGATTTGTCTGATTCACCACAGGAAAAAGAAGGCACACTCTCGACATTCCATGAATGTAGCCCACAAAAAAAACTACCAAGATGTTTCTGTGTCTGTGTGACAATAAACTTTGGAAAGTCTTGGATTTCAATTCTTAAAGATCAAACACTCGCACACACATTATGCCCACAGAGCAAACACTGGAAAGAGCCAAATTTCATCTCTTAAAGATCCAAGGAAGGGGCTGTAGTACCAAGTTTGCATTGCACTTGCCGCAAATTAGGACCTATTAACAATTCTAAACTTTGAAAAGTATTGATGCCAATCTTGTAGGCCTATATATTTTTCTTCGAGGAACTTCACCAATCATTACAATTTGAAAATATCAATCTTTGCTTCTAGTTACTACAAATGTTATCTTAGGACATACAAATTGCAAGATTTAGACAATAAAAACAAAAAGGAAAAAAAAATCCTCAACATAAAATTATATATATGGTCAACAAAGTGTGCTGCCTTCATCAATTCTGCCTACGCCGGCGGAAATGTCTGAGAATAAAGCTGTCTGCGTATAAGGGATAGTTCTTCCTGATAAGGCCCTTTATGCATTTCCAATAAGAAAAGTCGACCAGTTGTCCATCTTTTCGTACTATGAATAAACACCGTGAGGTTTCAAAATCAGGATGATGCCCAACCTATAATTTACAAACAAAAGATTCACATCATCTAAGCATAAACTAGAAAAAGAGAATCTCAGAATCATTAACAACTCATTAAAGGTGAAAAAATGACTTGCCAATGCTTGAAAAGTTCCACAACCACCACCTCCTCTATTTAAATAAATACATTTCTTAATTATCAATAGAAATCACACCAGAGGTGCATTCAGGATAATCAAGAATCTTTCCTACCTACTGATAGGCAGGCCCAGCCAATGAATAAAAGAAAAGGCACAGGTTTGTAAATCATGCAGCAGAAAACAAACATCAGGAAAAAAAAAATAGTGCTTATGTCCTTTCTCTGTCCCTTGTGTCTCTTTTGCAGCATGGCATTGATCACCGAGAGTCTTGTTCAGTTGTGAATATATAACTTGAGAATGTTAAGCATACAGAAAATCAAGTTTTATATTGGACAGTAATGTGGTTGGGCCCTTGAGAGTGAGGACTATTTTAACACAGCAATACCCTATCGTCACAGAATACAGATTGACTTCAATTAAGGCTCTTCAACACCATAATCTGGTACCATACTCAGTAACATTCTTCTGCTGCACATGAAGCTTTGCCTTAACCATGAAAAAAAGAGGGGAAAATGAAGAAAAGCAAAAAGTACCCGGTTGAGGCCAAAAAGAAAAAAAAAAAAAAAAAAAAACAAATGAAGGTTTCTATGAGAGACTACTGGCTGCCAGGTAGATGCAATCAAAGCTGTTGGTTGGAAGATTAGGCAGTTTGATATGCATGCTTTAGCCTGACCTGACTTGTGACTATGCCGTCTGCATACTTATTTTGCTCTTTCTAATGCTCAAGGGTAAATTTAAAGCCTTATCAAGGATAATCGAATAGACCATACTCTCTTTCTCTTTACACAAGCACACATGTGAGTGTGCAAACTGCACACACGTTTTATTTTATCACCTTTACTTTGGTTATAGAGGATAGTGGATAGAATCATCTAAATGTCATTAACTTAACTCAGGAGGCATCCTCCTTGATACATACAGCACAGTGTATTAAAGAAATGATAGCAACCAATGGATAACATGATAATGTCCTCCAAATCCAATAAAGAAAAAACAACCTATCATGCAAATTTGGGAATATAGCAAGAGAGGCATACTGTAATATAGTCAATTCCACATCCAATCTTCTTTTCGCCCTCTGGATGATATGGAAGCAACCTCTCAACAATGGTTCTCTCATGCTCTGGACTTAATCTATCTCCATTTTCATATCTGCAACAAGAAATCTCATGTGCATAAGATTCTAATTAGCAAAACAAAAATAATAAAAAGAAAACCATAACATATGTATGCAACACACACACACAAAAAAACACATATATATGCTAAAACCTATCACCACTAACTTATTCGTTACTAGGCTTCAATGGTGAGTTATACAAATAGCTCCAACATCCCCTTCTTTACCATGACAAAGATTATAATGCCACAATGACAGAAATGCTACAATGAAATGTAACCTTGAAAATAGGGATAGAAACTATAACCATCAAATCCAGGGAAATTTGAACAATAAGTCGAAACAATAGCTAAAAGAAGGTTCGCCAAAAAAAAAAATTGTGATTGAACTCAACTCAACCTGATCTTAAACCCTAAAATGTGATGTAATCCCATAAATACTCACAAAGGTCAGCAACCATGCTATTCTCATTTCTACTGCAATTTGAAATTGAGTATATAAAGCAGCAGGTCTGGTGATGGGTAATTGATTGGGGAAAGATATCAAAATGCGATTAAACAAATATTAATTGGAAAATACTTACCTGCCAGAGTGAAGAATCATTCTAACAAAGCCAACAAGCGGAACAGTATCCTCCAATATCTGGTCCTCCCAATCGACCCATTCATCCTCTTCCTTTTCTTTGTAATTTCTCTTCCTATCACTATCCTCTTCTTCTTCTTCTTCAGAAATTCCACCCAACTCCTTCCCTGTAGGAACAATCGGTTTCCTTAACCCGTCCGATCCGGTCTTTAGCGCATAAAGACGCGGATTAAGCGAGGTCGTTAGGTGAAATGGCAAAGATAAGATGATGGGAGAATAATTAAAGAGAAAGATAGGATTTGAGTGGCCGAGCAGGAGTGGCAGTGGTGGTTTAGATAACGATGCCATGGTCATGCCCTATCTCTCTGCTGTTAATTACTAGTTTAATGGTGCTATGGTTTCGCAGCTTCACTTTGTTCACTTCTCAGTTCTCATTTGGGTACACTCTGTAGAAGAAGAATCGAACTAGTTTCTAGTTAACGCTATCGGTCATCAGTGAAGCGCGGCGCAAGTGGAAATCTTGCCAGATAAAAGCCAAATAGTTTCGGTTTGGGCCTATTGTCTTAGTGTTTGGGTTTCGAATTTGCCCATAAATAGTTTCAGTTTCAGGTTCTTTTAAATTATACAGCTTTATTATTTAAAAAAAAAAAAGGATAATAAAATTTTATTGTTTTTACTTCTATTATTCAACACCAAATTAACTTCTTTTAAATTGCAAATGCATTAATTAAATTTTGTTCTAGTTGAAAATGGACATGCATCAATTTTTTGCGATTTGATTAGCCATCTATTTGGCTCAAGATAAAGAAAAATAAAAAATCTAAATTTCTAACTGATGAAGCTGGTTCGTCGGGTACCTGAAAAATAGAAGAATAATCAATCAAAGTGACTGCCGGAGGTATTTCTGACCAGCTCGCTCTAATGGTTAAGTTAATTTCTGGTTTTAGAGATATAATACACAAGTATTGAGATTAGATATAATGTAATGATTAAGTTGTTTTACTTTTGGATGAGTTTGCTACGCTATAATGAGACGTAATATAATATAATTAACAAATTTTTAATAAACTATATTCATAAAAAATTCTCTGATTACATTACATTACGTCTCATTACTATCTACTAAATACACTTTTGTAATCCATTTAGTACATAGAATTGTTTAACTAAACTGTAATATTAATAAATAATATTATGTTTGGTATATATGATTCACATTAGGTTTAATAATTCTGAAAGTTTAACTAATCTATGTTATCTAAAATCTAACCCCCATGTATTTAGTAATTTATATTCAGTAGAATTACTAATTATATTATTTTTTAAAATAACCTCACTTTATATTTTATTTATTAATCTATTATACTAAATACATGATTACTTAATACTATACATTATTATTTTTTTTTACCAAACATAAGTTTAAGACACATAATTACATGGTTTAACTAAGTTTGAGATTCAAACTAATGTTAGGGATTACGAATCCGTGAGCCAAATAGATTATTAGTGTGTCTCCATTTATAAGGATAGATGTCTTTATTTGTGGGCTTGGACTTAAAAAAACCCATTATATTTTAAGTGTTATGATGCTATATCATTAGTCATTTTTAAAATAATTTAAAGTCTTTTAAGACTGGAACTATAAAAGTCTTTAAAGAGAGTACAATATTTCAATATATGAAGACTTATTGTTTAATTATTCAAATAAGACATTTATAATAGTTAAGTTGATATTTTAGTCTATTTTTTGGAGAGTGAAAAGATATTCTAAGCTTCATTTCTTATAGAGAACATAATAATGAAGTGACATTTAAGTTTAATTCTTGATGATCTAATAGTAAATTATCCAAACATAGTTACGTTGGCATTTCAGCCTAATTTCTTGGAGAACGTAATAACAAATTGACATTTGAGTCTAATTCCTTGGAGAAAATATAACAATAAATTGGCACCTAAGTATGATTTCTTGAGAAGAATATTACAGTGAACTGGCATTTGAGCCTACTTCTTTGGAGAGAATATAACTATAAATTGGCGAATATGGAGCCTAATGCATAAATATGGAGAATCCCTTGAACACTTCACTTCATCAATTGCATCTAGAGACTTCTCTTAATGCCTGCAGAAGACAAATGAATCCAACTTTTGCCTTTTTTGGCGATTTATCAATAGAACTTGTAATATCAAATAACATTGGTAGAATATTTCATTGTGATAAATAAATGCATATATTGTATGCTTAAACAATTGGTGACATTAACCTTCGCATAATGAGTATAGATTTTATGAAAAGTGTATAATCCGTTGCCTTTTAAAGGTGATAGCAACTCATTTATTTATTTCAAACATATAAGATAATAAATTTTGATGCCTTTGCTTTCATGTAAAATTTTTATAAGTTTGAATTTTGTAATTTATGCATCACTAATATAAATATGGAGCTCACTAATTAATAAGAAATTAGCAATTGTAAATAAGTGTTCAAGGCACGTAAAATAAAATAGGCATAGCCTAATACTCTCTCGCCAACCACGTCAAAATCGTCCCCATATCTCCCCAATTTTTAAATAATAATAGCTAAAAAATATGTCAACTCATGAAACATTCAACATTTTTTCAGAGGGCATAAAATTCATATAAGAGTTAGGAAAGTGTACATGTTGAGATACATGCAGGTGACACACCAAAGAAACATTACCTCCTTCCCTGTGATAATTTATGCTAGTTGAAAAGTACAAAAGACTTGAAGCATTATACTTATTTGAGGGTTGGTGATTAGCCTTCGAGAAAGAAATTGTTGTTTTATCTCTTTTAGTCTTAGGAATTGAAGAGAGAAATATACGAGATTCCAAATATTCACTTTGATTTTGCTGAATATGGACCTTGACGAGCAGTACTTGTTATAGCCCAGTTGAAAATGTTATTGGAGCAAGATGCTTTTTCATAAGCATAAATCAATTAAGATATTGAGCTCTTGTTCTACGGTTGGATAATTTATAAATCATTGCATAGCCTCTGACTCCCCCTTCACGGATATCAACACTGATTATTAAGCATAGTTAACTCTCCAGCACATGCAAAGCAAAAGATACAACATGACAAGAAGGAAAAGAAAATATGGCAAGTTCCTTAAAATTTCATTAGGAGACCTGAAACTTGAAAGAGACATGTAGTCAGGAGCTCGAAGCATCGAGTTACAATTTCACAAGCTAAAGACTAGATGATATATTCATTATCATCAGTAATGACAAGACAATGCTAGCTGAGTTTCAGGCATAAGAATATGCGAGTTTTAAGCAATTGAAAAATTTACAAAAGCTTAACCATGAACATTTTCATATTGTTGCCATGGGCTTACTGTTAAGAAAAATATCTATGCAGTGGAATAAAATAGATACAGATATTTATGTGGAAAACCCTTTCAAATCTTGAAGGAAAAATTACGGGACAAACTCTGAAAAATCTTCATTATAAAATAATGAGAATACAAAGAAATTAATCTCTAAAGTTTTATCAATTTAAACTTGAGATATACACTCATAAAATCACACTCTCATAATTTTGTGAAACTCACAGTATTTTTCTCTCTACAAATTAATTATAAGAATACTCTCAATTTTTCTCTATAGTATTTGGTGTTTGTAAATGGAAGGAGGAAGGGTTTTTATAGGCCTTCCTCATGTTGTTTTGAGCTAGCACAAATGCGTGCCAGCTCTCATTCAAAGAAAGAAGCATAGATGGTGGAATAAATTTTTCCTGCCTATGTGTTTTGTCAACCCTCTTCTTTTTTTTTTCTTTTCTTTTTGTCTAAATAATTATGGTTCCCTCAATATGAGAGGGAAACCACAACAAATCTCCTCCTCTCGATTACATGGAGGGCTTCACCATTCTTGCAGCCATTTGACAACCACTTGCGCAAATATCGATTTCTACGCGCTCCCCTCAAACAGAAGTCTCCACTTTTTTTCTACAGTTTAAGGACTTACACGAGTCCTTCCATGATTACAATTTATAGACATGCTTAGGTCTATCCATCAGTGCAGTTTATAGATATGCCTAGGTTTCTATATCATTGTAGTTTATAGACATACTTGGGTCTTTGCATCATTGCAGTTTATAAAGATGTTGAGGTCTCTCCATCATGCAGTTTATAGATATGTTTTGGTCTCTACATCATTGTAGTTTATAAACATGCTCAGGTCTATTCATCATTGCAATTTATAAACATGCCTCAGTCTCTCCATCATTTTTCAATATGAACACTCATTTGTTTGTTAAAGCTTTTTGGCTTTGGGAGGCTTCACTAATTCATAGGTGTTATTTTTCATCAAAGAGTTCATCTCTTCTTTCATGGATTCCATCCATCTATTTTTATCTTTATAATTTAAGACTTTTTGAAAGGATTATGGCTCCCTCTTCTCAGTAAGATTAATATATTATGACCTTGGGCATCTTATAGATGGCTTGTGTGGTCTGTTTGACCTTTTGAGATATTGTACATCAATCTCAGATTGTTGAATTTGCTCCCCTTGATTATCCTTCTCTTGTGCTGGTACATCAACCTCAACATCATCATCATCATCATGAGACACCTCAATGGCATCAGCTGCATCTTGAACTTCCACTTCTCTTTCAGTTTGAGAAGGAATCAACTCAATACTATCTTTATCAACTTGCTGCTTTTCTTTATTTAAATCTTTAAAAGTTTGGTTCTCATGAAAAACCACATCTCTACTCCTCATGATTCTCTTCTTACTAGATCTTAAAATTTATGCCTAAATTCTGCATCACCGTATCTAATGAAGATACATGGTATGGATTTATCATCAAGCTTTTGTCTTTGCTCCTTTGGCACATATACAAATGCCTTGCATCCAAATACCTTTAGATGAGAGTAGGAGACATCTTTGTTAGTCCATATTCTTTTTGGAATATCAAAGTTTAATGGAGCAGAAGACGATCTGCTTATCAAATAGCATGCAGTTTGAACAGCTGCTCCCCATAATGACTTTGGAATATTGCTTGTTCTCAATATATATCTAACTCTCTCCATAATAGTACGATTCATTCTTTCAGCTACACCATTATATTGAGAAGTTCCAAGGACTGTCTTCTCATGCCGAATTTCCTGTTTAGAGCAATAATCTCTAAACTCATAGGAAGTATATTCACCTCTATTGTCTGAATGGAGACACTTCAATTGCTTCTCTGTTTCTCTTTCCACCATGGCATGAAATTTTTGAAAAATTGGAAACACCTGATCTTTTATTTTCAACAGATACACCCAGACTTTTCTAGATGAGTCATTTATAAAAGTTGCAAAGTATTTAGCTCCTACTAGAGACTCAACTTCAATGGGACCACAAACATTAAAATGTACACATTCTAATACATTATTTTGTCTGACAGAGGAGTTTTTAAAGGAAACTCTATGCTGCTTTCCAAATAAGCAATAGTCATAAGGATTTGATCCAATGCCTTTCTCCAAAGGAATAATCTTCTTGGCAAGAATCTGAAGCCCCTTTTCACTCATATGGACAAGTCTTTTATGCCATAAATTTGGTGAAGATTCAGCTACTACATTATCCTCATTTTCACATGCTTCTCCATGGGTTTTGAATAACGTGCAACAGCTCTATCCTTTTGCCGCAACCAATGATCCCTTACAAAGTTTTCATTTATTATTGCCAAAATAATTCTCAAAATCTTAATTATCTAAGGCTTTTACGGATATAAGATTGAAGCGTAATTCTAGAACATGCCTCACATCTTTCAATGTCAATTGGCAGCCAATATTTGTCCGTATGCAAACATCTCTAATTCCAACAATTGGAGAACGTGTTGAATTTCCCATCCTCACAGTTCTAAAATGGCCAATTTTGTATGTGGTAAATATTTTTCTGTTTGGAGTGATGTGGAAAGAAGCGGCTGAATCAACCACCCACTCAGTCATATCATTACCAACATGTAGACACTCATCTGCTACTACTGCTACTTCTTATGTTGTGATGATTGCAGTGGTGTTTTCATCCTGATTCTTTTGCTGACTACTTTATGGATCACCTCATTTCAACAATCGACAATTCTTTTTAATGTGGCCTAGTTTGCCACAATGATAGTACGAAAAATTTTTATTTCTCCACTTTGATCTCCCTTTGGACTTGTCATTTTGATTTCTTCCTCCTCGAGATTTATTTCTGCCCCTACTTTCTGTAATAAGAGCTTGTGCTTCTGGATCTCTTTCCTTATTCTGCTTCTCATAAGACAATAAGGCTTCAGTAACTACTTCAAACTCCATCTTATCTTTTGCATAAGTCAAAGTTGTGGTAAGATGATTATACGATGAAGGGAGCATCACCGTAAGCATCACAGCTCTTTCTTCATCACTGAATTTCACATTGAACTTTAACAGTTGATAAAGCTTGCTATTGAAATTGCTTATGCGTTGCATCATGCTCACATTTTCAGCCTTCCGTATTTGATACAATTCTCTCCACAAGTAGAATTTGTTTGCAAGGTTCTTTGACATATACAAATTTTCTAAAGTCTCCCATGTTTCTTTCACAGTCGTACAATCCTTCGACTCAATATTCTGTAAGACACTATCTGAGAGATTTAGACGAATTGTATTGGTTGCAATCTCATCTAGCTCCTCCCATTGATCATCAGTTATTGTTGCAGCCTTACTTTCTTTGCCTAACAATGTCTTATGAACCTTTTGTTGAACTAGAATATCCTTCATTCTTCTTTGCCATAGAGAGAAATTGTTGATGCCATCAAACTTCTCAATTTCTACCTTATGACCTGACATTTGCTCAATCTACTACAGTAACTGTATGTTGCTACAGTGCACAAAAATTGTGACAAAAATGCACCAGGAAAGTCTCAAGAAAGACTAGAGGGGTCACAAACGGTCCCACTTAAAATCCAGTCTCCTTAGGTAATTATAACCTTTGTGCCAAAACTTTCCTAGACATGCACTTAATCGCACAATGTTGCACTTAAAAAACACAGATATTAAATTTTCTCGTGAATTGCATTATATGAACAGTACATCTACTACAGTGACGAGCTGGATTGCTACAGTGACGAGCTGGACTTCTGCTGCAGTATTGGATCACTATTATAGTACTAGATCACTACAGTACTGGACCTATTTGCTGATGGGTTGAGTTATTACAGTGCCATTGACATCAGCAAATGTCAATAAATTATAAAATTTTGCATGAACAGTACCATGCAAAAAATTTTACTTCAAAAATTAATTATTGAGTTGACGTCCGTTTTTGAAACTAATCAAACCAAAATACTCGTCGTATTTTTCTCTTCTGTGTAATATATTTCTTTTTTAAAAATATGACAGTGCTTGGGATAACAAATTTATTCAGTCCCAATAAAATCTTTTCTGATGTGGAAGATCAGTATATACTGCAACTACAGAGCATACTAAGAATATTATTAACGGGCTAGGATCATTAACCAAGCGGCTCTGATACCACTTGTTAAGAAAAATACGTGCGTAGCATAATAAAATGGACACAGATATTTACGTGGAAAACCCACTCAAATCTTGAGGGAAAAACCATATGACAAACTCTAAAAAATTTTTACTATAAAATAATGAGAATTCAAAGAAATTAATCTATTAAATTTTATCACCTTAAACTTGAGATGTACACTCACAAAATCACACTCTCACAATTTTATGGAACTCATAATATTTTTCTCTCTATAAATCAATTGTAAGAATACTCTTAATTTTTCTCTCTAGTATTTGGTGTTTGTAAATGGAAGGAGGAAGGGTTTTTATAAGCATTCTCCATGTTGTTTTGAGCTGGCACAAATGCGTGCCAGCTCTCATTCAAAGAAAGAAATATGCGCAGTGGAATAAATTTTCACTGTCTATGTGTTTTGTCAACTTTTTTCCTTTGTTTTTCTTTTTTTTTTTTTTATCTAAATAATTATGAGTCCCTCCATATGAGAGGGAAAACACAACACTTACAACCTATTAAATATGAGTTTATGCTACCTAGCTTTTGTTTAACTTTTGCAACATGTAATAATGGTGCAACATATTTGATTATCCAATGCTGTTAATACATGAGATAAGTTAAAAGCATTGTCATAAACAAACAAAAATCATGAGTTTCACTTTTAAAATACCTAAGATATCATTATATATCACCCGGTAAAAATGCATTAGACAACTCTTTAGGATACCATTATATACCATATATATTAACAGTTGCATCTTGGCGAAATCATTATATTGACCTAGCTAGAGGTAACAATGGTCATATAATTGCTACTGCAAAATAGATGGTGGATTAAGGTCCCAAAAAAAGCAAAGCCATGTGTCAACAAGAAAGTGTACTTAAAAGGTGAATAAGATTTGACTTAAGCTTAAATAGCCCAGTTAACTAATTGATGTAAAAGCAGCACCATAGTTAAACAGTTACAACTACTGCAGACATTGCAAGTTTCAACAGTAATAGACTTTAGAATAGATGATGAAGAGAAAATAGTTTTGGCGCATATAGAGAAAAAAAAAAAAAAGACACTACCAAATTAGGCAAAATTTGAATTTACCTTCCATAGATAAGAAAATAGAGAAGGTGGTTCGTTTAATGTGCACAAAAAAGACCTAAAATTAAACTTTTGAAAGCCGAAAATCCAAAGGTTGAGCTGTAGTCAGGTAAAAAGCTATCTTTATATTCTTAATAGCCTCTTTTAAGTGGTAATTGAGCGAAGACAATATTTTATTAAATCTAGTTGACACTTATAATTTATAATATGAACTGGATTATTTGAAAAGAACTATCATGAGCAAGTAAGAAATTTGTAGAAAAACTAACCTTAAAAGTTTGCTATTAAAATTAGGGAATCTATTTTTATATTAATCACTTAATAGGTTTTTAATTAATCAATATGGGATTATATATTTAATATGGCTATTAAGAAAATAATTTGAGTTCAACTTATGATAGACCTAATCAATTAGGTCGTTAAGGTCAAATATTTATATATCTATGTATTTTTGGTGCATTTTTTCAATATGGGATTGATTTTTAACACTCCCTTTAAGTGGTAACTTCTCTCTTGAAATTGAAATTTGAATGCAGCGGCAACACTGGGTTCTGAACTATTGGGACTAGACACTCAAACAAAAACTGGGTGAATGAAATTAAATTGGGCCGCTTTGGCAAAAAAAAAAAAATTGAATTGGGCCGAACCTGCTTTGATATCATAATAGAAATTGAATTAAAATGGTAGAAGTGGTGTTTTGAATGAGTGTAAATTAAGTACATAAATGAATTAGGTTTAATGAGTTTAAATTAATTATTGCTAAAAGTTTAGATCTAACAAATTACGTAGTTAATATCAAATCATTGTATATCTATATATTTTTAATATATTTTTTTAATATAAGATTGATTCTTAACACCATCCACAGCAAAACCATTACTCAATGTGATAATAAGATGGCTACAAATTACCCCCTACAAAGTCTTAAGTCCACAATAAGCAAGAAATTAAAAAAGTTCACTACTGTTATACTTATTCAGCTAGACCTCTGCATTAGAAAAGGGATCTAATGTGCTCAAAAGGATCTTCAATTAAACTTTTGAAATAACAAAATCCAAAGGAACAATCCTGGAGACGCAGAGAAAAGAATTTTCGATTGAAATTTTAAAAAATTTGAATTCCAAATAAATAGTCATAGAGAGTCCCTGTTATCATCTTCATTTCCTCTCTATAATTTTTATCTAGCAAACAACCAAATAACCAGAAATTGCTAGACAATACGAAAATTTAAAAATTCCCAAACAACATTCATTACGATGCCAAATGATGAAGCTGGTTGATCAGCTACATACAAAATAAGAGAAGAGGCCGTCAAAGTGGGTGTTTTCAACAAGCTCACTCTAATGACTAAGTTAGTCTTTAATTTTGGAGATATAATAGTAATATATAGGTATTGAGATTAAATATTAAATCCTTTTACCTTTAAGTAGTGTTTGATAGACCATAATAAAATATAATATAATGTAATCAGATGTATTTTTAGTGTAATGTTTAAATAAAAAATACATTTAATTATATTATATTATATTTCATTACGGCTTACCAAACGTGCTCTTAGTGTGTGTTCACATGTAAAGATGGATGTCTTTTTTTGTGAGCTTGAGACCTTAGGATTACTCATTATATTATAAGTATTATGATGCTATCCTTATATTTTATTTTTTGAAACAATAATTAATTCCTAATTATTTAGTATAAATACATTTGAAATTTATTTAGAAATGATAAAATTTAATTTAATTATTTTTTACTTTCATAGAGTTAGATTCATTAAAATATAACAAATATTCAATTTTACTTATGTCAAATATAAAGAAATGAAATTTTAAATAAATTTCATGAAATTTTATAAATCTTATTAATGTATTAAATGGAGTTTGCAAATGAATTGACTATGAAATCTTAAAATCACCATAGTCAAGATACATTGTTAACAATGTTGGCTTTCCATTTTTAAGAAAATGACAGTATTTCCATAGCCAAATTTATTAATGTTAGAACAATATACTTTTTGAAACATGTAAAATTAATAAATTTATATCTCTATTGTTTATTTTAGAATTGAATTTATGTCCCAATTAAATTAAATTAAAAAAATATACTTTTTATATTTTGAAAGTATTTTCATTTATTGCTACTAATATTGTATGTGTTCACGAATTGTTTTCAATTTCCATTTGCTAACTTAAATTTTGCATCAATTAAATTTTATTTTACTAATATTCATATTTAAAAATATATAAAAATAAAATTCAATTTTTACACATAAATTATGGTAACAAGTGTCATACTAAACTGATAGCGTGATACTCTCCGGATAACCAGCAAATTCAAAAATTAAAGGACGTTGATCTCCTCTCGTTCCAGGTCGTACTGTGGTCAAAGTTTAAGCATTCAACGGAGAATAGGTGAGGAGACCCAAGCCAGGGCCAGGCCCAGCCAAAGAAGACCAAGTTTTAATGGACCTTTGATTCCACTCGTGAAGCTCACGTTTAGATTTCATGAGACCACCCGTAATCAAGTAAAAGTTACTACGTACTTTGAGTGAGTTCAGACCAGCACGCACCACCATAAGACTCGCAAATCCAGTGTTGAAAATTCCTCTACCCACACACATTGTCAGCACGTAGTTTACACTTTCAAATCTCAACAACTTTATTTCAATCCCCGAATCATCAGCAGTCGTACATTTCACGCCCTCATCGGATATCCATTTAGATTTGCTTTCTTTCTATAGATCTCCGCCGACAGTATAGAAGAGTCGCCAAAAGGCCGGCCCAGAAGTCCCGCCAATGTCTCTCTATTTCTCTACACGTTTTTTTCTTTTTTCTTTTTTTTTTTTTCTTTTTTTTTTTTTTTAACTTTAAAAAGTCAGAAATGATTAAATATGCTTCAGAGATTCCAGTTCATTTGAGCAAAACGATGGCGTTGATCACACTCCATTCCCTAGAAACCCAACCCCCACCCCCCAAAAAGAGCAATTTTTTTTTTTTTACTAAAAAATGTCCAATCAAATAACAGAACACAAACAAACAAACAAAAGAGATCATGGATAAGACAGCTTTTTCGAGCCATATATATACACACCCAGATGCCAGTTCATTTCCCTTCAAAATTCTCTTTTCTCTTTCTATCTGTCAATGTATTGGTCATTTCCTCATACACTGACACCAACACCTCACCCTCCTCCTTAGATCTCTCCTCGGAACTATAACTCTGAAGCTTTCAAATCAATTCTTCGAATGAGTCTCTCTGATTAAGTTTATTTTCATTTTGTTCTTTTTTGTTTTTAGTGTGTATTGTTTTGAGTTTTGATCTGATTTTTTGGATCAAAAATGGAAGGGGGCGATGGTACGGTAAGGCTTGGGGCTCTGAACTTGAGGCCGGATCGGACTGGCCTTGATTTAGGCCCTGATGTGTCCGTTTCATCGCCGGTGACGAGACAGAAAGCTGCTGCGGCGAAACAGTTCATAGAGAATCATTACAAGAACTACTTGCAAGGATTGCAAGATCGTAAAGACAGGTGCAAGAATTTGATCCTTCGATATTTATTCTATTTCAGATTTGTTTCAAATTCCGATAAATTATCGTTGCTTTAATTGAAGTCAATAGCTGGTCAATGTTTAATGTTTAATGCATGTGGTCCTAGTCTCCTAGAACAGTATTTGTATGCTCTTTTTGATTTTTATTTATTTCGGTTATTTTTTTAAAGTAGAATTTGGAAATTATGGTATATTATTCCTGCTTTTCAGCATTTATATATGTTATGTTCCTTGAGCTTCGCATACTGATTTATTCATTGATTACAGATTAATTAGTAACATAAATGGATTTAATTTTGTTAAATATCACGTCTTCTAACTCTGTTTTAGACGTCAAGCACTTCAAAGAAGAGCACAAGAAGCTCGGGTATCAAATGAAGAACAAGAGGAGATGATGAGGAATTTAGAACGCAGAGAAACCGAGTATATGAGGCTGCAACGACGTAAAGTTGGAATTGATGACTTTGAACAGTTAACTGTGATCGGTAAAGGTGCATTTGGTGAGGTAAAAGAAAGCATCACAATAATTTAATTTATAAAAACTTCCAGCATTCTTTTTTATGCTTTCTATGAGGACGGATCTTTATAATTTTGATTATTCAAAGTGGAAGTCTGGTTATTGAAGTTTACATTTTTAGTAAATATACAATTTGTTAGTCTTTAGTAGAAAATTTTATTTATTTTTGCCTAATTGGGACATTTATATTTGTTTCCATTTGAAGCCCATTGGCATAGCTTTATTCTGAACCTAGCTGCTGCTTTGAAGATTTTACTATCAAACTTTTAATTTTCTGTAGTACTACTTTTATCATGGTTATGTTGGAAAAGACATGATCTTTGACTATTAAATAGTGTCAGATATCTATTTATAATATGTTCACAAATGCAGGTCAGGTTATGCAGAGCCAAAAGCACAGGAGAGATATTTGCCATGAAGAAACTAAAGAAATCTGAGATGCTTAGCCGTGGGCAGGTGAGACCACAAAATTAAAGTTGCTCAAATGTTCAAAACAATGTCTTCTTTTAATATATGTGGATAATTCTGTTGGAATGTGGTGATCCATTTAAGCAATTTTGTGTTGATTCATGCATTCAGCCAATTGCATCAGTTGATGCATTGATGAATAATGATCCATTTAAGCGATGTTGACTTTGGGGCACACCTTTGGTCAAAGCACTTTCAATCCTCAATGCATTACTGCCTTTCTTTATCACTTAAGTGTGTCTAATGCTCTCATCAACATTTATGTAGCCCTTTATTCTGCTTCTGCTGCTTTGGAAAGTAAATCATGCTTCTTAGAAAAGTAGTGTTTTGTATTTCTCTCATAGTTGTTTGATTCAATACATAATTAGATATTTTTATGCAAAGAGTTGCTAGCACCATTACATCATCTGCACCTGTTATTGTTGAGAAAACTTTCACAAACTATCTAAAAATGGAAAGATCCTTCAGAATCATCATAAACAAATGATATGATGCCTCGGTAGCTAACAGATTATAGATTCTGCTAACAAAAACCTAACCGAATATAATAGGGATTCTAGGTACTTGATGAAGCATTTTAGAGTTTCTGAATCTTGAAATCAACCTGTACTTGTGTGTCATAATGTAGTATTAATTCTTTCTCTTTTTTCTTTTCTTGCCTGTTTTAAGGTTGAGCATGTCCGATCTGAAAGGAACTTACTTGCAGAGGTTGATAGTCGATGCATTGTAAAACTTTTCTACTCTTTTCAAGATTCTGATTTCTTATACCTTATCATGGAGTATTTACCTGGTGGAGACATAATGACACTATTGATGAGAGAAGACATTCTTTCTGAAGATGTTGCACGCTTTTACATAGCAGAGAGCATTCTAGCTATCCACTCAATTCACCAGCACAATTATGTTCATAGGTAAGACAATTATGTGATCAACTATTGTGTTTTTCCAGTTTATCTTATTTCCCTGTGCTGTGGCTGCAAAAGTTCTAGGGCATCAATCCATTTTATCTACCTTTCATGTCCACATTAGAATGGCAATTTTGTGGCTGAGCTTCTATGACCAGGCATGAGTTCTTATTACTTCATATCCAACTATACATGTCCTACTCTTGGGTGTAAAATGGTTCTCATTCATGTAAGCACAAGAAAAGGATATGCATATGGAGAAGACGCAGCTGTGTCTAGAGTGTCAGTTTTGTTTTGAACCATAATTTTGGTCAAGGATAGTGTCAGGAGGGCCACAAATTTGTCAGATTTTGTGGTGCCCAGAAAATCTTTGAAGAATTTTAGATAGAAGAATTCCAATAAAAATTTTCTTGCCTTCAGTCTGGATGTGCTGACAAGCTACATTTCTTGGCTTCCCTTGTCTTAAATCTGAGAATGTTGCAGGGACATAAAACCTGATAACTTGATACTGGACAAAAACGGCCATTTGAAGCTTTCAGATTTTGGCTTGTGCAAGCCCCTGGATGATAAATATTCAACGATTTTGCTGGAAAATGAAGATATCACTACTCAAGAAGGTACAAATTTAGTTGGGGGACACTCTAGCAATGACAGAGCTCCTTGGCCAATGCCTAAAGAAAAATTACAACAATGGAAACGTAATCGCCGTGCACTGGTATTAGCTTTATAAGTTTCTTCTAGTAAAGCCTTATTTTTCAATTTGCTAAAATATATATCTTGTTGAAATAAAAAAGAAATTAATATATATATTTATCCAAGAGGCAATATGCCATTATATCAAATTCCTTTTTACGAAGATTTTTCTGTTTCCTGATTTTACAATTGTTATTCTTCTTCAGAAGTGATTTTTTACATGTTACGAATTACCAATTTACATAAATTCCTCTTAGGCTTATTCAACTGTTGGAACTCTTGATTATATGGCACCTGAAGTGTTGCTGAAGAAGGGATATGGAATGGAGTGTGATTGGTGGTCCCTGGGTGCAATCATGTATGAGATGCTTTTAGGCTATCCTCCCTTCTGTTCTGATGATCCCAGGATCACATGCCGCAAGGTAGTGTAGCTAGTGCCTAAACTGTGGTTCTCAGTTACTTACCTAACATTCTTTTTATTTGCTAAATGGGAACATATCTATATTCTATCAGATAATCAATTGGAAAACATGCCTTAAATTCCCTGATGAACCAAAGATATCAAATGAGGCAAAAGATCTTATTTGCCACTTGCTCTGTGATGTTGAAACAAGGCTGGGGACCAGAGGAGTGGATGAATTAAAGGTAATCACTTTTTCAAGAATAATAATATTCCTCCTTGCCAATATTGGATAAAACTTTAGAAGTTCTTGTGCTTGTTATAACCTGTCAACTTCTGAATAATATAACCACAAGTTCAATGAAAAGATGACGCTGGTAACTTGGAAATGGATTAGGTGTAAAATATGCATGCAACATGTTCTTAATTTTGATAATTGGCACATGCTATTTGCTGCATGATTGTGGAACTTGGCGATATTCTAAATTCTCCAGTATTTCAGACACATCCGTGGTTCAGAGGCATTCACTGGGATATGCTATATGAAATGGAAGCTTCATATAAGCCTATAGTCCATGGAGATTTGGACACTCAGAATTTTGAGAAGTTTCCAGATGTGAGTTCTTATTTTCATTTTCAAGTGTTCTTCTTCTTCTTCTTCTTCAATATGAAAAAGAATCCTGGCTAAGTCTTTGTTTCTTTGGCAGTTGGAGGGCCCACCATCCACGATACCAAGAGTGGGGCCGTGGAGGAAGGTAATGTTGCTGTGTGATTGTGAAATCTAATTTACTATTATTGCAAAAAAGTTCTAAAGTTTTGACAATACTAAGTTAATATCCATTCTATAACTAAATTTAGGGGTGGTTCACGTTCGAATCGTTTAATAAATGAACCAAATTTGAACCTTATTTTAAAATTCGGTAAATAAATGAGCCGAATTTGAGCAAAGTTAAGCGCAGCTCGATTAGGCTCTTGAATAGATCGATTATAAACTCACGAACGAGTTCACGAACAGTTCGATTAATAGGCTTGTAAACAGCTTTATTATTATTATTATTATTAATTTAATAATTTTGGCACTCCAAAAAATATATTTTAATACTCCTATAAGTTTTTTGCTAATTCAAATTGATCAAAATATATATACTCTTTATTAAAATAATCTAATATTTTCGTATAATATAAAATATATTTTTTATTAATAATATTTTTGGAATACGTGTAGTGTTGTGTTCAATTTTATAATTTCATTTTTTTCACTAATTGGTTGTTTTTACTTTTATATTAATTTTAAATATTTTTATTATAGTTATTTTATTAGAAATAAATATTTTGAAAGTTGAGTATTTTAATAAATTAATAAACAAGTTTCACAATGAGTCAAACTCGAGTTTAGCTCGATTATAATTTTTTAACGAACCGAGCTCGAGTTCAAGCGAGCCCAACTTAAACATGATTTGCAAGATCGATCCAAAATTCAAGCCGAGCTCAAGCTTGGAAAAAAAATATCAAGCTAAGTCTGAATAAGCTAAAATTCAGCTTGTTTATACCCCTAACTAAATTTAAAAAAAAAATGTTTAACAAGGTTAGATGATAGGAAAACCATTAAAGTGCCTTTATTTATGGCATTTCTGTGAATTCTGGCTTCTGAGATAGCTATGTGGAGCTTTGGACCTGTTGTCTTGGAAAAGACACTGTTTTCATTTGTTCAGTTCCAGTACTTTCTTCGCCTTTTTGGGAGGACATACTCAACTGAAGTGAGGCTTCACAAAAAATTTGATCATCTATGATTATCATATTATTGGAATTGTTAACCATTTATTAACCTTTCTGGATTATCTGTCTTCTCCAGTTGTAAATTGTGCAAAACAAGCGTATCATCTTATACCTATTTTTCAATTTTTGGCCTATAGTTTGGGCATGATGCTAATTTTTCCAGTATGTTGTGTCTGTTCCATAATGCAGATGTTGACATCAAAAGACACCAATTTCATTGGATTCACTTTTAAGAAATCAGACGTCCTTAAGTCACTGGAAAGTTCAGGTAATTGTTTTGAAGCTTGGCTACTTTTCTTTGGCATATGGCGAGTTGTCAACGTGATCTTGTGTGGCTACAATAAAGCATCTATGTATGCATGTAAATTTTGAAGTTCTTCCTTTATTATTTATTCAATGCATCATAGTATCATGTATTATAATGATGCCAAGTTACCATAGCACAAGCATTTGTATTATTATTTAAAAGTTACAATCACTTCGCTGGAATAAACCAATGCTCAAACAGAAAATAGTTGATACTAATGCATGCTGCAATGCATTGCATAACTAACAGAGGCAGTTTGATTGATTTTCCATAATGATTTCAGGTGCAGATGTGAAATCAAATGAATCTTCGAAGGCCCCATCTCTAATATCGTTGTTAGGTATGGACTATGGAACACCTCCAATTCCACCATCAAACAAAACCTGAAAGGTCACTTTTTGGGTAGAGTTGGTTTACCATTGCAGGCAGTAAAATTTTGATAAATAATAAATCATCTAATTCTCAAAAGGAAGGAATTAATCCTTAATTTGGTCATAGGCTTCCACCTTTTCCTTCTTTCATTGATTTGATTTTCTGAGGAGCTAATTTCTATTTCAGCACTATGACCTTGTCAGAGATTTGATTTTTTATACTTGATTGGATCATAACAGTTTTTATAAATATGTACAAAAGGGTTCTTTAATTGGATGATAGATTTTACATTTTCTTTACATTTTGGATATATTACTGCGAGCCACAAATGCAGAGTAAAATATTTCAACCTAGTTCTTGATTTTAAACATGCAGGAGCTGGTATTAGTGGGATAAATTTAATGCCTTTTCTTTCTTCAATGTGCAGGTAGGATTGACCTGCAAGAGACTGTGGTATCAGAAGAGGAGCAGGGTCATGAAACTTAGTTTCCAATAATTTACAAGTTTCTTCACAAGTTAATCTACAAAAGGAAGAATTAAACAACAGTATTGGCAAGAGTTTGTTGTGCAGACACGAATAAGGACATCAGCTCAGCTCAAGAGTTGATGTATATCTTGGGTTCTATTCATTTATTTCTTGCACCAAGTATGATTTGATACTGTAAAGTCGGTAAATAGTCCAATTCAACTGGCATACAATTTTTTTGGGAGCTTATCTGTGTCAAGATCGGGCATTGTTAACAATTTTGTATATTAAAATACAAGCTTTTTGTGTATTTTTATTGTACTGGTATTTTTTTTTTTTTACAACGGTTAGAGGGAAAGGGGACAATTAGAAGAAGTTAGGGCAGTGGCAAACATGGCATCCACCAAATATTTACCAATGTAGGGATTCGAAGATTCTTCAACGTCTTGCCTTGTAAATCACAAGAGCGCATGGCCACCAGGCCTTGCGCTGTGGTACTCAGGTATGATATGATGAATTTGTGTATTTAATTCAAATCTCCTAATTCATCCGTGATTTTGGAATTCCTTTCGTTGCAACTGACTTTCCGTGAGTATATTAACATATTTAGTTAGACCAATAATGAATTAGAGTTTGATTACTGAAACTAGCTCTGGAAAAGTAATTTCAAAAAATATTGATGGAACATGAAATGCATCTTGACTTTTTCAAAAAGGAGATTTTTTTCAATTGAGATTGGTTGATCGTACATAAGCTTCAGTCCTATGGTGCCGCACGAGTATGTTTCCCTCGTCAATTGGCTCTAAGGCCCACATTATTATTCTAACCTACAAACTGTGGTTCATAATTAAATATTTTCGTTATATTTTTTCTATTTATTTTATCAGCGAATAATTTTATTTTTTTTTGGCCAAAGGAATAAAGTTTAGTTAATTAATTATTGCCTCCATTAATTGATAAATTTTTATTCGCTTTCACTGATGTCCATTATCAAACTGAAGATGGGAATTAGCAAAAAAAAAAAAAAAACTGAAGATGGGGTAGCACTGGGAAGTTGTCCATTTTGCCCCTAGCTGTTGGCAATCCAATATATATATATATATAAAGGCAACCCAAAAACTTCTTAGAATTTGACACATGGCAATTATTTAAGATTTTAGTGTGCTTGTATGACATACAAATCCCACAAAAAATCTATTATAATAAGATATGTGTAATTAACTATAAGATAATTATTTTACATATATTTTTAAATAAATTTTATCAACATATTATTTAATGTTTATGAATAATAAAAAATAAATGATTGATATTAATTCAATTAACACATCATAATGCAATTCAATCAATATATTTTAATATAATAAAATTATGGTTACAACTTATTAGAATTATGAAAATTTTAAGCTATTCATTCTTTCCCATCTTGCTATTATATGTTAACCTAAGTCATTAGCCATAGGATCATTTAGCATATTTATTAATTTAGTAAAAACTTATTAGTTATTATTATCGTTTGTTTGTAATTGAAACGAGTTTTATAATAATTAAAATTCATTGGCTATTAAAGTATATAAAGTTATAAATATGTAACTGAAATTTTTTAATTTTTACTAGCTCTTGAATATGTTTTTTTTTCTTTTATTCCTTTCTATAGAAATGTTGATTTATTATTGTAAAATTATTGTTATTAAGTGCTGCTACATTAACTATTTATAACTTACAATATTTATGAGTGACTATAAATAATTAATTCTTATAAAATAATAAATAATTTATAAATACTTTTAGCAAAATAATAGTTAATTCTCGTAATTACCACGATAATTATTTATAAGTTACAATTTGATTATGTATAATTTTAATTTAATGTATCATTATTATATATACATAAAATGTTACATATTTTATGTTTCACTGTTTCAGTTTTTTTTATTTATTTCTTGGTAATATATTTCCTCTCTTTAATTGCCTTTTTTATTTTTTTAATATCTTATTTTTTCCAATTTAATAATGTATACTATTGAGCTATGTAATTTGACTTCGTATTCTCTTTTCATTTATCACTTTCGTTTTGCAAACTTCCATTTTTTTTTTTTTTATCATCATCTTCTTCTTTATTAATTTTTTAAAATTATTTTCTAATTTAAATATTTATATCATTTGATCTAAATATATAGTTTGTATTTCATATTTAATTTTCTCTTCTTTTTGCAATAATCATAAAAATCTATAATTGTGAGATGCCAATGCTTTGTGGGTAAAAATTTTAGTCAATATATTTTGAATTTATTTTCTAGTTACGTTTTGATATTATAGTCTTGTGAAATATGTATACACACATAAACTCTTGATATTGAGTTATACCTTTTTTTAATCTTATAATTTTTAATGTTATAAAAAAATTTGTAAAATCTATAAATATGAATTTCATAGCTATTTGCATCGATCATATGTAATTTTTTCATATGATAATATTCCATATATTTGTCCATCAAATTTTATTTTATAACTAATCTTATTTTGGCACATATGTTTCATTTTTATTAACTATCATTTTATAGACAAATTTTTATCATTTTTTAATATATATTTCATTTTAATTATTAATTTTTTAATAGTCTTTATCATAGATATTTACCATAGAAAATAATTAAGCCAACGTCAATAATTAATTTATTTGTACATCAAATCAATTCATAAATTCTATATTCTTTATTTTTCTTTTCAATTTTTTTTTCTAAAAAAAATACCTATTGATTATTTTAGTTTTTAAATAATTTTGATCATCGTTCAATCAAGCAAACAAATTGTAAAATTCAGGCCACATATATCATTATATTAATTTTTTAAATTTAATAATTTATATTTAAAATTTTTAAAATAATAAAAAAGATCTATCAAAAATTTCAAAAATTTAATATTTTTTTATATTTTATCATCTCACCTTTCATTTTTCTTATTCATGTATCAGTTAAAATATTATTTGTTTTGGATGAATTAATTAAAATATTATTAAATATAATATTTAATTAATTTTATTAAATGAGATTATTGATTATTTTTTTTATATTTATAATTTTTTTAATTATAAAATTGAAATCTATATACTTGATATAGTAAGGTAGAAACTCAGAGAATGAGCTTCTCCTTATATGATTAGGCTTAGGATTGAACACGGTTTGGTCCAATTTAGATATTTAAAAATTTTTGGAATTTGATTGAATTTTGGGAAATTTAATTTATAAGGAACCAGAACTAGAATCAAAATCAAAATAAAAAAATATTTGTATTGTATCGTTCCGAAAATTTCGGAATAATATAATTCAAGGGTTTGATATTTTGGTTCCAGTCCAATAAAATCCAATCCAAAATGGAGATTCGAATAAAATATATTTAGTAACTTACTTCTTATAGCTAACTGTATAGTTTTAAGTTTTATTTTTTTTTATGAAATTTGGGTTTAATAAATTAATATATTATATTAATAATCATAACATATTATTAAATGATTATATTAATAAATTAATACATTATTTTAATTTATATAATTATATATCAAAACTATATATTAATAGTTTTTGTGATATATTTATATATACTACTTAAAATTAATACATAATTTCTTACAATTAATTTCTAACTTTTTATATAAATTATTAATTATCTATTATAAGTACTTTCTTATTGATAATCTATCACACAAATATTAATTAATAAAAAAATAATTTTCAATATCATAGTATTAGATACCAACAAAAATTAATTAATCAAAAACTTTATTAGTATTATATAAATTTTATTAGTATATCATTTTTTTTATTATCACTTATTGATTATTCATAACATATATATATTAAAAATTTTTATTCTAAAACATATAAACAGTGAATTTAAAATATTTAATTGTAATATGTGATCATATTTTAGTATTATTAAAACTTAATCCACATTATATTACTAATTTTTTATTAATATAATTTTAATGAATTTAATATTTAAGTAAATTGTATAAATATTAACAGTTATATTCTATTGAATTCAAGGTATATATATTTTTAATTATAGATTTATAATTCATCTAAATTTTATTTTCATATAATCTTGATATAATTTGATATAACTGCTATAATGATATATATAATATTATAATTTTAGTATTATCTATATATTATTCAATTAATATTATTTATATATTATAAATAAAAAATAAAAAATTTTGGTTATTTCAGTCAAATATAATTCATTACAGTTCGGTTCAATTCGATCTGAATATACGTTAATTTTCAAAATCATACCAAAATATTTTACTCGATCTAATTCAATTTAGAGAAAATTAAAAGTCAACAATTCGATCTAATTTTAAATATTTTTAGTATAATTATTTGATTTAATTTAAAATTTTTAATTTTTGTACTTCACCCTAGTTAAACTAAGGCTTATTAATATGCAAAGTCTTTACCTATTGTGTGGTTAATCCACGTCATTTGGAATAAAAATCTTGCCATTTTAGAGTTGTTAGCTTGCAGCCGCTGGAAGAAAAACAAATCCCCAGCCTTTTTGCTTTTTTTAAAATATTTAAATTAATTATAAAATATTGATAAAAATATTAAATAGCCGTGCAAAGAAGATCTCAAAAAGGAAATCCATGATTTTTCTTTTTTTATTTTTATTCCGTATTTTGTGCGAGGCTAAAAACAGGAGAATAAGGACAAAAACAGCACGAAGTTAAAAGAAGCGCGGGAAGCGGAGTTAAAAAGCCAACAGCTGATGATAAAAGTGCACCGCCAGCGCCACGTAACCTTAACTCTCAAGTCAAGACAAGAGATATTTTCGACGCATACAAAAAAATATCTGCTTCTCTGCTTGGCGAAAAATCAGTTTATTTATATGACGTGGCAACTGACACGTGTAAAAGCGATGACAACTGTAACGTTCTTTTGTCCCCCAACGCCACCTTCAATTCATCACATATCTCTCTCCCCACCCCAGCGCCTCTCCCCTCTCTCCTCTCTCTATGTCAGTTTTTGTGCTGCTAAATCTGGTATCTAATTCTCTAGATTTAGTCAAGATACATAGGCATGGAAGGTTGCCGAAGTGAAACTCGGACGAGTTCACAATCTTCTGGCTCTGGGTCAACTGGTACCGAGTTTCCTCCCCAGGTAAGAGGCTTGAGTTTTGCATAATTTGATTTTTTTTTTTTTTTTATAACTATCCGAAACTAATTGGGGAAAAATATAATTTTTTTTTTCCTGAAGAAGAAGAAGTTGCTTTTATTTTTTAATTTAGCCATGAATAAATTAAATTAGATTTTCGTGCTTGAATTTCTTTTATTATTATTATTATTATTTTTTTGAGATAATACGCTGTTGAATTTCGTTTTGATGCATGATCTATGTATGGCGTTCTTTATCACAAGGATCTATCCTTTTGCTTCATCTATTAACCTGTCGTTTTGATAAAACAAACTTCTGTACTAGTTTAGTTTGCTCATTGAACGACAGTTCGTTTTTGCTCTATTAAAAGTAGTGGTGGCAATTTGGCCTATTAAACGCTCTTAGCGAATGACAAGTTATATCTGTTTTTATTGTATAACGTGTTGTTCTGTCATAAAACCTGCCTAATTTTTGGTAGATGACTCATTTTGCTCTATCAAGCAACAAAAGTATTCTAAAATACTTTTTTGTCAGTAAAAATGAGCTGTCGTTTTTCTCCGTCAAACAGTTAGCTGATGACAATTTGTAAATTGGTTATCTAATAAAAGAATCTGGCGATTAATTTCTAAGATTTCTGCTATTTGTCATCCCAAGAAAGATGTATGTATATTTTTTTATTCGCATGTAATCATCAAAATGTAGTTCTATATATATGTTGAAATATTATTGTTTCCAGTTATGCGAGAATGAAATTTGAAACTAATGTTGCTTGCTTCTATAAGATTTACATTGCAACTATGTATTTTGGGATAGTTTCACTCGCACTTGAAATTGTTATTGCTAGAAGCATAGTCTATCGCAGTGCATGACCTTCCAGCATATAATTGAACTGTAAATTATGATCATTGAAAATTCAATAATATTACGTACTGCTTTTCATAAGCCACAAAAGTACACAATTGAAGCAATTAACCAGAAGCCAGATTACTGTAGATGGAGACACTATATTTATGCTTTTGATATATCTTTATTGAAAAATGTATCATATCCAGTAGATTTCCCTTTCTAGCTTCTTTTTATTTCCATGTTGGTTCAGTTAGAGGTTGACAAAGGAGGGAGGGAGGGAGGGCGTTTGGAAGTGTTGAATCTTAAGTCTGGTAGAATTGCTCTTATAATTAAAATCCTTATATTATTTACTTTTCTCATTATTGGTCTTTACAGAAAAAGTTTATCGAGTGCCACCAGTAATGTATATCCGACTTGAAAGAATTTTTCTCATTGCAATATCGTCACATAGTTTGAGCTCATACATGCATGGCAATCATTGAGAAGCTGGACTGGTTGTGGCTGTTGGTGCTTATCATAATCACTTTTGTACTGTTTTATCTGGCCATTACATATTGATTTTTCCAAACAAATTTAAATTTAGTATCAATGAACTCTTGAAGCCAAACTCCCTTTCATATTTCGTATCTCAAATTTTTTTAGCTTTTTGGAGGATTCTGATCTTAATTTTAACTATAAATATCAGGATTTCCCAATGACAGATTCTATGTCTATAGAATGGACAGACGAGAAGCATAGTCTTTACCTTAAATCCATGGAGGCATCATTTGTTAATCAATTGTATAATTCCATGGATCTTCTTGGTCGGCCATTGCAAAAGGAGATGTCGGATCCAAAACCCTCACACCAAGTACATTGTAACACTCGTGCTCCATCTGGTCAGGTTGGGATCTCTTCTCTTATGTTTGCCTAAATGCCATTCCAATTATGCATGATATCATGCTTTTGCAGGCACACGAGGAAGTACATGTATTTATTGATGAAAATTGCCTTCCTTAATTTGTTGTCTTATTTATTTCAATTTTTTTTTTCCAGTTTAAGGTTCTTCGAAGTGGTTGCTGGCAGAAAGTTAACTTTCAAAGATCTGATTCACAGGTAAACATAGCAAATGAACCCCATGGTGTTCTGATAAGTCCATGGATCCAGCATTTTAGGTATACAAGAAAACCCCAAGAGAGTGCTGCATCCCAAAGTCAAGGAACTAACTTAAATGGGAAGAAGGCACTGTCCAGCACCACAACCTGTTCAAAACATTCTTATCTGTGCCGCTGCTATTTGTGTCGTCATAGCCTAGTTGAAAGCAACACAGGTAATCATAGTTAATAACATTTTGTGTGTTACCTTGAAGATTCTATTTTGGTTGTGTTGGCAATGGTCTTTCTCCCAGATCTGCATGACTTGAGTGAATTATCCTAAATGATTCCCTTAATCTTTGATTCATCCATATATTTGCTTTTATTTTCATGTCATTATCGTCCCCCTTTCTTTCACTATGTGATCTTTATAAATATGGGGCTTAGAAATATATAGTTGCTAATAGTTTTGGGCTAAAGAACATAGCTTATATTGCAATATAAATCCATGAATTTGAAGAACATGAGTATGAAAAAATGTGACATTTGGATTTGCATACATTTATGTTTTGATTAATTTCACTGTTTCTAAATCAAAAGTTTTTGTTCAGTAGTGTAAATGTTGTCATTGGTTGATAGTCTCTAGGAAATGCTCCAAATGTTAATACTTTGACTGCAAAGTACAGAAATGTATGCATGCTTTGAGCAACATCATTTTGATGTCAAAATATCTACACTGCTCTTGTTCTTACAGAGGTGTCGGATCAGAATTTTGTTGATGAAGATACTAAAGGTGAAAAGAGTGAATGCAGTTCAAAAAGGATGAAAACTCAGACAATGGGTACTTCAAGTAATGACCAGGTAATGTACGGTTCTGCACACGAGTTCATGTAATGTGTTAACGTCAATGTTGTAGTCCCAGTTTATCCATGTCTGAGTGCCCTTACAGGTTGTTCCATATGGCAAGCCTCCTGTGACAGACGATGCTACTGAGAAGTGTATTTCTGTAGCAAGATAAAAGGAGTTGCACCAGTGATCTGGCAATTAATGAACCTGGCTGGTTTGTTTTGGGTGGCTGTGGTCTCTTGGCCTGCAAAGAGATGTTAACTTTCTATACTTGTAGAGATTGAAGATGGATAGGTCGGGGTGGAAATGGGGTATTTTTGAGTAACGCATTTGTTCATATGGTTACAGCAAACAAATATTGCCATTAATTTGATGCTGCTGTGACAAATGCTGTGTCACAGTGGTATATGTATCTTTTGTTTCTCTCTGTATATATGCATGTGTGTTCGTAGCAGATATTTATGTCTTGGGCAGATTTTGTTCAGTAGTGAAGGTTTGTATTTAGGCTACAATGTTCATTAATTGCATTTTGTTCAGTAATGTAGGTAATGAGGGAACATTGTTGGCTTAGCGAAACAGAAGCTAGAGAATGCTTCTCTGAATAATCAAAGCATATAATTTGCATTGCTTGATCTGGTATGAGACTCTTCTCGAGTTTCACTTTGTAAACATTATAGAGGCTGAATCCAACTGCAGCACACAAGCACTTGTGAATTTTTGCTTTGTTATTGTGTTTGACTGGATATCTTTCTGCATACTTCTGGTGATATTGGTATCTGCCATTGATTCAGCATAAGCTTCCACTTTGGAAAGCGAAGTAGTTTCAGGCTTTGCATATTTGTCTTGCGGTTACATGTTTAACTAGTTTCTCAAGTACTGCTTATTGTTTCGTCTGTTTTTGTGCGTAAAGTCCAAATATTCTGAAGCATTTGTTTTTGTTTTGTTAGATTATTATTGATGAGGTTTTAATTTTCTTTTTCTAGTACATGAAATAGTGACTAGCAAAGCTTTTTCACGTATCATGAATGAATATTGAGTTCTTTATTTCTTTGTGTTTTTAGGGAGATTGCTACTTCGCCTTCCATATGATTATAAAACTTAGAATATGCTTACAATTGAGGTAATGAAATATAAATATGTATTATGGATAAACATGGTATTGAACAAGCACTTGGGAGAGTTTTTTGGAATAAAGATAAAGAGCTATTAATAACATTAATAACAAAAGCTTCCGCTGCTGGGTGAGATCTTGAGTAAGTCTTATGGATAATAAATGCATATATCAATTCAATTAGATGTGAATATATACAATAAAAAAGAATATCGATATCTTTTTATTAAAAAAGCAGACAAAAATTTCAATAAAATTTTATATACATTTAGGACATCCATCAATCCAATAAGAAAAGAATACAAAGAGTGTAAAAATCATGATATATATTTTAATGGATTATAAAGATTTTATTATCTTCATCATTAAACAGTGAAAAATCTCAATATATATTTAAGGTATTTGAAATTGTTGTTAGGGGGTTAAAAAAAACGTTTTTAGAATTTTTTTTGTTTTAATTGATTAATTTTTATTTTTTTTTATAAATTATTTTTTCAAATCTGCCTTTTTGAAAAATTTAATTCCAAACAGACTCTTAGTAAGTTAGAAAAATTCAACGAACTCTTTTTATATATTTTTGTACTTCATTGATGGTATCTTTAAATTTTCTTCATTAGTGATATTATTTTGTTATCATTGTTTTATCTTAATTTATTACAATTTTCATTATAAATTGCTTCCAAAGCTTGCCAATTTATATTATGGATCCGGGACTATCATGCACCATAATTGCGAGTAAAAAATGCATTATTTTATTTAAAAAAAAGGATAATAATGAATTCTTATTTGGTATATATGCGATCTCTATTTTCTTATTCTTTTTCTTCTTCTTTTTCTTTTGGTGAATGTGATTTCTTCTTCTTTGAAATAATAAAACTCGATTTTTTTTCTTTTTCTAGTAGATGCGATATTTTCTTTTTTGAAATAGTGAAATTTGATATTCTTCTTTTTCGAAATTGCTTTAATTTTTTGTTTTTCTTTTTCTTGAAGCTATTTCTATCTTCTTCTTTTTCATTTTTTTTATAATATTCATTTTTTTTATGCCAGATTCATGATTTAATTATTCTGTAATTTAATTTCATCCATTTCTTATATTTAAAATTTTCATTATTTAATATTTGATATATAATTATGAGATTCATTAGATTTAAAATTTAGGTTCATAACATATAATTATCAAATTCATTAGATATAAAGTTTAGATTCATTATATATCCTATGCAGATTCATTATTTTTTATTGTCAGATATAACATTTAGATTCATTAGATATAACGTTTAGATTTATCATATATCACATGCAGATTCATTATAATTTTTTATTGCCACATTGATGATTATAAATCAATAAAAAATTATCTATTTTTTTTTAATTAATCAACAACTAGTTTTGTAATCTCAATCGAGTATAATCAAAGTGAGGAGATTGATTAAAAGATAATATTGTTCTCAATTATATCTTATTAGACTGCTCAATAAGTGAAAGATAAATACAAAAAAAAATTAAAAGCATGATATCTATGCAAAGAAAAAAATAGGAGAATGTTTGCAAGACTTGACAGTAATACAAAGAAGAATTGAGGGCAATCGGTTGGGCGAAAAAAAAAAAGAAAACGGTTTTTGATTTTTAAATTTTTTTGTTTTAATTAAAAAATAAAAAAATAAATGATATTTTTTTATTAATAAAACGGTGAGTAAACTCAGGTATATAGTGCAAGGTGAATATGAGTAAATGATATAAAACTCCCAAACCTTATCACAATTATTTTATTTTACCTTAATTTTCTTTTGTTAATCACTTTACCTTCATATAAACTAATTCGCGTCATTATTTTTTTAATATTAGTTCATGCCCATCAATTTTGAAAGGAAAAAGTCAGAAGTCTCATTTCAAAGGCGGTGCTATATTTCTAACGAGTAATTAACAAACACTATACATGTGTAATTTTTTTTTTTTTTTTTCTAGAAACAAAATAATGCTAATAAAAGCTGCTCTATTTGATTAATATTTTGCCCAAATCGATCAACAACTCGCAATGCCAAGCGGCCCGTGGGAGGGCAACACCATCACGCGACGCAAGCCTACAGAAAAGAAAAAAAAAAAAAGCCACGTGGCTCGTTGGTTTAAATAACGGAAGACCTTCCCTTCTTTTCTTTTCTTTTCTGTTTCGTTTCTGGCAACGAAAAAGATTTGGAAGTTGGAAGGCCAAAAACATCTGCGACTCGGAAACAAAATACTACAATCCCTAATTTATAACGGCAAGCACAATCTTCCATATTAACTATCGGTACAGATTTGTGCCTTCCAATCGAAAATCCAATTTGGTTTCCTGTTTAACAAGGTACATTTCTTAGGGTTTCAAATTTCAAATAATCTCTTCAGTATTCTAAATCTTTGAAATTTTTTAATTTTCTGTTCTTTTCCAGTTCTTTTGATTCTTCAATAATTGGGGTCAAATTTTGCCTATATTTACAATGCCGCCATTCATGTCGACCTCAAAAGCAGTTCGATCCTTATTGACGAGTAAAAATGCTACCAAATATTTGATTAGGTCTGCAAAAAATAATTTTAAATTTGATCAGATTCGATGTTATGGTAGCATTGTTGGCATCACAACCCCTTCGTTTGGTGAAGTAATTGAGTGGAAGAAGAAGAATTTTTGTTTCGCATTGGGAAGCTTGTACAATAATAATGCTAGTGTTGCTCAAAGAAGACAGTTTCTTGGTTGCGGTGATGGAGAGGAAGGTGGTGTTTTATCCAAGGTCTATGAAGAAAGGCGTGTTCTAGGGTAATTTTAGCTAATCCCCTTTTTATGATGATTTTTTTTTTTTGGTAATTATTTGTTACATGTTGGTGAGCTGATGTGAATTTTGGTATCAGGTATTCTCCAGAGCAGTTATTTGATGTGGTTGCTGCTGTTGATTTGTATCATGGGTTTGTACCTTGGTGTCAGCGGTCGGAGATTCTCAAACGTTATCCTAACGGATCATTTGATGCTGAGCTAGAGATTGGTTTTAAATTTCTGGTGGAGAGTTATGTTTCTCATGTTGAATTAAACAGACCTAAGTTAGTTAAGGTAATTCAGTTCCCTCTTCCTGTTTAAAGATTTGATGATATTGATGCTAGAACTGGATGCCCAGATGAATGATTTAACATATATATGAAGTTCTGAATTTATAGTTGTGCAGCAAAATATTATTCTAATGAATGTGCTTGAGTTAGGTAGCAGCCTCTAATGCATGATCCTGAAAATATTAACTTATTTGGGTAACAAGCTGATGCTAGCTTGATTATGATTTAATTCCTTCAGATGTAGTGGCCTTATATCTGTATTAATTTTACCATCTGAGATTGCTCATATGGATTTATCATCATTTTTATTAAACTAATGTGCTATTGACATATTGTTATTAAAGTTTCTAGTTCATTAAAATTTCTTCTGGCATGGTTGTTGATAATTGTTTACTCATTCTGCTTTACTTCCAGACTACTGTGTCAGATAGTTCAATTTTTGATCATTTGATAAACATTTGGGAATTCAACCCGGGACCAGTTCCAGGAACTTGTGACCTTTACTTTTTTGTGGATTTTAAGTTCCAATCACCACTTTACAGACAGGTAACATTCACATCTCTTTCTTTTAATTGTTTTACTGTGAATTACTGGGAGATACATTTTTTAGCTTTTATTCGTTTAATGATGGATGCTAATCTTATAAAAACACTGATATACAACAATAATTATAAAGTAATCTAAGTGATACTTTGAGATATTCAACATCAGTCAGCCATATGTGCATTATTATCATATGCTTACATGTATAGTTTAGCAAAGTGCTAATGTATTTAATTGCTTTTAAAGAAATTGAAAAAATTGTCTTTGAAAGCAATGTGAAAAAGACGATTACAATTTGCAGAGAGGATGGCCTTACACACTCTCAAAAAGCAATTTACACTACTCATATATGTGCTTAGTGTATCAGACTGTCAGGGGGGGAAAAACATCATGACTGCTATGGAATCTAACACCACTTGCATCATCAATGATATTGGACTAATTGGATGATTTTAAAACTTAAAGATGTGATCTATGTTTTCTACTGACATTGTAAATGCATCTTAGTAAAATATCAATGCATGAAATTGCAACTCTAAAAACATTCATATAAAGAAGCAGTTCTAAAAAGTTGTTGAAACATGAGACCAAGACTTTTTGACCATTTTGTTATGAAAATCACGATCTAAAGCATAGATCCCTTGCTTACTTCCAAATAGCATTTATTTGTTGTGTTGTACAAGAAATATCCTAAAATTGCTGAAATGTCTTGAGACTCATAAGTGCATCATTTTCTAACCAAAATTGTGAAGCACTAGCTCTCAGAAATTCCTAAAGCACTAGCTTTTGAAGAAAGTTTTGAAAACTGGGCTTTAGAAATAGAAACCTATTTGTACTGAAAAATCACAACTTGGAGTAAATATTTATCCATGGTATAGACACATTACTTATGGTTGCCCATGGTTGCCTTGTAGGCAAATAACTACACAATCACTACAGAAAATCTTGTAATTTGTATAATACTGGACTACACAAAGAATTAGAGAGATGCAAGGCAGACATTTGATTCATCGGTGCTAGATTTAATAACATTGAGGAAACCAATGATTTACACAGAACTTATAACAGGGTTTTACATACAAAAAGGATATGAAATTGGATGAGAATGAATAATGATTTTTTTTTTTTTTTTAAAAGATGAATGATGTTTTCTTTAGATTTTTCGATCTAATTGATCCTAGTAATATTTGGTATGACAGTTAATAACAGGTTTTATAAAAAGGCCAATCTATTCTAGATTGGGATTGTTGGGGCCATAGAAAGTTGTGGGAACATGGCTACCATCTGATGCTTCACGATGTGCAACTATTCATATTTATATATCAAATATTTTGCTGGAAAATACCTGTGAATTTGGAAGTTTAGGGTCTTATTTACTAAATTGAGGATCCTGAATTTGTTGATGCTTATATTTGGCAGGTGGCATCAATGTTTTTCAAGGAAGTGGTCTCTCGACTGGTTGGTTCATTCAGTGAGCGCTGCCGTTTGATATATGGTCCAGGAGTTCCAGTCCTTGAGAACTCATATGGACAAAAGGCATAAAAGCGTCATATCATGCACCTTAAGTGCAGAATGAACTTCTCGAGTGTATCATGATCAAATGAGCATGCCCACTGCCATGGTGTGTGTGGCTTTTATTTTGTCAGCTGGCAGCCTGTTGCTCTTCTTACTGATTGTAATTCAAGGCTTTAACGTCTCCCTCGCCGCTTAACAAGAAGGAAAATATTGTCTCCTTCGCCGCATTAGGCATTCATTTCTTGTTCACTCAATTTAGAAGAAACTAGATTTAATTACTCGAAATGTATACGCTGCTTGCGATTGGATTATATCTATATGTATTCTATATCCAAAGAGTAATGCGGCAATATTACTTTTTTTTTTTTTTTTCAATTTTTTATGACAATAAGCCAAGCAATAACATCGAACTGCCATTGACGTCATTTTCTTGTGATTTCAAGAAATTTACTTACTTTTCTTATGCCTGCAATATATATTTAGTTAGTTGTGACCGATGTCTCTTGAGTCTTCGCAATATTGTATCAATTGAGGCCTACGAGTAGCGATTGCCTGTTCCATTGGCCCAAACTGCTTTTGTTTTGTCGAGTTCTTTGGAACAGGGAAAGGGTCAATTTGGATCCACAGAAACTTTTGAGTTCTTAGTATTAACATGTGGATGCTAAACCTTGAAAGCCCAAATATTCCAACAAGGGTTTGTTGTTCATTCAACCCAACCCAATGGAATTCTTAGTTGTGTATTACAATATTTACTATGTACAAGTAGTATACTATACTATAGATTCTATTTTACAGAAGTTTGATTTTTAGATTTGTATTTGCAGTATTAAAAGGTTGAATATATGTCACCTCAACTGATACTGCTAATTCAGGTTTATCACGTCTAAACCCAAAGCTAAAATTTTATCTTGCCTGGCTGAGAATTCAGTTTGTCATCAAGCACTTTTTTCCTTTATTTTCTTTTAGAGTAATCACTGTTGCAGAAAAAAAATAAAAAAATAAAAATAAAAATTTCAAAATTGTGTGTAATTGATTCCCCAAGTCAATTTATTTGGCTATAAAAGCGGGGAGCAGATATTTTTATAGTATAAGACATAATTGTTTCAAGCTTAGCTATTGGTCTTATAGAGTCGTGAATCAACCATTCTCATAATGGAAGAATAATTTAGATTCCATATATATATATATAGGGGGGGGTGTTAAACACGACGAAGAAAAGGAATCGAATGTGGGTAGAAAGAGAAATGCGGTAATGGATGACAGACTATAAAATCATGAAAATGACAAATCAAGATTGACGAAGCAGTGTACAATAGGAAAAAAAAAATTAAAAAAAAAAAAATAAAGGCTGGTGGCCTAATCTTTTGACGGGTCTCCAAGCTCAGAGCTTAATTCTCCCCAGATGTTGCCCTCACCAAAGCCTTTTATCATCACCATCGACAATATATACATTGCAAGCTCAAAGCTCACAGGCTTTCTCCCTTACCCTTTCCATCTAAGAATAAATTCTATAAATCTATGATTAATTATGCTCCGAGAAATTTACAATTTTATGAAAAATAATTTCAATATTACTATTAGTTCGAAAAAAAAATAAAATTGAATATTACCGAATTAATATTTAATAAAAGAAAATGAAGACAGGAAAATGCCAAATTAATGAAAACAACCGATTAAAAGAAGCATATTAATTGAATTGTGTAGATTAGGATAAAAGATAGTGATTTAATTTTGGTAATGACGAGGCCACTTAACTTTAACTATGTACTGAGGAATTGATGATGGGAAGTATAATATTAGTGGAAACAGTAAGAGCTGTCTTGATCTTGACCAATGGGCATATGATGATGAATAATGTTGTTAGCTAGATTCCCATTTACCTCTCGACACACTAACCCAATAATTCATTCACTTTAGGGGATACTCCAGCTGGAATTAATGTGATGTAGCATTTTGCAACTTCATTGTAGGTCCTTTCTGGATCTTCTTATTGGGCACCTTACAGTTGATTAGATACCCATATTAATCTAAGTTTCAATCTCAACCATAATTTTTATTTTTTTACATCTATTCATAATATGATCAACAGCTATATAGAATATCTCCTTTTAGTCATTATCTGCCGAATATTACAAAATTAAAGCAAGCAGTAATACATTGTTTATGTCTCTCTCTCTCTCTTTTTTCTTTCTTCATCGTTTCTCTTATCAAAAGTTTAAATTATTTGAATAATTATATATTATATACGATATCAAAACTTAATATAATATTTTATAAATGATAAAAGTTATTGAAAAACCAAAAAAAAAACAATTGTGTATACAATTAGTTATTCAAGAACGTACAATATTGCAAGTTGCAAAAGTTTGTCATTGATCCACTTTGATATTTGAATTTGATGCAGGTAAAGAGAAGAGGGATGCATATATATATATATATATATATATATATATATATATATATATATATATATATATATATATATATATATATACAGTCATGAAGATAGAGTTGCAGACTTTAAAGCATATTGGAAAATAAAAGATAAAAAAGATCGATCAATGCAAGTTTTGCAGCATACTAGTCAAAAAGAATAATTGAATATTTTATCTTCCGCCTTTTTTTTTTTTTTTGGCAAACCAGAAAAAAAATCAAAATCCAATAAACTGTGGTAGGGTAAAGTCTTGGCCGGGCCCCCAGTTAAAGTAGTGATAGTAGCAAGCTTTCCCAGAGAGGGCCATAACATGTTGCTTCTTTTTATTTTTTAGATTTTCCTGTTTACGAAGAGAAGAACATATTCATACATAAAAATGTTTTTATTAATTTTTCATATTCATATATTAGAATTTTAAAACGTTCTTATTATTATTATTCAAAAATACTTTATAACAAATTTGTAGGTATCAAAATACTTGTTTTATTAATTAGGTGTGATCAGATTGGTTTTTCTCATCTCTTTTAAAAGGAGTGAGAAGTAGATAGTCTCGATTTCAAATCTTACAAACTAAAAATAATTGTCATTAATTTGGTAATAAATATTAAAAGAGAAAGCTACCATTTGCTGTATAATTTATTATATTTCTATAGAGTATTTTCTGCTCTAATATTTAAAAAAAAAAAAATACTTGCCTTTAGCTTTTGATATTACAGCTAAAGGGTTTAAAGATTCTATGAATGTGGGAAAGTCTATATCGTGATTATTTATGGCGAGATCAAAAAATTTAAAAAGAAATATTTGAATATTATTAATCAAAGACAATATGATTTGATAATTTGATACTTATACATATTATCCCATTGATATAATATTTTTTTAGTAGCTGTCTTATTGATATAATTATCATAGTATTTTATAATATATTTTTTTTAACAATGTGAAAGATCACACAAATATAAAAAAATATCATTATTTTTAGATTACATAATAAAATTACTGTCCGTATTTAACTTTAATTTGAAACTTTAAAAGAAACCAAAACAAAATAAATTAAAATTATCTGTCCTATTATTATTATTATTACAACACAATAAAATTTTATTATAATAAGATTTAAACTTTTCTATAATTTCCTATAAAAACAAATTTTATATTATTATTATTATTATTACACAGCTAATTTAGATTTATTGGTAGCATTTGCTTTGGGGAGGCAAGAGGTAAGATCTTTGTTTTCAATTTATTTTCAGTATTGTTAGTTTTTCCATATTATTGTCCAATAAAGGTATCCATAAATGTTTAATTTTTTGAACAAGAATAATTAATTATGTGCTACTATAGTAACATATATTTTATATTTGTAAATTTTTATATATTTTTTTAGTTTATACAATTTCAATTTTTTTCCTTGTGTTTGAAGTTATTGTATTTTTATTTAATGTTTTTTCCTTGCATTTTTATTTAATGTTAATTCTTGTTTATAGTATTTTGCTGATAATGACGTTGTTATTATGGTTATATTTTGTACAGTTTATTATTATTATTATTACGACGCAATAATTTTATTCAAAATTAATTTATAATAAATTTTATAGGTATCAAAATACTTGCCTTCGGCCTTTGGTATTGTGGCGAGATTAAATAATTTTAAAATAAATTTTTTAATTTCATAAATAAAAAAATATGATTTGATAATTTGATATTTATATACATTATCCCATTGATATAATTTTTTCTAGTAGATATCTTATTGATATAATTATTATAATATTTTATATTTTTTTAAGGATGTGATCACGTAAATATTAAAAAAATAATATTATTTATATATTATATAATAAAATTACTGTCCACATCTAACCTTAATTTGAAACTTTGAAATAAAAGAAAACAAAATGAGTCGATAATTTTGCAAAATTCTCTGTCAAAGAAATTGCTAACCACATTATTAAAATGAAAAGATTATCTATTTTTTCTTATTATTTTTTAATTTTTAAATTGCTATTGTCCAGTTAAATATTAATACTATTACATTATTGTTAGATGGCGTGTGGTACTGTGTTGCACGTGTGTGTGTTAATTAAAAAAAAAAAGTTTATATTACTTAATTGGAGTTTGAATTTAAAACCTTACAACTCTATTTTAGTTTAATTATTGACTTTTGTTGATTTCAAAAAATAAAAAATAGTTAAATATTATAAAATGCATTAATTAATTTGAAAATTAATATATATTTTTCAATTATTGACCATATATTTTCCCATAAAAAAATACTAAAAACTAATAAAAAGAAATATCATATTTTTCCGCTAATATAAAAACAAATATTACTAAATATAAAACGAATTAATTATCAAAATCTCAATAATTGATATTCCAAATTCATAAAAAGTACACAAATATAAGAATTAAATGACTTACAATTTTAAATATAATTATACAATAATATTTCAAATATTTATAATTTTGTTAAAATAAATTATTGTTAACAACGTGCAACACACATGGCTAAAAAATTAGTATAATATAAATGTATGAAAAGAGGAGAACATGTTAATAGACAAAAACGCCTTTGTTAATTTTTTATATTCTCTAAGAATTTTATTATTATTATTATTATGCAATAATTTTATTCAAAAAATAATATATAATAAATTTTGTACGTATCAAAATACTTGTCTTTGGCCTTTGGTATTATAGCTAAAAGGTTTAAAGATTTTTTGAGGAATGGGAAAGAAATATTTGAATTTGATTAAACAAGGAAAATATGAATTGATAATTTAATACTTACACACAGGTTATCTTACTGATATAATATTTTTTTATAGGAAATGTCTAATTGCAATAATTATCATAATATTTTATATATATATTTTTTAAGGATGTGAATTGTGAAATATCACATAAATTTAAAAAAATATATAATAAAATTCTTATTCATATTTATCTTTGATTTGTAACTTTAAAAAAAAAAATTACGAATGGATGATTTTGCAAAATTTTATGTCCAACAAATTGCTAAACACATTATCAATATGAAAAGATTAGCAATATTTGATTATTAGTTTTTAAGTTGCCATTGTTCTAAATTTTTTTAAAAGTGAAACATTAATATTTATTAAATTATATATTAGGTGTTAAAATTTATATTATTTGATTGATTGGAGTTTCAACTTAAAACATTACAATTCTATTTTAATTTATTTTTTGACCTTTTTTTTATTTCAAAAAATAAAAAATTATAAATTGCATTAACTAATTTGATAATTAATATATATTTTTTAATTATGCACCATATACTTTCCCATAAAAAATACAGACCAAATAGAAATAAAAAGAAATATAACATTTTTTGTTAATATAAAAATAAATATCACTAAATATGAAAAAGAGTTAAATTATCAAAATATCAATAACATTCCAATACATAAAGATTACACAAATATAAGAATTAAATAATTTATGATTTTAAATATAATTATATAAAAATATTTCAAATTTTTATAACTTTACTAAAATAAATTATTGTTAATAACGTTCAAGGCACGTAGTTAAAAAATTAATAATAAAAAGGAATTTCTCACCTGACTTTTTGCATCACTTCTATTTTTAATATCTATCTTCAGTTTGTATATAAATTAATTATTTGATTTTATATTTATTTTACATAAATTAATTATTTGATTTTATATTTATTTTCTGAAAAGGACGATCAAGTCCGCGTAACTCTTTAACATCTATTTTTCATAAAATAGCTTAACTATAATTGTTGTACCGAAATTTAAACAAAATTCTAATATATATAGCAATTTGATAATAAAGTCAATCTATAATTTATTCATTAACTAATATTTATTACACATTGATTCCTTACCATCTCGACTTAAAATAAATTAGTTAATAGAATTCTTAAATGGTTTTCCTTTACATTGATATGAGAAGCTTTTCTAAGTATATAATGTTATTTATTATTTATGTATGAGATAATTCTTTTTATGTTCTATTTCTTAAATCTGAAGAATCAAAACAATTATTAGTTTAAACTAGAGACTAAGGCGTCACAGCAAAATTTTTAAACAAAAGGTGAAAAATTCATCCTCTATTATATCAAAATCACGTTACTAAGTATATCATTAGGTTATAGTTAAATTTCTTATAAATCTATTATTGGGTTTATATAATGGAGATCACTGATGGCCAAAAGAGGCATGAGAACTAGTTAGTAACTACTGATTTTACTTCAATTGAATACGTCATTTTTTTTTTCTTATTTTTATAGGCAGATATTGACCAAATTACTATTTCTACCTTACCTATTAGATGTACCTTAATGATAAGTCTTTAATAGTAAGTCCAAAGCAAAGATTCTGGTTGTTGGTTTGAGTTCTACCTTAACTCTAATGTGCAGCTATTAGATCTATGTTTTTCTTTCTCCTACATATTAATGAACAAAATATCAATATTTGATGAGGAATAAATTATCTCATCCCAGTGATAGACAGCTTATAGTATGAAAATAAAAAGTAGGACCTATGAACAAAGAAGAACAAGATTAGAAGTTCCCTGGAGCTGATTCAAAGGAAAGTCTTTAATGTCTAAGTCAGTAGGCTAATAGAGAAAAATAGAGAGAATATATAGAGAGAGAAAGTGTTGAGGTGGGGATTTAGATGCCTCTTTTTTACCTTTCCTTTACCTATTTATAGAGAAAAATGGAACCTTCTATATATATATGCATGTATCCTCAAGCTATTAGAGGCTTTTTTATTCCTTTTCAGAAACCCCACTTCTTAGTACAATTTGAGTGTTTTGAATAGTAGGTTAACAGAGTAGATAAATGATTCATTATAATGAGATTCATTCAATACTATAGATAAAGGAGCTAGAGTGCAGGTTGATATAGAAGCGAGCTGTGGACTTGATATAGAGGCAGTTGACTGAGGAGCTCAATCTGAAGGCAACTAAATGCCTAAATAGAGAAGCAAGTTGTGGCGCTTGAAATGGAGGCAATTGGATGCCTGAATAGATAGGCGAGTTAACAAGCTCAATATCGAGGCAATTTGGTGCCTGAATAGATGTGTGAGTTAAACAGTTTGATATGGAGGCAATCTAGTGCCTAAAATAGATACACAAGCTAACAAGCTCGATGTTGAGGTAACTGGATGCCCAAATAGAGATGCGAGCTAAAGAGCTCGACATAGAGGCAGTTGCATGTGCCTAGAATAGATAAGTGAGCTAATGAGCTAAATGCTGAGGCAACTGGGTCCCTAAATAGAAATGCAAGCTGGGGAACTCGATATGGAGGCAGTTAGGTGCCTAGATAGGAAGGCAAGTTAAGGAGCTCAATGTAAAAGCAGTTGAGTGCCTAATTAGAGATGCAAACTGAAGGGCTTGGTAAAGAAGTGGCAGGGTACATGAATGGAGAGCTGAAGAGCTTGGTTAGGAGGCAACCCAGTTCTTGAATGGAGAGCTGATGAGCTTGACAAGAAGGTAGCTCAGTGAGTGAATGGAGAGGCAATTCTGAGGAGCTTGGTATTAGAGGATGAGCCATAACTAGGAGCTTGCATATGAAGCATATAGATGATCATTGTATGATTGCCAAGCATTAGTATGGTGTTATAGTTTCAAATGGTTTCAAGTCTTCAATGCTACAATACATGCATTTATAAACTCCCTATATCTTCCAGTCTTTTGAGTAACTTCAAGATTATCCAAATAGCTTCAAGTTCATCCAAATTGCTTAAAGTCTTCAAATATTCCAAGAGCTTCAAATCTTCAAAATCTTTCAATTAGCTTCAAATCTTTAAATGTTACATGCAACTTAAATAACTTCAAGATTATCCCTCTTTAGATATCTTTAAATAATATGTCTCATTGATAAAGGTCTTAGGAAAAAAAATATCTCGCATAGAGGTTTTATATAAAAATAACACCTTGTCGATAGAAGTGTTACATAATAGGCATATCTAAATACTCTGCCTCATATATAGAAATTTAGAAATCTACCTCGCATAAAAAACTTTAGAAATCCATCTCCCATATAGATCTTTGATAATGTGTCTCACCGATAGAGGACTTAGATTATAATATGCCTCATTAATAGAAGATTTTAGAAATATGTCTCGCTGATAGATAATAATATGTATTGCTGATAGAGGATTTTGATAATAATATGTCTCGTTGATATAGAAATTTATAAATCCACCTCACTCAAAGGTTTTCAAATAATATGCCTTACTAAAAGAGGACTAAGATAATAATATGTCCCATTGACTTTGGTTTAGAGTTCATTACGTCTTTTGATGTCTTGCTATGATAAGGACTTTCTACCTTGTAGTTTTTCGATTAAAGTTCACTAGATTTTTAGATATCTTACAAAATTTCACATAGAGTTCACTAGGTCTTTAAGTGCCTCGATATGATAAGGACTTTGTGCCTCGCGATCTTTCACTTAGAGTTCATTATGTCTTTAGGTGCCTCACTATGATAAGTATTTTATGCCTTGCATTCTTTCATTTAGCCAAACTAGGTCTTTGTCAAGGTGTGCACTTTTGCCAAGGGCTTATATTGCACTTTTTCAAGGCTTTACCATTGTGCCTCAACGGGTTGAGCATGCGCTTGAGTATTATGGTGGGAAGGGTGAAACTTTTGGATAAGATAAAGTAGCTAGTGGGAGGAGATCATGATATGGTTGACTCGTATTGTTTTGTTGTTAATGGAGAGGATTGCCTTTGGATAAGAATAAGGTTATCATGTTTAGGCATGGCCGTGATCAGTACACTAAACATGTGTCTGGCTCTAATTAGAGGAGCAAATATCTTACATATGTGACATACTAGTTCATTAAAAGGTGGCACATTCAGAGCTTGACTTGAAAAATGAATTTTTGAGACTAGTTAGACTGACCTAATGCGTGGAGAAGTGTGCTGGCCGTCAATCCCCCTCTTCATGGTGATGATGATTCCAACATTATTTTGGCAATTTGGTGGTCATTTCCAGTAGAAAATGAGCTTGGATCTTTAATAGATATTGAGATTTTTGGGCTTTCATCAACTTGAAAACTTTAGGGAGCACATAGATGTTGGTGAGTGAATTTTTTGGGTAGATTTATTTTTTTTAGCTGAAAAAAGAGAGGGAAAGATATAGCTTTTTATGTCATTCCTCATAGATGTTACTATTTGATGAGGAATAAATTATTTCATTCTAGTGACGGAGAATCCATTGTTTGAAAGTGAGAAGTATGACCTGGGGACATAGAAAAGTAAGATCAAAGGCTCATTAAGGGCTGAATCGAAGAGGATCTTTGATGCCTAAGTTAATAGGCTAGTAATGAAAAATAGATAGAATCTAAAAAAAGAGTATTGAGGTGAGAATTTAGAGGCTCCTTCTTTACCTTTTTTTTAACTTATTTATAAAAGAAAATAGAGACCCCTATACACTCAGTGTCTTTTTATTCTTTATTAATATCAATCACATAATTGAACTCCATAGGTTCACACTTATTATTATTAATTTTTTTTGTCTGATGATATTGACGACAAAAAAATATATTGTTCATTTCACACACTTGGTTACTTTTACGTAAGAGCTTTTGCCCCTTCAGCAGACAAATAGAATCTTGACATAATTCGTGCCAATAAAACCAAATTGGGAAACCTCCAAACGTATCAGAAAAGGATGCCTAGACTTTGTTATCATTTTGCAATTCTCTCTCCACCCTTATAAATATATATAGTATCATATCAATACATCTTAGGTCATACTGAACATTTTATATCCGTAGTATCTACGTGAAAGTGCAGCATGGACCCAATGCATTTTATTCATGATATGTACAAGATATGATTCAGTGTATCCTAATAATATTTTTTCATATTCACATAAAACTCGGCTGGTATATATCTCAATATACACATAGGTTACTCTAAGTTCGATATCTCCCCCTCTTTGCAAGCTGACAAAAAAAAGAACTCATGTATTGGACGTGAAATAATAATAGTATGATATATAATATAATATTAGACAGATGAATTCAATAAGAAAACTCGCGAGTTTTCTTAGTGTAGACAGAGACCTAGCCAGGCAGTGCAACAAATCCAAAAGAACATCACATGATAATTGAAATATATATACATATGTACATACGAGATTGGTAATTGAGACACGAATGAATTCAAACGTCCTTTCTCTGTCCACATTTCACCCCAACACACCATCTGAAGGTATAAATGTTCGAGAGATCTCTATCTTGTCTAAAGATATACATAGCAAATCTTGTGGTCTGTATCCCCTAACTTTGGCAGATATATAGCTTGCTTTAGTTGTTTTCATGCCTGTACTGAATTTTATTAGAGAATCTTATTATTATGTGAAAATTATGTAATTGATTGATAAAAATCAATTGATTAATTAGTGGAGTAATTTACGGCTTTTATGATTGAGTATTTGATAATATACCTTATATGTAAACACACACAAATGTATGAAATAAATATAGCCATTAGGCTTTTGTGTCGTAGACGTAGACTCTCTAGCCGGACCACGTAAATCTTCCTTTTGTTTTTCTCCTCATCCTATCTCTCTATATATATTTGTCATTCTAATTTCAAGTCTAATAAGCTAGGGTATTGCCAGCATTTTTTTTTTTAAATTAGTTTGTAATGTGCTCCAACTCGCAATAAATCTCCTAGTTTTGTGAATAACTAGTATCATTGAGACACATGGTCCCGCCATGGGAACAAATCTTATGCAGATATCAAATACCCAGCAAACTATAATTATTTTTGTTGTCCATAGCAAGAAAGGAACGAAAAGGAAAAGGAAGTTTCCTTTCATTGTTTCATCAGCTTCTTGACCCATTGGAAAAGTGAATGAGTATATATGTAGATAAACCAATGAGTACTTGACTCAGTGGTGTTAGAATCGTCTCCATAACTGAAAGATCTTCGATCGGAAGCAAATTTAAAATATATATATATATATATATATATATATATATATATATATATATATGGAGAGAGGAAAAATAAGATAAAATTCAAATTGTAAGTTACTTAATCATCTGCATTAAACATATGCATTACTATATATAAGTTAATAACATTGATTAACTAGTGTAAATGTGGTGCACCCTTCAAAAGTTGAATATAGGCAGTCATGCAAGATTCTTCTTGCTTATTGCACATGTTGTTTGCACTTTCAAAACCTTGAGCATGCATCAGTTAATTGAATAATCAGAAAATTTAAACCCTAACAGTATCTATAAAGGATTATCCCGTGTATACTTTAATACATGTATTCATCCCACATTATATATAAATTGGATCCATAAATGTGTATGTTTATATTATTTATCATTTTTAGGTTTGAAGGTTAGGAGGTACCCGATATTATATGCCACTGCTAGCTATTTCAAAGTGGTAATTATTATACAAACGTCATAAAAGATTTCCGTCTTCTTCTTGTGGATTGTTGCGAGGAAAAAAGAAAAAAAAAGAACCCTTATTGAAACCTCGATAAGATACGTACCTCTGGTTGCAGAAGCAGAAGGCATGAGAATGAGAATAATATAATACATACTTATCGGTAGAGTAGAGCCTTGGATTCCTTACACGTTTCTTTGAAACAAAATTTCATGATTTATAATTGTTTAACATAAAAAAATGTATATATAATGCACACAAATATCAGATTTTACTAATGAATAATTTCTCTTTTTCAATATTAAAAAAAAACATAAATAAAATATTTTGTCATCAATATTTTAGCAACTTATCATGTTAGTATTGTTGTATATTAATTAGATTTTTAGTACTAACATTTCATATTAATGTTATATATTAATTTTTAACAGCAAAATGATTTTTCTGTTGAATTTTTGCTTCGCAGAGGGCCACTAGCTAGCAAACGCTGGGAGACTTGAATGCTATACATATAAATGCAAATGATAGTGTGATTGGAGGATATTCCTTGTACTTTAGGGCATGTAATAAGAGGACACCTGTCTAGAAGCGATCTAGAAAATATTTGTAAGTGAGGCAATTAATTTTTGAACCTATGTGGTATTCGAATCACATAATTTTTTAAAATATTTTGATGCCCAATATCAATCATACTAGAGCTATTAAAGATATTAAAATTAAATTTTTGTATCGATCATAACAGTTGAACCTGTACAGAATAAACGATGAACATGTGAGTTGATATCAAGTATGACCTTATTCAGTCAAATCCCTAATTTCTAAAGATTTCTTAACTTTTTATCTCTGATGGGTAGTGAATCGAAAGCGGCTGAATGATTTGATATATTGGGAACCATAATCTTAAAATTTTTATGTACTAACCCATCAAAATCTTATTAAATCTATATGTGTCAAGAATGAGTATCCAACTATTAACTCATGCCAATTTCTAAAGTTTATCAACTTCACATAAATAAAACACTTAAACTAAATCTACTTATAAAATAGGCCGTCAATATAATTGTTCTATATAATATGTAAGTTCACACAATAGAGATTAAAACCCAACATGTGCAACCATATATACATATAACACCACATTTATATGTACAAAAAAGTATATTTGCTTAAAACATTCCTAATGCACTCTTTGTATATGTTAAACTTTTTATTATAAAGAGTTGTTTTAAAAAATAAAGTTCCAATGTGCTCTTTATCTTTAAAAAATAAAGAAAAAAGTTGGTTTGACTTTCCATATCTAGAGAGCCAAATATCATTTTCTATTATAATTTTAATTAATACAATACAAATTTTTATGAACTTTATTCAAGATAATTTTAATACTATTTTTTCTATTGGACAAACTTAATGAATGAAAAATTAAAATAATTAATACTTATAAAATAAAGTAAAATAAAGAGTAAAATATAAATAGTCTATTGGATTTAAATAAAATTTTCTACTCTTTATCAATTAGATACTTTATATTAAATAAAATATGCTATTTAAATTAAAAAATACCATTGGGGATGCTCTTAACCTAATTTTTGTCCTTATGCTAGTAATTTTACTTATTTATTTATTTTTGTCTTTGGATGCAAAAGGTCTGAAAAAGAGTAACAATCTTCACACGAAAAAAAAAAAGAAAAAGAGAAGGAGTAATAATACAAGAAAGAAAGTGTCGTGAATAGGATCAAAGAGAGAATATGAATTGGATTTTTTTTATTTGACTTTATTTATAATCTAAAAAGTGGTCTAAAATTATAAATATAATTTTAAAATTATATGAAAGATAAAATATGTATAATGTAGCCAAGACAAAAAGATAAAATTTAATGGGAGCACATTCATAAATATGGTGTTTTCTACTGTTACTTTGTTTAACTTACTTTGTTTGTGAAAAAAAATTATTTTTTACAAAAAATAATAATTTTATTCATATTTTTTTCATAAATTAAATTATTTTTTCGTAATTTTTTATTTACGAAAAAACTTTTAATTTTATGAAAATATGACTTATTTTTTGGAAAACAGCAATTTTATGAAAAAGAAAAATAATTTCTTAATTACAAAAAAATGGCTATCTAATAAAAAATCATAATCTTCTTATATTTTTTCATAAATTAGACTATTTTTTTATAAAGTTTATAGATATATAAATTTAAAATACTACCTTAATCATTCTAGTATTTCTCATTTTTAATTAGTAAAATATAATAATAAATTAATTTAATTATAATACTTTAAATATTTTAATTATATTTGTTATTTATAACTATCCTATTGGCCATAAAAAATAAAATTTTGTACTTTTTTAAAACAAAGTAATATAAAAAATTTGTCAATATGATGCCTTTTATAAAAAGATTTTGATTTTTTTAAAAAGAGTAATATTTTTTCCTAATTATAAAATTATTTTTCTCATAAAATTATTATTTTATATAAAATAAATCATATTACAAAACAAATTATATTTTCATAAAATTAAAACTTTTTTCGCAATTAAATAAAATTACGAAAAATAGTTTGATTTACGAAAAAATATAAACAAAATTATAATTTTTCATAAATTTTTTTTTTCTCAACAAAGTAGGTTAAAATAAAATAATCTAAAAAACTCTCTTATAAATATGCATATTTTAAGAAGTGAATTTTAAAAGTCATAGTTCCACCCGCTACATTTACCCTATAAAATAATGAAATGAGTATCTTAGAGAGATTTCCCTGTCATGTAGAGAAGGTGAAAATAGAATTGATGTCAAGCGCCTTAGAAAGAGTGCAATTTAAAGTTGACACGTGTGGATGGCCCTCTCTACTCTGTCACTTTCACATTCCACCCATGCATGATTATCTAAGTTGAAGGCAATATCATATTCAATCCTAATTTAGGCCAGCCAAACCAAATCTTGAGGATTGGTAGATGTTTTAGTAAGTTAATTAGGCATGTAAGAATTCGAAATTAATTGGAAAGCCAACGAAAGAACAGCATACAATTTATGAGATTATCGACAATTTATAGAAGGGAGGACAATTAATTATTTCTAAATATAGAATCTCATTCTAGAGCAGTCGAAAAGCACACACCTTGTGTCATTTTCCCAGTGGTTAGGATGGTCTAGGTGACACAATGATAAATAATTCATTTTATGTAATCATATAAACAGTACTTATTCTTTATAAAAACCCATCAATTCAATTGGTCTAAATTTGAGGTATAAATAATATATATTATGTTGGAAAATGAATCCGCATAGAATAATAACAAAATGTATAAATGATTTATAAGTAAATGGGTGTTAAACTTAGTACAAGCCAATTGATTTTATATAAATAGATTCTAATACTTGTTCATTTATAGGTCCACATATATATGGACTCATAAATTTTAATATGGTATATATCAAAGTTTTATGTCTAAATGGGGCTAGATTATAAGACTCATATTCAAGGCCCCTATTATTGGACTGATGATGATATCAGTCTGAATCGAAATTGAAGAAGAAATGTCAACCAGTCAATTTATAAGCAAATGTCAATCGACATATTGATGTTAGCCATGGGCCAAGTCCGGCTGCACTTGATGAAGTATATTGGGAAATGAATCGGATATCGAATAATAACAAAATGTATAAAAAATTTATAAGTGAGTGGGTGTTAGATCTAGCATAAGTCCACTTATAAGTCTACATATATACAGACCCATAAACTTTAATATATTACATCAAAAAAAATTATATTGCACATTAAAAAAAGAAAAAAAAAAAAAAAGAGGAAGCTATAATCAAACTAGGCTCAGGGATAAAGAATGAAAGCGAAAAGAAATGAAAATGTTAGTAATTAATTAATGTAAGAATTATTCAAAATTAATTAACTCCATATCAGTAACTTGAGATAATTAAAAACTTGGGATGGAAATTGAAAATACTATATGCAATTATATGAGAACAAACTCGTACATGCTTGCATGCAAAGACTCCTGGTACAAGTTGAAGTCCTGCTGCAATTTGGATTGGGAAATATGACGTACTTGGCAATAATTAATACACATGATTTGAAATGTCCTTGCATATTCTCTCGTGCCAAATTTTAATTGGTGGGATGAATTTTCAGGTCAGTACTTTACCATTTGGTATGTCTCATATCAAGCTTCGTTTCTCCACATTCAAAAAACTAATAGATTGCCATATCAGACTGTATGGAACCCCACCACTGTAATCATATATTTGGTAAGATATATATATATATATATATATATATATATATATTTTCATTCACAACAAATTAATATTATATATTCACTGTAATACTCACTCCTTCACCTTATCCATAGCTCATTAGGCCTCTTAATTAATAATTAGCAAGGGCTTGTGACCATAACTTTTACTATTTTTTTAAAAAAAAAAGAAACCTAAAAGATTAACTTAACAAGCATATATCAAAATATTTTTGCGTTGGTAAACTAATGGCATGGTCCAATACCTATTTCATAATGTGAAAGATATTATGAGTTAAAGGTAATTAATTGGTATCTAATTTTTCTATTTGAAATTATGTTTAAATAATATGTCAATTGATACAGCTCAAATTGATTAAGGTAGTGATTAGTAAAACTAAAAATTGAATATTGAAAAATTAACTATTAGAATTTAAGTATTAAATATAATAAAATACTGAAATTTTAAGTGCTAAATATAATTAATCTATTTGATAATTGTTACTACTGAAAATTATTAAATTTTTTATTGGGCATATTTAACCCTATAATTGATATTGATATTTAAGAAATTTAAGAATATGCTAAGATTATAAAAGTCACTTTAATAAAAAAATTTAAAAACTCAGTAGCTCAGTGAAACTGTTTAGTATAAATTTTTATAAGTCAAATATTTTAACTTACCATTTTATGTATTTTTTACTTAATTGAAAACTTTAAATTTGTGACTATTTATATTATCAAACCATCTTAAAATTAAAAAAAAGGCTGAAAATATTAAATTAAATAATAAGTTGAATTATCAAGTACTCTCTAAGTATTATAACATGTTACCAATACCGTTGTATATATAACATTTTTAATTTAAATCATTAGAAATATTTTCAAATCAATTTATATATTTATCAAAATTAGATTTTTCAAGACGAGTATATTCCCCATACTCTGTATAAACATTTTACAATAACTACCATATCTATACTGTAGGATTCACCTGATGTATGAAAAGGTAGTTATACCAAAGCAGTTAAGAATTTTTTGTGTGCTGAAAAATGAAAATAACTGCATATTTTTCCTTGTTGTTTCTTTTTTTTTTTTACTTAAATTCTTTTCCCACGATAGTATTCATTTTTTAGAAAACAAGGTTGTTGGGTAGTTGATAAAGAATAAAACATGCCAAAAATTCATTGGACTCTAATTGGTGCAAGATCAAACGAAATATGTTAGGCTGGATATTCTGAATTGGGTCTTGATGAATGGATATGCAAAAAAAGAAGACAAGTCAAGAGAGAGCCAGGCCTTGTACTCGGCAAGAAACCTCTACCACCTAAGTCAGTAAGAATATTCACCGGTGATGGAAGAGAGAGTTTATGTTCAGGTTAGGTCAAAAAATATTTTATGAGAAAAATGAGGTGAGAAAGTGTAGAGATTAATCTACCTCAATTGTGTGTTGATTTTTCTTTTTTGTATAGTTTTATATGAGACAAAACTGTCACCTTTCTAAAAGAGAGAGTATTTTTTGACAATATGCCTTTTTGATGGGCATAGTAGGTTCAAAAATAGGGGGCACATGATGTTTGGCTAGTCCTTAGAGGTGTTTAGTGAAAGTCGTGTCAGGGCATGGGGTGAGCTATATGAGGAGGTACCTTTCCGACAGTGAATGTGACACCCGTACTTAAAACTCTTATCCATATAATGAAGTAGTTTGCCTAGGAAGTTACTTGCAATTGAACTAAGAGAGTATCTATAGAAATCCTTTGCTAAGGCTCTAGAGCCATGAGGCTATATGAACTTGTCTCCGCTTGGACCTCCATTAATGGGCTTGGACTTTTCCCTTTGAGCCTTAAAGACCTAAGGCATACACAAGCCTTCAATCTTTGAGGCCTATTGAACCAATAAGCCATTTTTGCCCCTCATCAAGCTCGATGAGGGGAAGTCTATTAGTATAAGCCACTTCGCTTCGTCAAGAGTCCGCACTTCATCAGGCCCAAAATCCTTCAGCCAATCAACAACTCCTTTCTCAACAAGGAATTTATAACTATTTTTCTCTCTCCTCATACTCTTCTTACCAGTAGAGAGCACGTCTAGAGGATTGTCCTGCTTGTGCCATGTTAGATTTTCGAGATCATCTCCTGCCAAAAACGGATCACTCAAAGGCTTCTACATTTCTGAAGTCACACCTTTTGGTCAGCTCCAACATAAACCGACAAGCAGCATGAAGTGTTTAATGGTGAACCACATACTGATACTTGTCTATGCAAAGACATCAGTACTCAAGGTATAAAAAGACTTGCCCATCCTCAATTTGAGGTAACTTAAACTTTACACAGTCTCATCTTTATTATTTCTCTTAAAAATAAGGTTCAAGAGAATGGGTTCTTTTCTCATCGACTACTTCTCCAACTAGTTCAGCACTAACTTGAGCAATAGAAAGTTCTCACCTGACAATAAGCCTGGCTTCCTTTGATCCCAATTTCTGTCTTGTAAGCTTAGCAAAGCTCATCCATTGAAGCTCTACTTAAAGTTCAGCCTAGTATTTGCACATTTAATCTTAGACAAATCAAGTCAAAAGGGAATAAGACTTTGCTAAACAATGATTATTCTATAACATATTAAAAAAAAAAAAGAAAAAAAAGGCTAGTAACTAGTCAAAGCGCAAAATTGTTTTTTAATATATAGAAGTTTGCCTAATTATATATGCCACTTTAATATAATTATGGTCTATTAAATTTTACTTATTAAAAAAAAAAAAAATTCTAACTCCATCACTACAAAGGCGGAACTACTTATCAGGGGCTTTATAGGGGCATGGCCTTCCAAACTTTGCCAAATTGTGTTTTGTCTCCATATCTTATACCCCCTATATTTCAAAATATTTAGAGATTTTTTGTTTCAAAATATTTGTCATTTGAAGATTTAAAGAAGATATTTATTATTTTTTTTCAAATTTTATCCTTTTTTTATTTTTTACTAAATATTTACATTAATTATTTTTATTTCTGTATATCAAAATAAAAAAAGAATATTTTAGTTTTTTTACCTTAAAATTATGATAATTTAATAAATATTTTAATCTATGTATCAAAATTTTAAATGACAGATATTTTGAAACGAATGAAATAGTTTATTTTTTCTAATATATATATATATACACACACACACAAACACAATTAATGGCTCCCCAAACTGTTTAAATTTTTTATTTCTTAAATATATATTTCGTGTATTTTACTTTAAAAATTATATAATTGACCATCAATTTTTTAAAATTCTACTAGTTATTCATATATTTCATATATATTTTTAAACTTATAACTGTGACTTTTAAATTTTGAAAATTATTCATATATTTCATATCTGTTTGAAAAATTGTAACACTTCAAAATTCATCTGTATTTTGGCCCCACAGATGTCTAGCTCCGCCCCCTCTGGAAAATCCCTTCCCAAGTTGAAGCAAGGCAAGAAACTGCCTCCTCTTTGGTAAAGGCAGTTGGCATTTGTGAATAATGTCCCTTAAAGGGGCAGTAATGCTGAGAGTTGGCCTTGCACGCGCTTCATATGTTGTCCATTGAATATATATATATATATATATATATATATATATATATATATATATATATATATATATATATATATATATATATATATATTCTCATAAAAAATCTTAATTTCAACATGATTGACTTGCATTTGATAACATTCCAAAATAATGAACTCGATATTAGATGAAATTATTAAATTAGCCTCCCTTATATCATTTAATTAAAATAAATATCTATAAATATTTGCAGATAATTTATCTTTATTTTAATATTTTGGCTTGGTTAAAGGGATAAATAAACTTAAGATTAAAAAAAAATTATAACAGCAGGTAAAAAATCACAGCTCTATGCACACGTGTGACCAAGAAGAAGGGGGAGATAGCAAAAATGGGCCCTATGATATTCGAAGTTTCTCGTAATGGACCACCAGGAATGTGACAAGAGTCAAATAATCCAGCTGGCTTTGATGGTGACAAGTAGCAGTGAGTGAGTGTATGGGATTGGTTGAACATAAAACAATTGGGTCCCGTGGCCGGGAGAGTTCCACGTTGGCCCTAGGTATTGCCGTACAAACTGACAAGAGCTGGGACCTACAACAAAAGGGTGGGGACCAGAGGGGAATGAATCCGATCTGGGAGGTCGGAGATCTTAAGAATTTCCGACAGTTGAGCTGGATGCCACTTCTCTAGGTCCGCCATCCCCAAGATTCTCCCAAAAAAGGCTTTGAGATTTTTAGAAAATTTTCATTATGTTTTCACCCCTAAGGTTACTAATCATAACATAATATAAAAAAAAAAATTCATTAACAATGATTGCAGTACACTAATTGAAAGTTGTATTGATCTCCTCGTATCATGTGGGGAATAGCTGAGTTGGACATTTCGAATTTTTCACGTAACTGGGGAATAATTTATCTAAAACGTCTAATTTTTTTTTTTATTTATTGTTATAATAAAATTTCTGAATAATATAATTAACAATAGGGAGCAACTAATTCGACTCGTTGAATATTGAATTCACAAATTTTATATTTAGATATTTGAATTATGGTTCTTTTTTATAGTAACAATTATATATCTTATGATTTAGACTATTTTCTTATACTTACTATATGAAAAATTCTTTAAATAAATCAGTTTTTGAATAGCAATATTTTTCATTTTTTCTCTTTTTGTACTTATTCAGTAACCTGCATATTTTGATCTATGTTTTATAAGTTGTCAAAATATTATTCCTCTATTAATAAATTAAGTAAAAACGATTTATTAAGAAATATATCTGTCAGTTATAAAAAATTTTCTCAAATAAAGAAAATGATCTTGAAATATTATGTTTTAGTACATTGAATGCATGATTCCCAAAATAATTAAATTAATTAATTAATAAACTGTGATATTTTTTTTTTAGCTATTGAGAAAGAGAATTGATTATAGATACATTAATTAATAAAATATACATTTATCATTACACTACATTGAATGTGCTGATAATCTGTAATGTTTTCTAAATAACTTTTCACTGTCTAGGCTTCAGCCTGGAGTGAACGAGTTAAGAATTTTCATTTTCTTATTAATAATATGATGAATATCTGAAATAAAATTTTATCTGCGAGGTTAGTTGAGGCTCCACTTGTGAGGATTTGTACCCCACGTTCGAAAAATAAAACTCGTGCCAGCCAGCACTTTAATAATAGAAGTGCGTCTATGGATTTTTAAAGATGTAAAGACTGAATTGGGCTCCTGAGCATGTAAATTAGGCCCAAACTAAGGCAACTTGGGTTGATTTGTTTATTAATTTTATTTCTGTTGGGGATTTTAATTTATTTTCAAAGTATTTTTAATTATAATTAAAATTTTCATTATTTTGAAGTTATATAGTAATTTATTTTTCCGTCCATTAAAATTGTTTGATACTTTAATTGAATTATCGTATTAAATGGGTTTTCAAAATTTTAATGTAATAACTTATATGGGCACTAGTAGAAACAAAACTATGCTTTTTTGAAGCCCAAAATGATTGGTTCACTATGTCTATGGAGATAAAGAGAGATTGTTTATTGTACAGGACAAGCTTATTTTCTTTTTCATCAACCAAAAAGGGTGGAAATAAGATAATTTTAATTTATATGCAAACATAATATATATATATATATATATATGTGTGTGTGTGTGAAATTTAAGTGGAGGTTATTTCTATGGTGAATAGGCTAATTTTCAGAATGAGATGAGTTGTACGAGAGTATTGAATTTTTAAAATTTTTACAATTTCACGTCATTTAAAATGTAAATAATCATAAAAGAAGTATATATGTAAATTATATAATTAAAAGTAAATTTTATAGTAATAATTTATTTAGTTTAAAGTATAATATAAATATCTTAATTAATTAATTAATCTATATTAGATTTGTACCTTAGATTGTGATTGAAGCAACGTAAAAAGCTTTTTATATTTTAATAAAAGAAAAATTAATTGCAAAAAGGTGTATGTGATACTAACTAGTGTGGATTGCATGATGCAAAGGAGGTCCAAATCTCAAGCAGTGGACTTCAGTGCGTTGGTGCATCACAAAAAAGCATTCTTAATCAATGAATGTATGGTACTATAAAAATGCATCTATTTTAACTTTTATATTAACTAAAAAATATAAATTAATATAGTAATAAATAAATTTTATCATTCTCTTTGATCAAAAAATATAAGCTCATTTTTTTTTTATATATCTCAAATCATAGGCCATTTTTCTCTTTAAAATGATAATTAATTTGTTAATTTACTAATGTATCATTATTTAATATATTTCACTCTAATGCACCATATTTTTATCAATGAATCATTAATTAATTTTATTGGATTATTAACTAAAATATGAAATGATTAAGTTATTGGTACATTAATTAATAATAAAATTTTATGATTGAGTTATAGGCACATTAATTAATAATAAAATTTTACTCTCTCCATTTCATAATAATAGTCGGTTTAGAATATTGTATACATATTAAAAAATTTATTAAATAATTTTAATTTTTATTGAGATAGATAAATATATTTTTATTTTATCATTAAATATCATAAATATTACATAAAAAGTGAAAGAGAAAATAGAATTGGAGATAAGGATAAAATTGAAAAAAAATATAGTAAATATTATATAGAACTATTAAAATGACATTTAATTTGAAACAAAATCTTTTTCATAAAACAACTATTATTATAAAATGAAAAAAATAATTGTTTTTATTGGAGTAATGAAATTTTACTGGTTTTGAGATTTAGCATTAAAAAAAATAAACAATATTTATTTCTAGGAGAATCATTCACTAATATAAGTGAATGGTATTTATGGATGATATCAAATAAAAATTTTAATTTTAATTAAATTAATCACTTTTTTTATCTTTTCTGGATAGAGGAGGTAATATTTCCTTATACATCCCTTGATTAATACTCTGTTAATTCTAAAATATTTATCATTTAAAATTATCGATACATTAATTAAAAAAGTTATTAAATTATCATAATTCTAAAGTAAAAATATTAAAATATTTTTTATTAATTTTGATGTAAATAGATAAAAATAATTAATGTAAATATTTAGTGGAGAAATAAATGAAAAATAAAGTTAAAAAAAAAATAAATATATTTTTGAAATTCTAAAACAATAAATACATTGAAAAATTCTTTAAAACGACATATTTTGAAACAGATGTAGTATTAAATAATTCATACTATTATTTTCAATGAGTTATATTGATTAAAATGCATATTATATAAGGACATATAAGAAAATTAATAAATTAACTACTCTATTAAAAAAAACAGTTGACTATAATTTGAAATAAATGAAAAAAAAGTGAATTTATTATTTATTTTCTTAAAGATCCTTCTATTTTATTTTATTTTTTAAATCTCAAAGATCCTTTCATTGATTGGCTATCAAAGGAACTTTTAATAATTGCTCCATCCATTCTATATTATCTATCTTTTTAGAGAGATTTTTTTAAACTAATTGACAATTTTATGAGTCAAAGAAGATGTTTATTATTTTTTAATTTTATATCATTTATTTTTTTACTAAATTATTTATATTAATTATTTATATTTTTTCACATCAAAATTAAAAATAGTGGTGTGCAAAATAGAACAAAAATTGAAAAATTAAACTGAATCAACTGGTTTGAGTTGGTTCAATTTGATTTTTTTAACAACTTTGGTTTTGTTTAATTTGAAAATTTTAAAATCTAATTAATTTTCAGTTTAATTTAATTTTTACTAAAAAAAATTTGATTAAAACCAAACCGACCGAGCTTTATATATATACATATTAAAGTGTATTTATATTTATATATATTTATTAAAATATATTTATAATATATATATATTTATTAAACATACACTAAAATTTGCTTGAATTTTATCTCAAATTTATAAGAAAGAGAGAGAGATAGCTAAAAAAATAAAATCCGCACAAACTAACCAATCGAATTGAATCAAACTTTTTTTGTTCCGTTAGATTTTACATTGAATTCTATTCAATTCGATTGGATAAAAAAGAATTTTAATTTTTTTGATTTTCTAGTTTAATTTGATTTTGAACCGAACTGATCGTTTGGACACTTTTAATTTAAAAAAGAATATTTTAGTCTATCCAACATGGAATTAAGATATTTTAATTGCCTAATGATTTCTTGAATCAATGTGCTAAAATGTTAAACTATAATGGAGGAGTAATCTATAATACATTGTCTTCTTTCATATTCAAGAAATTCTCTCACTTTCTTTTGATTGTCAGGACCCAAGACGCAACTAGAAATATTTACTGTGCCTGGCGGGTGCCACATATCCACTTCCCACTTGATAGTTGATATTTATCTTTGATCATCGAACGCATGCAGTATCTTGAAGGATTTTGTTTTAACATGTAGAGTTTGGCAAAGCCTATAATTTGGATATCTATCCAAATATTTTAACAGTATCAATAATGTAGTTAGCACGTGGTATTTTAGCAGTATCAATAAGTGGTATTTTATCGAGTGTTTCGTATAGTAAAAATACTAAATGGTATACAAAATTTTATTACTAATAATATAAAAAATTTTATTATTATTTGTCAAATATTATTTTTCATTTCTTATTTTTCATGTATACTAGAATGTATATAAGCACATTATTGTTCATCATATATAAATATAATAAAATACATATAATTAATATTGCGTAAATTAATCATTGAAAAAAAATTATTATAAAAACTAATTATTAGATTTATTTTATAAATTTAAAATTTAATTGTACATTGTATACATATTATAAATTAATTTATAAACAAGTATATTAATTAATATTATATTATTATATTTATAAATAAATTTATTGACCTAATCAATTAAGTTTTTTATTAACATTCTTGTGGATAAGAAATTTTATTTAGAGTTATATCGAAATTAAATTCAAAGAAACATGTACTTGGATATGAACATGTCAATAGGACTACTTTCAAGAAATTGGGACACAATAGAGGATATGTACACTAATATATAATTATTTATCATACACTAACTCCATGTTTGGATAAGAGAAAAATATAAAAGGAAGGAAAATAGTAAGGAAAAATAAAAAAGGAAAGTTAATTTTCCTTATTTGGGAAGAGAAGAAAAATAACAAAAAAAGGAAAATATATTTTATTTTCCTTCCAAATTTTTCTCTCCAATTTAGAAAGAAAATAAAAGAAAATTATAATCGGTGGAAAATAATTTTATTTTTCTTCTTATCCAAATAAGGAAGAGGAAAATAATAAAAAGAAAATAAAAAGTATTTTTCTCTTTTATTTTCTTTTCTCTCTAATAAATTTCCCAAACATTGTTTATGAACAAATACTATCGAAATTTTATATTTTTCATATTGTAGTAGTTTTAGTCCTTATATATCTAAAAATCTTAAATCAAATCATACATTATTTTAAAAATAAAAAATTTCAGTTGTGTTGCAAACAAAAATTATATGTACGTATCTCATTAATTTTGTCATGTCATAGTCATATGTTACAATCAAAAAATTACAAAATCTTGATACGTACAAATTCATGTTCAAGTACGTGCAATATGAATAATTAAATAGTTTTTGAAATATCTGTGCACCATAGATTAAATTAAATTAAATATAAAATAATATTAAAAATTAGTAATCTTTTATTTTACTTCAAATTAAAAATGAATTAAAATTATAAAGTTCCATTAAAATTTAGAAATAAATATTTGTCAGTTTTAATATAATACAGCTAAATTAAATTTCTTAGTTTAATTGAACGTTAACAATAACAAAATTTTAAATTCTCAACAAGTACCAATTCAGGAGAAAAGCACTATTAAATGTTAATTGAAGAGAGAAATTAAAGTTTAGAAAAGAGAGAATGAAATTTGAACGTTAAATGAAAAAATAGAATGAAATTTTGATTTTAATTGAAAAGAGAAAACAAAAATTTAGAAGAAATATAATGAATTTTGAATATCAGTTGAAGAGTGGATGAAATTTTTTTAAGAATATAATAGTTTATAGAACAAAATAAAATTATTAATATCACTTTAAGAAGTATTTAAAATTGATAATAAAACATATCGAAATATGTTGATCTATTTTCTATTGATCCATTTAGCAGAGTGCGTATAGTAATAATAATAAAATATTTCCTCCATTTTAAAATGGTTATCTATTATTTTTTTTTACAATGTACTAAAATATTTGCTCAGCTTAAAAATATATTTTCTTCATCATAAAAAAGTTGTCTACTTTATTTTTTTTTATATATTTTAAGAAAATATCATTAATTGTGTAACGTCCCGGACCACTCGCTAGCGATATTGTCCTCTTTGGGGGAGCTCCCATGCTACCACCCCTCAAGATTTTAAAACGCGTCCTCCAGAGTAGCACAGCTTCCACGCCGTGGGCCCCACACTATCTGGGGATATTGTCCTCTTTGGGTACTTGGCCTTGGGTCTCCCTGAGCCCAAGTTTATCCACCACGGCTCTCAAGGTTTTGTTTCACGTTAGGCCTCGCCCAACGGAACGCGTCACTAGAGAGAGGTATCCACACCCTTATAAGGCGTGCTTCGTTCTCCTCTCCAACCGATGTGGGATCTCACAATCCACCCCCCCTTAGGGTCCAGCGTCCTCGCTGGCACACCGATCCGAGAACCGCTCTGATACCATTGTAACATCCCGGACCACTCGCTAGCGATATTGTCCTCTTTGGGGGAGCTCCTATGCTAACACCCCTCAAGGTTTTAAAACGCGTCCTCCAGAGTAGCACAACTTCCATGCCGTGGGCCCCACACTATCTGGGGATATTGTCCTCTTTGGGTACGTGGCCTTGGGTCTCCCTGAGCCCAAGTTTATCCACCACGGCCCTCAAGGTTTTGTTTCACGTTAGGCCTCGCCCAACGGAACACGTCACTAGGGAGAGGTATCCACACCCTTATAAGGCGTGCTTCGTTCTCCTCTCCAACCGATGTGGGATCTCACAAATTGCTTCTCAACTCATAAATTTTATTATATTTTTTCACTTATATCTTTACATATACTCATTTATTACTATTTTTATTATTAATTTTGAGAATACACACATTTTAATTAATAAGGATAAAATGGATAAATACCTATAATTATTTTTATAGTATACAAGTATTTTAGAACATTCTAAAAAAGAATAATAGATAATCTTTTTGAGACAAAAATAATATATAAATATATGTTTATTTTATTTTTATTAATTGAAAATTGTAGCAAGTGATTAATGATTTTTTTTTAAATTGCTTGAAAAATGATAATTTTTTTTTAGGATTGAGAGAATAATAATAATAATAACAATAATAATAACAAATACATTCACCAAAGTTATAGCAATATTAATTGTAGTATAATATATCAGGGTATTAAATAATGGTTTTACATATCATATTAGTATCAGAATCGATGTAATGAAATCGACTAAATCATACTGAATCGACCTGAATCAGCCGCTCTACTATGAATTTTCAAAAATGATCAGCAAACTGATATAATTTAATGAGAAATGAAATTTAACATCTAAAATGTAATACATTAAATTAATTAACATCTAAATAAGCATAATTGTGCATAAAAAAAATTTACTTTACATAAATAATAATAATAAATTAAATTCAAATTACATAACTAATAATAATAAATCAATCTTATTTTATTAAGTCATGAGAGAAAAAACTACCTTATTCAAGATGAATAAGGTGATAAAAAAAAATCCTCCCTATTCTAAGTAAATAAAGTAAAATTAAAAAAATAAATATACCATAATATTAATTAATCACTAACAAAAATAGTTTTGGAGAGGATCTTGATTGTCTTGTCTACTATTAAACTCATTTAGAATTTATATAAAATTATTATTTAAATTTTTGAAAATAAATATATAAAAATAAAACATAGTCAAATTGTAAACTTTAATCAATAATTTACAGCCACAAATAAAAAATTTATACAAAAAAATGAATTTTATAAAAAATTATCAATAATATTTTAAATATATTGAAATATAAATAATGTAAAAATAGTATCCCAATAATTTATATTAATAAAATAGAACAAATATAAAATAATGTCTTTTAAATAATATATTTATAATTTACATTAATAAAATAATTAATAAAAAATATAAGAATAATTTTTTTTTTATTGATATGTCACGCCTGTATCACTAAATAACGGTCTTATCAGTGTGTATTAAGTGATTCAATATTGATTTAATGTTAATTTCTATTAGCAGTATCATAATGAATAAATAATGTATCAGACTCTTCAAAATCTTCTACGAAATGGCCGATATATAACGTATTACGTATCCGCTGTTATTTAATACCATGTGACATATACAAGAAGCAACTATATAGATTACCAATCAAAGATACACAATCTATTATTTTCTATTCTTTTGACTTATGCCTGCCTTGGGCATTAATTATAAGAGAGTCAGAGTCAAGAGGAAAATGCAAGTTAATTCTTAGCAACGGACATGTTATGGAATTAGAATGGGCGGTGGCATTATTAATTTTTTAATAATTACCTGCCCAAACTACCAAATAAAATGTGGTTTCATCCCAAATCATTTTTGTCTAAATTCCTAGAAAAGTCTATGTCTATCCTATGCGTACATTTTCCTGTGTTTGATACGAATCATTTAGCATCACAAATTTTTCGAATAAGTTCAAATCTCTTGACATATTCATTTATTTCTAGTAATTTCAAGAAAAAGTAAACAAGGGTTGTGTCTACACATTTGAAAATCCATTTCATCTTCGATAATTATTAATTAAGTTGCAAATTTGTAATAGAGAGCATAGCACTATACGGTGCAATGACAATGCAATAAAGAGATGACTAGAAATACAGCCTAGAAATCTCATTTCATTATAGTCTAATTCTAAGGTTATATTTCGTTTATGAATAGCTAAAAAATAGAATAGCTATTTAATACGAGTAAAAAATATTAATTTTATAAAATAGTAATTTTACAATTTTTATAAATATATATTCTATAAAAAATTAAAAAATTAGTATTTTTTTAGATTATGAAATAAAGTATTTTTATTTTTTACTCTTAAAAAATTTTGACAAGTCTAAACTTATCATTATTGTCTTTTTTTTTTTTAATTTTCAGATTTTAATTAAATCATATTTTTATTTTATTTTATTATGTGAGATAAATATAGTAATAAATAAAATTTTGGGTTAATACTAATAAGAAAAGAAAGAAGGTAAATATTTAAAAAGAGAATTCTACAGCCACAAAGGACAGTTTTGTGCATCAAAATATCTGACTTACTACTAGCTAGGACTAGTAATTTGTGTTTGTCATGTCAAATAAGTTGTATCAAGACAAGGGTATAATAATAATAATAATAATAATAACAATGTAACATATTTAATTAATTGTATCAAAATGTCAAACGCAAGTGCTGCTTATTTATTAAATAGATTAATAAAGTTAACTCGAATTACTTGTTTATGATTAAATAATAATACTTTTTTTGAAAAATAATTAATAAAAAAATTGTATGATAATACATGTGTAATTATAAATACTGAAGAAAATTATTATTTTCAGTATTATAAAGAAGTATAGGTCACAATAAAAAATGTGCCCTACTTGTTTGTGACCTAAACCTATTAAATGTCAAAACTAAATTCACTCAATTTTTTATGGTATTGTGTCATAAATTGCCAATCTACTCGTTAGAAACAGTGATTATTGGGCAGTGGTCAAATGACAATCTTTTTTATAATTTATAAATGGATTTGATACCGGCAATTAATAAACTGTTGCATTCTGTTGTTAAAAAATTAATATAAAAATTAAAATATTTATATATTAACATTTTACAACAACTTTTCATGTTGTTATGTTATGTTAACTTTTAGCTGTAATTTTTTATGTTGCTGCTATATATTAATTTTTAGCAATAAATTGACTTGTTGCTAATACTACTATATGTTGTAATGTGAGAAGATATTTAACCAATATATTTTTTATATTTATTTTTTTTTTATGACATTAATACTCTTTTTTATTTCATATACTATATTATAACATATAATATACATTTTGGTATGGACAAGACTATCTAAAACACATGTAAAATATACCTAAAAAATAGTCGAATTAATTTGGTTACTCCCGTTAAGAATAAGAGAGTTCAAGATTTTTCATTCGTGTTTAATTACCTATTATTATAATATTTTTTTTATTTAGTGAGAGAGTTATTTTTGTTTTATAATCCACAATATTATTTGGTCTATATAATAACAGAAATATTATTGAAAATTTGAGTATATTATTGTCATCTATTTATTACAAGAATGAACTAAAATTTATACATAACATATTACAAAATTGGAAAAAAAAAATAAAGATTACAAAATAGGAAATGATAAATATTACAAATTAGGAAGATATGATGGTAAGAAATCAACCATATATGGAGTTTGTTAACAAGATCACAAGAATATTATATTAAATCTTGACGCCATTAATTTGTTATATTTTTATGTGTGGTCTTTTTAACTCTAAAATATCTCCTGATATATGCTAAACTCTTAATTAACATGTAGCATAAGCAAATCAAAGACCGAACGTATTCATATTCAACATGTACCCTACTAACTTATAGCTACAGGTGCAACATAATACACAAATTGGAGGACCGAATAGATTTAGATTAACACACAGTGTGTGTTTGATGGAATGCTTAGATTGAGGGCCAAACAAAGAACAAATTCAAATTTGTGCATATGTTAGGCCCTACTATCTATAATACCATGATAATAGAGATGTGATTGGAAATTTGAAAATATTATTATTGTGTATTTATTACAAGAATGAACTAAAATATATACCACAAAGGATACAAAATAGGAAAGGATAAGGATTACAAATTAGGAATATGTAATGATAATGGCAAAATCTAGATATGTCTTTTGAGTTTGGTTGACCCTTAACGAACCTTAAGGCCACTCCCTTAAGGAATTTAATTGCACTTGGATAAATCCAACAAGCTTTCTGCCCATGCAGGGTTTATGGAATCCAGCTACGCATTAGCACCCTCGCATCAATCGAAGAAGATTAGTTGAAGTGCTCCTTCAGTTATACTTCTTCAACTGTGAGTTTTCTACGAATTGAACACCCTAAGATGAAGAGCTTTATAGCACCAAGAGCTCCATAACATAAAATGGCTTGTCCCATCTTTGGTTCTAGTCCAACTATCCACTTTATGTCAAATATAGAGCTGCTTTTATACTCACACGTGAGATACAAAGTCATAATAATCCAAACACAATCTAATTTGCACGATAAGGTATATTTCCTAGTAGTCACATCATCCAACCATCAACCAAGAGAGAGAGTTCGCCAAGTATTAATGGCCAAAATACCACAAATTTCAGGAAACTTATTCTCTATCTTTTTATCTCCTTCTTTTCTCTCAAATATTCTAAATGTACGAGAAGTCAACTCTAAGACCTCTTTTGCTATCACTAACTTAAGCATTGGAGTGGCATTGCTAAACTAAAGCGTAGCCCTTTGATGTTTTCTTTCTTTTACATGTTGAATTTAAGACATTTCTCCAAAAATAAGTCCAAAATCCAAAATCTAATCCAATATTCTTTTTGATGATCTTACATTGATCATGTAATTAATTAGAAATATACATTAACATTATCTAACACACCGATTTTCTTTTTTATGAATTAAAACAGAAAAAAGTGCAGCGTAATATGATGCAATCCATGCGAATTTATAGAGAGCTAGATCATACAAGATCATATTGGATAAGACGATAAGTTCAAAATTAATGTGTTTAAGCTACAGATGGTGAAAATTATGTGTAAAAATAAATTCCAATATTGTGGTTGGAGATGTACGAATTTTAATTACCATATAAAACATGTCACATTTATTTTCCCATATTTAATTTGTCTTTATCCTTGGGCACCTATAAATTGACATCCCTTGCCTCACTCTCCCTCTCAATGATAAGGATCATCAATAGAGCAAAATCCCCTGGATTTTACTACAAAGTCTCTATAGTTAGTTAATAACACATTCTGAGACACTAAAATGAGTGGGATTCTTGTTTATGTTGTCATCTTTCTCCTCAGTTTATTTTCATATATAATTAAAAGAGGTTCTAAGAAAGAACTCCATAAAGGAACTAAGCTCCCTCCAGGTTCAATGGGTTGGCCTTACATTGGAGAAACTCTTCAACTCTACTCTCAAGACCCAAATGTATTCTTTGCAGACAAACAGAAAAGGTTAATTTTACTTAAAATTCTTGATATACTTTCTTTTTCTTTTTCTTTCTGTGCATAAACTTGAATGAGGTTGGTTGGTGATATGAATCATCAAAACAGATATGGAGAAATCTTCAAGTCTCATATTCTTGGTTGCCCTTGTGTGATGCTGGCTAGCCCTGAAGCAGCTCGGTTTGTGTTAGTGACTGAAGCTCATTTATTTAAGCCTTCGTATCCCAAAAGCAAGGAACATCTGATTGGCCCATCAGCTCTCTTTTTTCACCAAGGAGATTACCATATCCGTTTAAGGAAATTAGTTCAGGGCTCTTTGTCTCTCGATGCCCTTCGAAATTTAGTTACTGACATTTCAACCATAGCAGCTTCTACCTTAGATTCATGGGATAGTGGCCATGTTATTCATACCTTTCAAGAAATGAAAAAGGTCTGTTCTTTTTAAATAATATTATAATCAATCTCATATTTTCTATCATTGACTGTCCAATAATATATAGAAATTGTTATTTGGTTGCAGTTTTCTTTTGAAGTTGGTATTCTGGCAATTTTTGGGCATTTGGAGTCCCATTATAGAGAAGAATTGAAGAAGAATTACAGAATAGTGGATAAAGGTTACAATTCCTTTCCAACAAGTCTTCCAGGAACTGCTTACAAAAAGGCACTGACGGTAAGCCAATTAAATATAATAAAATAATTAATAATTTTAGTAAGGACGACTTCAGAATCACTGTGTCAACGTAATCATGAATTGGCTTTTTTAATAATTGCATATTACGGATGGTCGGTACAGGCAAGAAATAGGCTAAGCAAAATTCTCAGTGACATTATAAATGAAAGAAAGGAGAAAAGATTACTTGAAAAGGATCTGTTGGGTTGTTTGTTGAACTCGAAAGATGAGAAAGGACAAGTTCTAACCGAAGATCAAATCGCCGACAACATAATCGGAGTTCTTTTTGCTGCTCAAGATACTACGGCCAGTGCCATGACTTGGATTGTTAAGTATCTCCATGAGAACCCCAATCTTCTCGAGGCTGTAAAGGTATGACCTAGATAAAACTTAAAAGCCTAATTTATGTAATTCAATTGCAGCCAGGATCTCTAATTCTTTGTTTGAGTTTATATTTTATAAATTATTAATGATGATGATTTAAGGGTACAGTGATAGTATTAATTGTCCTTAATTATTGGTGATTTCTTTGTTAATTACAGGCTGAACAGAAGGCTATTTACAAAATGAATGATGAAGGCAGCCAGGCATTGAGTTGGAGTCAAACTAGAAACATGCCCTTAACTCACAAGGTAGATTCTAAATCACTGCTAAATTATATTGACTCTGTTTTAATTTTTTTTTTTTTTAAAAAAAAAAATACTTTTAAAAGAAAAAAAAAATTAGAACTATTTTCAAAGAAAAAATTGACTTAAATAATTAGATACTCATTAGTTTAGATCATCTTCGCTTATCATTAGCCACTAATACTATTACTGGCTGATTACAAATAGCTTACAATTTATCCTTTTTATATATTATTTTCTTTTAATTTTCATGCACTTCGAATGCAAAAAAAATAATAATAATAATAATTTCAAATTGATTTCTAGTGCTATTAATCAAATAATAAAAAATTAAATTATTTTCTTAAAAAATATTTCCCTCAAAATTATTTTCTGAAATAAACAGGGACAAAGTTAATTACAATTTCATTTTAAGTGGCATTTGGGATTTTACTCCATCAGTAGCTAATCGTGGGCAACTATGGAGTTTCAGGTTGTGATGGAGAGCCTGAGGATGGCAAGCATTATATCTTTTACCTTTAGGGAAGCAGTGGATGATGTGGAATACAAGGGTAAGAAGAAATAGCTAATCTGACTAAGCTTTTTTATAATTTTTTTCCTTCTCTAATTATAAGCTAATATAATAGAAAAAGAATTAAAAATAAATTTGTAATTTTTTTTCCTTCTCTAATTTTTGGTTCAAGTTTTAATATTTAAAGTGTCAAAACTGAATGAATTCAACATATTTATTATAAAGGAATAATACCATTTTGTTCTTTAAAAAAAGAAAAAAAAAAAAAAAAGGAATAAACCCATGGGATGGCCAAAGGGATCTGCATTGATGATCTGAAGAACAAATGGAGTATCAGGCCACTAAAGTATTCCCATCCTGGAGATAGAGTGGTCAAATTGAATTCTATTGGACATTGCCAATTGTCAATTCTTTAACCATTTTATCATGGAAATTGACATTTAAAGAAAGTGACATACACTGAAATTTATTTATGTATGTGACAGGGCACCTGATTCCCAAAGGTTGGAAAGTTATGCCTTTGTTCAGGAACATTCATCACAATCCAGAATATTTTAGAGATCCTAAAAAATTTGATCCTTCAAGATTTGAGGTACAAATCATCATTTTAGATTTTTCCTTTTCTTCTTGACCAATTAGATCCAGTAATTTAGATTGGCTGTTATTGAATTTATTTGTTTTTAGATAGTCATTTAATCTAATTTGTGCAGGTTGCCCCAAAGCCCAATACATTTATGCCATTTGGAAGTGGAGTTCATGCTTGTCCAGGAAATGAGCTTGCTAAGCTGGAGATGCTTATCATTACCCACCATTTGGTCAACAAGTTCAGGTACTGTTAAAAAATGAAAGTACTTTCTGATAATTTTAATTAGTAAATGAATCAATAGCCAGAAAAGAGGCTGCTTTAATTAAAGCAAATGTAACATAATAAAGGAAAGGAAAGGAAAATTAAAAAGATAATAGAATATTATTGATGCAGTCGGGGGGAGGATTTTGGAGATTGCTAAATCTGCAATACATGACAAGAGCTTTTTTGTATTTTTTATTGCAGGTGGGAATTGGTAGGATCTAAAAATGGGATTCAGTATGGCCCATTTCCAGTGCCTGTGCAGGGACTTCCAGCCAGATTTTGGAAAGAAATCCACTAGCTGCCTTACCTTGAATGCTCTCAGGATAATAAGCCAGATTTTTATCGAATTAATATAATTATATTTCTTTTTTGGCTAAGCATTTCCTTATTTTTTTTTTCTCTTTAATTAAATTAGGGTCTAGCCATGCATCCCCAATCACAAAACATTTGGGGATGGTAAGAATTTTTTTTTTTTTACCCTCAATTTTTATATTATCTCATTGCATCAATGATTCAATCCTTGATGTATTTTGTAACTTCTGAATTGATTATGTGATATATATTATTTTATATATAATATATAATATCTTATTTTTTTTTTTGTCTAATTTTGGATGGACTGCACCCCACAAAAATGAATTGAGTACATCGCTTTTTTCGTTAATACCACGTGTCTGTCTGAGAAGAGAGACGATGCGTGTCCACCCTTTGCCCATGGGCCAGTCAGAGGCTACAGGAAAGCCAACTGTTGCATTCTGATTTGCCCAGATGCAAAAGGGCTTTGGCCGGAGCAGGATGATACCCTCCAGATAACACAAAGATTACTAACTACAATTCTGCTGTTACATCATCATTATGGGCCCTACAAAAGATGTGGCTACTAGTATACTGAACTTTCCCTAGTGGCATTATCTGTAATGATATTTTTCCATTTTGGAAGGAGATGAAGCCTGAGGGATCTTGGTTGCCATGGCCCAGTTCCTCTCTGCCCACACGAGGTTTTTCTCCAGCTGATAGCGCCCATTGTGTCTCTGCTCAAATTCACAATTCACACTATCACAAATCACAATTCCAATATACAGTTCTTTGCCTAAACATGATCTACATAAAAACTCAACCAGGCCATGATCTCAACTTGATTAGAGAACAAAAACCTTTTCTCACTTCCTCTATTCTCTGCACGATCTAAGGTTTTTTTTTCCTTTGTTCTTTTTATGAAAGATCAATTCAAAATGGTTGCTCCTTGCCATTTTCTTCTAAAAAAAAAATGAGTAACAGATTAAAAACATGAAGATAGAGAATTTTACTCTTCACACACAAAAAATATCTTTGAGGTACACCCTGGGGGTGTAAATATTATTACAGATGAATAATTGTAGCACTCAAATCATATATATATATACTCCATTCCAAGTATCACCTTATTTTTCTATACCAGTAAATTTTGAAAACATAAACAGATTAGTTCATGCAGCTCGAGATGCAGGAGATGTGTATTTAAGAATTGCTGCAGTTATCCTCTCTTTGTCTCTGGTAGGGAATGCTTCCAACAAGACTCCATTTTTATAGAAGTGGAAGAGGGGAACAGTCTGCATGAATACAAGCAACAAATGAAAAAAATATCCAGAAAAACAATTGTCTCAGGAACCTTAAAATTGTACCAGAAAAAATCTAATATATTATTGTAGTTTTGATCAGGCAGTAACACCAACAAGAAGTATAATAATGACATTACTGAAGCCTTGATTAATAACTATAAATATACTTCGTATTACCTTGATTCTTAGCCGTTCAGCAACCTCAGATTGCTCATCATATTCATCAATTACCTACAGTAGATGCCACAAAGAATTCAGTTATCCTGATTTCTTTAATTCATATCCTGACTCATGAACCAATCAAGACAAGCTTGAACCTGCCTTGGAAAGTCAAGACTGTTAAGTGGGTGGATCACTCGAAAGGAGTCCTATAAAAACATCGTCAATGGTTTCAGAAGGATATATAATTTGATATAAATTGTGTTTGTCAAATGTCATCCGATTTGCAGTTAACGCATTTGACACCAGAATTCGAGCACATAAAATTGATTAGAGGTGTCCTGCTTTCTTGGTTGATGGCTTAAAAATGATTAATTTATAATAAATTAGATAATTATTAATTTCCAAACATTATGTCATTTTCATAGTTCTGAAAATCTTTTGCCTACATGGATCACTATCACATGAGATAGATCCACTTGTACTGGAGAAATCCTCATATGAACCTAATCTACCACGAACTTTGGCAAAAAAAAAAAAAATTCACCACGACTATGAACTAATAATGGCAATCTGACATATCAATATGTTAATTACAATACAAAATCCCACAAGGTGAATATAATAATTAATTTTCTAAATTATAGATGTGTATTGTACTAATACACTGATGTATCATATCAATACTGATAAGTCTATAGTCTGAATAGGAAAGAATTACTTGATAACTCTTGCAAGTAAAATAATTCAAAATTTACCATGTACAATTTGCACAAACTCAGGTTAAAGAGATACTCACATTATGCTTTAAGAAAATTACTGCAGCTTCCTCATCACCAGATCCCCTGCATAATTTTGCAAACCCCTGCTCTATATACTTGCAGCTTCCACAAGAAGGACGAAAAAAATCTACCACCACTAAAGAATCAGTTTCTTTGGCTTTTTCAAGAATTTTGAAGAATTCCTCATCAGTTTTAAATTCTCTAACACAATCCACGGGACAAAGATCTTCATCTTCGTCAGATAATTCACCAGAATTTCCATTAGCCACACCTTTGATTCTACTTACAGGTTGCAAAGTGTCGCTATTCTTTAGTAATTCCAAGCCCACAGTTTTAGTGATTGGTAGAATTTTGGCCCAAGCATGACAAGATTTGGCATTACATCTGTAAAGACGCAATCTTGGAACTACATGAGGGATTCTAGAACCAATTTGTCTATGTGGGCTGGTTCCAAAACCGAAAGAGGCCTTGGAATTTAGAATATTCTGTTTTTGCATCACAACATACAGCGAGCCTCCAAAATAGCAGAGTCTATATATTCCGTTTAAATTGAACAACAAGTCATTGATGTCCCCAAAAATTCTCTACTTTTATCTCATTCCATCACCAAATGGGTCTGGAAGATATTATCATCCAATTCGATGACTCGATGACTATCACTATAAGCAATGAAAACCAGAAATGAGATAAGCATTACCAAGTTGGAAAATCGTGTGATATTTGCATACAAAAAATCAACAAAGTCAATGTCTATAAATGTAGTTCAGTCACATTGTGGATGTCCATATTCATACAATATATTTCAGCTACTTGAAAAATCTTTCAACGTATCAGTTTTGGCTAAGTAAAACTCATTCATTTCTAAGGCTGCAAGGTCCCGAGTTCAAATAATATTGGGAGATTTATTAACCAAAGAATCATATATAACATGGTAATTATCTTCAGTTACATTTTGGGTCAGAAATCAGTTTGTGACTTTGACTCGCAGATCAAAAACTATTTCGATATTGCCATAGACTTAGTAAACACGACGAGAACTAAACACTATTAACATATAGTAGATTTGGTGTTTCGATATAAACTGTGCAAACAGGAAAATGATAGAATTCCAAGTAACGGGTGGATTTCGAAAATACCTGTGGAAATTGGGGAAGGGATGTTCGCGCTTTTGCTATATCTGAAGCCAAGCTTCGAAACATCGAATGTGAATTTGCCACGATACGCCATGTTCATTTGCTTCTGCCCGTCCATTTTCTATCCAAACAAACCTTCTTTTTTTGTTTTTTAAAAAATTCTTATTCTTAAGTGGGTTGGGCTCATGTTGGATCAATTGTGCTGACATGCCCAAGCCCCTTCTGAGCTGCGGATGGCCCAAGTATATATACTTATCTTTTATCCTTTTTTCTAAGATAGCATTATTGCTAGAGCTCTTATTGTTAGCGCCTTTCCTCTAGGATAGCATTATTGCCAGGGCTCTTATTGCTAGCGTCAAAGCAATAAGCCTTGTTAATTTTTGAACTGATGTAAATTTCCCTAATTAAAACTCTTATTCTATTTTACTTTCTCCTCTTAAAACTCCTAAGCTATTTTAATTTCTCTTTTCTACAATCACGGAAAATTTAGATGGGCATTACTTTGTAGTATTGATCATCAAGAACTGCCAAATTTGAAGCATCCACAAAAAATTTTCTTTCTTGGCCAATGGGATTGATCTCTATGATGTGTGTGCTTTAGCCTTTTATGAAGATTCTATGGGTATTTGCAATTTTCAGGATTTATTATTTCTTACAATGCAAAGACAAAAGTTGTTGAAGAAATCTGTAGATATAAATTTGCATGTGTAAATTTCAATTGCTACTCTTTCTTGCCATTTATTATGGCATAAAATTTATCCAGAGACTACAATGATCAATTGGTGGAAGTTAAGACGATTGATTTGCCAATCAAAGACAAGCTATAAACTTTTCCATTTTATACTAAAATTATTATCTACTATATTGTAATTAATTCAATCAGAAACATTTCCACAATTCTTCTCCATGCTACCGGCCTATGCACCATCTCCCTAGCAAATTCAAGATCCACAACTAGCCAAATTGGGATTCTTATAAGCCTTGGTACAGTTAGAGAGGAGAAAGCAAAATGCATCCTTAAATCTCTGAATTTTCACATATTTATTTATTGAGTTCCTAAAGATTTATTTCTCCACATCAAACTTTTAAGCTTCTATTTTTACATATTGAAAGACTTTTAGATGGTTGGTAGCGAGATTAAGCTACACGCGTGTTAAAAATGTATAATGACTCTAAGAATGCATCACTGAGATTCTTAGTGCTAATTAGGAAAATGAAAAAAAAAAAATTAAAGAACAAAAAACAACACCATTCTCACCAAATGCCCATCCCATCTAATTAAATAAAACAATTTGACCTAAAATTTTACGAATTCTAAAATGATTTCCATCCCTTTGCCATTTCCTTACTTCTCAGTTTCTCCTCTCTAATATCTTTCCTTTCTAACATGGCTGAAATTCTGTCCTTATTGTAGTTTCTTTTTTTCCCCCAAATCGAAGAAAACCCTTAATCATTAAGGTGTTATATTTAAAATTTTTGGAGATATATGTTGTGTGAGATCGCTAGTGTGGGTTAAATTTTTTTATTGTGGTCGCTTTCTCTCATATGTAAAGCCTTAAATATTATTTGATCTTGAAAGATATGCTTTCATGTTCTTTGTATTGTGCTTTACTATGATGGTGGACAATTTTTTTAATTATTTTTGTTTAAGGTTTCAGAGTGTTCTAATCTAATGAGATAAATGAGTTTGTGGTCCATACTTTTGAAAAACTGTAAAAATAAATTTTAGTTAGTCTGCCATTTTAATTGTTTGTTGTATGCATCAAATTAGAGTTTATTGTATATAAAGTAAGCTTATGTGTAAAAAGTTTTATTTTGTTATTTTGCTTAGAGCACCTCATCATTGATGTGGTGGCTAGAGTGCCTTGACAATGATGTGACTATTAGAGTGCCACCGAGCAGCGAACCCAACAAATCAATTATGATGTGGCACTCTCTTAATGGGCCACATGTCAATGACATGGTCTTTGTATAAAATAGGGTAGTTGTGTTTATGTGTGGCTAAGTATTGTTACTCTTAATATATGTCATGTTATGATTAAAAGAACAAAAACTTAGTGTGAATACTATACAATACACTAATGCATGGCAAATTCTAATACCATGTCCAAAATTGAGCTTGAAAAATGAATTTCTAAGAACAATCGGACTTACCTAGCATATGGGAGAGTGTGCCACCTCTGATGAAGGAGTTCTTAACGGTAGTTGGCTGCCCTCTCTCTTGTAATGATAATTTTAATGTTAGCTTGGCGATTTGATATCCATTTTAAATAGGAAATAAGTTTGGATTTCATTGGATGTTAAGATTTTTGAGTTTCTATTAACTTGAGAATTGTATGGAGCACACATGGGGTTGTGAGCAAAATTTTATGGTTAGATCTAACGTTTTTAGCCTGAAAAGAATGGGAGGAACATAAATTTTTGCGTCATTCCCATACATGGAGCCAATTTGATGGGGCAAAAATCAGCTCTTTGTATTTTTTTAGGAACTTATGGTATAAAGGTGATGAAATAAAGCCTATAGATAGAGCTCCTTGGACGAACCTAATAAAAAGTTTTTGATACTTAAGTCATTAGACTGAAAGAGAAAAATAAAGAAAATGATGAGAGAGAAAATTGAGGATGAGATATAGACTCCTTTTCTTTACCTTATTCTTATTTTAATATAGTGGAAAGATACATATCTCTATACTCTTAAAAGTTATCGGATACAAATCTTTTCAGTCTCCATACTCTTACAGGATATCAGATAAAAATTTTATCTCTTATCATTCAATTTTGTCAAATATCACCAAATTAAAAGCTTAAAAATATGGTGTTGAGAAGCAAAACTATAAATCCATGGCTTAAAAAAAAAATAAAGAAAACTCAAACCAATAGAAATTCCCAATTTTAGATTAGATAGAAAAAGAGATAAAGCATGAATGATTCAGAGTTTCACATGGCGAAAGAATTTTAGGTTTTGATTACTAAATACAAATCAGAAACTTGTTTTGTAGGAGTATTTTTGGGATAAATTACTATTTGGTCTATTAGATTTGATTTAATTAATTAATTCATCCATATTTTTGAGAAATTAATTAATTAGTCTTTATATTTGGTTCTGGCAAACTATTTAGTCATTATGTCTAATTTTTTTTTTTACTTTTTCTATAAAATTTTATAAAAAATAATGAAAATGAATATATTTTTATTTTTTAAAAAGAAAAAATTTTAAATTAATAAAAGTAAATAATATTTATATATTTATATAGCAATTATATTTAATATCATCAAATTATAAAAATATTTAATATTATATAATTATATAATTTTATATATAATAAAAAATATTTATATTAATAAAATTAAATAATTAAATGATTATTATATAAGTATTATTTAATTTTATTAATTTGAATTTTTTTAGTTTTTATTTTTAAATAATAAAATTATATTTATATTTATTATATATATATATAAAAGGGCATTTTCATCATTTTTCATAAATTTAACAGAAAAAATAGAACTAAATCGTATGGTGAAATTAAAACTAAATGAACAAATAGTTAGCTTTTTAAAAAGTAGGTACAAATTAGTTAAATAGGTTAAATTTAGAAAACTAAATAGTAATTTGCCTTTATAATCTTTGTATGTTGAAATTAAAAATATATTAAATTCATCTTAAAGAGAATATTATTAGCGGTAAAAATTTTTAATTTTTATTAAAAGATTTAAAGTTCAAATTTTTAATTGAAGAAAGAAATTTAAGTTTATATATAAAAAAAATCTGATTAAATTTACTATTAAATATATTTTTATTATGGCAATTTATATCATGAACTCAGAATCACTTTACACTATGGTCCCGAGTAAAAAAATGCACTTTTTTATTTAAAAAAAGGATAACAATGAATTCTTCTCTGATAGATATACGACCTCCATTTTCTAGTTCTTCATCTTTTTCTTCTTCTTCTTCTAGTGAATGCGATCTCTTCATCTTTGAAATAGTGAACTTGATCTTCTATTTCTTCTTTTTCTTTTAGTATATATGATCTTTTCTTTTTTAAAATAGTGAAGTTTGATATTCTTCTTCTTATTCTTCAAAATTATTTTTATTTTTTTGTTTTTTTTTTTTTGCTTGAAACTATTTTTGTCTTCTTTTTCTTCATATTTATTTTATAATCTTCATTTTTTTGTGAGTTTTTATATTATTTAATATTAAACTTTAAATTATCAGGTTTAAAGGTTAGATTTATCGCATATAATTATCAGGTTCATTAGATATAAAGTGAAAGTTCATCATACATTACATGCAAATTCATTTTTTTTTACTGTCAGATTCATGATTTAATTATTCTATAATTTAATTTCATCCATTCCTCATATTAAATTTTTTATTATTTAATATTTCATATATAATTATGAAGTTTACTAGATTTAAAATTTAGGTTCATCACATATAATTATCGGGTTTATTAGATATAAAGTTTAAGTTCATTATATATCATATGCAGATTCATTATATTTTCACAGTCAGATTCATAATTATAGATCAATACTAAATTATCTTTTTTTTTTTTAAATTAACAACTAGCACTGTAACCTCAATATAGTATAATTCAAAACAAGAAGATTGATTAAAAGATAGTTCTCAATAATATCATATTGGACTACGCAACAAGTGAAAAGATAGATACAAAGAAAAATTAAAAGCATGATGCATATGCAAATGAATAATAGGAGAATGTTTACAAGACTTAACACTAATAAAAAAGAAGAAGATGATGAAAAATAAGAATAGGAGTTGGAGGATGAGAGATTAAGGTTTAAGAGAAATTGGTTGTGTGAATAAGAAATGAAAACAGTTTTAATTTTTGAAATTTTTTATTTTAATTAAAAATTAAAAAAAAAGATAGCATTTTTTTTATTAATAAAATGGTGAGTTTCGAACCAAAGTTCATGGAGTCCATGATATAAGAATATTTTTATTATGTAGATGAATATTTTAAATTTCAATATAAAAAGAACACCAAAATCAAAGATTTTTTTTTTTCAGTTTCAGTGCTTATGCTCCTTTATTATTACATATGATATAAATCATTCAAAATTTTCCACTTTTGTTTTAAATAGTACTCTATTTGTTTCATAATAATAATTGCTTTAAAAAAAATTAATTGTCATTTCAAAAATTTTATATAACATTTATTTTATATATATATATATATATATATATATATATATATATATATATATATATATATATATATATATACTCTCATCTTTAATTCTATTTTTCCTTATACTTTTTATGTAATATTTATTATCTTTAATAATAAAATAAAATATATTTGTGCATCTTAATAAAAATTAAAACTATTTAATAGTTTATTTTTTATAAATATAATGGAAAAGAATAATAATAAACAATATAGAATAAAGAATAGTTTTTCTAGTTATTTCATACAATAGTATTAGACTTTTTATATAAAATACATAAGAAAAATAAATATGAAATTTTTATAATAAGGAAAATATAATCAATATTAATATGAAAATTAGAATATTTATATACATAAAAAGATATCAATCAAATTTTATAATATATTATAATATTATTTAATATGTGTGTAATTTTATAAAACTATTATTATTATGAATCCGATTGAGTTGTACTATTTTCTGAATTGTTGGATAGTGACCCTGTGGGCTGTGATTCATGAAATACTTTCTTCTTCTTCTTCTTCTTTTTTCCTTTTTTTTTTTTTTTTGGGCCAAATGGTCCATGAAATACTTTCACTTACAGATAAGTTTTTTTTTTTAGCCAAAATCACTTGCAGATAAGTTAGGTCATTAATTTATGACTTGTTAATGTTGTACATTAATTATTTGGTATATTTGACAAAACCAATCGCCCACTAGTTCCCTCGTTTTATTTAATAACATTCACCACAGAATGTTGATTAGATGGATGCGGGGCGTGACGTGATTGGTATTGAGGCTATAGTATATTTTTAGGAAAAAAAAAAAAAACTATATTGTTTTAAATGTAGTTAAGAAAAGTTGTTTGGAATTATGTTTTAGTTAATTTTTGAACTTCTATAAATAGATATATGAAATTCATTTTAAAAATAATTTTTATAATATTTATTCAATAATTTCAATATATTATTTTTCAAATACCCCGAATTTTCAATTATTTTATAAAATTCTATTTTCGTACGGAAATATCTTATTTTATTATTTTCCTTGTTAAAGTAAGAATTGGAATTATATTTTATTAAATTATAAATATTCATATTATTTGAATATGTACTATTAATGATAAATTTATTACAATATTATATATGTATATTATTATGATAATGTTAATGTGGATTTTTGGAGAATTATATTTTGGATTATATTTTGATATTTGAGTATTAATAAAGGTATTAATTAATATTATAAGTGTGATCATAGTATTTTATCGAAATTTGGATTTCCGATATAATTACTATAATTATCGTTAATAATGTTATTGATATATTTTCATAAGTATATGTTGTAAATTATTAGTAATATGTAAATTATGAATTATTGTTAATTATTATTATTATTACTATCATTTTTATTATTATGATTATTGGTGGTATTATTATTATTATTATTAGTATTATTATTATTATTATTATTATTATTATTATTATTATTATTATTATTATTATTGTTATTGTTATTCTCAGTATTATTATTATCATTAGAATTGTTATTAATATTATTACTATTATTATCATTATTATTATTAGTGATATTATTATTATTATTATTAATACTGTTATTATTATTATTATTATTATTATTATTATTATTATTATTATTATTATTATATATAGAGAAGATTTCAGTATATATATATATATATATAGCGAAGGTTGCAGGCTGCTGCAGGGAGAGGCAGCCAAGGGGGAGAGAGAGAGAGAGAGAGAGAGAGAGAGAGGAAGAGTGAACTGTCTGCCGTCGGACCACCGTTCGGTCACCGGAAGATGACACGCGCCGGACAGGGAGGTTCCTGAGGTGCCGACCAAGCCGTCCACCAAAAATCGCCGCCGTCAGCCTTCTCCATCCGCCGCATGCGCCGCCGCAACGGCCGCCGGAAGAAACTTTTGAGCTAAATTCCGGCTAGTTCCGACATCCGTTCAAGGTGATTTTTGTACCACCGGACTCCTCTTTCTCTAAGCTTTAATTTGGTATATAAATTACTAATTTTGGATGATGTTGATTTTGACCGAACTCCGGTGATCGACCGGACTGCCGACGCAGGTTCCGACGAACCAGAAAAAACAAATTGTATTTTCGGATTCTACGTGTTGAGACGAGTCCGTTGGTAGTGAGTTTGTGACGATTGGTTAACGTTCACATTTTTCGGTGAGCATTATTTATCGTAATTCGTGACCAAAGTTTATTCTAGTTAAGTAAGTCGTTCTTGTTCTAATCACATCATTTGTTATTCAGAGTCAATGTATCTGACTTTTGTCGTCAAGGTCGCCCTTCCGAGGGATGCCAGTTGGAAGCATCGTCAGTTAGGTGAGTGATACTCACTAATGTATTATCCTGTTTTCATTTCATATGCATTGCTGTGTGTATATATATGTATATTATGCACTACTACTGCATATATAAGCATGTAACATTTGACTGTGAATGATGAATTGATATTCTGTATCTTATGCCATACTATGGTTGTGATTGATGGATGGAGGTCGGGAGGATACAGTACCACCTAGGATTATGGGATTGTTATGGTTATGACTTGGATTATGATGATTCAGAAGATGAGCTATGACTGATGGATGTCGGCCGGGCTTGCTCATCGCCAGGGCTGCTGTCAGTCGGGTCAGGGCTGCGTGGTACAGACCAGTGACGGCCGGGCCCCTTGGACATAAGAGACAGATTATTGGATTCAGAGAGCCAGAGTAGGGGGATCGGCTCCCCATATTGAGTATTGAGTATTAGTGTGGTACTATGGACCATACCCCATCCTTGCTTGATTGGATGATTTGTCTGTTTCTGTGGCATAGTGCATAGCATGTGCATTAGAAATCTATACGTAGGATACCAGTTTAATATATTAGCTGGTATCATTCACTGAGTCGAACGCTCATTCCTGTTCATCTCGTTGCTTTCAGGTCAGGGAATGAGCCGGTGAAGGGATTGTAATTGAGTAGACTGCCAACTTCTCTTCGGCAGTGATTTGTATTATTGGGATATTAATAATACATGTAATAGATGTACATTTGTAATTGTAACTCTAGAACTCTGCAATGTTACATCTTGTATTTGTATTTTATTTAATACTCAGATATGTATCTTAAGAATTGGAATATGTTGTTAAGCAGAACCTTTTGTAATTTACTATACTTTTGAGATATATGGAACAATTGGGTGCTGGGCCAATTTGATAATTGTGTTATGTCGTGAATCTTTTGGTTCTGCTTACCTTATTTGGGCCCATAGCCCTTTTCAGTTGGGCTTTTCAGTTGTGCGTTTTGGGCTTTTTGTCTTGTGATTTGGGTTAGACTTACTACGGGCACTGGTAGCCACGTGCATGTCCCGTGTCCTAGTGCCGGTCACGTGCCCTCGAGTTCGGGGCGTGACAAATGTGGTATCAGAGCAAAGATCTTGTGACTTTTAATATATTCAGTATTGTGGGTCCTTGTTTTGGTAACATGCGGAGTATAGGATTCCTAATTGTTTTTTGAGTTTCTCTTGCTTCTAATTCAGCGTTAACGTGGTGTTATGTTAAGATGTTAGTTATCAGCGAGCTTAATGCTTATTTGTTAAGGTTTAATACAATTGTTAATTATCAGTTAGAAAGTATAAGAGGTGTGGTAATGTCAATGACAATTTTGTTTTTTTCTTGATTATTAGAGTATCAGGTCTGGAGATTTCTTTTGCTAGTATTTTGTTGTACGGGGAGTACTCTAGTATCTAAAAGATAAGATAGGCCCTAGCTTGCCCCATTTATGTTTTTCCCTTGAAATGATATGATTATTTCTAGCCACATGTAATTGAACATTTGTCATTCTAAATAGGGTTAAAGGGCTGTAGTTGTTTGACTGGTTTCATCAGTTATATCCAGACAAGACTTTGTTATTAGCTATACCAATTTTCGAGGAAAGTTACTGTAGTTTTGTCAGTAAGGAAGTTGAGTTCATTATTTATTGGAGACACATGTGTTAAGCAACTCACCATCTAGTTCTAACTTTCTTCCTCAGTTGAAAATTTTCTCTTGACCTAATAGTTATTCCTTCCATTTACCACCTTACTTTATGGCATCCTCTTCATCTTCCTCTCCCCCTGGACCTGATCCTTTTCTTTACCAAACCCTTCCCCCAGAGATCCGAAGCAATATTTCTGAGAGAGCCCTTAAGAACTTGGCCTCTGAACAGATCTTTAAGTATCAAACATGCCTCATTCGAAAGTATGGCTCTCGATTTGTGAAGGAACTAACTATCCACCCTGACTATCCTTTTCTGAGGCCATATGCTTTCATGGATATGACAGTGGATTCATTTTGGATATGGCCTAAAGAATTCCTTTGCTTTCTGTGGTATTTCCTTCATCTCTATCATATTGCTATAGAAATTTAGCCCTTTCATTTTCTGAGGTATATCCAGTGTTTGGATGGCAATAATGCAGCTAACCCGCATTTGGTTACTTTCCTGCGTTGGTTTAACCCTTTGGACCAATGGATGAGATTTCATATTACGAGCTTGGGTAAGTCTTTTTGGACAGATGGTCCTACTGTTCGAACTATGCTAGTTTTTCATCATCCTTATACGGCTATAAGCGATCTTTCAGGCACTCGTTTGGTCGTGAATCCTCAAGTTCTTATCTATAAGTCCTGTTACTTTTCATTCTATAAGGATGTCTTTGATTATTCCGATGAGATTACTGCCTTCCAGCACTTTATGTGCGAGAAAAACAATGTTCCTTTGCGTGAGATGTGGCCCCCTAGTGAACCTGATGCTCCATGGTGGGATTTTTCTCCTGAGAACTGTTGTGAGATTAATAATGCTCTGGATGATTGGGATCAGAATTGTCTTAAGGAATTGTACCGAAGAGATGGTCCTCAGCCCATAGTGCCTAATGATGACAAGTTTGACCCCACCAATCACATTTGGACTCACCTTATGGAGTCTTCTTCAGACTCTACTGAATTTGATGAGACAGCCTTCTTCAGCCAGTATGATGAGGATGATGATGATGATGACGTTATGAATTTGTCTCCCTCGCATGAGCCTATCAAGAAGTGATAGGTTAAGAAATTTGTTGTGGATGCTAGTGGTAATTATGGTGTGAGACCTGCTAGGTTTGCAGGGTCCTGGATTTGTCTAAGTATATTTTCTTCTTTGCCTTGTTGTAATGGAATGATTTTCTTTTCATTTTGGTTGTGATGTGCGGAGGCATGTTGAGGCAGTTAACGGAACTAGAGACACTGCTTCAGTAGGTTGTATAATCCTAGATGTTGTACCCCTTTTCTGTATAAATTATGTTTAATATTGTATATAAGAATAATTAAGTTTGGGTGTATTTTGCATAATTCTTAATGTCTGTAATGATTTAGGAGTTCATAGATTTAAGTGAAATTAATTTGTGATCATAAGGTTTATTAAGTTGGGATATTCTATTGAAATAGAACAAAAATTATGATATAGTTTTAGTTTAGAAATTAAGAAATATAAGAAATTGAATTTAAGGATCCCCGAGAACTTAATCCAATAGGGTATAAAATGACTTTATTCAAAATTTTAATGATTTGGAAATAGAATGTTTTAAATAAAGTTAAAGATGATAATTGATTTTCAAGTATGATTTTAATACTATTTTTGAGAATTTATTATTTTAGAACTCTGTACTCGTGTCCAGTGTATGTGTCTGTCTGCATTCATTGAGTCAGGCACCATAAAGTTATAAGTCATTATTCATTCATTGTCTCCTTCATGAATCATTACATTAAGGTTGCATATTGTGTAGCATCCCTGGGCACAGTACCTTGAGCTCTAAAATAAAAGTGAAAATGTTTTAATTATTACGAATGATTTTAACTAGTTTTGCAAATTTAAACAAGTTTGGATACACCTACAGTGGATTGAAGTTCTCGGAAAAAGATAATGTTTTGAAATATTAGATTCTATATTATATTGTGAAAAGGATTAAGGATTAAGTATTGATTTTATTAAGGAAAAGAATTTTATTATATCATATAGTAGAGTTACTATTTGAGTATATTCATGAGATATATATGTTGAGTTGAGATCAAAATGGAATGGCATCGATTAAGAAAGACATAAATCCTACATGGAGATTTTATTAAGTGTCTGTAAGAGTAATGAAATTATTGATTTTATGTGGATAAATAGAAAGGTTAGGAATATGAAAGATCATAAGATGTTGATGGAAAATTCGAAATAAGATAATGTTATGGGTTAAATGTATATGGTTGGACGACAATAACTGTTTAAGCTTGGATGTTAAAGTATTTTATAGATAGAGAATAAGTCTTGAATAAATTGTGAATTACTGGTTAGTATACTACTTATGGTGTAAAATATGTTTAGAGTTAATAGAATTTCTTGATGACTCCGTTAACTTAAGGGATGTTGAAGCGAATGGTAAAATTATTGGTTTTGTATATTTATTAGTAAGTATGCATATATACTGATAGGTACCATTTTTGGCTGTCCTGAAGGGAGGAAAACCCTTGACAAAGGTGATATATTGAGGAAATTAGTTAAAGTAAGTAAGAGTAGAAAGCAAACTATTAAGTATTGATATGTTTTACTTGATGAAATGATTAAGAAAATTACTATCGGAGTTACTGTCATAAATAATTAGACATGAAAATATTTATCGAGGTTATAAGAGATTAAGCAATAATTATGAGAGATTAAGTAATAGTCTGGAAATGAATTATGAAATATTAAGAATTTTATTAACTTAGAACTATTTGTTGGATTCTTATCTGGTTGATGTAACAAATAGTAAATGGAAGTGTGAAGTTAAGCATTAATATTAGTTTTAGTATTCATAAGTGCTTAAAGGTAAGATATGTTTAAGGTTATGATTGATTAGATATTTTGCTGTAAGGTTTTATAGAATAGCTTGGATATTGGTATTAGAATAATTTTATTGGAGGTTTAAGTGTGTAAGTTTATATTTTGTTGAACTTGTTTTGTTTTGTTACCTTTCCTGAGTTTGGCTGTGTATCAGAGTGCGCAGTGGAAGTGTGATGGAGAAGTCATTATAAACTGTTGTGTTTGAAAATTCGAGGACGAATTTTCTGAAGGAGGGAAGATTGAAATACCCCGAATTTTCAATTATTTTATAAAATTATATTTTCGTACGGAAATATCTTATTTTATTATTTTCCTTGTTAAAGTAAGAATTGGAATTATATTTTATTAAATTATAAATATTCATATTATTTGAATATGTACTATTAATGATAAATTTATTACAATATTATATATGTATATTATTATGATAATGTTAATGTGAATTTTTGGAGAATTATATTTTGGATTATATTTTGATATTTGAGTATTAATAAAGGTATTAATTAATATTATAAGTGTGATTATAGTATTTTATCGAAATTTGGATTTCCGATATAATTACTATAATTATCGTTAATAATGTTATTGATATATTTTCATGAGTATATGTTGTAAATTATTAGTAATATGTAAATTATGAATTATTGTTAATTATTATTATTATTACTATCATTTTTATTATTATGATTATTGGTGGTATTATTATTATTATTATTATTATTATTGTTATTCTCAGTATTATTATTATCATTAGAATTGTTATTAATATTATTACTATTATTATCATTATTATTATTAGTGATATTATTATTATTATTATTATTAATACTGTTATTGTTATTATTATTATTATTATTATTATTATTATTATTATTATATAGAGAAGATTTCAATATATATATATATATATAGCGAAGGTTGCAGGCTGCTGCAGGGAGAGGCAGCCAAGGGGGAGAGAGAGAGAGAGAGAGAGAGAGAGAGAGGAAGAGTGAACTGTCTGCCGTCGGACCGCCTTCCGGTCACCAGAAGATGACACGAACCGAACAGGGAGGTTCCTGAGGTGCCGACCAAGCCGTCCACCGAAAATCACCGCCGTCAGCCTTCTCCATCCGCCGCACGCGCCGCCGGAAGAAACTTCCGAGCTAAATTTCGGCCAGTTCCGACGTCCGTTCAAGGTGATTTTTGTACCACCGGACTCCTCTTTCTCTAAGCTTTAATTTGGTATATAAATTACTAATTTTGGATGATGTTGATTTTGACCGAACTCCGGTGATCGACTAGACTGCCGACGCAGGTTCCGACGAACCAGAAGAAACAAATTGTATTTTCGGATTCTACGTGTTGAGACGAGTCCGTTGGTAGTGAGTTTGTGACGATTGGTTAACGTTCACATTTTTCGGTGAGCATTGTTTATCGTAATTCGTGACCAAAGTTTATTCTAGTTAAGTAAGTCGTTCTTGTTCTAATCACATCATTTGTTATTCAGAGTCAATGTATCTGACTTTTGTCGTCAAGGTCGCCCTTCCGAGGGATGCCAGTTGGAAGCGTCGTCAGTTAGGTGAGTGATACTTACTAATGTATTATCCTGCTTTCATTTCATATGCATTGCTGTGTGTATATATATGTATATTATGCACTACTACTGTATATATAAGCATGTAACATTTGACTGTGAATGATGAATTGATATTCTGTATCTTATGCCATACTATGGTTGTGATTGATGGATGGAGGTCGGGAGGATACAGTACCACCTATGATTATGGGATTGTTATGGTTATGACTTGGATTATGATGATTCAGAAGATGAGCTATGACTGATGGATGTCGGCTGGGCTTGCTCATCGCCAGGGCTGCTGTCAGTCGGGTCAGGGCTCCGTGGTACAGACCAGTGACGGCCGGGCCCCTTGGACATAAGAGACAGATTATTGGATTCAGAGAGCCAGAGTAGGGGGATCGGCTCCCCATATTGAGTATTGAGTATTAGTGTGGTACTGTGGACCATACCCCATCCTTGCTTGATTGGATGATTTGTCTGTTTCTGTGGCATAGTGCATAGCATGTGCATTAGAAATCTATACGTAGGATACCAGTTTAATATATTAGCTGGTATCATTCACTGAGTCGAACGCTCATTCCTGTTCATCTCGTTGCTTTCAGGTCAGGGAATGAGCCGGTGAAGGGATTGTAATTGAGTAGACTGTCAACTTCTCTTCGGCAGTGATTTGTATTATTGGGATATTAAGAATACATGTAATAGATGTACATTTGTAATTGTAACTCTAGAACTCTGCAATGTTACATCTTGTATTTGTATTTTGTTTAATACTCAGATATGTATCTTAAGAATTGGAATATGTTGTTAAGCAGAACCTTTTGTAATTTACTATACTTTTGAGATATATGGAATAATTGGGTGCTGGGCCAATTTGATAATTGTGTTATGTCGTGAATCTTTTGGTTCTGCTTATCTTATTTGGGCCCATAGCCCTTTTCAGTTGGGCTTTTCAGTTGTGCGTTTTGGGTTTTTTGTCTTGTGGTTTGGGTTAGGCTTACTACAGGCACTGGTAGCCACGTGCATGTCCCGTGTCCTAATGCCGGTCACGTGCCCTCGAGTTCGGGGTGTGACAATTTTGTTTACTATATCCTCAAAAATAAATAATGAAAGACTTAATTTTTTTGTTAAAAGCTAATAAATAGTAACAATAAGAAAAATTATTGTTAAAATGCCAATGTATAAAACATGTATTTTTTTTTCTTTTTTAATAACCGTCAAAAAAGAGATTATCCACTAGTAAAACTCAAAATTTGAGCACATTATAATTTTTTTTTTTAATGTCAAATAATCATATAACGTACAATTTAAAAAAAAATTATATCTACTGATAATTTTTTAACAGTAAACTAAATTTTATTAAAAAAAATTATGATTTTGACTTTTTACCTATATGATATAATAATTTATGTCATTGTCATAAATTTAAAGTGTGTTTAGTAAATTATAATGAAATGTAATATAATGTAATTAAATAAATTTTTAATATAAAATTATATTAAAAATTAATTTGATTACGTTATATTACACCTCATTACGGCTTACAAAAGCACTCTTATAACCATAATTTTTATTGGCAACAACAAAAGCGTCTGCAATTAATTATAATATTTATTATAGTAATCAATAATAAGTTAGGTCTTAAGACCGTATAATATAAAAAAGACAAAACAAGACTATATTAGATAAATATCTAATCTTGCATAGCCTAGTATTTAGCATATAATTGACAAAATAATTCAAAAATCAAAATAATAAATTAATATGACTGCAATATCCTTTATTTACTTCTTACTATGTTAAGAAAATACTGTTAAATTGTATATCTCAATAAAAATAATATTTCATATGTAATTTTATTATTATTTTAAAATAAATATTCGAAATATTATTTTAATATTCTTTTTAGTATTTTCAATGTATTATTTTAATATTAATAATATCTAGTATTAATAATCATTTTAGGGGAGTGTATATATATTAAAAAAGTCATTTAATTGTTATAATAATAAGTTAAAAAGACTGAAATATCCCTTTTTAATTTAAATATAAAAAAAAGCAATTAATGTGAATGTCTAATACAAAGATAAAGAGAGAATAAAATTGAAAAAAATAATAAATACTTTTTTAAAATCTTCAAATGACAAATATTTTGAAATAAAATAAAATTTTTAAAAAGATAATTCTTTTCAAACAGAAAGAGTATACATCACTATTTAAAAAATATTTATTATATTATTTAGATTGATTTTAATTTGTTATTTTTAATACTCATAAATTATTACAACCTAGAAATAAATGCAGAAATTTTAATTAATACAGAAAAAATTTAAATTTAAACAAGAATTTGAGTATAACAAAAAAAATCTTACTATTGAGAATTAGAAATAAATTATAGTAAGACTGGATGGAAAAAAATAAAATAAAATGTTTAATTTTTGAGAGACAAGATGGACAGAACCTTTGCATGGTTCGTAACACCATTATTTACAAGGATAAAACTTAGTACAAATTTTCAACCTAAGGACATGTGGCAAGCATGGCTTACATACAGGCATGCATTATGTCATTTACATGGACTATCGTAAATTATTGCAAATTTTTTTTTTTTATTTTGAAAGAAGAATCGATTAGAAAAATACTTTTATATATTTATTATTAAATTATTTTTTAGTGTGCATATTAATTTCGTAATTTATGAAAAAAAATAATTTTATATATTTATTATTAAATTATTTTTTAGTGTGCATATTAATTTCGTCATTTATAAAAAAAAATAAATTTTACCGTTGAAGTTTTTTAGTCAAAGTAAAAAAGATTTTTCCATTAACACACGGGTGGTTACCATTTACCAATTACAGATAATAATAATAATCTTACCTTAATGAAAAGGTTTACTGGATTTAACCTTATAATTGGAAATTTTTTAGGAAGAAAAGTAAATGAAAAGGATAAATAATTTTTTTTTCATTATTTTTCTCCTTCTATTTGAATCAATAAAAAATAAAAAAAGAAAATTAAATTTTATTTTTCATTTTTTTCTTTTTATCTTTTGTTTTTATTTTTCTTTCAAAATAAAAAATAAACTTTGTTTTTCTTCATCTTTTTATTTTGTTCTCTTTCTAAATATAAAAAATTATTTTACCCTCTTATTTTCCTTCCTCTATTATTTTCTCTCTCTTACTCTATATTTTAATAAGAGGAAAATACGAAAAAAGGAAAACAATAAGAAAAAATGAAAAAGAAAAGTTATTTTCTCTTATTTAGAAAGAAAAGGAAAATAACAAAAAAGAAAATGTATTTATTTTCCTTCTAAAATTTACCTTTCAATTTAGAGAGAAAATAAAAAAAAATTGTAATTGGAAAAAATAATTTTATTTTCTTTAAGGTGCAAATTTTTTTTTTTTTTGGCCAAATCTTTAAGATCCAAATAAGAAACAGAAAAATAATTTTTCTCTTTTATTTTTTTTTCTCTAATAAATTTATCAAAGACAGGTTAACGCGAAACCCCAACCGTCTACGGCAAAATAGAATTAAGCATTGGGTTGCGTGACGAGTCACAGCCCATCACCTACCTAATCTACTCATCTGGAAATGCAATTAATCTCGTCTTCCAACTCCTATTTCTCAACTGCCCTTCTTTAAAAACTCCAACCGCTTCCCCTCTCGAATTCAAATGCCCCAATTTTCCCTTTAGACTCTCTCAATCAGCAATGGCTACTGAGCTCAAGTCCCAAGCTATTTTGGATCTCATGCACCGATTCTTCGAGACCGATGAAGGTATTGAACTTGGAAAGAAGATCAATCTCGTCTATCAGTTCAATATTGCCCCCAAGGTAACCGGCCTCCTCCTCTTTTTATACGCTTAATATTGTTTAATTGCTTGTGCGATTTCGATCCTAGGGCTGATAATTTTTCTATTGTATCGCTGAAATGCAGAAAATTGGAGTAGATGAGGTCATTTTTACTGTTAATCTCAAGAAAGGAGAAGTTACAAAAGGTTTTTTTTTCTTTAAATTTGATCTAGTAATTTTTGTATTGTTGTTACTTTGTTGATTCTAAATTTTGGTATTATAATATAATATTGTGATTGGGTATTACATTTGCTGGGGAAAATTCACCCAAAAAGTGGAATAGTGGATCTCTTGTGTTCAACCTCTTGTATTCAAAGCTAAAATTTTTGCAGGTTGTTTTGTAACTTAGTTTACTGTACTAGTTTTTTTACCCCACTTTTTATCACCTATTTGGCACACCATATACAATACTTTGGCCTAAAGTCTAAGGTTCTTATGTTTTGGCCATATTGGTCCCAGCGCATCTAAAAACATCCAAGTGGGGTCTTAATTTCCCTGTAAGTACAGAACTAACAAGAAGTATTTTCGATTCAGTGGAAGTTAGAGGGGAATGTTTAGATGTTTGAACTTCTGATCTTTTATAGCGGTGGTTTTGATTTCTGTGTTACATCCCAAACTTTGAACTAATTGATACATTACATTCGCAATCAAATTCACAGTATTAGATACTGAGGTGTTTCGATTTCTAAGAACATAGCTAGAGCAACTGGGGTACAAATCATGGCTCTTGCAGTTAGGTGGTATGTGAATTGACTTTAAGAGTAATACTGATATGTTTGTTCTCAACCAAAGACATGGGGCCTTTCTTTTTATTTTATTTTATTGTTTTATGTAGTAAATAAGTATGCTGATTTTACAAGATTTTTTATTTTAGGCCCATACGAAGGAGGTAAACCTGATGCCACATTTTCCCTGAAGGATGAAGATTTTGTCAAGCTTGCTGAGGGAAAGATGAATCCCCAAATTGCTTTCATGAGGTGCAATCTTTTATCTCTTCTCAAACTACTCTTGTTTCATTGATTTCTCATTTCCCTTTATTTACTTATGCTGATTTCTTATGTTTGATTAATATAGGGGTGCTTTGAAGATTAAGGGCAGCCTGACTGCAGCGCAAAAATTCACTCCCGATATCTTCCCAAAGCCTTCAAAGATGTGAGATATATTAGACAGCTCCTTTTTTTTGTACTAGAATGGGAGTTTAAAATTGGAATTTGTATTAGGATAGTTCAACATTTGTGGTTGACAGGAGCATAAAATTTCATATGTAATATGGAACTAGATAGGAGGAGGCTTTTGTAGCCAAGAACAATCTCCAATTATAATTGCTGCATGATTCTCTTTATCAATCAATATGAATGTTAAACAATGAACTTCTAGCATAATTGACAGGCTTGAATCCTCCCGTGTATGTTTTTGCAATCTTAACCTTAAAATTAAATTGTCGATGATTAGTTGAGACTTTTTAGAAATTAATTTTTAATTTTCATGAGGTGTGTCATTGTTTATTTATGTATTAAATGTTGAGCTTGTAGTTGATCCATTATTGAGATGTTTTGTTCAGTACTGAAAAAGAATGATAAATGATAGCAACTGTACGTTACTTGTGGTAGTTGCCAAGAGTTAATAACAGTAAAGAATGACTAATAATGGTCAGTGATTTCCTTTTGGATGATATCAAAATCTGGAGGATGACTTTCAATTCTAGAAAAAAATTTTTTTTTAAGGGAGATGATTTAATTTTTCTTTTAATTGGGGAAAACATTTTTCTGTTGTATAATTTTCTTCTGTGTTCTTAATGCTAAAAACAGTTCAAGAAAAAATTTTCCTGACCCATATGAGCTGCTATAGCTTCCACTCTAGATATCCAGCGGCCATTTTTCAGGATCTATCCAACGGCCCATTACTCAAGATCTGCCAAACTTATGCTCAAGATCTGCCAAACCTAAATGTGAACTAATCTACAGGATAGGCTGGGTGGTCCAGGCGACCAAAACAATCTAGTATGGTTTGCTATCTGGCAAGGGGCAGCACAACATTTAAACATTTTTCCAGAATATCCAAAGTTGATAACAGCAGATGGGTATCAAAGAGCTCCACATATATTTCGGATGAAGGAGATCTGCCAGTTCTCTGATCATTTACTGGGGAGCGTGGCCTCCTACTCCATCGATCATGTCATGTGGTACTCAACGAAGGACCTCCACATGGTAATATTGAGAAGGCATTGCTCATTTACTCACCATTAATTCTTTTCTTTTTTCATAAACATAGTTGCTTTTTTCTGTTTCTCATCCTGATAAGCTTACCTTGTAGCGCTGCTTTCTCAATTAAGATACCCGACCAAATATAGCAAGGGGAAAATGAAAATTCAGATTAATGCATTTGTCTATTTTTCGTACTCTGTTTTGAAAGAACTTAAATGACCAACATGTGAAAATTAGACAATAACACAGAGGCAGGGTCAAGCAAATAAATGTGAAAGGGTTACCTCCTGCTCTGTTCCAGCTAAGCAAAGTGATGCAGCTTGGCTACAATACTTATCGACTGTGAGTTTAGACTTGTATTACATATCTCTGTTGTATGAGGAAAAATCATAAGGATTAGCTATGCACTTGATCCATTTCTTTTCTGGGAATGCCTTGGTTGAGTCTTGGACTGCGAAAGGGCAGAGGATTTCACTTCTTGCTCTGGTTCCAATTATAAAATGTCAAAGAACTGTGGCCATATTAATAGAAAAACCTTGTACACACCAACAGGAAATTTCAACAATATATACAGTGATTGGCCACTTCAAACCCAGAACAGAATAGAAGTTTCATGTCAAGAAAAGATAGAGAATTACATGGGGCATTACAACTCTAGAAGTAGTCAATGATTTTGTTATCTAACTTATTTTTTCATTAATTAGATCCTGATTCGAATTCAAACTCATAATTGCATATTGATTTTAATATTAAAATTTAAAGCTCATTAGTTGGATTTAGAAGATACAAAGATGCTTGCTATTCAACACCTCATGCAAGAAGCGTAGGAGATGCTAAACTGCAGTCAAAGACTCTGGTAAGAACTAGGGATGCCAGATCAGTAACTGCTTTCACTATGCAATAGCCCTCGTCCCCCATCTAGGCCTCCAATGTTTAGGTCAACTTTATAGTATGCTTTAAAAATCTCAACTATATTTTTAATTTTTTAATACATAAAATGAAAGGCCGTTAAAGTCTTTACTAGGAATAAAAATTGTTGACAAGGAAAGGTTGTTTATAAATCATTAATAAATAACGATTTGTCATTAACAAAATTAATAGTTCTTGATGGATAATTGAAGCAACAAAATGAAAATCTAGACAAATGAATTAAGGGATTCTTTTGGTTAAGACCTAAGAGCAGTTCGTCTTATTAGTTCCAGCTTATTACACACAACCAAAAAAAAAAAAGAGATTTGCCTTCCACGCCATGTTTAATAAATTTCGTGGCTTTATCTTTCAGTCTCTATTATTCTACAACTTGTCAAGCTGTAAATGCCACTGGAAAGTGATGGGCTGAAATCTGGTAAATCAATAGCAACTCATGTGCTCCTCACTGCTCGGTGCTTGCTGACACGTTGTCAACTTGAAGGGGGAAAAAAAAAAAAGAAAAAGAACAAGAAAAATCCAATCCAATGAATCCAAGCAAGCATTAGATAAATGGGTTAACTTTTCGTTTTATTTATTAGAATTTAATTTTTAGACCGAATATATGGGAAACCTTCTTCATTTATTAATTTCTTAATTTCAGCGTGGATTAGATTTATTTTTGAAGGCTTAAGAAAGCTGAATTTGATTCTTTGCGTGAAAGTGGGCAATTCTGAAAATAAAAAATATACTAAAAATTTGTCAAGGAAAGTCAAATAAAAAGACAGAAAAAATATGCTGTATTTTTCGTCGGTTCCGTTAGTTTATGGGTGTCTCCAATCATTCATGGCTTGATAGTTGAACGCATACATAGATGAAATTATGCAACTTTGTCAATTCGTTTATCATAGACTTGCGAAAAAATGCCTATAAAATGGTCCAACGCGCAAAAGAACATAAAAAAGAAACCTAATGAGCTTTCTCACTTGGCTTTGCTTCCTCTCAATCTTTCCTTTGTTTACTTCAGCAGGATTATTATTTCAGGTATAAGATCAACTCATCAGCTGTTAATTATATCTCTTAGTTGCACACAATCAGACAGAAATATATAAAAATGTAAACTTTGTACATATAAAAATTTGAAGGTTGCGTAATTTTAATTCTTGGAGAGTTTGATAATATGATAGGGGTTCAATTGGGAATCATGTAACAAGGCAGGAGGCTGGTACAACTCACTCAAGAATTCAATTCCTGATCTGGTTAGTGCAGGAATTACTCATGTCTGGCTTCCTCCGCCCTCTCAATCAGTTTCATCTCAAGGTACTTCCCAGGAAAATTTTCACTTTATATTTTGTTTAATAATACAAACTATCAAATTTTTATGATGAGTATAGAGTTTTCCTTAAACTGCTAGGTTATGTTTGTACTAAAAAATATATTTGATTGCATTGCGGCCTATTAAATGTATCAGTAGCAGCAGTAGTTGTTTAATTTATCTCTAGCATGATGGGCTTGGAACGTGCCTGTTATGGCTTGGGTTTGATATCGTATTTCTGTTGATCTCTTTAAAGTGCCTAACTTATGTTCGATGAAATGTCTGTTAGGATACATGCCGGGTAGACTATATGATCTCAATGCTTCAAAATATGGAAACCAGGATGAATTGAAATCACTAGTTCAGGCTTTCTATCAAAAGGGAATTAAATGTTTGGCTGATATAGTTATAAATCATAGAACTGCTGAGAAGGAAGATGAGAGAGGGATATGGTGCATTTTTGAAGGCGGAACAGCTGATGATCGCCTTGATTGGGGACCATCCTTCATTTGCAGTGATGATACTGCTTATTCTAATGGTAAAGGAAATCCTGATACAGGTGATGACTTTGAACCTGCCCCTGACATTGACCATCTAAACCTGAGAGTTCAGAAAGAGTTATCAGATTGGATGAAGTGGTTAAAGTATGAAATTGGGTTTGACGGATGGAGATTCGATTTTGTAAAAGGATATGCTCCTAGCATTACCAAAATTTATATGGAACACACTTATCCGAATTTTGCTGTCGGTGAAAAATGGGATTCTCTTGCTTATGGACAGGATGGAAAACCTGAAGCTAATCAGGATGCCCACCGCAGTGCACTGGAGGATTGGATTCAAGCTGCTGGTGGTACCGTCACAGCATTTGATTTCACAACGAAAGGGATTCTTCAAGCTGCTGTGCAAGGAGAGTTGTGGAGGTTAAAAGATTCAAATGGAAATCCACCTGGGTTGATTGGCATATTACCTCAAAACGCAGTGACTTTTATTGACAATCATGACACTGGGTCTACTCAAAATTTTTGGCCATTCCCATCAGATAAAGTCATGCAGGGATATGCTTACATTCTTAGCCATCCTGGAATCCCATCCATAGTAACTTCTATTCCATTCTTTGAATTGAAAATGCAATTCATTACATAACATTACATACAATATTCAATTGCATAGTTTTGATGTTTTGTGCTTTTTGTAGTTTTATGATCACTTCTTCGAGTGGGGGCTAAAGGACCAAATTACAAAATTGGCATTAATAAGGAAGACTTACAGGATCCATGAAAGAAGCACAGTGAAAATTTTGGCTGCTGAATCTGATCTATACATGGCCGCCATTAATGATAATATCATAATGAAAATTGGACCAAAGATGGATCTTGGTAACCTTCTTCCTCCAAATGTCCAGCTTGCTGCATCTGGAGAAAGCTATGCTGTATGGATAAAAAAAGCCAAGAGTCCTTGTATTGGAAATTCTTACAAATCGAAAGGTAAAGATGGAAGAATGGAATAAAATCCACAAGTCACCTTTAGATTTGATAGTTTCATTGTTAATATCATTTATAACCATTTATTTGGCAATAAAACTGGTTTACTTGAATTTTCCTTTCCTTGTAATGACTTGCCATTCATTGACAGCTGCAAATTGCTTCAAAACTAGGCTGTCGTTTAGCTAGGAGGATATCAAAGTTGAGTACCATAGATCAAATTTCTTCCAAATCAAATGGATTTTTCATCAAAAAAAAAAAAAAAAAAAGAGAGAGACTTTTTAATTAACAGTGCGTCAAATTTAGACTGTTGCTTTCCTTTTTAGATGAGATAAAATAAGAAAAATGGACAGAAGTGTTCTTTGAGGCATCTATCCCTTACCCTGCACTTTGCGCTGATTTATTGGATAACCAGCGAATTTAAATACGTCTGGTCGTTTTTCTGGACGACAAATCGTTTAAAACGGACAGAATTTTCAGGGCTACTGCCCGCAGTTTGATGACAATTTGCACGTGCCGGTAAACTACCATATTAACACGTCCAGTCGTTTTACGTGGACGGCATTTCATTTAAAATTCTGGGGAGTTGCGGACAACTTTGAAGGGCTAAATCCGCGCCAAAACTCCCCTAGCATGAACTTGGTCTTCCCTACAGCTCTGCCTTCAAAACCCATTCTCTCTGTCTTTCACTTTCAACTCAAATCTTACATTGAAGCCAGAAACCAAAAATCACCAGTGGCCCTTTTTCGCCAATTATTACAATCCAATGTGAAACCAAATGACCTCACTTTCTCTTTACTTCTGAAATTCTCTGCTGCTTCATCATTATCAACTTCAAACCCACTAAATGCAAAGTCAGAAGTCATTCAATTCCAAACCCACCTCTTAAAATTGGGTCTCGACCAATTTGTCTATGTAAGTACTGCTTTTCTTGATTTGTGTATGAAATTGGGTTGCGTGAAACATGCGCACAACGTATTTGATTGTATGCCTGACAGAGATACTATTTCTTGGAATGCCTTGATTTGTGGGTATTCTCGAAATGGGAATCATTTTTATGCATTGGAGCTTTTTGCACGGATGCTTAGAGAGGGTCTCTGTCCTCATCAAACTACATTATTTGCTTTGGTTCCTTCTTGTGGACAACGTGAATTTGTGATCCAAGGGAAGTCTATTCATGGGCTTGGGATTAAGTATGGTCTAGATTTGGATTCTCAAGTGAAAAATGCATTTACTTCGATGTATGCTAAATGTGGAGATTTGGAAGGTGCGGAACTTCTGTTTCAGGAAATGGTGGATAGAAGTGTGGTTTCTTGGAACACCATGATCAGTGCCTATGGCCAAAATGGTTTCTTTGATGATGCAATGTTTGTGTTCAAGCAAATGATAGAGGCAGGAGTGGATGTCAATCCTGTCACCATTATGAGTCTCCTCTCAGCAAATGCTAACCCAGAGTCTACACATTGTTATTCCATCAAAACAGGTCTTGTCAATGATGCATCAGTAGTTACTTCTTTAGTGTGTATATATGCAAGATGTGGGAACACAGAATCAGCAGAACTTCTTCAATGGTCCTCGCCACAGAAAAAATTGGTTTCCTTGACTGCAATTATTTCTAGCTATGCTGAGACAGGAAATATTAGTTTGGTTGTGGAATGTTTTGATCGAATTCAGTGGTTAGAATTGAAATTAGATTCAGTTGCTATGGTAAGTATCCTTCATGGAATTACTGACCCTGCTCACATGAGCATTGGGCTTGCTTTTCATGGTTATGCATTAAAGTGTGGATTGGACCTCCATAATTTGGTTGCAAATGGACTAATTAGCATGTATTCCAAGTTCAACAACATCAAAGCTCTATTCTCTTTATTTTCTGAAATGCGCAAAAAACCATTGATAAGTTGGAATTCAATGATATCTGGTTGTGTACAGGCTGGAAGGGCAAGTGATGCCATGGAGTTGTTCTCTCAAATGAAGATGTATGGACATAATCCAGATGCTATTACTGTTGCTAGTTTACTGTCTGGTTGTTCTCAACTTGCATACTTGCAGTTTGGAGAGAGACTTCACAACTACATTCTTAGGAACAAACTAGAAGTGGAAGATTTTGTCGGAACTGCCCTTATAGATATGTATACCAAGTGTGGAAGCATAGTCCAAGCAGAAAGAGTATTCAGGAGCATCAATGAACCTTGTCTAGCTACATGGAACACAATGATCTCAGGCTATAGTTGGTATGGGTTTGAAGATAAGGCTCTGACTTGTTACTCTGAAATGCAAGAGCAAGGGGTAAAACCTGATAAAATCACTTTTTTAGGAGTTTTAGCTGCTTGCACCCATGGGGGTCTTGTTCGTGAAGGAAGAATGTACTTCCAGATAATGACTGAAGAGCTTGGTATGGTTCCAACTTTGCAACACTGTGCCTGCATGGTTGGTCTCCTTGCTCGTGCAGGTTTATTTGAGGAAGCATTGTCATTTATCAGGAATATGGAGACTGAACCTGATTCTGCTGTGTGGGGTGCTTTGCTCAGCGCTTGTTGCATCCACCAAGAGGTCAAGCTAGGGGAATGCTTGGCCAAGAAATTATATTTATTGGATTACAGAAATGGTGGCCTTTATGTTTTGATGTCAAATCTTTATGCAGGTGCAGGGAGGTGGGATGATGTAGCAAGGGCAAGGGAGATGATGAGAGATGTAGGAGGGGATGGCAACTCGGGAGTTAGCCAAATTGAGGTGACTTCGCGGGAAGAATGAATACTAACTTACAAACTGATGCATTTACTGCTAACCTAAATTCTTGGTTGCCTTTTTTTATTTTTTTATTTTCACATTGGTTTCTTGACATATAAAAATTACTTGCACGATTGACAATACAAACTTACACAATGATTATCTTTTGGTAGTCATATTTGATGATTTGCTGGCGAGCTGATTAGGTGGTTGTTTGGTTGGTCAGAGAGAGTTTCTGCCTTGGAATAATACCACAGATCATAGCAGAAGAAAGAATAAATGTGTCCATTTGGAAAAACTTATTAGAAATAACTGAATTGAATTCTTGTGTAAAAATTATTCAAAATATTGTGTATATAGATAATGAATTCATTTTGTACTACTTTCTTAATTACTTATATTTATTTAACAATAATATGATAATTAATAATATTGAAATCTATTATATATATATATGTGTGTGTTTGTAATTTGACCAAATTAAGTTTTAATTAAATTAAATTTTTTGCGAAATGACATGAGTTTATTTTATACTAAAAAAATTTAGATTTTATAAACTATATAATTTATTAGAGTTATTCTTATAAAATTCAAGTTTTCAAATTAGAGAGATAAGTGGTATGAACGTCTGGTTTAGAATTGAGAAAAAAGAAAGTCACTATTTATTTTCCCATGCAAAACTTTTTTTTTAATTGATAAAATCACACTCTATTATTGTAATTATTTCTTGTGTAAACAGGAAAAATTTATGGTATTTACATTATCGACTTTTCGAATTTAGTATTGAAATTTGCATAAATATTTTTATGTGGTTAGTTGATCATTTCCATGGTAATGGTTATCATGTGGCGATGATTGATTTGTGTGGATGTGGTTTCGGATTTTGACCCACTGAGTTTCCGTTGGCTAAGGCAACCAAAACTCGACCCAAATGATCTCTAAGGGATTTTTACACAAACGGACTAAAAATATAAAAAAAATTACTTTCTTATTATCTTTTTGCTAAAGTAACCTGTAAACCTTAAAAAAAAGAAATTATGACCTTCGATTCATGCGCTTTATTTACTTTCTATCATTTTTCTTCAAATGTTTATTTAATATAAAATTTGTTTATAACAATGTATATTTGAATGGCTACTAAATTAGGATTATCATTTTTTTAATATAATTTATTTATAGTTATATAAATTTTATTGAAAATTTATTATTTAATAAATAATTATTTATTTTATAAAAATCTAAAATTAATTTTTAATAGAATTAATTAATATTATATAAAATTAATTTTTGAAATTTTAAGTAGTATTTATGTATTGATAAGTATATATTATTTGTTATTTTAATTTTTTATTTATTTAATTAATTGTTTCAATTATAATTATATATTTTTCCTTCATTAAACAACTTTGTTAGCCCAGTTTATATATATATATATATATATATATATATATATATATATATATATATATATATATATATATATATATTATTTATTGATTGGATTGGTACAAAAAATATATGATGATATACATATTATAAATTTTGTATAGATTCTGCTTTACATCCCATAAATTGTACATTTAATTTTCTTATTTTTTCAAATTAGTTAGGTTTTAAATTTTTTTTTTAAACGAAAGCATATGATACCAAATTTAGAATTTAAAAAATTAATATAAAATTAAAAACACTAGTCTCTTATTAAAAAAATGAACAAATAACAACAAATAGTGTATATTATTATAAAATTTAGTGTTTTTTAATACCAACAGCAAATAGTATACATACCATAAAATTTAATATTTTTCTACTATACAATTTGCATCTAAATCAAATTCAGTATATTTTCAAAATGTAATTAGTACCAACTATTATTTATATAAGTTATAAATTTTAAATAAAATAAAAGTCACAGCAAACAATATATATTAAAAAAATAATATATAATGTTGTTTAATATTTAACTATGGAATATATTAAATAAAATTTAGTATATTTTTATAATAAAATTAGTATTTATTATTGTTTATAAAAATTATAGATTTCAAATTAGATAAAAAATCACAGTAAATAGTGTATATTAAATAAAAAATATGTTAATAAAAAATAATATATTTTTAACAAATAATTAGTATATAATACTATTTAACATTTAAATTTATTTTTTAAGAAAATTAAAAAATTAAATGTTAAAAAATAGATAATTTTTCAAAAAAAAAATCATAAAAGATTTAGTGCACTAACTAAAAATCATTACAAATTCTATTAAAATAATAATTTATTATAAAATAAATTTAAGAGATTAAAAAAATACCAAAAAAAGGTAAAAAAGTAACTGAAAATATATAAATATAAAAAAAATTGAGGAATAATATTAAAAATATAAAAAATATGAGATATGACGTAAATTTCTCTAAGACTAAGATACTTGACCGGTGATAATCGGTAACCAGTATACCCTCAAACTTGTCAATTCAAAACCCTATGCAATGCCCCAAAACTGCCAACGATCCAATTTCAAAATTTGAACTTGGCGCTCTTGACTTGACCATTTCGGCGATTCCTCTCCTTTTCGATCCCCAAATATCAGTCTTGCTCTCTTTTTTTTTCTCCTCCAAATCTCATAATAAGAAACCAAAGCCAACAAAAATGGGAGCCTCTCACAGCCGCGAAGATCTTCTAACGGATTCCGACTCGGAGTACCAAGAAGAAACCGAAGAAGAAAGCTATGAAACGCCGGAGAAATCATTCTCTGGACACAGGCCGAAAACCCCTTCGTCTCTCGAAGATGTTGAGGCCAAGCTTAAGGCCCTCAAGCTGAAATACCCATCTACAGCAACCCCACAAAGTGGAAACCCCAATTTGAAAAATGCAGTGAAGCTCTACCTTCACATTGGCGGCAACACTCCCAAAGCCAAGTGGGTCACCTCGGAGAAGATCACTTCTTATTCCTTCGTTAAGACTTCCAAAATCGGCGGTCACGACCAAGCTGAAGATGAGGACGAAGAGTCAGAATCAGAATCTGAAGGGGAAGGCTGGTGGGTATTGAATGTTAGTAATAAAGTTAGAGTTAAAGTTGCTGATGAGATGCAATTGAAGACTTTAAAGGATCAACGTCGTGTTGATTTTGTCGCTGAAGGAGTTTGGGCTATGAAGTTCTTTAGCGATGAAGACTATAGGGTTTTTGTTAGTAAATATCGGGATTGCTTGTTTGAGAATAATTACGGGTTTGAGTCTAATGAAGCCAATAAGATTAAGGTTTATGGGAAGGATTTCATTGGATGGGCTAACCCTGAAAAGGCTGATGACTCTATGTGGGAGGATGCAGAAGATAGTTTCTTGAGAAGCCCTGAATCGGCAACTCCAGTCAGGGTTAATCATGATTTGAGAGAGGAATTTGAAGAGGCTGCAAATGGAGGGATACAGAGCCTGGCATTGGGTGCTTTGGATAATAGTTTCTTGGTAGGTGATTCAGGCATTCAGGTTGTTAAGAATTTTAGCCATGGGATTCATGGGAAAGGTGTTTATGTGAATTTTGGTAGTGAGGATCGTCGGGGTGGTTCAAGGACGGCACTTTCGGCTCCTAAGAAGGCACTTCTTATGCGTGCTGAGACTAATATGTTGCTTATGAGTCCAATTACCGAAGGGAAACCACATACTACAGGATTGCATCAGCTTGACATTGAGACTGGGAAGATTGTTACACAATGGAGATTTGAGAAGGATGGAACTGGTATTACTATGAGAGATATTGTAAACGATAGCAAGGGAGCCCAGTTGGATCCATCAGGATCGACATTTTTGGGATTGGATGATAATAGGCTTTGCCGGTGGGATATGCGTGACAGGAATGGGATTGTTCAAGATCTTGCAACTGCTAGTGCCCCTGTCCTGAGTTGGACACAAGGGCATCAGTTCTCGAGAGGAACAAACTTTCAGTGCTTTGCAAGCACTGGTGATGGATCAATTGTGGTTGGGTCTCTTGATGGGAAGATTCGATTGTATTCCAGCAATTCTATGAGGCAGGCAAAAACAGCTTTTCCTGGATTGGGATCACCTATTACTCACGTTGATGTTACCTTTGATGGGAAGTGGATATTGGGTACCACTGATACTTATTTGATCCTGATCTGCACTCTGTTTACAGACAAGGATGGTAAGACAAAAACAGGTTTCAGTGGTCGAATGGGAAATAGGATTGCAGCACCCAGATTGTTGAAGTTGACTCCTTTGGATTCACATTTAGCTGGGGTTAACAAGAAGTTTCGCAATGCTCAATTTTCTTGGGTAAGTTTTAGCTATCTGTTGCTCGTGCCTTATACTGATTTGTTTAGCTAGTAGTCTTCTGTGTAATGCACATAATGTGCATGCCTATCATGACGCTTGACCTTGAAAGCTTATGTTATCCTCTGACCTCCGTAGTTTGTCATTGAATTTGTTTTTCCTGGCTTACATTTTTCATCAATGCGTTTACTTCTGTGCATTTTGTTTGCTTAAACTGAAATTTTCTGGATACTAGCAAATAAAGTTGTTTGTGTTGTATTTCTCTCTTTTTTTCACATAATTTTTTCAATATGTCATGTGTGAACTTTAGCTGAAACTTCAATTCACTTGTTACTTTGATATGTAGTTGCTTCTGCAAAGAGTTCATGGGGAAGTGAAAGGTGATTTTAGTTAGCAGGTTGTAGAGGTACTGACTAGCTTTTTATACATAAAACTTAGAAAAAGATGCTCCTGATAATTTATTATGACGATCCATAAGGAAGTTTCTTTGGCATACATATTACATCCACTGGAGGCTATCCTTATGAAATGATCATATAGCTGTGTCCAGTGATATAGAAGTTGGGGCTTTGCCTAGTGCTTCTATAAGAAAGATTGCTGTAGGTAGTATTATTTGTGTTCGTATGATTTAGTATTGATGCCTGTCTGTTGGAGTACTGTACTTGCATTGCATGTCAATGAAACCACAGGGACTTGAATTTGTGGTGATTTTTTTTTAATGGACTGTTTCTTTGAACTGACCTTAACTTAATGGTAAACATGTTTATCCTGATTGTCCAGCTAAATGCTCTTCCTCTCATTTCTTCTCAATGGTATTTGATTCTTCTAGCACTAGCAGTGCTCTGTGCTTGAGTTGTGTGTTCCCAACCATAAGCATGAACATGCTGATTTCAGCTGCCTTTAGCCCATTGATATCCCCTTTTTTTGGCTCTCAAACTCATGATGAACTGTACTAAACAGAGAAATTTTGTTTTCTAGAATCTGCTTTTCTGTCCAGTTATCAACAAGGTATACCTTTAATTGATGGTATGACCTGGCAAGTATGTTGTAAAACGCAGTTTCTAGAGTTTTAAGCTATAGCAGTCTCTCACAGAAATTCATGATAATTTTTATGTTTCTCTTAACTGTTATTTTTGCACATCCATTATGTATTTCTGCCACTTGTTTTCCTAAGTACTCTTTATCTGTTCTTACTATACTGAAGGCTTACCATAGAAATGCCAAGTAAAATGAAGTGCAAAAGCAGTTGTTCACTCGCAACAATTTTCATTTATCCCTCAGCCATTGAAAGACCATGACTATGTTCCAACAAGCTCGAAATGAAATGCTGATATATAGTATTCAGTCACAGCTGTTGCAAAAGTATGCATTAATGGGGCTTTTTTGTTGTCTCTATTAATCTAAAAATCATTCAACTAAGTCTTATCTGCCCAAAATACGAGTGAAATTCTGGTTTTAAATATTGATGCTCTTTTTAACTCAGTCCAAGTAGTTTAGTGAGTTATTTCCCCTCTTCACGTGCTTGCACACCCAATGCATTATCTTTTGGCTATATGAAAGAATGTGGTGACTATAAGTGGATGAGAAGTTTAATATATGTAGTTTTACAAAATTATGTAGGTCACAGAGAATGGGAAGCAGGAGCGCCATTTGGTAGCAACAGTGGGCAAGTTTAGTGTCATATGGAATTTCCAGCAGGTAAAGAATGGCTCACATGAGTGCTACCGTAATCAAGAGGGCCTGAAGAGCTGCTATTGCTATAAGATAGTCCTGAAGGATGACTCAATTGTTGACAGTCGTTTCATGCATGACAAGTTTGCAGTCACTGATTCTCCAGAGGCTCCTCTGGTGATTGCAACACCCATGAAAGTCAGCTCCTTCAGCATATCCAGCAGGCGATGACATGCTGGGAAGATGCCCTTGACCACTTCTCAGTGTCATTAGGGAGGGGTTTCAAATTGTCCTTGTTAAAACTTTAATAGTTTATGAATTGTATTTTAGATTGTTGTCTTAAGAGAAGAATGATGTCTAATTCATTTGTATAAGATTTCTACGTAATTGCTGGTTATTTGATGACTACAATTTTAATTTTGTATTGTTTCTCGATGAAGCAACAAGTGTCATCTGTGGCATGGTGAGGAGTTACTGTGTGATTTGCTCTTTCATTTTTCTTGTCTTCGTGAGCTGCCTCTCAACAAATTTAGTAGTAATTCATGTTAAATTAATTTTTCTCATCCCATGTTTACATTTTATTGGCCTTCGAAAACCGCTGTGGCAATTCATCTCAGAGCCAATTGGGATCTGGTGGGGGCCATCTTATCATGTGATCAATTCCATGTAAAGATAACTTCTTATTTTGGATGGTAGTTAATATAAGTGGTAGGCCTTGAGATAGGAATTGCAGTAGATTAACAAAAAGAAAGAAAAATGGCCATTGCAATGGGAAGAGCATTGCCTGTTCAGCCATGTTCTTCATCTTCTTTATGTTTCACATCTAAGAATATATACAAGCCATCATTAGGTGCAGTGCGTACATTTTGGCCTTATAAAACAGGAAGCAATCGATTTTTAACACAAACTGTGGTTCATGCCCAGCAGCGACCCACATGGCTTCCAGGGCTTGACCCTCCTCCATATTTAGATGGAAGGTAAGCTACAGTGCCCACTCTATTCTGGACAAAAAATGACTACAATTCCTTAAATTTTATTTCTGCTTATATGATTGTTCTGCTGCAATTCAGTTTGGCTGGAGATTATGGGTTTGATCCACTTGGGCTTGGCGAGGATCCAGAAAGCTTAAAGTGGTATGTGCAGGCAGAGCTGGTTCATGCTCGCTTTGCCATGCTTGGAGTTGCTGGTATTCTTTTCACAGATGTAAGTGAGGGTGACCTCAAGCAATCTTCTTTATTTGTTATGTCCATTCCAATTTTGCCGCATTTTGGCTTTAATCCATTAGTGATAGTTTAGTACTCTACTCTGTTGAAGCTATTACGCACAACAGGGATTAAGGAATTGCCAGTTTGGTACGAAGCAGGTGCAGTAAAATTCGAATTTGCAAGCACAAGAACTTTGCTAGTTGTTCAACTACTCTGGATGGGGTAAAAACTAATTTTTGCATTGTAAATGAATATAATTGCAGCTCTTTGGCAACCCAATTGGTAATTTTACAAGAACAAGAACTTTAGTCCTCTTTTTCTTTTTCTTGGTGCAGATATGCTGAGACAAGAAGGTATATGGATTATGTTAGCCCTGGATCTCAGGCCAAAGAGGGATCATTCTTTGGAATGGAAGATGCATTAGAAGGCTTGGAACCTGGGTAATTCTACTACTTCAGGATTATATTAAAACTGAATCTTGATTCTGTATTAACAATTTGTGCCCTAAATTAAACAGATATCCTGGAGGTCCACTACTAAATCCTCTTGGCTTGGCTAAAGATATAAAAAATGCTCATGACTGGAAGCTTAAAGAGATCAAAAATGGTATTTCTTTTTCTTTTAAAAAAAAAAAAAAACTCTCATCTCAATTGTTATTTTCTTTTTAAAGATATTTCACGGTTTCCTGAATTCATCAAGAAAATGGTCAATTGCAGGTCGGCTTGCAATGGTAGCAATGCTGGGGATTTTTGTGCAAGCAGCGGTGACTCATGTAGGTCCCATTGATAACCTTGTGGAGCACCTCTCAAATCCCTGGCACAAAACCATTGTTCAAACCCTCTCTAACTCTGCTTCTTAAACTATGAAATGGAGTTTATTTATTGCAGTCATCAATCATAACATGGTCAAATGTAAATTTAATCACAGCTTCATTGGTCTTCTTTCGTATTTCTTTTTTAATTTCTTTTTTTTTTTTTATAAGATCCTTTTAATTTCTTATTAGAGTAAAGATTCATTGAGATCTGCCATATAATGTAAAATCAGCTATATAAATACATATATCATCACAATACTCAAGAGAGTAAATTTCCAATGCTTGATAAGTAATTCTTCTTAGACTTTTCAGTTATTACCAAGGAATCAATAATGGAATTAATAATTTTTAATATTTGGATTAGAGTTTTAGTTTTCTTTTATAATCAATTTTAAGATTTTTTTTATTAATCAATTATATTTAAAAAATAATAATCATTTTCAATATTTGGATTAGAATATTAGTTTTTTAATTAATCATATTTTTTTTTCATAAAATTTATAATTTTAAAAATTCCGACCTGCCGAATTCGAACCAGCGACCTAAGGATTACAGTCGCATTACTACAGTCCTCCGCTCTACCAACTGAGCTAAGGTCGGCATTGGTTCTCTTTTTCTATTAAAATTTATTAATAGTATGTACTTGCATATGATCGATATGTCATACAGCCCTTTTTTGGGCATTGGATATGTGATACATGCAACAGCCCTTTTGGTCGAAGTTTTATGAGAATGGTAAAACATTTGACAGAATGCTTTCCACATATCATACCTATTAAACTTGGATACAAATAAATTATTTGCATCAATGTTTTCAGAGTTTCCAATTTCGAATGCTAATTTGCTAAATTTTTTTTAAAGGCAAAACATTTCTAGGCAATTACGTTTAGCGGAGAACATCGTACATTTCATGTGAATAAAGAATTTTTTTGGACTATAATTAATGCTAATAATAGCAAAGTTTAAAATAGTAGGTGCAACTGAAAAACCAGATTCTTTCATTAAACTCACACCTTTACAATGATTCTATCTTTGAATGACTCAAACCTATACATAAAGAAAATAACTTATTACGTCCTTCCCCAGCCAACCTCTAGGATATCAAATAATCCACCAAGCCTAACAAGCCATTTCTTATCTGCGACGAAAAATACAATGCAACCAACTTATCATACACAAATTAATCACCAAAATTTACATTTCGATTAAAACTTCAGTATGATCATATCCATCATTTACCATCACTGTGAAGGTAAATGCCCAGTAGATGTAAAATCTGAACCAAGGTAGTGCCCTCTGTTCTGTGTTCATTGAATTCTTACCCTGTCTTGGATGCATGTGTCTTTTTCCTTGCTAAAAACATTAAAAACCGCGGGAAAAATGATTTCTTTTTCTTCTTTTGAGCTTTCACGTCTGGGGACGACTCAGTTTCAGTAGTAGTTTCATGCACAACTTTTGGACTTGAAACATACTGGACTGAAGCATCAGGTACCTTCTCAAGGTTAGATTCTTTCTCTTTTTCAAAGCTTGCCCTTGGGCTTTTAACAGGGATAGCAACTCCTTCACCAGGTTCACCAGTCTTTCTTTTTTGCTCATGTTCAGCCCTCCACCTCCTTAACTCCTGCTCTACACCCAATTTACCTTCCTTGGCCTTCTCAGCTCTTTCCATTGCAGTTTTTAGCGCCTCCCTTCTTGCAGCCATCTCTTGGTTCACTTCTTCCAACTTCTTTGCAGTTTTCAACTCAGACTCTTTAGCTAACTTAATTTGAGAAACTGCAGCTGCCACCCTCGTGTTGGCCTGCTCCTCTGCGTCATGAGCTTGTTTGCTCAACTCATAGTACTCCTCCAAAGAAAGTGTTATACCAGCAGGTGAATCTATGTCCTTGTTGTTGCTTTGAGCTGATTCACTCTCTTGCAATGCTTTAATAGCTGCTAAAGCCAATTTTTCAGAAGCCTTGGCAGCCTCTATCTCTTTTTGAGCTGCAATTAATCTGCTCTCCATCGTACTAGCTCCAGCCTTTGCTTGCTCTGCTTCTTCCTTTGCCTTGCGCAGCTCTTCGCGGGCAATTTGAGCCAGTTGCTTGGCCTCATCAGCTGCTTGTGCTGCTTGCTGCAGTTGCTTGGGCAACTCTACCATCTTCTCTTTTGCTTCTTTCTCCTTCATCTGAACAAGAGCTATTTCTGACCTAGTACTATCCAGTTCAGCTTCAAGAGAAGCAACTGCTACTGAAGCCATTCCTTCTCTCTGCCTCGTTGTAGCAAGAGATGATTTTTCTTTATCAAGCTCCAATTGCAGTGATGTGGCGGCCACCTTCAAGCAATTCACTTCATCAGTTGCTTTCTCTATATTAATCTTCACTTCTTCAAGTTCCTTCTTTGCTGAAGCCACTGCTGCTTGTATGTCAGTATGAGTTCTCTTCCCTGGTTCCTCTTGTTCAGCTTTTGTGTTTCCTTCACTAGTTTCCTCCTTTAATTTAGATTCCATATAAGTTGATAATTCAGCTTTCAAATCAAGTAGCAAAGCTGAAGCAGTGTCCAGTTTTGATTTGAGATCCTTTGCTGAAAGAATTTGTTGGTTAAGTTTCTGGAGCTCCTCTTCTGCCTGCTTCAATTCCTTTTCCCAATAGAGAGAATCTTGCTCCCTGGCCAAGGCTGCTCCTATTCTTTGCTCCTCTGCCTCCAGATGGGCAGCATGTGCAGACTCTAAGGATTCTTTTGTAGCAATCAGCTCAATAGTAAGTTCCTCCACTGTCCTCTCAACTTCCTTTGATGCAGAAACAGCCTCTTCAGCTTTCTTCACAGCTTCATCTTTCTCAGCAATCAAAGAAGCATATTCCTTTCGCAGTGTTTCCAACTCATCATTAACAGCTCGAAGCTCTGAAACTGCAGCTGCATGCCTGGCTTTAGCAACCTCTAGCTGTGCCTTGGCTGCAACACTAGCCTCATCAGCAATCCCCTGTTCCAGTTCTTCTACCCTGAGCTTAGCAAGTTCAGAATCTTGTTTTGCCTGATGCTCTTCTGTTTGTGCCCTCTCCAGATTGAGCTTTAGCTCTTCGATAAGTCTTTTTGTGCTGTCCAGCTCCTTAAGAACTTGTAGTTTGGCCAGTTCAGCATTCTCTGATCGTTGCCTATACATGGGCATCTCTTCCTGTACCTTCTCTAGCTCTTGTTCTACAAGCTTTCGTCTCTACAGAATCAGCAAAGAAACTTAAAAGTTAGTAATATTTGATGTTGGCACAAAATAAATGAATGCCATGATTGAAAGCTGATGAATAACTACAATCCTGTCTCTGCACAAATTCCAAGGAAAAAAACCTTCTACTTTTGAGGCACACTAGCAATACTCAGAACAGTTTCTATGTAAATTGAACTGCAAATCTTCTTTTCCTCTCTTTTATTTCCAAAACAGAACAAATATTATAGTAACATATTCTTGTAAACAAGCAAGCTAAGAAACAGTTCACAGCAATGGCATCAAGATTAATTTTAAGAAAAGAAGTAAAAAAAATTTGCTTTAATGAAGAAGTCAATTATTTCCTTCAAGAGTTTGTGTCTCAGCTTTCCTTGTTTAGATACCATCACTATCACTAGTGCACAGTAATGACATCAAGAATTTGGAAGCAGGAGTCAAAATATTTGCTTTGCTCAAGTGGTTAATTATTTTCCTTCAAAAGTACACACGTCTGGACCTCCCTTGTGTAACTACCATCATCATCATCAGTGCACTACTGTTATTACCACAAATAACTACACACCATTACAGCTAGTATCCAAACAACTGACAGCTTTTCTGTCACTGCTGAAACTAAGATATCACCACATCACGAAGATAAACATCCACCTAAGCATCTTAATTGGCCATAGACAACGTAAACTTGCATGTTCTTGCTTTCATGTTGATATCTTAGATACTCCACTCCCTCGCTAAGCCTATCCATATATCAGAAACGCCCTGTATTGAACAAACCTATGTTAATAAATAAAAGTGTACCTGTTAATTATTTTTAGTGATTCTTCTCCAATCATATCCTTTCCGTCTGTTTCTATAAAGATGGAAACTCAGCACAAGATTGACACAGGAACAAATTTCTTTGGGCTCCTCCTAAAGGCACCCATAAGCTAACACCAAATAACATTCATTTCTTCCGCAAAACAACCAGCTACCACTAATTCCATTAGAAATACATGCATGATTTACACATCTACTAAAAATGCTAAGAATTCCAGCCTTGCATAAAAAATAAGCAGAAAGGTATGAAAGCAAAAATATCTCTTTCCTGATTATTACCAAAAGCATTGACTAGTGTTTGGTGAAATGGTGCCTAAAAAGGTATTACTGAAAAGAAAATGTAACAAGATAGTGATATTAACGACTATAGCAGATCTTATGTACCTCAACAGTTTGGACTTTGTGGGCTTTCCAATCTACAATTCCTCCAAACTTGGAAACAGCTTCTTTAACTGATTCAAAAGGTGCTCTTGTATCAATAAGACCTCTATTTATATCACTCTGCTTAACATCTTTGGCAGCAGCAGGCTTTCCGTCTATTGAGGTAGAAGCAGGTTCATCTGTCTGCATTCCAAGATTTATGTGGGACAGACCAAGATCATCAGAATGCGAGCTTATATTGGTTGAGGAGGCAACAGGTATAATGTCATCAATAAGAATGCGGGGACTGTCAACAAAACAAGCATCTTGAGATTGCTCCACCTCAGAGGAATTTAGCATAGGTTCAGTTTTTTCTTGACACTGCAACTCATCAGCAGAATCTTGAATGGATTCATTTTCGTCTTGGTATTGTCCATTTGAGGATATTTCAATCACTTCAATTTTCCCTTGAGATTCTCGTGTACTAGAGGAATCTGCTGACGCTTCACTTTTTGAACCTTCCTTGACTGTTCCTTGATTGTTTGTCTCCATTATATCAACCGTTGAAGTTGACACCATATTTTCTGTAGGAAGAATTTCAGTTTGACCAGAATTTTCTGCAGAGAGAGGTTGATCTTGGCCCAGAACAGGAATACCAGAAACACCTTGGACAGACGCCAAATTAGAATGTTCCATTGTTGATAACTTATTGTCAGCTTCTACCTTTCCATTAGGAACAGGGCTTATTGAGCATTCCGTAGGAGAATGGTTATTATCTTGGGAGGATGAAGAAGAGACAGGAGGAGGTATAACTTCAGCAACTTTTACATCCTCCATCAGAAACAGATGTATTAAGGGGTTGAACTCCTGTCTGAAATCCATAATAAAAAGAAACTTAATGAGAAAAAAGATGAGCCAACAATCTCACAAACTACGTAAATGCAAGATTTGAGTGCCCTAACAAATATTGAAGCTGACATTATTAATAATTTTATTTATTTTCTACTGAACTCTTTTGTTGGGGATGATAATTATTCCAGTATCTAAATCCAAGAAAATTTGATCCATTGTTTCAATAAGGAGCCAATGAATTAAGTTTTGCGACAAAAAAATTAAGGATGCTGAATTAGATTATAACTACAGAAGAGCCTACAATGTAATGCATGATTCTAGCTTCAGCTAGAAAAACCTTGTGCTACAGTCACATTCTTAATTTCACACAAATTGAAAATAAATTAAAAGAAATTAACTGTCTAATTATAATTTGAAACAAATAAGACCAAAAACAATCCATAAGACGAAGGCACACATCTAAATCCTAATTACCAGTCAATTGAATCAGTGAATTAATAAATAATTAGTAATTAGCCTCCAATATAAGCAAAATTGTGATCCAGAATTCCATTAATCCTACGTTAGATTGCTGAAAAGAATTACAACTACAAATACAAATACAAAAAACCATATAATCACCTGTAATTAAATTTAACGAGAAATCTAAATCAATTGAACTAAGCTTCATTTATGAATTCCCAAAAGACCATTGGCCATGTTTTAAAGAAACCAAAGTCAACGTAGAAAGTTCAAAGCACGAACAACATGAATAGATAGGAAAGTAGGAAGTAGGGGAACTAAGAATCAGTGTTCATAACTCATATCATTGAATTCAAAATCTAACCTGATTAAACTTTATACAGCTCAATCAAAAGATTTAAAAATAAAAATAAAGAGGGGAGGGAGAGAGAGAGAGAGAGAGAGAGAGAGAGAGAGACATACCAGGATTATCCAGAAACAAGTGGAAAAGTAAGAGAAGAAAGAAATTGAGAACGATAATAAGGATCTGTGTTTTGAAATTAGAAGAAAAATATATTATGAAAAAATTGAAAATTAGTAAGAAACTAAAAATAGAAAGAGAAATAAACGGAAAGGAAACACGTGCGTGGGCTGGAGCCTACTTCGTCACACAGACTTAGATCCATATGTAAGCTTTCTCTCTCTCTCCTGCAAGATTAGATTTTTTTTTTTTTTTTTTTTAAATTTTTAAATTTCTATTTATTTATTTATTTATTTTTGCTCGAAGAATTAGGAGTGCCGGTAGTTTAATAATAGCAAAGCAAGTATTATTGTTAATTATTATTGATTTTGGTTGCAAACAGGATCATTATTATTATTGTTAATTATTTAAAAAGAAAAAAAAAATTAATTTTGATTTTTGAGCACCAATCATTGGCAGGCAGCTAAACTCACCTGGACTTTTTCGCCTTCTATGGCGACCTTTTCTCCGCTGGTTTTGGCTTCCATGACTCGAGGGGAGCTTTATCCATGTACCAGGGACCATCCATATTATATTTGGACTATATTTAGATTGAAATTATATTTTTAAATGTTATTAAAAAAAAATTGAAAATATTATTTTACAATGTGAAAATTAATTTAAAAATAAGTTTTAATTAATTAATTAATAGTATTTTCAATATCAACAATGGTTTAAATAATATCAAGATGGGCTCAAAATTTTATAGTATTTGTCTTGGGAAGCTAAATTCTTATAATTACCTTTGTATTTAAGTATATATATATATATATATATTTTGAGCCATCCATAAGCTTATGTTGATCAAAATACAAAATATTCACCAAGTAAATATGTGTAATAGAGGAATTACTAGTATATTTTATTAATGACTGGCCCACAAATTTGTTATGCAAGATTGATTTTTATTTTTTATCACCTTGAAAATACTCAATGCTTTATTAATAATAATTACAGGCTGAGGCATGACAACGGTATATGATTTTATTTTATTTTATTTTTTATTTATCATGGGACTGCATTTTGTGCGAATTATTCCTTAATGTTTTAAATTTTTTGCCTTGATATTTTTCTTTTTTATAGATTGGTATATAGGCTATGATTGTAATAAATAGCCATTATTGTTTCTTAATTAAAAAAAAAAAAAAAGGAAAGAGAGAGAAAAGTACGAAAAGAATTTTGTATTTTAATACTAAATAGAATAATTTTTTCCCAAAAAGCAGCACGTTGCCAAAAAAAAAAAAAAGAGAGAGGGAGTATGGCTAAAGCGCCTCCACTCAATTTTTAAAAGGAATAAAAAAATAACTAAATTAGTACTAAACAGAACGCCGCCCGTCGTGACCCACCGCGTAGATAAAATGGAAAGAGACGAACGTAATTTTAAAAAGACTGAAATACCCATGCCATGTCAGTTCCTTATATGGGCAATTTTGTAATAAGGGGTGGGATCAAGACCGTAATAAACGACAGACGATGTGGAATGGCAAAAGTAACCTCGACACGTTCAAAGTTCCGTTAAAAGTGGTTCCAAAATATGACGTCATGTTTGAAAATTGTGAAAAAGAACAAGAAATACATAAACCTTGGATTGCCAAAACGCCAAGACAAGAGAAGGTTTTGGAAACAAAGAGAGAATCCCAAGTGCCAAACTGCCAAGAGCAAGAAGTGGAGTTTGGAAATTGTGGGAGGCCATTTTTTTTGCATCAACCTCTAAGTTTGGACCAGTTTTTGACTCTTCTTGTTCTCGGGCACCTGTTTTTCTTTTCCTTTTTTTTTTTTTTTAAATATCAATCTGGGTATAAAAGATTAATTTGGATGAGGTCTATTTTGCAGTTTATAGCTAAAATGCTTTAGTACAGTCCACTTCGCTAAGCCCAAAGAGAGGACTGCGTCATTCAGCCCACTTTATAAGACTGTGATCTAAGGCCCAAATCTCCATATAGTTGGGTCATTTTTGTAGGTTTTAGTAGGTACATAGATGCAATTATTTCAAGTTCTGTTCATTATTTATTTATTTATTTTAAAAGAAAAATAACTTTGATTTATTAATCAAGATCATAGAACAGCAAATGCTCTACAGAGGAGGGAGCTATTTGCCATGTTTGGAGTCTAGCCTTGTAGGTTTTAGTAGCGTATTGAGCTGAAGCCTTTGCAAGACAATTGGCAGCAGCATTTGCTTGCCCATACATAAATTTAATTTCATAAAGAGACATTGATTCAAACATATAAAAATAGTGGCAATTATTAAATAAAAAATTAATCTTATCGTATATAACCCATAGTATTAATTAATATTTATTTAGCATCCTCATTATGAAAAATAAGATAAGTGTGAAAGATAAAAATGTATAGAAAATAAATTTGTGCCTAGTTTATTAAGTATTTTTCATTTATTATTATTATTATTATACATAACGAGCATAAGGAATTAATATATGATAAAAAATAAAAACAAAAGAAAATAGCTTTTTTTTCTTAATTTATACACAAAATATTTCTAGCTTACAAGCTTATTTTTTAAATTGTTAAAAATAACTGGCATTTAATCTAACGCTAAGATGAAATTAGTTTAAGAGTAAATTCCAAAATTAAATTTTTAATTACTGAACATTTGAAATTTGGCATAATTTTATACTTAAATTCAAATGTATAACCATTTCTATCAACATCTATATCCACACTACTAAAATTCAAATTCCTGTTTAGCTCTTCACCTACTTACCATCTTTACCTACTGCTAATTATCACCTAACCATCATTTTCCCATTTTATACTGCTTATAAACTTCCTTGATCATGCCTTTAATTGTGATTAGTGGCTTGACAATTTTTTGCTTTCGGAATCTTTGTTGCTTAATAATATGCTATACCATGATGATCACATAGAACAAAACATAATCATGATTCATGTTATATAGCTTTTCAAATTCGTGCAAGAATATAATTATTTCCAAATAGAAAAAAAAAATTAATTAATGGCAAATTGAAAATTATCCAAGCAAGAAATGATTAATTAATTAAACATATATATATATAGATCATTCAAATTATCCATTACATATAATTTTCTTAATTTCTCTATACCCACTCCCAGAAGATACTTATTTTAATTGGGTATTTAGAGATAATTAAGCCTAATGGTGGTTGAATTAATAAACTATATATTGACTCTTACATGAATTAGTACTATCTACATCTTAATTTTCATTGGGCAGTGAAATTCTATAAGAAATAATAACTAATATATGCGTATATGGTGTAGTTGGTACACCTAAATAGATTTTTCCAACCAAAACATTACCTTATACCATTTTTTTTCCTGTTATCTATAATTAATTATTGCTTTGCAACCCATGATTTTCTTGTTCTCTGAGTCTTTCTATATCTTCTTTGATGATAGTGACCAAACATCTATAAACTAATATTGATGTTAAGTAGTTATTGAAGAAATATTTTAAAGTCAGGTATTTTGCACATGTTGGGTTAATAACTGTACTCAATTTGAAGACAGAGTACAGTAGTTTTAGGCAATTGGACTGAAACATATAACATATAAAAACTGCAAGTTATACACAAAAATTGTAATCTAAGCGATGATTTGATTTTTCTTATTGCTTAATCCCTTTTAAAACCAAATAATACAGTAGCTTAACTTCAAAGTTGTAACAATTTTTTAGCATATTTTAGCTTTCTTTATTTTAATTATTACTACCAAACTGACAGATTATTTATCCTAATTGGAAATTAAACTAATTTATTCCAATGTGTTTTACCTTTCTATTTCTAAATATAATCACTGTTTTATTGCCTATTGAACTTCAAAAAGTTCAGCACCATATTGTCTATGATTGGCATATATATATAAGGCTAAAAAAAGCAAAAGGATATAGTAATTTTTTTTTCCTTCCTAAATCAAATTTTGTAACACTAATTAAATTTAGCAACATTAATTTAACATCGCTTAATTGGTATTTATTAACACCGATAATTAATAGCAAGTACATTCCTATATAATATTATGTAATTATAAATAATATGCCAGATATTTTTAAAATAGTATTATTAAAAAAATTATTACAGAGATTTTATATATCAAATAGTTTTTTACTTTTAATTCTTAGTTATCATTTGATATACTTCCTGAAAAGTATACTTCTCAAGAATTTATTTTTTAGGTAATTGTGTATTTAATTTGCATATAACTTTTTAAAAAGTATTTTTTTTTACTTAATAATAAAAAAGACAATAATATTTTACCTCATTTATTTAATTTTATTTAATAGAAGGTAAATATATCAATTTATATCTATTTCAATTAAGAAAATCCAACTTACTTAATTTCTTCTAAAGAAATGTACTTTCTCTAAACTCAGGAAGTAGACATCCTATTTCCTAAAAAATTTTTTCAATAATGGGTAATAAACAAATCAAAATTTTTTATTTCTAGGAAGTTCTACTTTTGTAATTTATAATTTTTTATTTCTCAAAAAATTTTATTTTTTTTAATTTACTTACTCCATACCAAACAATATCTTATTTGCGTGAAATTTTTATTTTTAACCATACATAAATTATGCTACTAAAGATGATTATTATTTATTGTAGTGGCACTTATACCATTAGAATAGTTTTATAAAAAATCTTTAATCATCTTATTTGGCCTTAAACATAATAAATTCCACATATAAGTTTACACAATTGGTTAAATTATTTCTTGTAAAATCCACACTCTAATTTATTGCATAATTGACTAAATTATTTTCATTGAAAAACTTAATTAAGTGTTAGATGTTGTTACACATTTTCCACGCCAGGGCGGTACCACTCATGGGCTTGGGGAGCCATTGCCCCCCTAAAAAACTAAAATATTGCTTCTAATATATATATAGATATATATAGATATAGATATATATTATTGCCTACTCTTTACACATCTAACAAGTAATGAGCCTGCTGAAAATATAAAATTAATGACTTTTTTTTTATTTATCTTTAATAATAGACATTTGAGCAAATTTGATTTAAGACTTTTGAATATTAGGATTGTGCATAAATCTTTCTTATTCTTAGTACTTCACATATATTATAAAAATTAAATTAAATTAAATCACACCTTATCTCTTTGACATTGTCGCAGCTCTCTATATATATTTTTCTAGTTCTCCTCCAGCTCCACACTATATGAAATTTTAAAATGAGATTTCATCTATCTCTAAACAAAAGAAAAAAAAAATAAAAAAATTTCAAAAGTTGTTATGGATTACTTTGTAGCAAGCTATTCACATATAACTTATATGGAGAAACATTCCATATAACTTTCTATGAAGATACAAAATTAATGAAAAAAATATAGAAAGGAAAACAGATAAAAATTCTCTTACAATTAACTTATCTAAATGATTAAATTTTTACGTCTAGAATCTGTAATATTTATTTTCCAATGTTCATCACTGAACCCGGCTTTTCTAGCCATCCTCTTATCCCAATCCAACTCTATTCTTCTCTGCTTCGTTAACCCACAAAATTTCTGCAATTTTTCATCCATTCCATCATGAAATTTCCACCATCTTTTATGTGCAACATCACTTGCATAAACCCTTTGATCTCCTATATTCCAATTACAATCATAATCTCTATAACAATTCCACGGCTTTAATCCCAAATAATGTATTGAATAAACTTTTGGTGGGTCAGCTCCAAATAGCTCATTCTTAACACTTGCTTCAAGTGTAGTATTAGCCCAAAAATTCTTTAAAAAATTGACTCTTCTTGGTAATCTATGCCACCAAACAAACACTTCATTAAGAAACCCTTGATCACCTCCGTTATAGGAAATTATTTCTTTTCGTCGGTCCATTAATATTTTAAATGTGCAATTTGAAGGCTCTATTACCATAATCCCAGAATTAAATATCCAAATGTCATTTCCTGTAGCTGTCATTTGAGGAAAATGAAACAGAATATCAAGATTGCGTAAAACTATAATGTCTGAATCTATGAATATGATTTTGTCGTAGTCAGTGAGCTGCCATAACCTGAATTTGCTATAGTTGTATTCATTGTATGACTTCTTTGTGGCTCTCGGGTTTCGGATTCTTTTAATGATTCGGATCTTCCATCCGGCTGCAGCAAGAGATTCGCGTTTGGATATGGAGATTGAATTATCCAAAAGAAGGATAAGGTCGCGCTTTGTTCCAGATTGGCGGAGGCTTTGAGCAAGGGCTATGGCTCCACAAACGTAGGATTCTGAGGAATGGAGAACTGTAGCATAAGCTTCTCTTTTCGGTGTTTTTGTCGTGCTTTGAATTTTTGAGAGATCATAGATTTCGTCAATACCTGTAAATCAATATTTGTCTTTGTTAGTACATGAAAATAAATATTACTAGACAAATATTTAATTATCATATTATTTTCTTTTCATCGGTAAAATTGAAACCTTAGCATTCATTAATGATAATAATATTATTAGTCTCGTTGTCGTTGGAACTATAAACTAAATAAATTGTATTGAGAATTTGATCTAATCAAATAAATTGATTTAATTTAATTTATTTATTTTTTTAACTTTAATCAATTTAACTTTCAGAACATTGATGTAATGCATTGGTAATTTCAGATACAAATTCAAAGCTATAATAAGGATAAGTATCAGAATAAGTATTAGAATATGATCTATAGAAATGAGCTAGTGGGCCTAAAAAAAAAAAAAAAAACAAGAGCTGACTTTAGGTGGTACTTAATAAAATAATTTAGTAATTAGCATGCAATGCATTTTAATTTTATATTGTTTGGCAAGCACATATTTTAAAAAAATATATATCTCGAACTGACAAATATTCATTTAAAATTGATAAGTGAATATTTTTAATTTAAAATTTACAATAAATACACAAAATAAATTATAATTCTTTTAAAAATAATTTTATAATTTAATTAAAATTTTCAGTACTCATTATATTATTCCACATTTAAAATTCAACTTTTAAATTTTTAATATTTAATTTGAATTTTACCAAGTACTTTCTTACTCTCACAAATTTAAATTGTTTCATAAAAAGTGAGATAGAATTCAGTTGTCAATGTTTTGAATTTGTGATCATCCAACCACTATCATCTAACTAATTGATTGTTAATTGCTGTAGCTAAATAAAATACTAAGAAATGATGAATGATGCTGAATCTTCATCATAACACAACTAAAACACAACTACCACATCCATAATATAAGCTTCATCATTAAGCAAGCAAAATTTTAATTTAAGTTGTTGCAAAGTCCACATAGCTAAATCTTTTACTATCACATGTTAGTTACTTTGTCACCCTCTGACCACTCATTGTTATTCTTATTATCTTTTTTTAATTTGAATTATGAGCTCTGAGTTTACTTTTGACTCTCTAATATTTAACTGTTTTTAAGAATTTACTGACAAGCGCCTGTAGCTCAGTGGATAGAGCGTCTGTTTCCTAAGCAGAAAGTCATAGGTTCGACCCCTATCTGGCGCGATTCTACCTTTTCTTTTCTTTTTTTTTTTTTGAAGAAAAGTAGGAAATAGGATTCATTTGGAAGCATACCTTGTGCCCACAAAGGCATAGCCAGCTTGCAAGACCCAACAGGCAATGAAACCTTCTGCTCAAGCCTTGATGTTTCTGACTCATAGAACCACCAATCACCTTCTTGTCTCACTAAATCATTACATCCAAACAGTTCTAACATTGGCCTGCATTTGCTCCAAAACACTACTTTACTTCTCCAATTCCAATCCCTTCTCCCTTTTTTCACGGCCAAATTTGCTGCTACAAGGTGAATCTGAAGCCTCAACACCTCTCTATTCCACATTTCTTGGGGGAACTTGCAAGGCAATTTTGCCACTATAATGTCCATTTCATTATAAGCTTTAAAATCTGGCATTGGTATCTCTGGACAAGATGTTCCTTCAAGCTCTTCTTCTTCATCAATCCATTCAGGAAATAAATCTTCCCATTTAAAGTACTCAGACACTTTTTCAAATTGGATACTTATAGTTTCCCCATGTATTTGCCAATCACTAACATCATTTTCATCAAAATTGACCATTCCAATCTTCATTCCTTTACCCATTTTGTTCATAAAGCTTGGAACTTCAATTTTTGTCATGTTTCCTCTTGGCTTTGGTGTATTTGTTTGAGCCTCTTCCAACACTGCTTTCATTTTGACACCATTTTCCATCTGCAATATAATCAAGTTTAGCCAAACGGAAAATGAAAAAAAAAAAAAGAAAAGAAAAGATTAGTTTAGTAGTGCTGGAATCGCCTCTGAATCTCAATCAGAGACCAATTAACAAAATAAGTTTAGGGACTAATGAATTAATGTTGAAATAAATAGTTTAAAAAAAATTGAAAATACAATATGATTAAGCTCACCTTACCTTGTGATGGCACTCGCGCAACGAGCACCTAACAAGTGAAGCTGCATTTTCAAAATAGACAGAAGAAGAAGGCTGGAGAAGAAGAGCAGCATAGATAACAAGAAAGAAAGCAAGAAAAACCAAATTAATTCTAATAACCAAAGCTTTTGAAGGAGTGGTTTTCACCATTTTTTGAAGGCTGCTGAGTCCCTCAGCCATGTTATTATTATCCTTAAAAATGCTATACCTCAAAAGGGAACTTTGCTTAGCATATATATATCTTAATCACCTTCTCAAATGTTAAATTTATTTATAGTAATTAATCATGACGATTAGCATATTTTTTAAGGGATTTTGAGGGCGTAGTGGTTAGAGGATTAAGAGAGCCAAATTAGAGTAAAACTCAAAGGAGGTGGGAGACCATTTGTAGAGCTCCATGTGGCATTTATATAGTGTCTTTTTCTTCAATTCCTTGCCTTGAAGACAAAAAGCCCGGAGAAAATAAAGCTTTACTTCTTTCCCATACTGCCGGTGGTGCTCAATAATTCTAGATTTACCTTTTCAAAATTCCTAATATGCCCCTCTTAAATCATTTATTTGGCTTAATACTTAGATTGGACCACTAATTAGTTCAATTTTTGGTTAATCTAAAAATAAATGCCCCACCAATAAAAAAGAGGTTCCTACTATTTGACTTCTCAACTTTAGACCTAAAAAGGGTTGCTGCCTATAGAAAATAAAATCAATTAAAGGTTGAGGTCTCATCAAAATTTTAAGCTACAATTGATTTCCAATTACCACTAATCAAAGATGCATTTAGGACATGATAGAAAATAGCAGTATGGATTTTTTGAGAGAAAGTGATTTTTCTTTTTGATTGGAATTTGAATTTTCAAATAATTTCATTATTCATTATTTGTTATTGTAGTAGGAAAAATTTAAAAAAAAATAAAAAGGTTAATGGTCGTAGGGTTATGAATGTAATTACAGAATTTGACGAAGCAAAGCTTAGGTATGTACGCTAAGAATCTTAGAATTAGCGGCCAAGCAGGCCAGCCAACAACTATATGGTTGATCCATCAACTTCTTACATGCAATGAAATGTCGCTTTTGTCCGTTCGAAATTTTCCATTTTTTTAAAATTTAATATTATCATTATGTTCTCGTTTAAAGCCCCAAATCTGAATTGATGATATTAAAAACAGCTTTAGGTAAGATATCAGTATTTTAACAACCCATCTAAATGATTTCAGATCATGTTTTACACTACTAAAAAACTCCCAGGATGGTAAACTATCACAATTTCGATGCTAATCTCTAATTTATTTCATAATTAAGACTGACGCAGCAAATGACATATCTACAATTTTTTTTTTTTTTGTTTATATAATCTTATGCTTGTTAAGATAAGTCAATTCCACTCATGAAAGGGCAACAATTCTACCTGGATATGCAATTATGTTTTATTATTTCAAAATTCTAAAAATGATTTCAATATCACTAAATGGAAATTCATTAGTAAGTCAACAGGAGCCATGTGATTAACCATCAAGGCTCCAATTGTATTTGTTTTAGATATGCAAAATACTGATCCTTCAAAGAGGAAAGGGATGGGTGTGGGTTGTTCATGTTTACGTTCCGTTTAATGCAACTTACTACAATAATGACTTTACTGTATTTTGACCCAAGATATCAACATTTTAAATTATACCTCAGTCGTGTTTGCTTGCATACAAAATTATGCATTGTGGGAGAGACGTCCAGAGTCTCAAGTAATTGATTATTTTATTTAGATAGTAATTACGTATTTTAGAATTAGAATTCTCGGTTATGAGTTGAATTGCAGTTAGTCTTCCACACCACTAATATAACTACTTTCATTTATGAATATTAATTGAAGAATCACCATCCGTGTCGTGTTGGATCTCTGGTGAATTCGAACTTTATTTTGTTAAAAAAAAAAAAAAAAGGAATTTTTTTTTCCCAGTCGTCTCTTTACCTTCCATTTAGTTTATTTCTATATCATTAGTATTTGATAACACATGATTGTGCGAGCTCGGCTTATTTATTAGAGTGGGATCCCAAATACTATTTAATTTGAGAATGAATTGCTTCTTGTTAATGGCTCTTATGTATACCAACCACCACCCCTTCTTTTTTTTTTTTTTTTTTTTTTTAAGTATATCCTCACAAGTTTATTATGCATTTAATGAAACAATATCTCCTCCTCCAAAGGAATTTAGTTTATATTTGATTCATGAAATAATTAAAAAATATAATCACTATTTCATATTGAATAATTATTTTAAATTTTAATTCAAATTTTAGATCAAAAATATTAATTTTATAAAATAGTAATTACATAATTTTTTTTAAAATACATATTTCATAAAAAAAATTAATATTTTTTAAACTATTAAATAAAATATTTCATTTTTACTTTTAAAAAATATTGACAAGTCCAAACTCACCACTATTACCTTTTTTTTTATTTTCAGATTTTTATTTTTATTTTTTAAATTTTAAGTCAAATAAAAATTTTATTTAGTATGTATTTAAATTATTTCTTAAATAAAATTTAATAAAATTATATTTAATTTTAATATTAATAATAAAATTAATTTATAAAAATATTATGATAATTTATATAAATAGAATAATTATTGTATACTATAAATTAAATTATAAAATTGAAATAATTATTTTATTTTTTAAAAATAGTTATTTTATTTTTTATATATTTTATTCCGTTAATCAAATAAAATCCTAAAAATATATATATATATATATATATTTTTTATTTTTATTTTTTTTTTTTTTGCCAAATGCCCTCTAAATATATTATTATGCTCAGCTTATACATCAAAAATTACCTCTGAGCCCCAACCTTAAATATATTATTAAATCCTAACATCATTTTATTTTTATTTATTTCGGGTGAAATCAAAGTTTTATTATTTCTATTCCCTAAAAAAGTAGTTCTATTATTTCTAGGTTTATATTTATAGTTTTATACCGTTAATACCAACGAAAAGACCGAGAGAATAAAAGGGTTACAAAATCAGAAAATTACACCAGATACAATTTTTTTTAACTTCTTTCAACAATATCCCTCGTCTTTTCAAGTTTTTAAAAATTCCTATATTTTATACGTATGATATATTCTCCATATATTTACGACATACCATTGAAAGTGAGCCACTTTTTATATAGAAAATTTTGTAAATTTTTTTTTGTAAAAAAATGATAAAAGACGCATAAGAATATTGTTTTTTTTTTTTTTTTTTGGGTATGTGTGCAAAAAACTCCTAACAAAAAAATAGATCCGTAAAAATTAATAAACAATAATAATATAATAACAATCATTATAAAAAAGCAAGGCACGTAGGGCAAATCATAACATCAAAAGCCTAAAAACCACACAAAACTAGTAAAAATTATGCATTGACGCACATCACTTCAATACCAATGTTAGTGCTCTCCCACCTCCAACTACCACGGAGATTGCTCTTGCAACAAGTTGGTAACAGACAATATCTTCAAGAATTACTGTTCTTACTAACATTGATAGATATTTTAGTAATTTGATGCAGCGATTCAGGCCTTCCAACCGAACCTACCTCAGTAATAATGGCAAGGAAAGGATTTACTGGAGAACACTGATAAAAAGTTGTTCCAGCAATTCCATTAAAAGATTTAATTCTTCATGCCCACCAAAATCATTCATCATTTTAGCAGCATTTTCTTTGCGAGGTTGCCTAACCAGAGTGTCACTTGTGCAAAAATGTACATCATCATACAGGATCACGAGGAATTAAGCCTCCGAGGATATGTTAACAAAACTTCTCAATTGGAAGATGCTACAATACGAGTAAAAATGGAGAAACACTTGGAAAAAATTGCCATTTCATAAATTGATAAATCATGACTGTCTCGTAATAATTTCAGAGTATCACCGTTTGACACTGTACAGACAGTGCAGTAAGTTCGCATAAGTCAATCATTCAGTATAAGCATTTCACTGACCTCTCTTACTGAATTGTTAGTCCATTCTCTCATCTTGTTCCTTTTTGAAAATGACATTTTATGTATCTCTTCTTTATATCTCAGGCTACTCCAGACCACATCTGTGAAAGGAATTACAAACTACGTAAGACTGTATATCTAGGTGCGTGCCAGAGGAGAAAAAAAAAAAAAAAAAAAGGGAGATAAAATAAGGGAGAAAAGGAAGCAATTAGCTTAAGCTATGATGGCTAACCTGCTTCATTACAATCATGGAAACATCCAAAACATAGTTTTCTTCATAGGGTTTACTGGAGTAACACAACTGATGCATCATGCCTTAACTACCTCTTGAATGTGTTGAGAGTGACTTTTACCGGGTGGAATGAAAATCAGATCTTCCCAGCCTGAGTTCTTCTCACTCATCTACACCAGACAAAAGAGCACAATTTAACTTCCAACTTTTTAAGAGATGTATGATTGATCCCATAATTAGATTTGTTACCTCCATTTTTCTCAGGACATCCTCTAAACTTCCCACCTGTTCAAACAAATTCAATCAAATATAGGTATATATGCAAGCTCCAATACTATCTATTAATGACAAATTTTTAGGGTTGAAAGCATGGGGTATCAGTGGACCTTACCATCAACCTGCGTGATTTCTTTAGTTTCGTCAAATAATTTTCATTTCAAAATGCACGCACGATGTGATCATTTAAGCAGTTAGAGCTAATTTTCTATTAGATAGCCAAACTGAGAAAATAAACTTCATCTCAGTCCATTAAGGGATTAAATTCAGTGATTGACTCATAAAATACACAATGCAAAATCTTTTTTCTTTTTCCTTCAAAAAATGGCCTGTCCTTTCATTAATATTTAATTCCATAGTTATAATTTATTTATACTTATTTTCCCCATCATAGTGTTTAAAACACCGCAGCATGTTGAAAATTTCATCTCTATCTATGATTAAGACGAATATATAGTCTTCTGCATGATAAAAATGATAACAAAATGCATCCTCAGATGTGGCTGTTCATAAGTGTTCACAAAAGGGCAGTGGCATGTAATCGTATGTCTGGGTGCTAAAGAATTCACTTTTCTAGATCTTGAGATATCACACTTTTCTAAATGAGACAAGCAAATGAAAGGAAATGATGCCAGATCTGATACCATGATATGTTGAGAAAGACCCAGCCCTCTTGATGTCCTTGAAACTTTTGACAGTTCTTTTTCTATATCTTCCTGCAATGCAAGAAGAATATAGCCAGTGATCAATACACTGATAACTAAATCTTAGAAATGATGTGTGCTGAGAAAATTCTATAGCATCTAGGGAGCTTAACAAATCAAACACACCTTCTGGAAATATATTGGGCAATAACGCTTGTTTTTCTTCTTCACAACAAGAAGGTCTGACTGCAGATACAGAGTTCATGAGACAACATCAATCTGAAATGTGAAACTTATACACCCACAAAAGATATGTACCCATGCATAACACAAAGAAATAAAAGTATAAATGAGTCAAGCTACTTATGAACGACTTGGGACTTGGCTTGATTATAACCTATAAGGAAACCTAGTTGAATCCCTGATGCTAGCCACCTAGATGACCCCTCCACCTGAATCATATGGCAGTATGGGAAAAAAAAAATTATGAATATGTGCAGTCAAGTCAACCCCAACATGCATGTCCCTGCACAAAGTGCACAAATTTGCATGTATAAACCATCTATGTGATGCATTATGGAATCACTAGCATTTGAGCTTGTTTCGACATGCTTCTACACATGTTTCTATACAACAAGTTCCATAGCATACCTGGAAAACAGGAACTCCATCAAACCCGCTCTTGATGTCGGCAGCTTTCAGCTGACAAACACAAAAATACTATTATTAGTATTAATCTAATGTAGTTCAGCTGATAAAAATAATATATATATGAAAATTTCAAGTTTAAACACTGTATATGAGTCATGAGAAGCAATAATTTACTAATTTTTGTAACTAACTCATAACTGACCTCTAATGCATTCTTTATTTGAACTGGATCCGGCAAAAACCGAAATGCAATTCCCTCGACCTTTAACATGTATACCTATAAAATCAAGAAGTAAAATACAATGCATTGTTAAAATATATGAAAAAAGCAAACAAGTTTTCAACCATCTGCAAGGGAATGAATAATTGCTTGGATTTTAATAGCACGACAAAATTACAGTCAAACTTACCACAACAAATGGATATAATGCAACCTTAAAATCAATCATGTAGCCACGAATTTAGTTATTAATTGATATCTCCAAAAAAAATTTGCATAGCCTAGTAGCAATATTCCTATAGATTACTATATCAACATCTAAACTAATTAATGACTAATTTCACTGATAAGATAACCCTTCAAATGTAAAATTATTACTTTCATTGCAACGGAAAAAGGCTATAGAACTTGTACATAGAAGTCAGTTCACTCTCCGTGGTATTATTATAACCCAAATCAACAGATTTAGTGTTCAACCTATATCAGCATTTAAACTTCAAATTTACAATGCATAGACATGTCGTAATAGTTAGGTACCTGATCCAGAGTAATAGGCACAACCTTAGCCTGACTACGCAATTCTCTTCTCCGCAACCGAACCTAATCAAATTTGAAAGAAAAAAATTGTCAACAAAAAGAAGTAAAAAGCCACCACAATTTACTCGTATACATTGACATACGCGTACCTGTACAGCATAAGGATGTTTATGCAGGTACTTACCTGAGCGAGAAAGGCTTCAGCATCTTCTTGGCGAAAGCAGAGCAAGCTAATTGACTTGGCTCCATCAGGATCGGAGATGAGCACGAACTCATTGTTGGAATTACTCACTGTGTAAACGGCCGTGCCAGCAAGGGTTTTCGCCACGTGGTCTGAGCTCAGAATGCCAGCAGCTGCGGCTTGCTTTGGCTGTGAAACAGAGGCGAAAAGCGGTGCCGGACAGTGTCGCCTAGAAGTGGCCCGCGGCTGGAGGTTGCCGGCTAGGGCTCGAGTGGTGTCACCGAACCGAGTGGCAAGCTCAGCGCCTAGCCGGAGACAGTGCTGGTTGATAAATGTAGAGAAAGATAAGAGAGGGTTTGAGGGTTTGGAGGGTTCCATTGTCGACAAGTAGGAAATGGGAAACCGACCGACAGAGGGTTCGATTTATGCCTGAGCATTCGGGGAAGATTATCAACACATATACATGAGCATAGCGAACAACACAGTCCAATAGATAGGCAGCGTGTGTGGTAATAATATCAAATTTTAAGTGGACACTGGGCTTGGCCCAGTCAATTGGAGCCCGCAATTAATGAAATAGTTTTTCAGGTGAACTGGGCCATGCAAAGAGCTGCGCTGGGTCAGTTTTGGGAGATACAGGCCTTTGAATATAAAATTATTTAACTAAATCATAGTATTAATAAATAATATGTATTTGATACATATGATTAATGTTAGATTTAATAATTTTAAATATTTATTTACGTCATGTGATAAGTGTTATATAAAATCTAATCTATAATATTATTTAGTAATTTGTATCCAATGATATTATAAATGTTATTATTTATGACATTTTATTTTTAAAATGGATTTCACTTATTAATATATCTTACTAAATATAGGATTATGAAAATATAATTACTTGATACTATATATTGAAATTTTTATATGAAACAAGATTTAAAATAAATAATCTTATGATTTAATTAAGTTTAAAATTCAAACTAATTCTAAAAGTTATAAATTTGAGAACCAAACGGACTGTTAATAACATGCTATAAAGCTAAAGTTATGCAATTTTTATTTTTTGCCACATAAAAATTTTATTTAAAACATATCATCCATAGTTTGAAGTTAGGAAGAAACTAAAATTAAAATATTTAAGTTGAAAAATAAAAACTTTTTTTAGAGTAAATCAAATTTAAATAATGAATTTAATTGGTGTTTTAGGGAGTTTTTGATAATGTTATTTAGTACTTAGAATTAAAATTTTCATCACTTAATCATTTTAAATTATTTAATAACGCCTATCTTAAAAATATCACTTAAATTAAAAATCATTTAAAATGATAAATTAAAATTTGCAGCTTATTTTTATAATTAAAAATTATATCACTTATTTTATTATGTACGTTTCAATTCACTTACTAACAAAACAGTGGGAATGGGGCTTCACCTAGAAGAACAAGCTCTTACCCTCAATTTAAGAGAAAGAGTAAGAGATAGTACCTTGGACTGCCTGGGATGAAACTCGACTCAAGGTTTTCCTTTTGATTGAACACTTCCAATAGCAAGAGAGACAAGAGCAAGACAAAGAAAAAAGTAATTTCTATCATGTGTATATATAATTTTTCTATCCGTAAGGATCCCATCAGAGCACCAGTAAGTTTACAGTTTCCAACTAAGTGGTATCTTTTATTTAGAATCTAGTAGGCCAATTAAGACTCTAAAGTTTTCTAAATCTCTTCCTTATTTGTAGCTCTATAGCTGTGTTCCTTGCTTCGTTTTCGACTATCAAAATTGTGAACTAACTTCTTCCTTTTGCAACTAGACAACTGGCAAAGAGGTAAGTCTATCTGGTTCGCATAAATGGCAACTCTGCATCGGTTATCTCTCGTAGGTATGTAATTACAAGGCAAAAAGCAACTCTCTCATAAGACAGTTTTCCCACATCCTAATGGGACTAGTCTAATAAACTTTCACATGAACTTCCCATCCTCTCCCCATGGTTGAGTGACTTCGTTTCTCAGACTTTTGGTGGCATGTTTAACGTCCCTTTATGACTTTTTCAATTGGTGCCTATGGATGGTAGCCGAGCTCCTAGAAATTACTACCACAGTTACTATCGACTCCAGCCCAAAAAAAGAAAAAGAACGGATTAAAGAGAGGAGTTCATTGGCCATACATAGTTAAAAGGGTGGGGGTCAACCTCTTTCATGACTACAGGTGCTGTGACAATCTTTACCAAGTTTGAATGATTGTTGACCTCTAAATTCGTTGGTCTGCATTATTCACCATAGCCCACGAGCACAAATCTTTGGTAAAGAACTCCAAAGAATCAAAATATAGTAAATAAAGAAGGTGGTAAGACCCTTGCAAAGTTCCCCAACAACATAGAGCTTGAGAAGCTAGGGCCCGGACAATATTGGAACAACAAAGAGCACTTAATTAACTACTAGTCTAGACTAGTAGTTGTTGTTGTTGTTTGTTTGTTTGTTTGTTTTTTCTATTAGTTGTGATTCGAATAGGCAATTACTTATGAGATTAGTTGGGTAGACTTGTGTTAGTTAGTTATAAGATAGCTAGCTTTGAGGCTTTCGACGTTACCAAATGCAACTTTAGTTTAGTAATAAGTTGAAACTATTTAGAAGTGGACGTCGAAATTTCAACTTCACGTCTTCCCAATACTTAAAAAAAAATTTTAAATAATGAATTGGAAATGTTAACTCCTAATATTTGTAACTAGGAAAAAGACATCCTAATGTGTATTATTAGTCTTGTATGCTATACAAATAAATTTAAACCTAATTTTCATTTGGGAATGAATTAATGATATAATTGGAAAATGAGTAATAGAATAAAATTTTAAAAATTAAAAATTTATAAAATTATTTAAAAAATTTGTGTAAAAGCATTTTATTTGTCATTAAACCTAAAAAAAAAATTATCATATATTAAAAAAAAATAATTAATTACTCAATCTTCCAAGTCCAACTCGGTCAAGGGAGAAGCTTCTCGCGTCAGTCCCTCGTACGAAAGTGGTGGCACCCATGGGTGTCATCTCCAATAACAGGGTGTTGCTCCTCGTGAAAAACATGTCAGGATCTGTATAAAGTACATGTACATTAATTTTCTTGACTACTTTATTCTTAATTTGAATTATTGACCCGTTCTTAATAAGAAGACCATGTGTAACACAACCAGCAAAAACTATAAGCAACTTCTCATTTGAAAAGATCAGTAAACATATAGAATTAAGAGCATCTACTTTTGTCCCCCAAGGAATATATTATAGTTTAATTTTGATATGCTATATCAATCTATATAAACTCTTGGTTAGACTTTGATCATTCACCAAACCACAGAGAGCAATTAAGTAGCTATTTAATATGGCAAGACAACATCGGTGTCCTGTTATACCCTTCAACGAGGATCAAGTGAGAGGCGTGCTTTGGAAGGCTGATCGCAACAGAGATGGCAAGATAAGCAGGGAAGAGCTTACAGAAGCCTTTAAGTTCCTAGGTTCAAAATTTCCTGAAATCCAAGCATGGATTGCGTTTTGTATTTCTGATAAAAATCGAGATAGATACATTGATAAGAAAGAGGCGGAAAAGGTCGTCAAATACGCTTCCAGTCTTGGTTACACCATCAAGTAGACCCAGAAGTCCAGGCCTCAGTTGCTTGATGTGTAGTTTGTGTAAGTATATACCTTAATAATGTGTCTTATGAGAGGAGAAACTGAAGGAATTATTATATATGTTTCCCGCGTAAGATGTATATTGGATAATAACTGTTTTTGCCAAGTCTTCTCGTTTCTTTTGTGGCTTCTAAAAGTTTCAACTCACACTTGGACGCCGGATTTTTAAGGCTTATAAAATAAAATAATAAATTAGTATTTCTTATAGTATAGTAGATATAAATAACAACGCGTCAAAATTAACTCATGCTATCACATTCCTATTAATCGCAGAAAAAATTATTAAAATTAACAATAATAAATTAAAATTTCTAATGCGAGTCTATATAATTTTAACTTTCAAAAATAAATTAAAATTTTAAAAATGAATTAGAACTTCCTTTTAATAAAAAAAAAAAAAAAGTCAATTTACAACATCTATAGATTGGTCCATGTATTACCTTCCTCAAATTTTAATTTCGTTTTCTATTGCAAGTATAATTCGAAAGGAAAAAAATATCAAGTCTTTAAAATTATTGTTGTTAACTAACATTACTTCTGACTTAACAAAAAAAAAAAAAAAATCATCAATGTTTCAAGTTAATTATCTCTAAAAATTCTCTTTATGACATTTTGAGATAGCAAAATTTGATCTGCCCAAATGACAAACCTATCCCTGCTTTAAATTCAATAGAAAATTTTCATCACACCTATAATAATGGGGCAGGAATAGAAATAAGTGTCCCTGTTCTATCTCGGGCAAATTCTCAACTCAATTTCACAAAATTAACATATATTTATTTTTTATTATAGTTTCATATTATATATATAATTTTTTTTTGAAATTATATTATTGACTATTTATTTTGTTATTATTTTTTTGAAATAATTTTTTAAATATTAGTTAAGAATATATGAAATATAACACAAACATGTATAATATTTTATCAAAGATATAAATTATGAAATTTTAATATTAATAAAATTATAAAAATACAATGGAGATCTCCGTCCCGCTCTAAAAGTTATTTATCCCATCCCACCTTTATCTCAATCATTTATAGATATTAGATAGAGATCAGAATTAGGAATGGCAATGGGGCGGAGCATGGGCGGGGTACCATCATCTATTCCTATCCCCATTTCAGCGGGGAATCCCCATCCCATCATCGTCTCACATGTAGAGATTATTTAGTCTCCATCCCTATCCTCGTTTCATATGTAGAGACTATTTAGTTCCCATCTCCATTCCTGTGAGGATTCCCGTCCCCATGGAATTCCTGTTTTCCACTTGAAAATTTTATTTTATTTTATCTCATTTTAATTTTATATACTTTTAGATACTGGAATATAATGTATAGTAATTTAAAATTTAGATTTTAATTATGCTTAAATTAATTCCAATATATTTAAATTAAAACTTATTATTATATACACTATATATATTAATAAGTAATATATATATATATATATATATATATATATATATATATATATATATATATATATATATATATATATATATATATATATATATATATCTATATATATGTATATATATATATATATATATACATATATATGTATACATCTATGTATATGTATATAGATATGTATACATACACACACACATATATATATATAAATTTATAAAATTTATAAATAATAGCTGAAAAATTAAGAATAAATTAATGTAAAAAATATTAATAAATTCAGATATATAAAGTATGAAAAAATGAATTAATCCAATCTAAAATTTTTCAAAATTATCATGATATAAAAGAATTATAAATAATGAGTGGCAAAATTCGAAACTCTAATATATATGTATAAAGTTAATCAAGTAATATATATTTTAATATTAAAAATAATTATGTAAACATATTATCAGGTCCCTAAGGGGCGAGGACATGGATTTTTGTGAGGTGGAAAATACACTCTCCATCCCCGCTAACGGAAAAGAAATATTCTCTGTTTCCGTCTCCATGAAGGTAAAAATTGGGGAATCTCCGTCTCATTCGGGACAAATTTCCGTAGAGAACGGATATTCCCCACCCGTTGTCATCCCTAATTTAGAATTTTAAAATCTGTATCGCTCGCCCATCATGATTCCTACAATTGATTGTATTATTATAGTCATAATGGTAAACTTCTTTTGCTTTTTCCTGTTTCACTGGAACTAATTTAACTAACTTTCAAAGTTCTCATTTCCAAAATTATAATATATAGATTCTATTTCAATGTATTATTCAAAATTAATGAATATTAAGATGCTCAAAATAAGCATGAAAAAGAGTGCAAGTGGAGTTTATCCAATTAAAAAATGAAAAGCTAGACACATGTATCTTCCAAATTTATCTGAAAGGATATAATTAAGAACTAGCAAGAAAGGCAATCGAGCAGAACTAAATTAACGCTACAGCAATTAATTATTAGTTAAACAATATTAAGTAGTATCAAATATGCGAATTAATCTTGGTCATGATATCTGTCTCTTCCCCCAGAAAAAGAAATAAAAAAAAAAAAAAAAAGCCTTGCCCAATTGGATTTGGATATTCTTTCTTTTTTAAAGCATTAAAAAAGAGAAGGATTTATACAACTACCAATAGAATAAATTCTCAATCATAATTTTAAGATAAATTACAAATTGAATTCATATCTGAGTCTTCTAGTTGAAGCCCAAAGAAATGGTCATGCTCTTTAAATTCATTCAAAATCGTGACACGTAGTACACTATAATTGTGTAAACCTTTTTGGAATCAAGTCATGTAGAAATAAGCTCACCAATGTATAAAATAAAGAAAATACTAAAGAGGACTCAAAACAAAATAGAGTTAGATTATCAAATAATAAATGTCTATATAAAAATACAAATCATATTTGTATATTTAGCAAGAATTTTTCCCAAAAATAAAAAAATAGTAAACATATTTCAAATTTATGAAAAAAAAGCATTAAAAAATAGGTGCAACCTCAATTTTTTTAAAAAGAAAAAAGAAATTAAAAAAAAAAAAAAGGATTAAGTTGATTAGCAAATGGATGGGAGATAACGTTGGAATCTTTACTTTTATCGATTCCAACTCTATAGTGACAACTAATCTTTTGACTCTGGTTTTTTCACCAGAAAGTTTGCAATAATTGAAGAATCATTCATATTTGATTTCTTTGCAACTCTGCAAGTGGCATGCGAACTTTTTTTTTTTTTTTTTTTTATTTAGTTTAATGAAATTTTTTTAAATTTTAATTCTTTATTTTTCTTTGGACAAAATTTGTACTTTACCATAAATAGTAGAGTTTGACTCTCTATATATGAAGAGATAAAAACAAACTTACAATTTATTTTATATTTATATAATTAATGGCTATTGAATTCTTATTTTTAAGGGTAGATTTTTTTTAAATAAAGAATTTGAAAATTTAGAGAATTTTTTTGAAAATGCTTCAAGGCATATAGAAATTAAACAACAAAGTGAGTTTGACATTGAATAATTCATATTTAAATTCTTTAAATATAGATTTATTGGACTTTCTAAATGTAGTGAGTATGCATATTCACTCTTTATTTTATATTTAAATAATGAAAAATTAATTTATTGGACTCTTATTTTTATGAGTAAATTTTTGTAAAATAAAAAATTTTAAAGTTATAATTAAAGATTTCATTTAAAACGCACCAAAATTTCCTTGAAAATGCACCAAAGCAGATAGAAATTAAACAACAAAAGTGTGTCTAACGTTAACTTTTAATTAGGGAGCGATAAGGTCTAAATAAAATTATTAAGTAGAGGATTTTTCTTTTTTTTTTCTTTTTTTTTTTTTTTTGAGAATGAGGGAAATAAGTTTAAAAAAATAAAATAAAATAAAAGACTATATATATTAATTGTGGTGGCATAGTGGGAGAGAACCTTTATAGTTTTGCTATGAATGAAGGGCTAGTAAATCTAAATAAGATTTTTTTCAGAAAGAAAAAGTTCAATCAGAAATATTTAAATTTAAATTTATTATTTAAATTATATATACACTTACCACTAAATTAAACACCATCTCACTCTCATCAATTATCCACACTCATTGATTCTCATATCCACTGCCTTATGACCAAACAGACCACTCGCACCTCTTTTTCCAATTCTAATTTTCTCTCACAAACTCAAATTTGGCAAATGAAGATGAAGAATAAAAGAAAAATAAGAGTGCATTTCCATAAAACATGAAGTAACGACAACATATACAAATAAATCAGATAGCATATAAATGTATGAAAAGAAAAATGAGCGTATAATGATTAATAAAAATTAAAAAAAAAATTATAAGATGTAATTTTTCCTCTATTAATTGTGTGTTTATAATTTTGCCATAGATGAAGGGCCAGTGAATCTAAATAAGATTTTTTTTCAGAGAAGAAAAAGCCCAAAAATATGTGCACACTTCTATTTTACCATCATAAATATTCTAATTTAAATTGTATATATCCTTCCAACTAAATATATATATATATATATATATATTTTTTAACTTTTTAGCCGAATATTATGCAATTTCGTTGCAATATCTCTTCTGCTGAGGAAGAAACATCTTTTCGCATCAGCACGCATACGTAAGGGGGTTGGCATCATGTCCAAAGATTAATTTCCTTTCCTTTTTTGTTTTCTTTTGTGAACGACAAGAATTATTGTTTAAGAATCTGGTTGAACAGCATAGACAGGTGATAGTAATGATATTTGGTAAAATAAAAAAATTAACTACTGAATATATTATTTAAAAAAATTCATAACTTATTATACTTCTTAATAAAAAAATATAAATTTAACTACATTTTTGTTTGAAATCAAAGAATTGTTAAAATTTAAGAACTGATGTAAAATTGCAAAATTAAAAGTTTGTGGAAGAATTATAAAATACATTACAATTTAAACAATTTCTTTTCATAATTAGGCATTTTTAATTAAAATGAGAGGTAGATAGAAAATAAAAAAAAAATGGTAAGTGACTAATTTTACGTATGGTGAAACAATGACAGAGATAAGGAGGGCCAAAGGTGATCGTCGCCTTCCCTTATCTTTAAAATATAAAATTTTTTTGAAATTTAGTCATTTATTATATTTGGCTTTTTTATTTTAAATGAAATTTTCTTTAAATATATAAAATTGGTCTATATATATATATATATATATAAAATACTTTGATATAAATTATAGTTTATAAAATTTTGTTCCCCACAAAAAAATTTATGATTTCATCACTATGGTGGGGTGGAATAATATATATATATATATATATATATATATATATATATATATATATATATATATATATATATATATATATATATATATATATATATATATATATATATACAAAATAAACAAAAAATCAAACTGCACCTTTATAAAATAATGTAAGTAGTTCATATATGTGATATGCCAATTATGCGTAGTTAAAATAATGTTATTAAACTATGTATACTTTAATTTGTGTGATTTTGATCAATGGATCAGAGGGTCGTTAATTCGTTGGTCAAAACAGCTATTTTACTGCATACGAATTGTAATTTGTTCAATTGAACACATTGTCTTAAAAAATTCAGTTCAAAAAGAAAAAATCTCCAAAAAAATTTGCTAAATGGAGAATTTATTCGGCTTTCAGCCAATGAGTGTCGCTATTCAGGCCAATGAGTGTTGCAATTGACTGGACTTCCATGCATAAATTCTCTAAATAATGTAATAAGACTTGGTTTGTGACGGAAGAATTCCCAAATTTATGAATTTAATAAAATTTATAAATTTTAAATTTATATATTATAAAATTCATAAATTTTAATACGCTCTCTGTCTCATTTTATTTGAAATATTTTTTTTAAAAATATCTTAAAAAATATGTCTCATTTCTATTTTTAATATTTTTTTTATCTTTTACGTTTATTTTATCCTCGGATATTAATTCAACTTTTTCCATGCATAAAGTTTATAAACAAAGTAACGATTTTATTTGATAAAGAGTATAAAATAAAAAATAGTATTATTTAATAGATTGTTAAATTTTGTGAAACCTAAATAAAATGGACAAAGGGAGTAATTTCATTATTTAAATTGATTATAAAATCAATAGATTCATTAGAGAGAATTTTAGAATATTATAAATTTATAAGGAATAATTTTGAAATAAAAAAAATTATCACAATTTATCATTTATAAAAAAAAAATGGTGAATTTTGAATTTACTCATTTAGGAGGTACAAAATTAAAACCTACAAAAACATTTTTTTTTTACTAGAATAAATTATTCAAAATCTATGAATTTTAACACCTTTTTAAATTGTTAAATGATAAATTTAACTTTTATAAATTTTATAAAATTTCGCATATCAAATGAGACCTAAGGCATCTTCAATACAACGCTTGCAGTTGCAGTGTATATATATATATATATATATATATATATATAAATGGATTTTTATTGAAATTAAATTTGTAATTTTAAAAATAATTTTAATGTTATTGAACTCAGTCATATCAGTGACTGAATATCAAAATTATCGACAACACTAATATTTTATTATTTTTGCCATAATATGATATTACATACATACATTTATGCTTTCATAGAATCCTCTCATAATCTCATACTTTTATTTTTATTTTAATGTGAGATATTTTTTTTAGAGGTTTTAAATTTTTTTTTTAGAAAAGTTACTTTTTTAATCAATAAATGAAGAGCACGTATTATAATAAATTTTCTTTTATATTTTAATTAATTTGAATATAATTGAATTTTAAATTTTTAACTTTTAATGTTTAAGACAATTTATTATTACAAAGTTAAAATTTTTTAATTAAAATTTTTATTTTTAACAAAATTAAAATTACATCATATCAATTAATATTATTAATTAAAAATTTAATGAATTTTATATTAATAATATTTATAATTATCTTCAAAACTGGAAGTTTCAAGTTGGAGTACCAAACTTTTTTTTTTTTTTTTCAAAAAAATCAATATCAATGCTTACAAATTTAACCACAAAAAAGTGGCATTATACATAATTCCAAGTTGGAAAGTGAAGATTCTATTAATTGATTCAGCTTTGAATCAATATAACGTGAGTGTTTTTTTTTTTTTTGGCCTGAGAACAAACCATGTAGCTTCAGATGGCAATATTACATATAATTAACAACAGAGTAGAGATATTCCCTGGGTCAAGGTTCTTACCTAACTATTTTATTATATAACTAATATGGGAATAAAAATCACTTCACTTTTTTAATTAGAGATACCATATATATGCCATAGCGGAGCCCATCTTCTCAAGCATTATCCTTCCCTTGCAGCTAATTTTCACTAACAATCCTCAAATTATTGATTCAGTAATATTAAACTCTCTGAATTTTAATTTTGATAATATAATAGTTTCTGAATTTCAGTTTTAACAGTAAATCTTGTGAATTTTAATTTTAGTAACAGAAAACTCTTTCACGTTATTTCTCATTAAACACTTTAATAAAATACTGAAATTGCATATCATGTATAAAATCAAAAAAGAAAAAGAAAAAAGCTAAGTCATTAAACTTGAAAAATGAATAATTTTGGCTAGTTGCAGTATTTAAGAAAGTTTTGAAAGATGATTTAGCCTGTCATAAAAGTTTAGCTAGATGAAAAGTTAAAGAGAGAAAAAGAAAAAGAAATAGAAAGAGAGAAGTTAAAATGCCAACGAAAATTTATTTTAATATTGAAAATTAATTATTAAGATTTGCTGACATGGTATCCCATACGTGCATTTAATGAAATAGTTTTTTTTTTCTTTTGATTTTACACATGGCATTGCATGTCAGCATTTTATTTGGATATTTAATATAAGATGACGTAAGAGAATTTTCTGTTACTAAACCTGAAGTTTAAGGACCATAGCATTATTAAAATTAAAATTCATGAGATTTACTATTACAAATTAAAGGTCAGAGATCATAGTATTATTGAAATTGAAGTTTAAGAGATTTACCGTTACAAATTGAAATTTAAAGACTATAATATTACTCGGTCAATAATTCAGAAACTATCAGTGAAAACTAGCCTTCCCTTATTTGGTCGGACCACTTCTTTTTGTTTACAGCAAAATATTAACAACATTCTCCTTTTAATAATTTTTTTTAGACAATTATTATTCTATTAATCCACATTATTTAACATTATGCATGGATAATGTATTAAAATAAAAATAGTGGACAATCTTTTTAAGATAGATGAAGTACTAATTTTTGTATAAAGAGTTGCATAACGGTACACAATCAACTTATTAGATACAAGCAACTAAACTGGCGTTGCTCTTTTTATATTATTTCAAGTGAAAAAAAATTGTTAATTAATGTAATTAATATATAAAAGATGATGAAAAGATTAATTTTCCATTCTACTGCTTCAACCAAAAAAGAAAAAAATTAAAAAATTAAAATTAGTAACCAGAATACAAAAGAAGAAGTAAAAATATTTATTGATTTTTTTTAAGAGAAAGAAAAAATATTAATTTATTTGAAAATGACAGGAGCAAAAAGAGATATAGGAAGTGATAGAAAAATAAATAAATAAATATATGGAAACTTAAAATAAATGTGAAATGAAAATATTTTTTTTAGTCAATAAAAAAACATATAAAAATAAAGCCAAATAACAGGTCCATTTTAAACTTCTTTAGTTAACTAAATTTTTCATTGACCCGCTTAAAAGTTAAAAAAAAAAAAAATGAAAACTACATAAATCATTACTAAAGTAAGAGTGAATCTATGAAGGATTATAGTACAAAAATCACTCTTTAGTAGCAGTGAAAATATCTTTTTAGTGAGTGTCTTAAACCCAATTACAATAATATGTCTATTTTTAATTTTTTTAGATAATCAAATTATAGATCCCCATTAAAAAAAAAAAAAAGTTTAACAGTGAAGTGACAGACATTTTTAAAAATTCTTAGAAATTTTTAGCTATATTGAGTCTATATCGTCATTTATAAACTTTAATAAAAATATGATACGGCAATTAATAATAACGGATCACTTATAAACTAACTCAATATAAATAAACACTATCAATTAATAATATTATAATATACAGATGATGTAGTATCATCAATTGACCTGTAATATTTTCTATTAGATTAATTTGCGAGTGGCTTAGGCCACCTAATCCTAGTCACACTTTTTTTTTTTTTTTTTAGCATAGCAATTAATCTTTTATTAAGATATGTGTTCGGCTCCAAATCCAAACAACCCCTTCCTTAATTTTATGATAAGTTGGAATCTGTATAGGGTGTTGGAGAAGGGTCTGTCCGGATCCAGGACCAAGGGCAAATTAAAGCAGTTAGGCTCTATAAAACCTTAGCTACGATATACCATAGTTACTACAAACCCAAAATAAAAGAAAAAAACCATATTCTGCACAAACAAAAAGAACATATGGAATTCTTACCCATTAAAGGAACAGACAAAAATTGCTCTAGGACTTGGGTTAACAGGAAAGGTATTGGCGGTGTTGTTCCTTACACAAAAGACCAATTGATGAACTTGTTTAGGAGCTGTGACGTCGACCGTGATGGCCGGCTTAGCAATCAAGAGCTCGAGAACATCTTCGATAAGTTGGGGTCTCGTTTTTCCATCTGGCGAGTTTTTCGAGCTCTCCATCATGCAGATGCTAATGGAGATGGGTATATAAGCGAAGAAGAATTTGCTGATCTTATTAAGTATGTTTTGAAATGTGATTATAGGATTAAGTAGGCCAATTATTTTTTTTTTTTGTGGATATAAATACATGTATATATGAATGGTTTGGAAGCCGGAGCCCGGAGGTCTGCTTTCCTTGATGTAGCTGTATATGTATATATGCGTGGTGTGCAAGCAGAGGGTTTGTTTTCCTTGATGTAGCTTTAGTCTTTTGTAATGAAAATGAGAGGGAAATAATTCCTGTAGAAATTTTCTCTTTAATTGTTTCTGATAGTGTTATTTCTTCATCATCTTCATTTTCTTAATTTAATCACTTATGCAGCTGCAGTGTATATTTGGAGCTATTCAGTTATTTGAATGGACCAAAAAAAAAGCATAATTTAAACAAATATTTATAATAAAATATAGAGTAAATTATTATTACACCCTTGGGTTTGTCTGGGTCAGTTTAGGAGTGTTAATTAAACTGTTACTGCCATGCAATAAAGCTGAAATTAATACAATTTTTATTTTTTTGCCATATAATAAAAATTCAATTTAAAACGTACTATCCATAGTTGAAGCTAGAAAGAAATTAAAATTAAAGTATTTATTTTGAAAATTAAAAAAAAAGGGAAATCAATTTTAAATAATGAATTTAAACAGTATCTTAAAGAGCATTTAATATGTTATTTAGCACTTAAATTTAAAATTTCTAGTATTTAATTATTTTAAATTGTTTGATAACATAAAAGTCTCAATTAAACTAAAAATTACTTAAATGATAAATTAAAATTTTTAATTTTAAAATTTATGGTGAATATAATAAGATTAAAATTTTTTAAATATTTTTACAGTTTTAAATATTTAAATTTTGAGTACTTAATTTTCAATTTTATCTAATATTACTTTAATCTAGAAGTAATATGAGACAATTTAGGAGCAAATGCAAGGGTTTGAATCTCACATCCTCATCGATGTTAAATTTTCCACCTCAATAATACTAAAAAATTTTAAAATAATGAATTAAAAATTTTAACCCCTAATATTTGCAACTAGGGAAAAGACATCTTAATATGAATTATCAGTTTAGTCTGCTCTACAAATATATATATTTAAACCTAATTTTCATTTCAGAGTGAATTAATGATATAATTGAAAAATGAGGAATAGAATAAAATTTTAAAAATTAAAAATTCATAATAATATTTAAAAAATATATGTAAAAGCATTTTATTTGTCATTAAATCTAAAAAAAAATTATCATATATATATATATATATATATATATATATATATATATATATAAAGAAATTAAACAATTAATTATCTTCCAACTTGGATAAGGGAGAAGCCTCTCACGTCACTAGTTCATACGTAAGTGGTGTGGCTGCCATGCATGTCATTTCCAGATATATATATATAAAATTAAGAGCATCTACTTTTGTCCCTCAACGAATAAATTAAAGGAAAACACGTTTAGTTTAGTGTATAGTTTAATTTTAATATATAATTACATCTATCTATATAAAATCTTGGTCATATACTTTGATCATTCACACCACACCACAGAGAGCAATTAAGTAGCTATTTAATATGGCAAAACAACGTCGGGGTCCTGTCATAACCTTCAATGAAGATCAAGTGAGAGGCATGCTTTGGAAGGCTGATCGCAACAGAGATGGTAAGATCAGCAGGGAAGAGCTTATAGAAGCCTTTAAGTCCCTAGGTTCAAAATTTCCTGAAACCCAAGCTTGGATTGCGTTTCATTTTGCTGACAAAAATCGAGATAGATGCATTGATAAGAAAGAGGCAGAAAAGGTCGTCAAATACGCTTTCAGTCTTGGTTACACCATCAATTAGACCCAGATGTCCAGAGCACAGTTGCTTGATGTGTAGTTTGTGTAACAGTGTAAGTATATCCCTGAATGATGTGTCTTCTGAGAGGAGAAACTGAAGGAATTATTATATATGTTTCCCGCATAAGATGTGTTATTGTTGTATATTAACTTTTACCATCAGAAAAACTTTGTTGTTACATGTTACTGTTTGTTGTAGTGATATATAAGAAAATTTACTTTTCATCTTATTGATTGGTATTTATTTTTTCGACCAGTACTCTAGAGAATTTATAAATATATAAATGAGTTTAACACAAGATTTACTCTTGATAAACATATGTAAAACTTCATAGGATAAATAAAACTTTCTATTTTACCTTTGTCTACTTTTATCCCTTTCTCATCATGCAAGTTTATTTAATTTTAATTTTCAAAAATAAATTAGAACTTCCTTTAAAAAAAGGGTCCATATATTACCGTCCTCAAATTATAATTTTCTTTTCTATTGTAAGTATAATTAGAAAGTAAAAGAATGATCAAGTCTTTAAAATTAATTATAATCTCAAAAAATTTTCTTTCTGGCATCTTGGGTTAATTGATTGGATTATTATAGTCATAATGGTAAATTTTTTCTGCTTTTTCCTTTTTTACTAGAACTTAATTAGCTAACTTAAATTTCAAACTTTCTCATTTTCAAAATTATAATATATAGATTCTAATCCAAATTATTATTCAAAACTAATGAATATTAAGATCCTCAAAACAAACATGAGAAAGAGTGTAAGTGGAGTTTATCCAATTAAAAAATGAAAAGTTTGTTGAAAAATTAGGACCGGATTAGAGCAAGTACCAGCTAATAATTTGAGAAAATAATGAAAATAATTTTGACACACAGATTTTATGAGAAAAACTCCAAATAAATTAGGATAAAAACCACGGGTAAGGATATAAGAATTTCACTATGAGAAATAATAGAAATTATAACATTCTCTCTAAATTACAAGGAGATAACAATAATAATCTCTCTTGAAAATAGGAGAAATATACACTAAATATTTTTATTTAACTCTCTAATATTTTTCTCACACTAAAAAACTCTCTCAATTGCTTAGAGAATTGTTGCGCAATTTCTGCAAGTGCACAGATCGTTTACAAGTAATAAAATGATGAGTGAGTATCGTTTCCACGAGAAAGGGTTTGTCAAGTACCAATTTTTAATATTACTCTATTATTTAAAAAATCAATTATGAGATTTATAATGAAATTAAAGTAAATAAATAATGATAAATATGAAAATAAGATTAAAAGTCTAGGATTTAGAATTTATCAATTGATCACATATGATTTCTTTATAATTTTTAGATGGATTATTTTTGCTGAAATTAATGATTAGATTTCCCTAAATTATATGATGTTCTTTCTCAAGATACAACATGTGTGTTCATATTAACCTTACGTCTACTCTCGTGATCATAAGCAATTAACACAAACCCATTAAGTTTCATGAAAATCCTTTTAAAAATCACAAAGGAGTATTTTTATCTCTAAGCAATACATTTCCTAGGTCAATTATCCTAATGAACTAATATTGTGTTTCCACTCTCGCTATTTCACACAATATCTTAAATCATGCAATTAATGGCCAGTTAATTACAAGTATTAAGTTCTAAGATAAAAGATTAATTCCAACAATCAAATCCAATCAATTAAATATAAATAATCATATGCAAATCAAAAGATTACATCTAAATTTTAGAAAAATAAATTTAGCTATTCATAATTAAAAGAGAAGAAATAATTAAATTAACAATAAAAATAATAAACATAATAATAACTTATAATTAAATTCAAGAATAGAGTTTAGAGAGAACTTATTTTGAGATACAATCTTTGATGAATTTAAGCTTCCAAAAACTCCTCCTCTTGATCAAAATAAAAAATAAAACTAATCTACTCTTAGAAAACATGTGAAAATCTCTCTACATATTTTTTTTATGGATTTTCTTTTGATACTATTTCCCTTTGCCAAGCATGGTATTTATAGATATGTTTGGTGGAAGAATTCAAGTTTCATTAAAATTCTTACATCAAAAATTCAACATTGATGGTTAGGTTGGCCACCAACCATTAAATTCCTTCATCAATATTCAAAAATGGTTAGGTTGGCTACCAACCATTGAATTTTGATCACCAACCATTGAATTCCTTCATCAATATTCAAAAATAGTTAGGTTGGCTACCAACCATTGAATTTTGGCCACCAACTATTGAATTTATTTCTCATGAATTGAAAACTTGAATCATTGCTTGCATCATTATTTTTATTGCATCATTTTGATCTGCAAAAATAAAATAAAAATACTTAAAATATGTTATAATTTATTTATAAATTGTAGAACTATTTATTTCTAAAAATAAGTAATAATATTATTGCATTCTTGAGAATTGAGCTAAAATTTAAGTTTAAACAATTAAAATAACTCTAAAAATATAGAGTTATCAATCAAACATTGAATTCCTTCATCAATATTCAAAAATGGTTAGGTTGGCTACCAACCATTGAATTTTAGCCACCAACCATTAAATTTATTTCTCATGGATTGAAAACTTGAATCATTGCTTGCATCATTATTTTTATTGCATCATTTTGATATGCAAAAATAAAATAAAAATACTTAAAATATGTTATAATTTATTTATAAATTGTAAAACTATTTATTTCTAAAAATAAGTAATAATATTATTGCATTTTTTAGAATCGAGCTAAAATTTAAGTTTAAACAATTAAAATAACTCTAAAAATATAGAGTTATCATATAACAATTGTTCAAAAAATAAAAAATAAACCAATTTTAAGTTTATGAAAAAAAAAGTACTAAAAAATAGATGCAATAATTTTTTTAAATAAAAAAAAAAAAGAAATATAAGGATTAATTGATTTAGCTTTGAATCAACAAACCATGTGGTTTCAGGTGGCAATGTTACTCAACAGATATTCCCTGGGTCAAGATTCTTATTACCAAACTATTTATATCACTAATATGGGAATAAAAATCGTTTCACTTTATTAATTGGCGATAACATATATGCCCTAGCGGAGCCCATCTTCTCAGGCATTATCCTTCCCTTACTTGGTTGGTGCTGTCCTTGTTCTTATGAATGGATATTGCACGAAAAGAGAAATTAATTAAAAGAAGTTGGAGATGGAGCCCTTTTTACCAATCTCTCTTTATTCTTTTCAATTAAAGGTTCATTATTATTTGAATATATAGTTCACAGGAAAAAGAAACAAATTAAAGAAAAAGAAAAGATATATATCTCTTGCAAGAATTATTAGTTACTATTTCAACCCACATAAAGATCTTTTTCATTAAACATTCATATAAGTTTTAAGCATCCGTTATGAACAAAATTCAAATCTTCTTTGGAAAAAATTCTTGGGTGAATGGAATCTAATGCTTAGCTGCATATATATGTTACTATTTATAATTTAATAATGTTTTTTTTTAAGAGTGCTTTTGGAACAAGAAGATAACTATAATCATATAATAATTAAATAGTTAATAATTTTGTTAGAGATTCCATATTGTTAAAAAATAAAAAATATAAACAATTTATAAGTGTTAAGTCCAACTATCTAATTGCCTAGTACTAGTTGTTTTAATATTGGTTGGACCTAAACCAATTCTCATTCACTTCACCCCCTTCCTCATCAATTCAATTTTTAATATAGTATCAGAGTAAGTCTGGTCTGGTCTCTTAATTCCGTCTGAATGTCCAGTCCCAATGGTCCAGTTTGGTGTTGTTGCTATGTTTCAATCTAATTTCAAATTTAAGGGAGAGAATATCAATTTCAAATGACAACTGAGCGTCAAAGTCAAATCCCAGTTGCACTTGAGGGAGAGTGTTAGTGCTAAGGTCCAACTAACTAATTAACTAATACTAGCTATTTTAATATTGATTGGACCTTAACCAATTCTTATTCACTTCACCCCCTTTTTCATCAATTCAATTTCCAATAAATTTTAAAACATGATCATAACAATTTTAATTTATAATTTTAAGAAAGTTGTATTTTTAATTACAATAATTGTTATTATTACTGGTGGTAAATTAAAATATATATACATTAGTAATCCATTAATTAATAAAAAAAAATCAAGTACAATGCACGTGAAAAAAAAAATATTTATAAAGGTGGGAAAGAGGGGGAACATTATAATTAATAATAAAAAATTTTCATTTTCTGCTTAATGTAAGATATTTATCAAATATTATCTCATTTTTACATGATTTTCAAGTATTTTTTTTTTCAAAAAAAGAAAAAGGTAAACATATTTTAAATTTATAAAAAAAGTATTAAACAATATCAAATTTTAAGTGGACACTGGGCTAGTCAATTTGGAGCCCACAATTAATGAAATGGTTGTGGAAAATTCTATTTTCAACTCTCAATTCCCTTTTTATACTTTTTTTTTATAATTCTTCTTTATTTAAAATTTTCTTCTTACAATCCCCTCTTTTCATTTTCTACTCTTTTAATTTTTAAAACTTTTTTTTTCCAATAAAAAAAAGTTAAAATCTTTTACAATTGTACAGCTCTCTTTCACTTTGTAATCCTTATCTTTCAATTTCACTACACTGTAATCTCCATTCATATTTTTATTTCTCTCTAATACTAATTAATTAAAATACTAGTTTCCATGCAAAGAGCTCTACCGGGTCAGTGTAGGAGTGTTAATTAAACTGTTAATGCCATGCAATAAAGCTCAAGTTAATACAATATTTATTTTTTGCAATATAAAAATTCTATTTAAAACATATTATCCATAGTTTGAAGATAGAAAGAAATAAAAATTAAAATTTTTATGTTGAAAAATAAAAAATTAGATCAATTTTAAATAGTGAATTTAATCGGTGTTTTAAAGAGTGTTTAATGTATTATTTAATAGTTAAAATTAAAATTTTTAGTACTTAATTATTTTAAATTATTTAGTAACGATTATCTTAAAAGTCTTAATTAAATTAAAATTCATTGAAAATGATAAATTAAAAATTTTAACTTAAAATTTGGGATGCATATAATGATCAATCAAATTTTTAAATATTTTTATAGTTTAAAAGACTTAAATTTTCAGCAAATATTTTTCAATTTTATCAAATACTACTTTAGCGTAATAATAAAATGAGACAATTAGAAGTGGATGCTAGAATTAATTGAACCTCTCATCTTCACTGGTGTTAAATTTCTCATCCTCAAGGCTAAAAAAGATTTAAAATAACGAATTAAAAATTTTAACCCCTAATATTTGCAACTTGGAGAAAGATGTCTTAATGTTAATTATTAGTTTTGTCTGCTCCAAAAATAGAATTAATGATATAATTGAAAAATGAGGAATAGAATGAAATTTTAAAAATTAAAAATTCATAGTAATATTTTAAAAATATGTGTAAAAGCATTTTATTTGTCATTAAATCTATAAAAAAAATCATAAATCATATAAATATATAAAAAGAAATTAATTATTTAATTACTCATCTTCCAATTAGGATAAGGGACAAGCCTCTCGCGTCAGTCCATTCGTAAGTGGTGTGGCTCCCATGGGTGTCATCTCCGAATACATATATAAAATTAAGAACATCTACTTTTGTCCCTCAACGAATAAATTAAAGGAAAACACTTTCAATTTTAGTGCATAGTTTAATTTTAATATATAATTACATCTATCTATATAAACTCTTGGTTATATTCTTTGATCATTCACCACACCACAGAGGGCAATTACGTGGCTATTTAATATGGGCATAAGCCATGAGTGTCCTCGTACAATCGTCAATGAAGATCGAGTGGGACGCAAGATTCGTAAGCTTGATCGCAACAGAGATGGTAAGACCAGCAGGGAAGAGTCACTTCAATTAGTTGCAGATACGGTTCGTTGTGTTCCCTCTGCACAGTTTTCTCCTGGTCTTGATGTTTCTCAAGCTTGCGAATCAGTTCTAGCTTTCACTACTTGCTTCTGTTATGGTTTGTTAGAATAGGTTCATTTTGCTTCAGTAGGTTTTGGTTTTCCAATCGCTTTACTGTAGTGATGTTCTTTTACTGCTTATGTTCCTCGGGGTTTTTTCTCATAAGACGCTGTTGCTTAGGTTCTTTTCTTTGGGTGCACTGGGGTCAGCCTAATGGCTTGGGTAGCTGCAACTGCATCTTATGTTTTTCCCCATTCTAACATTAATAAAATAAAAAAAAAAAAAGTCCCTAGGTTCAAAATTTCCTGAAACCCAAGCTTGGATTCCGCTTTATTTTGCTGATAAAAATCGACATAGATGCATTGATAAGAAAGAGGCAGAAAAGGCCGTCAAATACGCTTTCAGTCTTATGCACGATGATAATAAGAATTTGTAAATTTCTTATGAAATAATAAAAAGATTTATTTTTAGTTCTTAAATTATTAAATTTTAAAATATTATATTTCTTTGAAATCTTATGCATGATGATACTGGGGTATCACATAAAATTTGTTAATGGTAGTGATGATTGAAATTCCAAGTTTTCGACCAAGATAAATTAAGAGATAAGGATTAAAAACCTGCATTTATATTTAGTTGTTCCTTCTATGTTTTAATAACAAAAGGATTTAAAAAAAAAAAAAAAAAAAAAAAAAAAAAAAAAGAGAAAAAAGACCAAACACCGAGCATCCGGTAATAATAACAGAATTGTCATTAATATTAATTAATTGGTAGAACAATACAGTTACAATAACAAAGTATATATAGCAAAAAGAATCTGAATAACTCATAGGTTTTTCAGGATGAACTGTACAAATGAAAAACACTTCTTTGATAGGCATTTTACAAAAAATGGTTGAACTGACAGTTAAAGGGATCACACAGGTTGAACTAAAAATTAGTAGGCTTGATCTATTTGATTACTGGTCTAATTTTCAAAATACTAATTCAAATAATAAACAATTAAGTATTGTTTGATATATTTTATGAAAAGTAGACTTTTCAAAAAATTATTTCATAAGAAGTAAATTTTGAAAAAAATAATTGTATATTTAGTTTACATATATATAACTTTCTGGGAAGTAAAATTTTTTATTTTACCTAATAATAAAAAAAGAAAATAATATATTATGTCATTTATTCAATTTTATCTAATGAAGGGTAAATATGTCAATTTATATTTATTTCAATTAAGAAAGTCTAATTTTCTTAGTTGGCCTAAGGAAGTGTATTCTCTCAAATTCAGGAAGTAAACATCATATATTCTGAAAACTTTTTTTCAATAATGGATGCCAAATAAGTCGAAATTTTCAACTTCATAAAAAGTTATACTTTGTTAGTTTACTTATTTCATATCAAAAAATATCTTATATGTATTTGGCAAATATGAAAATTAAGTATTGAATTTTAAGTGTTGCATAAAATAAGTGATGTAAGTTTTAAATTATAAAAATATTTAAAAAGCTAATTAGTTATTATATCCACTGCAACTCTTAAGTTAAAAATTTTGGTTTATCATTTTAAATGATTTTTATATTAATAAGGTGGTAAAACTGAATATTAAGTGCTAAAAATTTAAGTGCTATATAAAATAGGTGATACAATTTTTAAATAGTACTTATTGCATTCAGTGTACATTTTAAGTTAAAAATTTTGATTTGTTATTTTAAGTAGTGTTTGACTTACTTTATACTTTTAAACATAGTTATCAAACAAATATAAATCGATTAAGTGTTAAAAATTTTAATTTTAAATGTTAAATAGTATTATCAAACATCATCTAAGTCAATAGTTATCAAATAATTTTAAACAATTACATGTTAAAATTTTTATTTTTAAATGTTAAATAATATTACCAAACACACCTTAATCTTTTGGACTCTTATCTTTATGTGTAAATTTTTTAAAATAAAAAATTTAAAACTTTTATAACTCTGTTTGGGATAGGGAAAAACATGAAGGATAAAAAAAGGAGAGAAAAAATAGTGAAGAATGTTGGTTTTTCACTCTTTGGGAAACCAAGGAAAATCATGGGGAAAGGAAGAATAATTTCTATTTTTTCCTCAGGCATACAAAAATCATGTCTTCCCAATTTAGGGAAAAAGATGAAAAGAAATAGGAGATTTCATAGTAAATTATGATCATGTCCTTATTAAATCTCCCATCTTCATTATTAGCATAATAATTGAAGGACAAATTTATAATTTCATTAATTATGACTTTCTTTTTCATCCCTGTTTTTTACTATTTTTCCAAATAAGAGTATATAATTTTGATATTTCTATTTTTTTATTTTATTTCTTCCGAACAAGCAAAGAGGAAAATAACAATTTTCTTTTTTCTTTATTTTCTCTATAATTTTTTGCCACATTTTTTCCTCCGTTTCCTTCGTTCCCAAACAGAGTGATGGAGATTTCCTTGGATATGCACCAAGGCAGATAGAAATTAAACAACAAAAGTGAGTCTAACGTTAACTAGCACTTGAGGAGTGATAAAATCTAAATAAAATTATTAAGTAGAGGATATTTTTTAGACTGAGGAACGTAAATTTAAAAAAAAAAAAAATTATAAGACTATATATATTAATTTTGGGGGCCCGGTGAGAGAGAGCCTTTATACTTTTGCCATGCCTGAAGGGCCAGTAAGTCCAAATAAGATTTTTTTTAGAAAAAATAGCTTCACAAATATTTAAATTTAAATTTAAAATTTAAATTATATATACAGTTGCAACTAAATTAATACAATTTTATTTTTATTTTTATATCTCTTAAAAAATATTGTGCAATTTCATTGCAATATTTCTTTTACTTGTTTAGAGGAAGAAACATGCTTTCGCATCAGCACGCATGCATACGTAGAAGGGTCGGCATCATATCCAAAGATTAATTTCCATTCCCTTTTTGTTTTCTTTCTGTCTAAGAATATGGTTGAACAGCATAGACTGGTGATAGTAATGTAAAATTAAAAATTAAATACTGAATATATCATATAAAAACTCATAATTTATTATACTTCTTAATAAAAAAAATAAAAATTGAAAACTTGTCATGTCAATAAATTTAACCATATTTTCTTTTTTGAAATCAAAGAATTGTTAAAATTTAGGAATTGATGTAAAATTGCAAAATTAAAAGTTTGTGGTGAAATTATAAAATACATTTTTAAAAATAAAATGCTGAAATTCATCAAAAATAAGGAAATACACCCAAATATTTCAATAAAATTGACACATTTTTAGCATCTTCATAATGCAACTGAACACTCAAATATATTAAGATAAAATAAAACAAGTCTATATTACAAGTAAAATCTAAATAAAAATAATAATTTATTTAAAGTGCTCCTTCACTAAAATCTTTATAAACTATAACTCCAAGAAAAAATTTAGATAAGTATTCCACCAATGGATATTAGAAGCAGTTACTCCCAAATCTATACATTAAAATTTAAACAATTTGTTCTCACAATTGGGCATTTTTTAATAAAAATGAGAGGTAAATAGAAAATTAAAAAAAAAATGGTAAGTGGCTAATAATTATATTTATGTATGGTGAGGGGTGGAATAATAATATATATACAAACATTTAAAAAAACAAAAAATCAAACTTTACTTTTAAAAGAGATGAACTAAAGTAAATAGTCCATATGTACGATATGCCAACTATGCATAGTTAGATAGCTATCAACAATAGGGATAGCATCCCACCATCTCCATCTTCAATGAATTCTTTGTTTGGAGGGATGGTGGTGAGAAAAGATGCATATCTATCTAACCAGAGTAGGATCCTTTGCTCCAGTTGCCCTCCTTAGTTGTTGAGTTCTTTTGCTATAGACAGATGTTCTCCTCCTCTATGGCAACTATGGTTGTGTTTTGTAAATCCATGTAAATCTTGAACATATTATAGATTTTCATGTCTGAGAAGAACTTACACTAAGTTCCAACTATACAAGATCTATCGGTTGGATTCAGCTGCAATCTTACTTTACTAGGTGTTCCTCTCTTCCCTGGTCGCCAATGATAGTAAAGTTTAAGCTTGAATATGGTTCGGACAAGGAGAAAGTAGAGCAATGATTGATTGAAAATTTCACAAATCCTGATGTCCATTGGGCCATGTTCTCACTATACTTAGTTTTGGATGTTTATGTTTTATTGGATTTAAAGTCTATTGTCAAGAATCTTCTATTAGGCATTTTTATATATGTGATCCCACGTTGGCCTTTTCAAATCATTGTAATTTTTATATGTACTGATATGGGCTTTATGCTCTTGTTATAAATTGAATCTATTAATTTCAGCCAAAAAAAAAAAAAAAAAACAAACAAACTATATATAGCATTGTTAAAATAATATTATTATACTATATATATTTTGATTTGTGTGATTCTGATCATTGGATCATAGGGTAGTTAGTAGTAGTGAGTGTTGCACAATTTTTGCAAGTGCACAGATCGTTTATAAGTAATAAAGTGATGAGTGAATATCGTTCCCACGAGAAAGAGTTTATCAAGTACTAATTTTAAAATTACTCTATTATTTAGAAAATCAATTGTGAGATTTTATATTTTAAGTTAAAGTGAAATTCAAGTAAATAAATGATGATAAATATGAAAATAAGATTAAAAGTTTAGGATTTAGAATTCATCAATTGATCACATATGATTTCTTTATAATCTTTAGATGGATTATTTTTTGCTAGAATTAATTATTAGATTTTTCTAAATTATATGATGTTCTCTTTCAAAATACAACATGTGTGTTCATATTAACTTTACGTCTACTATTGTAATCATAAATAATTAACACAAACCCATTAAGTTTTATGGAAATCCTTTTAATAATCACAAAAGAGTATTTTTATCTCTAAACAATACATTTCCCAGGTCAATTATCTTAATGAACTAATATTATATTTTCACTCTCGCTACTTCACACAATAGCTTAAATCATGTAATTAATGGCCAGTTAATTATAAGCATTAAGTTTAAGATAAAAGATTAATTCTAACAATCAAACTCAATCAATTAAATATAAATAATCATATGCAAATCAAAAAATTACATCTATATCCTAGAAAAATGAACTTACCGATTTATAATTAAAAAGGAAGAAACAATTAAATTAACAATAAACACAATAATAACTTAAAATTAAATTCAAAAATAAAGTTTAGAAAGAACTCTTTTTGGGATACAATTTTTGATAAACATGAGCTCCAAAACTTTTCTTGATAAAAATAACATAAACAAATAAGAAAACTAATCTATTTTTTTTCTCTAAATATTTTTTGATGGATTTTCTTGATGCTATTTTCCTTTGCCAATCATGGTATTTACAGGCATATTTGGCAGAAAAATTCAAGTTCTATTAAAATTCTTACATTAAAAATTCAATATTGATTGTTAAGTTGACCATTAACCATTGAATTCTTTCATCAATATTGAAAAATGGTTAGGTTGGCTACCAACCATTGAATTTTAGCCACCAATCATTGAATTTATTTCTCATGGATTGAAAACTTAAATCATTACTTACATCATTATTTTTATGACATTATCACCTGCATTATTTATTTTATTGTATCATTATGACATTATTTTGATCTGCAAAAATAAAATAAAAATACTTAAAATATGTTATAATTTATTTATAAATTGTAAAACTATTTATTTCTCAAAACAAGTAATAATATTATTGCATTCTTGAGAATTGAGTTAAAATTTAAGTTTAAACATATAAAATAACTCTAAAAATATAAAGTTATCAATGAGCAAAATTAAATTAAAATTAAAAAATAAATCAAATTGATTGGTTCAATTCAGTTTAGTTTGAAAATATTGGTTCAGTTAAAATTTTAGTTAAAATGAGATCAATTGAACTTTTTTAATACCATTTAGAATATATATTAAAATATATTTATATTATATATATATTTATCAAATATATATAATATAATAAAATTATTTAGGTTTTAAATATAGTATTGTATATATTTTTGTAATATATATAATAACCAAATCTTTTAGATATTAAATATATGTAACTAATGAAATTTAATATAAATTTAGAGAAAAATATAAGTTTAAACCGACTAATTGGATTGAACTTTTGATAATATATTTTTTTAATTTTTTTAATTCAATTTAATTTTAAATTAAACTGTTTGATTACTCACCCCTACATTAATTCGTTGGTCAAAACAACTACTTTACTGCATACAAATTGTAATTTGTTCAAATGAGCACATTATCTTAAAAAATTCAGTTCAAAAAAAAATCTCCTATAAAATTTGCTAAATGGAGAATTTATTCGGCTTTTTTAGCCTTCAAGTGTCGTCATTCAAGCCATTTGTCAGGTTCATCCGTCCATGGCACTGACGCAATTGACTAGACCTCCATGCATAAATTCTCTAAACAACGTACGTAACAGAGTGTCTTCGATAACACACTTGCAGTTGCAGTAGTGCTATATATGAATTTTTATCCACTTTGATGGATTTTTATCGAAATTAAATTTATAATTTTATAATTGTAAAAATAATTCTAATATCATTATTATTATTATTAATTCTTTTTTTGATACAAGAGAGTGACAAACCCAAGAAACAATACTAAGCCTTCATTCTTCTAGGCCAAGAAACTCGCCAAGCATCCCCCAACGTACGATTGCATAGCTCCAAAGGAGGGGACTCAATTTTTGTTGTAAAAGTGGAGAAGATTTGAATAGTTATAAATTAAATTCACGAATAAATTGAGTTTAATAAATTTATGTCAATTATTATTAAAAAGTTAAATATAATAAATTAGATAGTGAAACTCAAATCATTGTATACCTATTTATTTTTGATATATTTTTTCAATATGAAATTAATTCTTAATACTCTCCTCAAATGGTAACTGAGATTTGACTTTGATACTCAGTTAATCACTTGAAATTAAATTTCTCTTTCTAAAATTGAAATTTGATTGTAGCGACAATACTGAACTTTGAGCTGCCGGGATTGAACATCCAAACGAGCACCAGATAAATGAAATTGAACCGGACCAAATATATTCTGATACCATGATAGAAATTGAATTAAAAGGATAGAGTGATTTAAATGGGTGTAAATTAAACTCAAAAATGAATTAAGTTTAATGATTTTTGGTCAACTATTACTAAAATGTTAAATTTAACTAATTAGATAATGAAGTCAAAATCCTTATATCCCTATTTATTTTTAGTATATATTTTTTTAATGTAAAATTAATTCTTAAACGCGATTGCCTTCTTTATGAATGTGAATAATCTGAGCATAAGAGAAATTCTCCATAAGCTTCCTACAAGCACAGCAAGATTATAATTGAACAATTCTCATATTATTAAACTAAGATAATATCAGGAACCGAATATCGAAATTATCCATAACACTAATTAATATTTTATCATTTTTACCATACTATGATATTTCATTCATGCTTCCATAAAAATCCTCGCATAATCTCATACTTTTATTTTTATTTTAATGCGAGATATTTTTTTAGAGATTTTAATTCTTTTTATTTAGAAAAGTTACTTTTTTAATCAACAACTCAAGAGTACGTATTAAAATTTTTCTTTTTTATATTTTAATTATTTTGAATATAATTGACTTTTAAATTTGTAACTTTTAAATTTTTAAGACAATTTATTATCACAGAGTTAAAATTTACTAATTAAAAATTTTCATTTTTAACAAAAATAAAATTATGTCACATCAATTAAAATTATTAACTGAAAATTTAATGAATTTTTTATTAATGATATTACAATTATCTTCAAAACTGAAAGTTTCAAATTTGACTACTAAATAAAAAACAATATCAATGCTTATAAATTTAAGCAAAAAGAGAGGCATCTGTGCATATATCAATTAAAATTATTAATTAAAAATTTAATGAATTTTTATTAATGATATCTTAATTATTGTCAAAACATAAGGTTTCAAATTCAAGTATGAGACATTATATATATATATATATATATATATATATATATATATATGAGTTAGGTAGCCCACTTAATTTGAGAGATTTTCACAATGAGTCTTGGTAAAAGATAGATTTATATCAATTTATATGAAAATCTCCTCCTTAAGTGTGAATTTTCATATTGGACTTAGACTTTCCCTTGAGTTGAAGACTCAAGTATTTACGATAATATTTCACCGATAAAGGTGGATTGGGAGTCACCTTACTCTTTCATGTGGTGTAACCTACAGAATCTGAACACCGTATATAATATTCGTTCCTATCGAGCCATCGATTTTGATACTATTTATTACTATAAGAGAGCCCACTTAAATACATTTATGAATTTAACAACATACTACAATCCCAAAGTATTAGGTTTATAGGTCACTTCTATTTATGTACTACTCTTTAGTCTCATATGTTTTAAATATGATAATTCTATCAATTGATTTAGCTTTGAATCAACAAACCATGTGGTTTCAGGTGGCAATGTTACTCAACAGATATTCCCTGGGTCAAGATTCTGACCAGACTATTTATATCACTAATATGGGAATAAAAATCGTTTCACTTTATTAATTCGCGATACCATTATGCCCTAGCGGAGCCCATCTTCTCAGGCATTATCCTTCCCTCACTTGGTTGGTGCTTTCCCTTGTTCTTATGAATGGATATTGCACGAAAAGAGAAATTAATTAAAAGAAGTTGGAGATGGAGCCCTTTGCACCAATCTCTCTTTATTCTTTTCAATTAAAGGTTCATTAGTATTTGAATATATAGTTCACAGGAAAAAGAAACAAATTAAAGAAAAAGAAAGATATATATGTCTTCCAAGAATTATTAGTTAATATTTCAACCCACATCAAGATCTTTTTAATTAAACATTCATATAAGTTTTAAGTATCCATTATGAACAAAATTCAAATCTTCTTCGGAAAAAATTCTTGGGTGAATGGAATCTAATGTTTTTTAAAAGTGCTTTTGGAATACTCATTAAGAAGATAATTATTCTTACAATAATTAAATAGTTAATAATTTTAAAACATGATCATAACAATTTCAATTTATAATTTTAAGAAAGTTGTATTTTTAATTACAATAATTGTTACTGATAATGATGGTAAATTAAAATTTTCACTCTTTTGTCATTTAATTTATTTCTAGATTAATTTATTTGATTTTGTTTAAATTATTACGTTATCTACCTCAGTACAATTATCATAAAATAAAAGGAAAAAAAGGAAAAAAAAAAAAAGATAAATAGATAGGTATAATTAAACTGATTAAAACTTAAAAGTAAATATATTTATGGATCGAATTTAAGTTTGAAAAATATCTAATTTTTAAAAAGTCTGACTTGTTCGATCAATAATTCTACTTACAAAATTAGAATTTTATGTCGATTCATGAATAAGTCTAATTAAGTTAAAATGAAAAAGAAAGAAGTGAAAAGAAGATAAGTATGAGTAGATAATAAATAAAAGGCAATCTTATTGTTATTTCACTGGGCCTATATAAAACCCATAGTAACAAATACCTGGGAAACACACAAAGCAATTTCTCCATAATACCAACATCCTTAAAATACCAAAACACAAAACAAAAAACATGTTTACATCGATTCATCACAATAAGAATATAGATAGAAGGTGTCCAAAGCCTGGGCCTATTTACTTGTCAGATCCAAGTGGAGAGCAAATGAAAAATATTTTCAGGCGTTTCGACACCAACGGAGATGGCTACCTTAGCCTGCAAGAGCTTGCAAATGCTTACAACATTTTAGGCTTGTCTTTCCCTTCATGTCGGGCCTGGCGTGCACTATACGTTGCTGATGAAAATCGAGATGGATACATCAGCGAGAAAGAGTTTCATAAATTAGTCAAAACCTCTACTAAATAGTAACGAAGTTAATTACGTTATATATATATATATATATATGTATCTATAATATCAACTGTCTTAGCTAGAGTTTTTATATATAGATTATGTACTTTTATCGTATATATTAATGGTGAGAGCCAAGGAAGTGCTGATCCTTTTCTTTTTCTTTACAAATGGGAACTTTTTTTTTTTTTTTTTTTCGAAAGTAATTAATTAAATAATACAATAATGGGATTGAGTTAAGTTGCAAATTAACATTATGCATGGAAAAGCCAAGGTAAAATTTCTAAAGGTAGTTCTACGTGTATATATATATATATGTTGATAAATTCTCAATTTTTTTCGACAAAAAATTTCTCAACAATTACTTGCTCTTATTATGAACTTACTTTTAATCTTCATATTAATTTCTTGAGGGCTCAATTTAATTCGACAAAAAAAAAATATTATTCCTGTCATCTAAACTCTTTTTTTAATAAATTTTTTACTATGTATAACGTAGATTTAATTTTATTTTAATAATTCGATGAATTCAAAGGAAAGATGGAAGATATGATCGATTTCATCTGTAGCATTCAAAGGCATTTGACTACTACAGTGAACGGCTGTTGCTTAGGATAATAATAATAATAATAAAAAAATCAAGTGCATATGCTAAAGCACTATCTAATGACTACTTTTTAAATTTCAATTAATTTCTTTAACATGAGGAAGAATCAAATTCTTCTACCTTGAGCCGACAAGACAACATTAGCATATTTTTAATATTTTCCGCATATAGCATGGCTATCTTGTTCTCTTTGCCATTTATATACTATACATTAAGGCTAAAACTTAAAAGAAAGTTTCTACTTTCTTTATGCTCACTATTTCAATTATTTTTTTTTTATAAAATTTTGAAATTTTTGTATAATTTTAAATATTTAAAATGATTAAAAATAAATATGAGATAATTAATAAGATATTTAATATGTCATTTTTTTAATTATTTTTCACATGATATGAAGATTTTTTTAATTATTTTTCATATGATAATTATACTTGGACAAATTAAATAAGAAAATAAAATAGAAAATAGTATTTAAAAAATAAATAAATGAATAGGATAGAATAATATTTTTAATATATTTTAATTATTTTCATATTGTTATATTCTCCCATAACTCTCTTTTTTTTCATTGAATATTATGATTAACTCTTTTTTTTTTATTATTATTGAATATTATCATTGATAACTTAAATTTTTATATACCTATATATAGATAAAAATATTAATGAGGAGGCCGGCTTAGAAATTAATTATATAATAATAATTATTATTTATATAAAATATATAATAAGTTTTATATATATTTATATATCTTTATTTAAAATAATAGTGGTATATTTTCATTTCATTCTTTATTATGTATAAAAATTTATTCAAAATTTTTTTAATGATAAATCGCCCTGGTTTATAAACTAGTATCAGTTTTTTAATGAAGCCCAAATAGCTATTATATTTCTGAAGATTTTATTTGACAATTCCTTTTTAATTAGTTATTAAGGGAAAGATTTGGTAGGAGTATTTTCATTTTTCAATTTGAATTATAGTCGCTTTCAACTAATTATTTATGTCTATCTTAATTGGGGTAGTATAATTAATTCCTTTTTGCTCTTTTGGTTGTGTACTATATATAAAAAAAATTCCTTATGCCTTTTTTTTTGTTGGAGTAGCTAGGTGTGCTAGAATTTATTTTCTGTTTTCTAGAAAATTAATTATTTTTATTAATAAATTTTAATTCAATAATATTAAAATTATTTTTTAAAATACCTGAATTTATGATTTCGAACTGAAACAGCAGCTTATTTAATAATAATATTTGTTAATTAGGATTTCCTAAAACTACACACAAGTGAATTTATTTACACATGGAAAGAGAAGAAAAAGGAGTAAACAATTACAAGCATACATGTACAGTAAAATCTTTAATATTTGTTAAATTGATAATCCCTATTAAATAATAATTTTTTTATTTTGACTTGATCTAATAAGTGAAATTAATATTTTCGATAAAATAATAAAATAATAATTTTTTTGACTGCCTTACATAATACCTCTTTGATCTCATTCATATTATAAATTAATAATTCACTAAAATTATACATATCATATTTTTCTAAAATATGTGCCTGTTGTTATTTTTTTAAATATCAGTTACATTGAAGACATTGATTAATATAATTAAATTACACTTTCAAATCAAGTTGAAATGAATTGATTTATATTTCTTAAACTTTTAATCTACTTTTATTAATAAAATAATTTATATATTTATAAAATAAAATTTTTAGTTGATTAAATAAATGTTCATTTGAATTATAAATATATTTGATAAATTAATAAATTATTAATTTATCGATTAATTAATATCTTTTTAGATTAATAAAATTTATGTAGTCTTAAGATGATATAATTTATTCATGATATGTATATATCTTAATTAAAAAAATTATTAATTTATAAAAATTTTACTATATATTACCCTAATTAAGCATAATTTATGAATATCAAAATAAACCACATGTAAAAGCTAATAAACACTTTTCAAATGTCTAATCCATTGATTTCAAGAATAAAGTCTAGTTAATAATTTAATTCAAGTAGTCGCACACAGTCAGACTAACACTTATTGTATAGAGATGGGTACTTGATTAATTAATTAAGTTCAGTGTACATGCGATCCTCCGCGACCATCCAGCTGCCATATATATATATATATATACATACTGCTGTATATGTTTTATTACTCTTTTGCTCCAAAAATTTTTGCATAAAGAATTACATATCGACATAGAATGAATTTATTAGAAACAAGCAAATAAGTTAACATTGCGCTGCGATTTGTGATATATTGTATTATTTCAAATGAAAAAAAATTATGTATGAATATAATTAGTATATAAGAGATGATATTATATGTATAAAAGTATATTGCATAAAAATTACAATATTTATATATTATAAAAATATTTGCAATAAAATATATCTAATGTATTAAGATATTTTTGAGTTGGTGTGAGAATCTGTTGGCCAAAGAATGATGAAAAAACTAATTCTTTATTCTATTGCTTCAACTAAAAAGACAAAATTAAAAAAAAAATAATTGAAATTAGTAACCTAAATACAAAAAAAAAAAAAAAAGTAGAAATATCTATCAATTGTGAAATTTCTTTTTTTGTGAGAAAGAAAAAATATTATTAATTTATTTGAAAATAACAAGAGTGAAAAAATATAAAAATTGATGGAATATAGCGAAATAATAAATAATTATATTGAAACTCAAAATAAATAAAGTCAAATAATAAAAAATCCTAAACCCAATTATATAACAGCCCATTTTAAGCTTTTTAGTTACTAAATTTACATTGACCTGTTAATTTTTTTTAAAAAAAAAAAAAAGAAAAGAAAACTACAATGTGAAGGGTTTTAGTATATATAATAATAATAATAATAATAATAATAAAAGAAAGTTAGAGAAACTGTTATAGTAACAGTGAAAATATCTTTGTGTGGGTGCCCTAAATCCAATTATAACTCATTTTAATTTTTTGTTTTAGATAAGCAAATTATATTAGTGCATTTAAAAATTAAAAAACAAAAAAAGTGCAATAGTGAAGTAAATAATAATAATAATAATAATAATAATAATATGGCTATGGCTATGGCTACCTAATCCTAATTACACCAAAAGCCAAGCCATGCACCATTATTATCAATTAACTGTTTTTTTTTTTTTTTTTTTTTTTTTTTTTTTTTTTTGAGCATAACAATATAATCTTTATTAAGATATGAGTTCGGTTCCAAATCCAGACAACCCCTTCCGTCCTTATTAGTTGTATGATAAGTTGGAATCTATACCGGGTGTTTTTTTTTTTTGGGTGTTAGATAAGGGTCAGTCTGGATCCAAGACCGAGGGCAAATTAAAGCAGTTAGGCTTTATAAAAACCTTGGCTATGTTATACCATAGTTACTACAAACCCAAAAGAAAAGAAAAAACCTTCTTCTTCACAAACAAAAAACACATATGGAATTCTTACCCCATAGAGGAATCGATAAAAGTTGCCCTAGGACTTGGGTTAACAAAAAGAAAGGTATTGGTGGGGGTGTTGTTCCTTACACAGAAGACCAATTGATGAACTTGGTTAAGAGTTGTGACATCAACTGTGATGGCCGGCTTAACGATCAAGAGCTCAAGGACATCTTCAATAAGTTGGGTTCTCATTTTCCCAGCTGGCGAGTTTTTCGAGCTCTCCATCATGCAGATGCTAATGGAGATGGGTATATAAGCGAAGAAGAACTCGCTGATCTTATTAAGTATGTTTTGAAATGTGATTATAGGATTAAGTTGGTCAATTAGTTTTTTTTTTTTTTTTTTTAACATAAATATTATGTATATATGCACGGTGTGTAAGCAAGGGGTTTTTATCCCTTGATGTAGCTTTAGTCTTTTATAATGAAAATTAGAGGGAAATAATTCCTGTAGAAATTTCTTCTTCAATTGTTTCTGATAGTATTATTTCTTCATCATCTTCTTCTTAATTTAATCAGTATGCAGCTGGAGTGTATATTTGGAGCTATGCAGTTACTTAATTACCCACCTAACTTAATTATTGAATTTGTATTTTCCGTGGTTTAATTATTATACAATTTAATTAATCCAAAAAAATTAAACATATAATTATATAATTAAAATAAGGGTCAAAATTCAATCATTATTTTTTTCTTGCAATTATTATTTATTTATTTATTTTTTTGAAAACAAAAATACATAGATTTAAATTACTTCCAGACTATTGTTAAAGCAGATCGACTCGAATCTAGCTCCTAACTCACTAGACCAAGGATGAGTATATAGAATAACTTTTAGAAAAGCCTAGTAACCCACCAGAAGAGATCTGTGGAGATCGAATCCAATTATTGTTAAGTTTTACACAATTCATTTGAAATTTAATATTTGATATAAAAAATTATTTATTTCATTTTTCATCAATTTAATTTTATACATAAAATCTAATATAATTAAATCGAAACTTTATCATTTATAAAAATTTTATATTTTAAATTTATTTATATCAATAAATTTATCTGTAATTTTTCATTTTTGGGTTTCTTTTTTACTAAAAGATATATATATATATATATTTATGAAACTAAAATGTTCTTATTACAACATTTAAATAGTAAATGGCATTATTAACTGTAAATAAATAAATAAATCCCAGTGACTATAACTATCACTATCAGCTGTGTGGCTAATTGAACTTTAGAGATACTCAAATTATTTGATTTCACTATATTCAAATTAAAATATATATGTAGACAAGTTAAGCTTGCGAGAAGCTAACAATTTAATGTGAATTAATTATAGTATATATAAAAAATTATAGATATGTCTCATTAATCAGTATTTAATAAATACTAATTATTAATATAATTATCTATTATTTATCTAATTAATAATATTAAGTATCAATTATCTAATATATTTATATCATCCATTTATAGTAATTAAATAATACTATAATTTCTAAGTATTTATTTATTTATTTTTTAATTTGATAATTATGTGTTTTAATTGTTTTATTTATCTAAGAGTTGTGATAAATACTTAACAAATTAGATGATGTGCTATTTAAAAGTGAAATACAAATACGTGTTCTTCTTAAAATGAAAAGCAAGCAAAGCATTCACCATTCTGTTTTAATATCTAGTATTTTCCACTTGACCAAACAGAGCAAAGGGGGGCCATGAGTATCACCAATGACAAAAAACACAAAACACAAAGGCACCCAATTCTTTTATTATTATTATATCAGTGTAAAATTTTAGATTATTAATCACAAAATTTAATTATAAAAAAGAGATATAGAAAATATAAAACTGAAAGCAATTAAAATGTATCAACAGCATTATCATATCCTACTTATTTATTTATTTCTCTTATGGTATTATTTCTATTTTTTTTACCTAATTTGTTAAAATAATTTTATTATATTAAAAAAAAAAAAACTCAAGTTTTTATATTAAATACCCTATTGAAAAAATTTATATATATAAAAAAAGATAAATCAAATGGTGAGCATATGAAGATTCAAATTTTCCCTCTCTATATATATAACAGATTTTTATATGGAGATTAGATTCACATACATTTGGCTTAACCGAGAACTTCTCATTGTGTAATTGCATTTGATTCTAAATATTAAATATAGACAAATATATAACTGGTATATACATACATATAGAGAGAAAAAGTTTGGTAAATTAAGCAAAATATTAATTAATAATTTTTTTGAGTGGGTCCTAAATCACCTCATAAATATTTGGATCCATCATATATCAAAAGCACCCTAGTTATTTTGGTTCCTTAGGCTGAGTCATTCGAAAAAGATAAGTTGGAATAATAGATCTCAATGTTGAGATTAGGATGCAGAATAAAATAAAAGTCAGTTAATTATTAGGCACTTCAAGCTCAAGAGTATATATTATATTATACAGAGGTTTAATATGTTCTATGTGTCACTCCTAAGCACAAACTAAACACTAAAAAACCGCTTCTCTAATTTACATTTGTCACTGATTAATTATCCACAATGGGAATTGCCAAGGACATAGACAGAACTCGGCGCCTGGGTTGTATTGGAAATGGAAAGAAAGATAAGTCTTTGGCTTCGTCTTACAAAGAAGAAGAATTGATAGCCATGTTAAAGAGCTGTGACGCCAACCGAGACGGCCGTCTTAGCAAGCAAGAGCTCAAGAACTTTTTTGAAAGGTTAGGTTCTCGATTTCCCAGCTGGCGAGTTTATCGAGCACTTCATCATGCCGATACAAATGGAGATGGATATATAAGTGAGGATGAATTTGCTAATCTCGTTAAGTATGTTCTTAAGTGTGGTTATCAAAGTAAGTAGATCTTAATCATTGTTTTCATTGATGTATTAATGTATTAATTGAGGAGTTATAGTCATTTGTACTTAATTAATTATTAACCAGTACTTAATTATTAACTAGTACTTAATTAATTATTAAGGTGTGTATGTATATATGTAATTTGTAAGTTTGAATCTGAGTTAGAGTTTAATCAATCAATATACATGCTTTCTTATTGAGTTCGATTGAACTATTTATTCCAACAATTTTTTTTTGATTTTGATACTTATTTTATTGACAATGGCCAGATGCGCAATTTTTTTTCTTTTTTACATCCTGAAAATAACTCTAATTTAGTTTTTTCACTTCAAAATTCTCTATCATATCCTTGATAGAAATTGAATTGAAAGGGAGTAGATTAAGCTATAAATGAATTGGATTTAATGAATTTGGATTAATTATTACTAAAATATTAGATCTAACCAATTAAGTAGTTAAGACCAAATCATTATATATCTATATATTTTTAGTGTATTTTTTCGATGTGAGATTTTGATTCTTAACAACCCTAAGGAAAAAAAGAAATTCTTATTGAGAGATCCATATAAAAATATACTTTTTGTAAATGGGAAGTGATTGGACCTGGATTAAGATGCATATTAAGCTGAATTTCTTTGATATTGGATGTCAATAGCATGCAAGACAAGAAAGAAGCACTAGGGGGCAAGTCTTATGCTTATGCTTAGCAAAGGACCTCTAATGTTTAAATTAGCAATGAAGCTTCCGAAGGTTGTAAAAAAAAAAAAATGACTTTTTTATAACTAATATTTTTATACGGAAGAATGAGGTAAGAAAATATAGAGTTAGTTACTTCAAATTAAAGGTGTATTTTCCTCTTTATATGTAACTTCATTCTTGTGATTTATTGAGAAAAAAATTATATTGCACATATCTCTAGAGTATTGATGAAGGCATATGATATGATATTCTGATATAATAAATAATTTGTATTTGATTATTATTTATGTAGTGGTCTCAAGTGTGCTAGTTAAGTTGGAGCCGCCTTAATCTAACAGGTCATATGTCATGGGGCTTACAACGATTGATTAGTGGCAACTGCTCCATTACATTCACACGTCCCTATGACTTATCATTTCTTTGGTGAGGGGGGCTCAGGGACGAGGAGATGTTTCGTCTGGTGAATTGCTGGCTTTTTTCATCTTTAGGCTTAAACTTGAGGCGTATGGGGAGTCTTCTATTGATTTGGGCTACGCTTTAATTGGGTCCAGTAAGAGATTCGATATTCTTGTTCATGGTAAGGAACTAAATAAGCGGAGTGAAGATGCAGTGCAGTTGTGCAAAATAAATGGTAATTTGAGTTGTTTTGGTAGTTAGGCCCAACAAAATTATATAAGCCCATGTTCCCATAAAGAAACCTGTTAATATTGTTTTAACTCTTCGTGGGCCCAAAATATCCATATGAACTTAATTATATGCATTTTCTCTAAATGTCTAACCTTTTATTTATTTATTTATATATGCCTTAATTTGAAACATAATCATCAGCGAAAATTAAGATAGTAAAAAAGGATGCTACATTAATCCGTAAAAAAATAATGGCCCCATGTTTCTCTTTCTCTCACAGGGTTTTGATTGTTATGAATTTATAATAACCTCTTAATTGTATTTATATTATCTAAAACTTTTAAGTTTTTAATATAAATTTGAGAAAATCAACCCTAAAAATTATTATTAAAATCGAATAATTTATTTTTATATTAATTATTTAATATATTTAAATTTAATTAATGTAGAAACTTTTTTCTTTTTATATCATACTCTTAACAATGTGTCAAATTTTATTCACATTTCGAAACAAATTCAATAATAAAAAAAAACAAAATAAAACAAACATCCGTGTGTTTAAACTTGAATAAGTAGACTTACACAAACAACAAAGAAATGCACTAAGTTTATTAAATTTTTAATATAGATTTGGAAGAACCAATTTCTATATTAATTATCTAATAATATTGTAATTAATCAATGTGGGATTATTTATTTAATAATTCCCTCAAGTGGTAACTAGGTGAAGATAAATGTTTATTAACTCTAGTTGATACTTGTAATTTATGATATGAGAGTAAGATAATTGAAAGGAATTTTTCATGGGCAAGAAATTAAAAAAAATATTTAATGGGTAAGAAATTAAAATTTCAATCCAAATTATAATAAAACATGAGGTGGTATAAAAATTAATTAAATTCTGATACCATATTAAATTCTTAATATAGATTTGAGATGACCAATCTTAAAAATTAGTTATTAAGATTGAAAGATCTATTTATATATTAACCACTTAATATTATTATAATTATTTATTTTGGGATTATATATTTAATAATATTTGCTTTTGGGCCGCATTAATTTTGCGCTCGGAAACTTGTCATTTCTAAATTTTTTCTTTTTTTTAGGTAATTCATTGTCCTTTTCTCGTATACCAACTTGATTTCTTATTTTCTTTAAATCAAATTCTATTCTTCTCATACAGATGATTTCTATGATATTCTAGTTCATGAATTTCTATCATAGTTTACAGCCAAATTTTCTCTAGATTTGTCATTCACCAAATACATTTCTCTCAATTGATTTCCATTTCGTCAAGTTCTTGGGACTTTTATTTTCATCTTTAATCTTCTTTTGTTCATCTAGTGGGTTCTTTGATTCTATCAAGTTTAGCTTATTAGGGTATGTAGTACTGGATTTTCGGCTTGTTGATTTGTTTTCTTTGTTGGGAAATACAGCAGCAGACTATTTTTTTGTTGTTCAATGGAAAAGTTAAGTTTCTTTGGTAGAATTATTGGAACAAATGATGGGTTTGGAATATAGAAGGGAAGTGTTGATGTTAGCATGTTGAGAAGACTTGAATTCTTCGTACCATATATTGCACATTGGGTGGTGTTGGTGATTTCACTCTAATTTGGGATTTTTATTTCTCGTTTGCAGGTAGCTACATCAAGTTTTTCATTCTTCCATCTCCAAGTTGAGCATATTTAATTTGTATGCTCCAGCTTACGGGGAGTAATATAATTTATTGTTTATTGTTTGTCAAGTGATTAGTTTGTTATGCTTAATTAGCTTATTGTCATAAGTTGGTTAATTAATTTTAACTTGTATTGTAATTTTATATAAGTAGAATTCTTGTAATTAATACAATATTAAGTGAAACGATGTAGCTTTCAATTTTTTGTCAAAGTTGATCGATTAAAAATTAGTCAATACTTTGTACTTGGGGGTATAATCTTGCTAATTACTATACATGCATATTGGACTAGTGTCATATATATCATGCAAGTTCAAGTTTTCCTTCTACAATAATAGTAGAAAAAGAAAATGTAAATTTTTATAGGAAATACTTGGCTGCTGGAATTCAATATTTTCATATGAATTACATTAATAAAAAAAAGTATATTTTCAGAAAAATAATTCCAAAAATATTAAATTATCATGTTTGGTTAAAAATATAATTTTTTTTTAGAAAAAATTATGTTAATTGTGTTTGATTAGATTATAAGACAGTACAATAAAATGTAACTACATCATACTTTAGATAAATTTCATTTATTGAATTCAATATATATATATATATATATATATATATATGTAAAACCAAAATAATCAACTAATATGAAATAATTAATAAATATAACACACTAATTGATGAAATATAAAAAATAAAAAATCAAATTAAATTGGTCAAAATTCAAATGGCTCTGTATAAATATTAAATATACAGTTTCAAATAACTAAATAAATAAAGAGTAGCTAACTCCTAAGACTGAATGATACCCTAATAGAATAAAACATGAGTATGCTTAATTCTGGAATCAATGCTTTACCTAAAAACAAAGTAAAGAGATTATTGGAATTTGATTCTTATTCTTTTCCCGCAGTTGTCGATTACTTAAAAGTACTGTAATCATAGAGTAATTCTTGTGGGGGCATCCAACTTTGGGAAAATATCCACATGAGGTTAGGTCCTTTATCTCTGTACAATCCTTCTTCATGTTTTAGTTCAATGCATAATATTTAAAAATTGTTATGGTGCTGCGATGTGGCTGTCGGTTTTTTTTTGGATTGCCTGCAAGGTGTTTGTATAATTGCCTAGCTGGGTTTGAGTTTGACTTACTTTTTTATAACTTTTTATCTATTTGTTTTATTGGTTGCTCATTGTACGTAATAAGTCTAAAGAACAATTTTCTCTTGTCCTGCAGAAAAGCAAAAGAACAATAATGTATAAATAATCAAGAACTAAAATTCCCTTCAATTGGCAACGAGATTGTCCTCTTTGTAGCAAAATGTTGACTCATGCAAGCTTCCTAAAATCTAGCATGATTTATTTTTATGTTTTCTGTTGAGGCTGCTCTGTGCCTTTGCTTGCATGATATGCTTTTAAAAGCAAAGGATCTTCTTTCTAAAGGCTGTTTAAATTCTTCATTGGGCCTTAATCAGTAACTGAGGTTTCTTTAATGAATATTTTAAATTTTGCTTTATACCAAAATGAAAAATAAAAAAATTGTTATGAATGTGCTTATGCTCTTCTTGCACCTTGTTATAGGTTGATGTTTTGCGTCGAGGTACTTAAATGAATTCTGGGACTCTGCCCCTCTCTAGCATATTATTCTGTTATGCTATATCTTATTGGTTTACTTGGGTGCAAAACTAAGGATAATGAAGATGAATACGTAGATCATATGCTGTGATGTTTTAGTTTGTATAGTTAAATATTTGGCAAAGCAGAGTAAAATTCTAGCACTAGTAATCATGAGATGTCCAAAAAAAAAAAATCACGGGATAGCCTATTTTACATATAAATCACATCAAAATTTTCATGGGAACTGCATATAAATTTTAAATACTGTTGAAAGATGTCATATTTCTTAAATTTGTATTAAATTAATTCAAATGGTCACATCAACCAATACAGTCTGCCGTAAATCTCTTGAAAGCTTTACATGGGTTACTTCTTCATCTGTTTAAGTCAAATTCAGGGCATCATCTGTCCAATGCAAGACACACACATAGAGTTTTAGAATGTATTTCCATTAACAGAAGGCACAGAATTTAGTTATGGAACTTCAAAATTTCGGTGATGGAATTGGTGGATATTTGGAAATGGTATTTTATGATAATTAAAGTGAATAATACATCATAGATCAATATATTCTAATTATTTATGACAACCAATTCAACTCATACACAACAAATCGATGGTCAAATTATTTGTTAAGAAACACAAAAGGGAAAAAAGGGAAAAACAAAACTCAAACAGCTCTTTATTTAGTTGTACCATTATTATTTGTCAACTTATTATTTCACACTAAGCTTTGCTCTTGCATGGCCTTGTGATATTTGGAATTGCTCGGTTAAACCAAAATGTGCCATCAGGAGCCAAACATGAGTGAGAAGCTCTCCACCTCGTCCCAGCTGCTGAGCATGATAGATTCCTCTACAGTGGCTAGCAGCATAAGCTAGCATTTCCACCCACACGTTACCCACCACCTCCCACTTGTTTGGTATATTTTGCAGTTCTAATGCTAACCTGCATGCATCAAATAACACAGACTTGCTTCTGTCCCCTTTTACTTTAACTGGTGGAACTATGGTGTTCACATTAAGTAATACTTTGCAGGCTTTGGATTCTAATGGCTTGAAAATTTCCTCTTTGAAAAGATTTATTGCCCAAATACAAATGTTTTTAAACTTGTGTAAATCATCTGATATGGACTCATGCTCTAGAAAAAATTTTGTGGCCTCAGCGCAAGTGTCTTGAAATCTGATCTTCCCAATTCCCATTGTCAACATGGAAGGACGCATAACCAGGAGATACAACATGTACTGAGATAATAACTTGCTTGTTATTTTGCAGTCCTTTTCATTAAATTGCTTTTTTTTTTCACTGAATTGATCATTTTTCCCACTTAGCACTTCATTTTCTTGCTCACCTTCCCCTCTTGGTAATTCAATTTTTTGCTCTTTCTGCACATTTTGCACTTCATTTTTTTGCTTATTCTGCTTGCTTTGTTCCAGATCTTCATTTATTTGCTCATTCCCCAGACTTTGCACTTCATCTTTTTGCTTATTCTGCCCGCTTTGCTCTTGATCTTCATTTATTTGCTCATTCCCCTGACCTTGGACTTCATTTTTTTGTTTATTCTGCTCACTTTGCTCTTGATCTTCATTTATTTGCTCATTGCCCTGACTTTGCCCTTCATTTTTTTGCTTATTCTGCCCACTTTGCTCGCGATCTTCATTTATTTGCTCATTCACCTGACTTTGTACTTCATCTTTTTCCTTATTCTGTCTGCTATGCTCTCGATCTTCATTTATCTGCTCATTCCTCTGACCCTGAACTTCATTTTTTTGCTTATTCTGCCCGCTTCGCTCTCGATCGTCATTTGTTTGTTCATACCCCTGAATTTGCACTTCATTTTTTTGCTTATTCTGCCCACTTTGCTCTCGATCTTCATTTTTCTGCTCATTCCTCTCACTTTGTACCTCAATTTTTTGCTCATTTGACGCTTGATCAGCATGGTCGCAGATTATTGTAGCAATGTGCCAAATAAGAATGCTTTGGTCGAACTCTAAATCTACACTCCAGCGTAGTGGAGGAAAATCATCAAGGGCACGAGACCCCCGACATGTGCTCAGATCTCTAAACTCTTTCTGGTATTCATCCATTCTTTCTTTACTCTTCATGAGATTATCAAATTTCTTTTTGAGATGGCTGAAAATGAAATCTTTCAGCTCATCTGTAACTGCCTCAGAAGTCATATGGAGGCGCTCTATTATTTTGTCTATACTGAAGAGCTTCTTGATTTTGCTGTTGATCACAGGCTTACTTCTGAGGCTATAGCTCAATAAGCTATATTGTGCCAAGGAGTTTGACCATCTCTGATGCTTTGGCAGCTGTAAATGAGTGATGGCTTGTTGGAGAACTCTTTTCTTCTTAGATAGATAAAGATCTGTCCAATCCGAGGAGACTAATAAAAGCACTGCATAGAGCTCGAGAAGAATAGCTACAGCCAGCAATAGGAAGGTTATGGCTATATCAATCTTCAAGCAGCCGTGCTTGTTGGATAAAGAAAAGAAGACAAGCACAATGCAGGTGGTATTGAGACTGATGAAGCGAAGCCAGCAGCCCTTCCTTGTGTAAATAATTGTTCCCTTGGTGTAGAGCAAATCGTACATGAATCCAAGTTCAATCTCAATAACTTTGAAAGCTTCTTCATAGTTTATTTGACTGAACAAGGATTGGCTATTGTCTCGATCTTGGAAGCTGAGGATGAGATCAACAAATAGACGCTTGAAAGTCTTGAATAAGTAATCAGCTTTAAGCAATTCAGTTGCACCTTCAATAGAGGTATCTTCCATGGAAGAAACATCCACTTTGACCTGTGACTCAGGTACTTCATCTGCCACTACACTGTATCCCTCACACTGCTTTAAAGTGAATTCCTCCATGAACTTGGAATAATTTGGACCAGGATCAGGAGCAGTGAGCATGGAGTCTCTCAATTCCTCATTGCTTGCTGACCTAAGGGACCATGTCCTCTCTCCATATTTGATAATTCCAGCCAAAAACATTGGCATGGTAAGAATGGAGAAGCGAGAGCTTGTCCAGGCCAAAAGGAAAATGTAGAGTGCTACTCCTGTTTGCACTCCAAGCCCAAGAAAGTGCCTTAACCACAATTCATTGTCTTCCAGAGAATATGCAGTAATAGTATCAGGGCCACCCAAGTGCAACAGAAGAAAGGGTGCCCAAAATGCAGTAAGCTGAGTGTCTGGGTCTAAAGCAACGGCTTTACCCTTGTCCTCATAGACATCTCCCATGTTGTTCAAGAGCACTCCAAGGGCAACAGTAGCTACCCAATCGGCCATCAAGTAGGCACACCATAAGAGAACTCGAACCCAAATCTTATTTGAAACTTTCCTGCGATTTCCAAAAAAGATTAATATTATCTGTAATGTGAGGCTGAGCAGAACCAGGGCACGTAGCTCCCATTCCTTCCACAACTTCCTCATTGTTGGAGAAAATATTTCCATGTCTTTCCTCGCCTTGATGTAAATCAAGCCTGTGACAACTGAAATTGACAGACAAGTAATAAGAATGTAAGTGTCATAGGAATGTGTAGGATGCAGTGAAGTTAAGGAACGCATTATGTAAATAGAATCTAAACAAGATCGAGTAAAAAAAAAAATTGAAGCACACATATTTGCTATTTTGCTGAAGAAACAAAGAAGTGGAAAATTGACTACATACCCGCTGGGATCATGATGGCTGTTGCAGTGGAAAAATCTAGTTTCAAGCTAAAACTTGAGCTTACAATGAGAATATATATATTTATATATATATATTTTGTGTTCTAGTTGTGTAGAAACGAGAAAACAACAACTAGCTACTTGGGAGCTTAGAATGGAGTCATCCACGTGTCTCAAAATGGAATATTGTGAACTCAACTGTGAGAAGCAATCAGTTGTTGCTTCCAAATAAAAGTACAAAAGAGATGAAACAGTCGCTTGTTCCTTTTGAGCCCACCAGTCGTAAACTTTATTAAGTTGTCCATTTTCGTGATTCACATGTTGCTGGAGTTTAGATTAGAAATTTATCATTGAATTTTAATTCATATCAGTAAAATTTTTCAATTTTAGTTTATTATTATTAAAATTTTATAGAGATTTAATTAGAACTTTAGATGATTACATATAACAGCTCTCTACAGTTCGATAATCATAGGTGAACTAAGCCAATAAAATTTTGAATAGAGATAATAGTTCAAATTATATTACTTTTCTCTTAAATTATTGTATTCTAGTTTATATACCAATTAATACTCAATAATAAAATTAAATCATGTTCACAATTTTAAGCTTTTCTGAATGATGCAAAAAATGAACTGAAATTTAATTAGATTGACCATATCAAGAGTTATTCATGTAAAGAACTTAATTAGGTAAAATCCTTCAAAATTATATCATATTTGTGTCTTGAAAATAAGTTATGGACTTCTCCAATGTGCATGTATATAGATGAGTATTAAATTGGCTTTGTAAACTAAAGTAATTTGAGTATAAATTCTTCCCTTCCTTTTTCATGAGGAAAATCTTGGAATATAACTTTCATGAGGAAATTCTTTAGACTGGTAGTGCTTTGGTTTGGTTTATACTAGACAAACCACTAACAGCTACTATGCCACTGTTAGAAAACTACTATGCCACTGTTAGAAAACTATGGAAATTACATGTTTAAACAAGGGAGTCCAATTATTTATATACACACACACGACTGAATAAAAGTTTTCCTGTCATCTGTAGATGTCAGGAATTTTTTTTTTTCCGTAATTGCAATCTGCAAACAAGAAGCAGGACCGAAAATCCACTGTTCTCATTTTCTAGCTTTTTTAAAAAAGGACCGTTAATTTGCTAACTAACTAAAAATTTTAGGTTGATCAGAAATGTAAAAGCCAAATGTTGTAACTCTTAATCTTTTTTAAATGTTAATTTTCTAATAATGGTTCTCAAAAAAGATAATAAGAATATACGAATAGAGACGTAATGGAACATAAGCAATTCACACTCAAACACATTTATTACAACATAAACAATCTTTTGTTCAAACAAATAGAAGACAATAATCAGGAAGATACAATACAGACAGGAAAGCAATAAAGCCAAGAAACCAAGTAATTTGGTTCTCCTGTATAAAGCCCCTGTGTAGAAGTCAAAGTCACAGACTGACTAAATAAAATTATAATTTCTTATTTAACATTTCTTTCCCATTATCCATTTGGTTGCCTCGAGTGTATCCCTTCTCCATTGAGGATTGGAAAGACTCCTGTATTGAAGATAATCAAGAAACCAAAAACAAAATTGTCACTGTTTAAAGTAGATAATGTGATATATAATTGTCTTTTGATGAATCAAATCAAAATAAATATGTCATAGCAGAATTTCTGAAAATTTTTCAAAAGTAAATTATTGTTAACGAAGGAGAAATGAAATGACAGATAATATAACATTTAACATTTATAGAAAGGAAAAGGCAAAAAAAAAAAAACTCACTGGCAGAGGATAAAAGTCCCAATCGTTGACTGTGATTGTCACATTCCTCCCCTGAACCCCTTTTGCTCTTCTTTGGATATCTACTACAAAAACGTCAGGCATATTTGTGAGGGTCAATTCCTTCAAGGTGCTCAGATGCTCCTGACCACTAATTTCCTTCAGTTTTTCGCAGCGTCTAATCTCCAGTTCTTTTAGGCAAGGCATAGAACCTTCCTGCACAGTCCACTTCTCCAATTCCTCAAGCATCCACAACTTCAAGACTCGGAGTTGTGGAAACCCTTTAACTTCGCAGGTCATCTCCTTCCCAACATAGGAGTGAGCGAAGAGTCTGAGGACTTTCAATTGAAGTAGCTTCCCTAGGCTTTGCATTGGATCCTCCTTCAGATTTGACACTGATAAAGTAAGCACCTTGAGATCTTTTGGAAGCTGAAGGTCCTGTGATAACTTCCCAAGCAAATACAACTCAGAGAGAAGATCAAGCTCGTTCATGGTCCCCAACTTGAGCTCTGAAGGCCTACTAAATTCATCGATTGACCTTAACTTCAAGGATCTAAGCTTTGTACATTTAGAAATGCAGGGAGTTATTTCTTCAAGTGATTTAAAATGGGATGTGAGTCCAAGTTTCATTAGACCAAACAACCTATTAAACCAATCTTTTCCAGGGCTCTTTTGGCCTATTACTAGCCCCCACAAAGTCAATAGATTTTCCAAGGAACTACTGCCCATTGACTTTTGGACAGACACATCTAAATAGATTTCGTTCATATAAAGATGTCGAAGTTTCTTTGAGCTCCAAATCGTAATGGGCAAGGAGTTTATGTTTGTGTGCTTCACATCCAAAGTTTCTAAATTGGGCAGATCACCTACAGAACTTGGTATTGAATCTAGAAAAGTCCATCTCAAGCCTAGGTAACTCAGGTGTATGAGTTTTCCTATAGCCTGATCAGATAACACTGGTTTATAAACATGTTCTAGATCAAGTACAGTGAGCAATCCAAAGCTTTTCTTTGCAATAATCTTGTTGAGAAACTTATCAATTTCATCTGCAGGTGTATCTCCTTTTCGGGTGTTGAAAGATATATAAGAACGTAAATTTTCATTGCAAGGATAGAAAGGAGGGTTACTTTTGTCAACGTATGCACTTATGTCAACATATGCAGCAACTCTCCTAATATATGGTTGTTTATTGCTTGTGTCACGAACAACAGTAAAAAATCCAATGTCTGTGGCGTCTGGAAAAACATTATCATATAGAATACCTGGCACACGACATTTTTTGGGGCTTCCATCTAATCCCCTTCTTGCAACTTCTATCATGTTTCTTGTGATCAGTTGTTTCAAATAACTCTCTACCAAAACTTCAGGGGTTTCACCTTCCGATGATGAATTTGCCAATCCTTCAGCAGCCCACAACCGGAACAACCTCCGTACTGGGATCACATATTCTTTGGGGAAAAGGCCTAAATATAGAAGACAAGGCTTCAAGGCTGATGGAAGATCCTCATAGGCCAAAGCCAAGATAGCCTCCGAAGGATCATAACCAAAAGTTAGACGCTCAACCACTTTCCACCAATCGGCTGGATCTTTGGTGGATAAAAGACCTCCTAGCACAACAATCGCAAGTGGCAGGCCTTCGCATTTCTCCAAGATTTGATTCTTCAAAGATGGATCAATTAAACTTTCTTCTGTTTTTGGCACTTTCTTCAAGAACAATTTCCAGCTATCCTCATCGCGTAACTTGGGCAACTTAAGAAGAAGGAACCCTGGATCATTTATCACTGTTGCTATATTTTCATCACGAGTAATGAGAATCAGCCTGCTTCCATTTAATGAGTTTGGAAAAGTAGTTTTGAGTTTCTCGCACGTAGCAGAAGTCTTGACATCATCCAAGATTATCAGGAACCTCTTGCGGATAAAGAAATCGCGTACTTTCTCTTTCAATTTATCAAGTGGCAGCTTCTCTTCCTCCTTAATTGTTGTAACTTGTTTCAATATATCAATGAAAAGATTTTTCATTTTCTGCTCATCATCAATGGTGCTTGATTCTGGAAGCTCTTCAGAAACATTAACCCAAGCACGCAACTGAAAATGCTTCACAACATTGGCTTTGTTATAAATATTCCTCACAAAGTTTGTTTTGCCGGAGCCAGCAGCACCCACCACTGCAATAAGAAATTGCAACTTATGGCGGTCAAGTATTGCTTGATCTAACTTTTCTACTTCATCCTCTCGACCAATGAAGTACGATTCATCATCTAAATGATCTGAAATCACACTCATCAGCTGGGATGCTTGTTTGTCTTCTGAAGTACTTGGTTTTACATCCTGAATACGTTGTTCTTCTGAAATTTTAGGTCGCACTCCTGCAACATTTGTTTTTGAAGCATGAGCAGGTTGATCATGTGAGGCACTTTGCTCTTCAGGATGCGCAGGTTGTCCGCTTGAAATGCTTGTTTCAACAGGATGCTTAGGTTGTTTATCCGAAGCAGGTCTAGCAGCATCCTGTTCATTTGAAATATCATGATGCTCCAATGGTTTCTCTGAAGCAGGTTTAGCAGTGTCCAGAGGTTGTTCATTTGAAATACTTGATGTGACAGTATCACGATCACTGCTGCCGTCATTTTTATTGACAGATTGTTCTTGTTTATCTTCGACTTTACAAACATTATCGATTTCCTGTGTAAATAACTTCATGCTCTTAGTAAGACTTTGGCTCTGCATAGACATTAATTGGGTTAAAGGACGTATTTTAGCAAACATCTTTCGTCTTCGCAGTTCTGTTTTTATAAAGAAAGTGTCAATCATGTCCTCTGCAAAGTAAACATGCTGTAGCAGCTTGGCAACATCGATCATTTGCTTTGCTTCCACCTTTTTCAACATATCTTCTAACTTTTTCTTGGCACTCCTTACTTGGCTCCTCAATCTTGGATTGTTAACCTCTTTATCATTGAGAATGGCTTCTAGTTTTAGCATCAAAAGGCAAATAGCTGATGTCTCAGCCATGATTGTCCACCTCCTTTTTTTTTTTTTTTTCCTGAAAAAAAAAAGCAAAATTCACAAATTGGTCAAACTTAGGGAGTGGTTTGCATTATTTTTAGAGAACTATTAGACTAAAAAGATCAAAATCGAAAATTAGAATAGGAATCCTATTACTTATCAATTTTAGCAAGTTTGGAATCCCATTTTCACCTAAGCTGGTATAATCTTATACTTTTCTTATGACAAATAGCTACTACGACTATGAATTATTCCTTATTATGGATATCCACTTTGTAACCTCTCTTGTGTTTTGTACATCTTTTACTTTGAGAATACAGAAAATAAGATTCCATCAAAGTAGACATAAATGATGTCCTAGCTAGCCATGATTCTTTACCTCTTCGTCTTTCTCACAAAATTAAAAGACAAATCAACAGGCTCAAAATTCTAAATTCACTATTATCATAGTCGAGTTTTGGAGGGATTGGCATTATTTTCGAAGAAGAAACCTGAAACTAATACTGGCAATAGCCGTTGATTTCTTGACTTGTTTTTAGCAAGTTTGGAATCTCATTTTATATAGATAGATATATACAATCAATACATTTTGACAAATTCTTGCATTTTACACATTCCTAAGATTCTTTGGACAAAATTTGTGCTTCAGACATCTTTTGCTTGGAAATAAAACAACCGAGATTGTCTTGAACTTGTAGGTAGTACAAGATGCTTAACTTTGCCATGTTATTAAGATATACGTATTCCTTGATTGCGGGTTTGGAATTGCATTATTAGTTTATTTTCTGATGAGTAAGAAATCCTCATTCGAATGATCGAATGTCATATATGTGCCTTCAAAAATAATAAATAATAAAATTCAGGATTCTAAATCAATTAGCTTCGTTGCTTAATAAAATTCAGTAAAAGAAAATGAAAAAAGAAGAGCATAACCATTCATAAATAAACAATACCATTTTCACACCCATCAATATTAAGTTAATAAAACAAAGAACAATTGAGCGTAAACCAGACAAATTCTTAATTTCTTACATTATACAATAAATTTTTATCAAAATTACATATTTAACGTACCCATCAGCCTGGCTGTCATTATGCATGCTTGTTCAATGAAAACACTTCTTCCTTCTCTCCAAGCTATTTTCTTTCTTTTCTTTTTTTTTTTTTTCCTTGCTTCCTCAGTAAGCCAAACACACAAGCTGTGATTTTCTGTACCATTTTGTTAGCATATTTTGCTCTTTTTCATTATTTAATTTTTTTAAGGTATCTAATATTCTAAAAAATTATAAATAGACCACAAAATTTTTTAAATTATGTGCCAATTATTTATTTATTTTACTTGTTTCAATACTTGGAATTAAAAATATAATAATTATTTTGTTTCTCCCATCTAGAAATTGTTATAGTTTTAATTAAATATATTTAAATAATTATAAAAAATAATAATTATAAAATATTTAAACTCAAGTTATTGGAACAGGTATGTTAAATTTTATTTATTTATTTTTCTGATACATTGATATTGAATTTGAAATACATTACTATTATATTCTAAGAACATTAGTATTTAATTGAAAATATATTTTGTCATTAATTAACAGCTTAAAAATAATGTAAATGTAATTCAACACCAATATATATGTATTTTAAGTAATAATATATCTGTAGTTGGAGAGTTACGTATATGCAGTTAAATTACAATATATTTTTAGTGTAAGACTAATATATATAGATTAATTGCTATCATAATATTTTTGTCATTAATATTATAAGTGAAAATATATTTTATCATTAATTGACAATTTAAAAATAATGTATATGCAATTTGCCATCAATGTAGATACATTTTAAGTAATAATGCATATATAGTTAGAGAGTTATGTACATGTAGTTAAATTATGATGTATTTATAGTACAAAACTAATGTACAAAAACTAATTGTTATGATAATATTTTTTTTATCATTAATATTGTAATTGAAGATATATTTTATCATTAACTAACAGTTTAAAAGTAATGTACATATAATTCAATACTAATGTAACTGCATTTTGAGCAATAATGTACTGTTAATTTAAAAAAATATATACTAATTCAATTTATATATTTAATTATAAATTATAATTTATATTTTTATTAGAATTATAATAATTATTAGATGAGAGAAACAAAAATAATTTATATATTTAATTATAATAATTCAATTTTAAGTATTGAAATAAATTAAAAAAAACAAAAAAAAATAATTAGCATTTAAAATTAAAAAAAAAAGAAAAAATAAAGATGAAAGAACAAAAAATAAAGAAAAAAAAAAAAGCAAAAACATTCTTATGGAATTGTAGAAAAAATCGCGTGTCTTCATCTCGACAAATCTCCTGTGCATGTGTTGTGAGACTAGTTCATGATATATTATGGACATGAGTCAATGATATAACAATTGATTTTCAAGGGTATCCAAGTCCTATACATAATTTTTGTTAAGAATTAATCACGCACGGGAACAATATATAAAAAAAAACATATGAGAATGTAATGATTTGAACTTAATTACCTAATTGATTGATTTTAATTTTTTAGTATTAATTAATCCAATTTCATTAAAACTCAATTTATTTGTAGACTTAATATGTACTCCATTCAAATGACCTTTGAAAATTTACATCACCCAGACGTGGGCTTAGTCTTCCATTTTACATCCAAAAATAAATAGTCTTCATTTTCCATTGACGTGGGTTTGGTACTATTGCCTTTCTATTTTGAAGGGCAGGTTAATTAAACCCTATTTGCTTCAATTAACTCTAAAATTGAAATTACTAATTAGAATTGAGTAGAATAAAAAAATGAAATAATGTATCTTGTCAGGCTATCGGGATTTGATTCTTTAAAAATATAATAACAATTACATTTTAATTTCAGTTAATAATAAAAATTACTTTTTAATTTGTTAAAATTATTCCTCATTAATTATATCTTAAATTAAGTAAAAAAAAATTCAAAAATACTTTATTATTTAGTAAAAAAAAATGAAAGATAAAATTAAAAATATGTTTAATATATCCATTTTTACTAGATGAGGAGAGAGGCCATGAGAATTGAGGAGTTGTTCCACAAAATATATCGTAAAAGAAATTAATAGATCAAATACATCAGAATCTATATATAATACAGTATTAAGAATATATAATGGGAGAAAAAATAGAAATTGCACTTCCATCAAAGAAAAATACAATAACAAGTGCGAGCGGTTAAATCAAAATATATTCTAGGAGATAAGGTGGAATATTGAGAAAGTGAAGGGAAACGATGAAAAGCTTGGTCTATAAAAACCCTCATTTCCAGGTGCGGTAACAGGCATTTGCTTAAAAAAAAAAGATTACCTGTATTTTTTGACTTATCTGTGAATTACAAAATAGTCTTATGTCATTTTAATTCTATACCTCTTTCGATTATAATAATGTCTTATAATCAATGGGAGATTTTCCCATGTCTTCTTTTTTTCTTTTTTTTCCCATGTGAGATTTTCCCGTGTTTTCTACGTAACCTATCAATGTTTAATTAATCAAAAAGGATATTTATCTTTCTTTCTTTCCACATCATTGATCCGCATAGAAAATGATCGACCGCTCTGCCCAATTCACTGCACTGCATCATAAGAAGAAAAATGCGGCTCTGGCTAAACCGGATTTTTTTTTATTCTCATAATCTGGAAGAATTTTATGGGATGAAAATTGGCTATATAAATATATTATTGATTTCCAAATCGAATTGCTATAGCATGACAAGTGTATGTAATTCATAGACAGGATGGGACTTGGGAATAATATAAAGGTGAAAGCACCAACATAGATAGCTCTATATAAACCTTAATTGGTTTCCAATTTCCATTAAGCAAAATCAAGAGTGCATTTATATATATATATATATATGATATGGCCACTCATTTTGTTAAAGACAAATGTATGGATCGCGAAGCTGTGCCTCTAACAGAACAGCAAATAAGGGAAATTATTATGAAATGCGATGCAAATCATGATAATCTTCTAAGCGTCGAAGATTTAGAGAAAGCCTTCCATCAACTTGGCTCAAAACTCCCCGGTTTTAGAGCCACCCGTGTTATGAGATATGCCGATGCCAACAGAGATGGACAAATCGATTTGAATGAACTCAACGACGTCGTTAAATACGCTAGAAGACAAGGCTACAAGGTTTAACTTAGCTTTTTTAAGTTCAATGCGACGTTGTTAAAGCTTTTTTAGAATAATATATTTATTAAATAAGCCGTTAATTAAGGTTTAATTTCTGTTGTATATAATATCCAATAAACAAGGGGATCAGACAATCCTCAGATTTGTGATAATAATTAATCTAATAACAGGGTTTTGTGTTCCACTATTTACCTGGCCATGAAAGGAGTTTAATGCCAAATTTTGAGAAAATTACAGTATATTGCTACTAAACCTAATAAACCGGTAGTCTTTGTTTCATTTCATTTAATGTCCTTGTTCTGCCGATGAGTTTTTAATTTGATAATATTGGAATTGTCTTTAAAATTTTGAAGTCCCATATTTAAGCCTTAATCAAAACCAAATTTACTAAAAAATAAAGATCTTACTACATGTTTATGTAAAAAAGAAGTGAAGGTAAATGGATGAAGCAAGATTTTCAAATCCGATCCAGTGTTTAAACCAATAAAGACAGAGGGGAATTTAAAATTTAACCAAAGTTGAATTAGAGGTTCATTGAATATTATATACTCTTATTAGTAATCTTATTAGCAATCATAAGAAAATTAAAATTAATACTTTAATTTGAATTTATAAGTTAATTATTAAAATAATAATAATAATTAAATGTCAAAATAAATTATTTAACTTTAAAATTTTACAATATTAATGTTGCGTAGTAAAATTAATCAAAATATAATTGTTTTGTATATTGATGTAAATTAAATTAGAATAGTTTTGGTTGATATAAAAAAAATAATTTGAGAGGTATAAATTTTGTTGGTAGTAAAAGAAATTATAAAAAAATGACGTGTCCATAAAAATTATGAAAAAATGACGTGTCAATCTCTTTGCATTCATATACTATATCAGATATCTTATGGGATATATGAAAAATGCACCCTTACTGCTAAAGATATTTTTCAGAATTTCAAATCTAAAACCAGTTTACCTTGTTGGAGGGGACCGGCTTCACCGGTTTTCCTACCAATTCATGCGGACAATGGGATGAAGGCCTTAGTTAACATATATCTTTCTAAAATTTTGAATCAGATCTTCTTTGGTGGGCAAATACAATAAATCAGTTTCACATTTATCAATCATCTAGGGTTATTATTATTTTTTTTTTATAATGATCTTTAAACTCTTTAAATCAATATTTGTTGAAGTGCTGAATAATTAACAATTATTCTTTTTTTATTTTTATTTTTTCTTTACCTAATACATATGTTAACTCAGTTTTTTTATAGTAAGAATTAAATCAAATACTTATCAGTAATAAGTAAATTTATAATAATATACATGAACACTTTTTTTTAAAAAATATTATAATATAAATATAAGATACGTTATATATATTGTAATGAGATGTAATATAATATAATATAATTAAATAAATTTTTAATAAAAATTTATATATTAAAAATTTATTTAATTATATTATATTATATCTCATTATATTTTACCCGACGTAATTTTAAACTACACAAGTAAACATCCTCTACATTGTTTAACGTAGTTATAAATTGGTGCTACTCTCATAGTTGGCATATGTTTGTTCAAGTCTTAAATGACACGTAAGGCATCTGAATGATTTCTTACCGATAATTAAAACCTAACTATCATGCAAACGAATCTGATGTTATTTTTGAAGGAAGAAAAAAAAAAAGAAGATAAGATTCAATCAGAAAAGAAAAAATAGAAATATATATTATTATTATTATTATCATTTGATTTGAAGGCAAACAGTTTCTATATCCTCCAATTAAATAATGGTGCTCAAGTAAAGATCAAGACGAATACAAATATCTGCCGGTGCATATTAATTATTAGAAGTGTCTCTATCCAACTGATCGACAAAGAGAATAACAAGAGATTAAATATCTAGAATATATACTTGATGTTTGATCTTTTGTTTACTACGATTTGATGTTTCTCACTTATCAGATTGTAAATTCAAATGCAAGTTGATCTCATTTAATTAAAAAGAAAATTATGATAATGATAATAAAAAAAAAAAAAAAAGAGTATGACTTGTAAAGATATATATATATATATATTTTTTAAATTTCATAAATGTATTTTTCTTTTTTAAATTTTCATGTGTTTTGAGTATAGTACATATTACCTAACAAAAAAATTGATTAAAATTTGTTTAAATAAAATATGAAAATTTAGGATCCATTTGGTATAATGCAATATAATGTAATGTAATTAAATATATTTTTAGTAGAATATTTATATTAAAAATATATTTAATTACATTATATTACATTCTACCAAATGTACGTATTTAGGTTTATTTGGGGAAATGAGTAAAATTAATCTATAATATTAATTTATTGCTAAGAAATAATAATTTTCTCTCTCAATACGAAAAAGTTATCGGTAAAAATTTAAATTTTAAATTTATGACGCAAGATAGACGTAGATATTTTGCTATAACATTACTAATCACATTTGTTTATGGATCTCATAGATTAGCATTAGTCTAAAAGAAATATAAATTAAGGTGAAGGGAAGAAATTAAATAATAAACCATTAGAAAAAGGAAATACAAATCGATTATATATGTGTGTGTATGTGCGTTAAAATCTTTCTTCAATTCACTATGATATGAGAGATTTTCGATTAATCGCCTTGATTCTCCTCGGACAAAAGAGGAAGTAAAATGTTATTGAAGTAGAGCCTATCATCAGAGATGATACAATTATCGAATATATTTATAAAGTGGCCAAGATCATGTGCCACTACATATATATTCCAATTCAAATTATTCAGTTGGGGTCTGATTCTTCATACACAAGACAATTGATACTTTTGGTGAATGATGAAGATAAGTTAGAATATATATAAATATCAAGCATGCGCAATTGTAAAAGTTTGACACATTTCATGAGATTGAAGAATTCTGAAAGAATTCAATTCATTTTAAATATAATAGAAATAAATAATGAGTTTATTTTATTCTGTATTTTATCTTTATATTTTAACTTACTCTTATTTATTTAAAAAATAATTAATAATGATAAGAGTATAATGTTGCGAAATTGACACCGGATTAGAGCAAAACCGCAGCTAATAAATTGAGAAGATTATTTAGACACACAGATTTTACGTGGAAAACCCCTAAACAAATTAGGGTAAAAACCACGGGTAAGGATAGAAGAATTTTACTATGAAAATAATAGGAATTACAATCTCTCTATTTATAAAGGAGAAACAATTTTAATTCTCTCTTTGTAATAGGAAATTAATCACTCTAAGTCTCTAAATATTTTCTCTCAAAATAGGATGGATTTAGGCCTTGTCTTCATGGCTATTTATAGCCATCCAAGAAACAAAAAATTCAAACCAATTAGTTGTTAATTGGTTGGCTTCCATTTCCTTTTTTTAGTATGCTATTCTATTTCAAAATTTGGTGCCTCTTTTGTTGACAATTAACTAAATTTGGTGCATCTTTTGTTGACAATCTCCCACTTGAAGATTTGATTAAGGATCAATCAATCTTCACACTGTTCTCTCTATCTTGCCATTTCCATGTTGCTTACGTCTCTGCTAGACCACTGGAGGATCGACACCAAATAAACTTGTCAGTATTGACTGCCTTTGTCATAAAATCTGTCAGGTTCTCTTTCGTATGAATTTTCTGCATATCCACTGTTCCTTCTTCTACTTTCTCACGAACGAAATGGTATTGAACTCGAATGTGCTTTGTCTTTGAATGAAAAGCTGGATTCCTTGCAAGATGCAAGGCACTCTGACTGTCACAAAACAAAGAAATATTTTCCTGTTTGTGCCCGAGTTCTTCCATTATCATTTTCAACCAGATTGCTTCTTTACTGGCTTGTGTAGCTGCTATATACTCTGCTTCTGTTGTTGATGTAGCCACAACTGACTGCAGTTTTGAAACCCAGCTTACTGCTCCTCCAGCAAGAATAAACACATAACCTGTAGTGGATTTACTTTTATCCAAATCACCTGCATAATCTGAGTCAACATACCCTCTGACAGTAAAATCTAATCCTCCATAACATAATGCAGCATCTGAGGTCCCCTTAATGTATCTCAAGACCCTTTTCACAGCATTCCAATGCTCTCTACCAGGATTCGCCATGTATCTACTAACCACTCCCACTGCATGTGCAATGTCTGGTCTTGTACAAATCATAGCAAACATTAAACTTCCCACTGCTGATGCATACGGTACTCGAGACATCTCCATCCTCTCTACTTCACTGCTAGGACTCATCTTGGAGGATAACTTGAAATTAATAGGAAGTGGGGTAGAAATTGGCTTACAATCTTGCATGTTAAAGCGTCGCAAGATTTTCTTCAAATAATTCTTTTGAGAAAGCCAAATCTTTCTATTATTTCTGTCTCGGTGAATTTGCATCCCTAGAATCTTGTTTGCCGGTCCCAAGTCCTTCATTTCAAACTCCCTAGCCAACTGAGCCTTTAGTTCTCTGATATGATCTTTGTTGGGGCCTGCTACCAACATGTCATCAACATACAACAGTAGAATGATGAAATCATTATCTCCAAACCTCTTGAAATAGGCACAAGGGTCTGCATTTAATATGCTGTATCCAAGGCTCATGATGAAGGAATCAAATCTCTTATACCAACACCTCGGCGCCTGTTTGAGACCGTATAGAAATTTGTTCAACCTACAAACCAAGTTCTCCTTTCCATGTTCTTCAAATCCTTCTGGTTGGAGCATATAAATTTCTTCTTCAAGATCTCCATGAAGAAAAGCAGTTTTCACATCTAACTGCTCTAGGTGTAGGTCAAGAGTAGTACACATTGCCAGAACTACTCGGACTGTATTAAGTTGAACCACAGGGGAAAATATCTCATTAAAATCAATCCCTTCTTTCTGAGCATACCCTTTTACAACCAATCTTGCACGATACCGCTCCACTTGATCATCACTATTTCGTTTGATCTTGAAGACCCATTTATTGCCAATAGGCCTTCTTCCTTGTGGTAACTGCACAAGCTCCCAAGTCTTATTCTTATGAAGAGCTTCCATTTCCTCCTGCATTGCTACCATCCACTGAGATGCATCTGAACTATTCATTGCTTCTTGGAGAGTTGATGGCTCCCCTTCCTCTGTTAGAAGACAGTATGCAACATTACTCTCCATAAAATAATCAGACTGCCAAGCTGGTGTTTTTCTTTCACGAGTTGACCGTCGAACTTCTGTAGTTTCAAACTCAACTGGTTCTTGTTCCTTAATTTCTGGTATTACTTCAGAAGAATCCTTTGAATCAGACTCTTTTTCCAGCTGTACCATTGTAGTTTCTGGACCTTCATTTGAACTGCTACTATCACCTTTCTCTTGCAGCTTCCCTTCTGCAAATATCACATCCCTGCTGATGACGACCTTATAGGTAGTGGAATCCCATAGGCGATACCCCTTTACTCCATCAGCATAACCCAGAAATATGCATTTTCTAGATTTTGGATCTAACTTTGTAGTTTCTTGAGTGTTGTACATCACGTACACAGGACTTCCAAATACATGGAGGTTTGAATAATCAACAGGCTTTCCCGTCCACATCTCCATCAGTGTTTTCAACTCAATTGCAGTTGATGGTGATCGATTGATCACATAACAGGCGGTGTTGACTGCTTCTGCCCAAAATATTTTTTTCTAGACCAGCAGCTCCCAACATGGCCCTTGTTCTTTCTAACAGGGTTCTGTTCATCCTCTCTGCCACTCCATTTTGTTGAGGAGTGTATGCCATAGTAAACTGTCTCTTAATGCCTTCTTGATTACAAAACTCAGCAAACTCATTGCTGGTATATTCTCCTCCATTATCTGTCCTCAAACACTTGATCTTTTTCCCATATTCAAGTTCTATCCGCGCTTTGAACGCTTTGAAAACTGAAAACACATCTCCCTTCCCCTTGATAGGAAATACCCAACATCTCCTGGAATAATCATCCATGAAAGACACAAAGTACTTCGCTCCTCCTAAGGATGTAACTGGTGCTTGCCATACATCAGAGTGAACTAATTCTTAAACTTTCTTGCTTCTAGAATTTGATGTGTTGAATTTTAACCTATGCTGCTTACTTGTTACACAATACTCACAAAAAGGTAAGGACACCTTAGTGAGTCCCGGAAGTAGATTATGTTCTACAAGAATTTTCATTCCCTGCTCAGACATATGCCCAAGTTTCTGATGCCATATTGTTGTAGATCTTTCAGTTGAACTGCTTGAAGCAACAGATGCTTCTCCTTCTTGTAGAGTCTCTCCCATCAGTATATACAAATTTGCAGACATTTTCTGTCCTTTCATAAGTACAAGCGCACCACGGATTATTTTCTTAATCCCATTCTGAGTTTCGATCCTACACCCAAGATCATCTAGTTGTCCTTCAGACAACAAATTCTTTTGTGAGCCCTCTACATGTCGCACGTTTTGAATAGTGCGAATTGTACCATCATACATCTTCAACTTGATGGTTCCAATACCGACAATCTTCAAGGCATGATTATTTACTGTGTACACAGATCCTCCTGAGATAGATTCATAATAATGGAACCACTCTCTCTGAGAGGTCATATGAAATGAGGCTCCAGAGTCAATGAGTCATACATCAGCAAATCTTTTTCTGCCTTCTGAAGTCATCGCTGCTTCACAACACAAAGCTTCACCTTCATTTGAGGTAGATGCTATATTTCCATGAGGACTGGAATTTTTATTTAAACTCCAGCAATCCTTCTTCAGGTGACCCTTCTTGCCACAATGGTAGCACTTCATGTTCTTCTTACTTCTTGATTTGGACCTACCGTGATTTTGGCTCCCACTTGAGCCACGTTCCATTGATCTCCCTCTCATCACCGTTAGCGCCTCCGCTTGCTGCGAATTGGCCAATCTGTCTTGCTTATTTTTGCGCCGATTTTCTTCTTCCAGAATAGCAGCTGCAATATTATCGAAGACTAGATTGTCTGTATTGTTTGTCAAATTGATGATGAGTTGATCATATGAATCTGGTAGACTTTGAAGTAGAAGTTCAGCACGCTCTTGTGACTCTATTTTATAACTGAGTGATGTGAGTTGAGAAAACAGAGTATTCAAGGTGTTAATGTGCTTTGTCACTGAAGTAGATTCTGACATCCGTAGAGTGTATAATTTCCTCTTAAGGAAAATCTTGTTGTGAAGTGACTTGGCCTCGTATAATTTTTCGAGATGATCCCAAATCTCTTTTGCTGTTTTCTTCTCCTCTATGCTAGACAATATCTCATCTGCAACTGCCAGATAAAGATTTGCAACAGCATTTCCATCTATCTCATTCCATTTGTTGTCATCTGTGATCTCCGCTGGCCTATTGCTAATAGCCGCCAGGCAATTATCTTTTCTCAAGATAGCCTTCATCTTCAATTTCCACAGTGAGAAATTTCTCCCGTTAAATTTTTCAATCTCAAATTTTGCCGCCATTGCTTCTATCATGAACTTTTGAGCAAATCTAGCTCCCGCTATTTCACGTAAATAGTAATTGTATACTGGAATAGTGACTGTAGTCCGTGAACAATACACCAGGTAAGTTCCCAGGAAAGAGAGGTGGGTCACAATGGACACACTTAAATACCAAGTCTTTCCTTAGTCAGAACTTTTCCTAGACATGTATTTTCACACTACCACACTTATTTCCAACGTCCCTGTGAATAGTGCCAAATTGTATAGTACCTCAGAGTACTATTCGCAATAATAATTTTTCAAGAAAAATTTTTCTGATGTGGAAGATCAGTTAAAACTGTAACCACAGAGCATACTCTTATTTTTCAAGAAAAATTAAAACCAATAGCTCTGATACCACTTGTTGCGAAATTGACACCGGATTAGAGCAAAACCGCAGCTAATAAATTGAGAAGATTATTTAGACACACAGATTTTACGTGGAAAATCTCTAAACAAATTAGGGTAAAAACCACGGGTAAGGATAGAAGAATTTTACTATGAAAATAATAGGAATTACAATCTCTCTATTTATAAAGGAGAAACAATTTTAATTCTCTCTTTGTAATAGGAAATTAATCACTCTAACTCTCTAAATATTTTCTCTCAAAATAGGATGGATTTAGGCCTTGTCTTCATGGCTATTTATAGCCATCCAAGAAACAAAAAATTCAAACCAATTAGTTGTTAATTGGTTGGCTTCCATTTCCTTTTTTGGTATGCTATTCTATTTTAAAATTTGGTGCCTCTTTTGTTGACAATTAACTAAATTTGGTGCATCTTTTGTTGACATATAACTAAAATAGATGGATTTTGAATTTTTTTCGCCCAAATGATTGATTCCTAGCTTGCAAGATGAATACACAACATTAAAAAATTGAGCCAAAAACTCTTTGATATTTAAGTTAAAAATTTGGAAGTGAAAGAACTTGAAAGGAAAAAGATTTGGTTTCTGAGCCATTGGGACAAGCAGCAGCCCAAGTAAAAAAAATACTAGCCCGGGCCAGCTGGGATTTGGAGCCTTATAAATATGTGATTCAAAAGAAAATGGGCCATCGGTTCAAAAAGCGACATCATTTTTTGGCCAAATTTCTTCGTTTGGGCCCCTAAAATGGTAGTGATAACTCTATATTTTTAGAGTTATTTTAATTGTTTAAACTTAAATTTTAGTCCAATTCTCGAGAATGCAATAATATTATTACTTATTTTTAGAAATAAATAGTTCTACAATTTATAAATAAATTATAACATATTTTAAGTATTTTTATTTTATTTTTGCAGATTAAAATGATACAGTAAAAATAAAAATGCAAGCAATGATTCAAGTTTTCAATCCATGAAAAATAAATTCAATGGTTGGTGGCCAAAATTCAATGGTTGGTAGCCAACCTAACCATTTTTGAATATTGATGAAGGAATTCAATGGTTGATAGCCAACCTAACCATTTTTTGAATATTGATGAAGGAATTCAATGGTTGGTGGTCAATCTAACCATCAATGTTGAATTTTTGATGTAAGAATTTTAATGGAACTTGAATTCTTCCACCAAACATGTCTATAAATACCATGCTTGGCAAAGAGAAATAGCATCAAAGAAAATCCATAAAAAAAAAATATGTAGAGATATTTTCATATGTTTTCTTGTAGTAGATTATTTTTATTTTTTATTTTGATCAAGATGAGGAGTTTTTGGAAGCTTGAGTTCATCAAAGATTGTATCCCAAAACAAGTTCTCTCTAAACTCTATTCTTGAATTTAATTATAAGTTATTATTATGTTTATTATTTTTATTGTTAATTTAATTGTTTCTTCTCTTTTAATTATGAATAGCTAAATTTATTTTTCTAGAATTTAGATGTAATCTTTTGATTTGCATATGATTATTTATATTTAATTGATTGAGTTGATTGTTGGAATTAATCTTTTATCTTAGAACTTAATGTTTGTAATTAACTGGCCATTAATTGCATGATTTAAGGTATTGTGTGAAGTAGCGAGAGTGAAAGTACAATATTAGTTCATTAGGATAATTGACCTAGGGAATGTATTGCTTAGAGATAAGAATACTCCTTTGTGATTGTTAAAAGGATTTCCATAAAACTTAATGCGTTTGTATTAATTACTTATGATCACGAGAGTAGACATAAGATTAATATGAGCACACATGTTGTATCTTGAGAGAAATCATCATATAATTTAGGGAAATCTAATCATTAATTCCAGTAAAAATAATCCAATCTAAAAAAATATAAAATAATCATAAGTAATCAATTGATGAATTCTAAATCCTAGACCTTTAATCTTATTTCATATTTTCATCATTTATTTACTTGAATTTTACTTTAGTTTAAAATACGAATTCTCATAACTGATTTTCTAAATAATAGAGTAATCATAAAATTAGTACTTGTCAACCATTCCCTGTGGATTTGACACTCTATTCACACACTATTACTTAGCGTGACCTGTACACTTACAGAAATCGCGCAACAGACAGTTAATCCATTTATGAAAACTTTTTATTTTTGTCATAAGTTTTGATATTTAATTCTGTTTTCGGCGCCATTTGTGCCGTTCATCTTGTTTAGTTTCCTATTTTTATTTATGGTAACATTGTAATCTCGCCATTTATGGCAGTTTTGTACCTAGGGTTTCGGGCCCCCTATTTAGACTCTTGTTTTGGCCTGTTTGAGGAATCAATAATTCAATGATATTTCGAAAATCCTAAAATTAGATTTATCCTTTTTGCTTACGCTGCGTCAAGTGGTATCAGAGCCTATGGCGACTAGCGGTGGTCTTTGTGACGGTGTTCAGGAGGCTGGAGCCCCAACCCTTAGGGACGACGCGCTGCAACGATTGGAGCAGCGTTTAGAATACATATAGAGCAGCAGATTAATCGCAGATTTTGGCATTTTGAGGAACGCTTTAATGCAATCGTAGATCGTTTGGATGCTATGGGTATTGACATGAACCGGGATCGGAATAATGACAGAAGGCCAAGAGTCGAAGCTGCTCATGGTAACCCTGTCGAGAGACTTGTCTCTGTCCATAGGCAGCCAGATATTGAGAATGATTCTGAGTCTAAAGATGAAGAAGAGTTTGCAGGAGGTCGGTATGATAGATATGGTGGGGATAGAGATCGGGGTCAAGAGGATGATTATAGACGACGTAGGGATGATAGAGAAGATAGGGATTTCCGTTTGAAAGTTGACATCCTTAGTTTCAATGGAGGTATGGGCATTGAAGATTTTTTGGATTGGATAACGGAGATTGATAGGTTCTTTGACTATATGGAAATGCTCATTGAGAAGCGGGTGAGATTAGTGGCTTGTCGATTAAGGGCGGAGCTTCTGCCTAGTGGGAGAGGACCCAGAATAGAAGATTCCGTGAAGGCAAGGGACGAGTTCGCACTTGGTACAGGATGAAAAGCTTGTTGATGCGGGAGTTTTTGCCTCCAGATTATGAGCAGATCCTGTTTCAACAATATCAATGTTGTCAGCAGGGCAATCGTTCAGTCCATGAATACACCATAGAGTTCATGAGGCTGTCTGAAAGAAATAACCTAATCGAGTCAAAAGGGCAGCAGGTTGCTAGATATTTGGATGGCCTGAGACCAGTGATCAGAGACAGAATTGGTGTACAGTTTGTGCGAACCCTAACTGAGGCCAAGAATATGGCTATGAAATCAGAATTGATGCAGCAAGAGCGGAGTAGGAGGAACTTTGATAGTTACAAGCCTGCCGGTGTCCCTGAGAAGGCTACTAGAATAGACCAAGACATTGCTGGGCGTACTGAGCATTATGGCAATAATCGCTATAACACTAATTGAAACCAGAGGGATAAGGCTGCAGACAAGCGAGCAGTGAATGAAGGGAAAGACAAGGAAGTGCAGAAAGTAGCAAACCCTTATGCCAGGCCAACTGCAGGGAAGTGTTTCAGATGCAATCAACCGGGCCATAGATCTAATGAGTGTTCTCAAAGAAAAACTATCAACTTGGCAGCTGGAGAAGATGAGGAGGAGGAGTATAGCTGTGAACCAGATGGTGACGAGGATGATTTTGAGGACCAGGAACTAGAAAGGGCCACCTATATAGTGCGAAGAATAATGCTCGCACCAAAACAAGAGAGGGAGTCCCAGCACCATCAGTTGTTTCATACTCGGTGTACTATCTTTGGTAAGATATTTGCTGTTGTTATTGATAGTGGTAGCATGGAGAACATCATAGGGAAAGAGACAGTCAAGAAGTTAGGGGTGCCTGTAGAGAAGCATCCAAGCCCTTATATTTTAGGCTCGATTAAATCAGGGGCTGAAAGTATTGAAGTGACTGAGAGATGCAAAATCCCTTTTTCAATTGGGAAATATAAAGATGAAATTTATTGTGATGTTGTGGAAATGGATGTGTGCCACTTGCTGTTTGGGAGGCCCTGGCAGTATGATGTAGATGCTCAACATTTGGGGAGGAGTAATCAGTATAGTCTGGTGAAGGACGGAGTGAAGTACACACTGTTGCCACTGAAGAACAAAACAGAGGGGCCACCAGTAAAGAATTTCTTGACCCTTACTGGGAATTTTGAGGCTGAAGTCAAAGAGACCAAGATGATTTATGCCTTGATAGTCAAACAAGTCTATGAGGAGGAGCTTGAGTTGCTAGTGGAGGAGCTTCCTGAAGCTGTGAAGCCTTTACTTTTGGAATTTCAAGATTTAATGCCAGATGAGGTTCCAGATGGTTTGCCACCCATGAGGGACATTCAACACCATATAGACTTGATGCCTGGTGCCAGCCTACCTAATTTGCCGCATTATAGAATGAGCCCGAAGGAGAGTGAGATCCTAAAAGAGAAGGTTGAAGAGTTGCTAAGGAAGGGGCATATTCGTGAGAGCATGAGTCCCTATGCTGTGCCTGCCTTATTGACTCCAAAGAAGGATGGCAGTTGGAGGATGTGTGTGGACAGTAGAGCAATCAACAAGATAACTGTAGGTTATAAGTTTCCCATCCCGCGGTTAGATGATATGCTGGACTGGTTGTATGGGGCTAAGTGGTTTACAAAGCTGAATTTGAAGAATGGCTATCATCAAATACGAATTAGGCCTGGAGATGAGTGGAAGACCGCTTTCAAAACAAAGGAAGGCTTATATGAGTGGCTGGTGATGCCTTTTGGTCTTTCAAATGCCCCAAGTACATTTATGCTGCTTATGAATAAGGTATTGAGGCCTTTTATTAGTAAATTTGTTGTGGTTTACTTTGATGATATTTTGATTTATAGCAAGACCGAAGAGGAGCATTTAGTGTAGTTAAGGGAAGTACTAATAGCCTTGCAGGAGAACAAATTATTTGTAAACCTTAAGAAGTGCAGTTTCCTTATAAATAAACTGCTATTCTTGGGGTATATTGTTAGTGCTGAAGGTATTCAGGTTGATGAAGCCAAGGTGAAAGCAATCAGGGACTGGCCAACTCCTAAAACTATCTCAGAGGTTTAGAGTTTCCATGGGCTGGCCACTTTCTATAGGCGCTTTATCAAGAATTTCAGTACCATTGCAGCACCAATCACTGAGTGTATGAAGAAGGGCAAGTACCATTGGGGGGAGGAAGCAGCGAATAGTTTTGCCATTTTGAAAGAAAAACTATGCACAACTCCAGTCCTGGATTTACCAGATTTTGACAAGCTGTTTGAAGTTGACTGTGATGCTAGCGGAGTAGGTATAGGAGCAGTACTGTCCTAAGAGCGCAGGCCCATATGCTATTTTAGTGAGAAGCTCAGTGATGCAAGGCAGAAGTGGAGCACCTATGACAAAGAATTTTACTCTGTTGTACGAGCTCTTAAAACTTGGGAGCACTACTTAGTTGGTAAAGAGTTTGTGCTCTATTCAGATCATGAAGCGCTAAAGTACTTGAACAGCCAGAAGCGGATCAGCAAAGACATACATGCTTGGTGGTGTTAATTTTTACAAAAGCTGTTAACAAGCATAGGAGGAAGCAAGTTTTTTCTGTAGGAGATCCAGTAATGGTGTTCCTTTGGCGTGAGCGCTTTCCAGTGGGTACTTATAGCAAGCTTCAGCCAAGGAAATATGGCCCTTACATTGTTAGCAAGAAGATAAATGACAATGCCTATGTCATTGATCTTCCCAAAAGCATGGCTATTTCGAACACTTTCAATGTAGCTGATCTGTCACCCTACCATTCCTCTGAAGAACCACTGTACCCTGATCCAGAGTCTAACTCGAGGACGAGTTTTTGCCAAGTGGAGGAGACTGACGTGGAGGCTATTTCAGAGAGATTTCTGAGCCGTTGGGACAAGCAGCAGCTCAAGTACAAAAAATACTAGCCCAAGCCAGCTGGGATTTGGGGCCTTATAAATATGCAATTCAAAAGGAAACGGGCCACCGATTCAAAGATCGACGTCGTTTTTCGGCCAAATTCCTTTGTTTGAGCCCCTAAAATGGTAGTTAATCCATTTATGAAAACTTTTTATTTCTGTCATAAGTTTTGATATTTAATTCTGTTTTCGGCGCCGTTTGTGGCGTTCATCTTGTTTAGTTTCCTATTTTTATTTATGGTAACATTGTAATCTCGCCATTTATGGCAGTTTTGTACCTAGGGTTTCGGGCCCCCTATTTAAACTCTTGTTTTGGCCTGTTTGAGGAATCAATAATTCAGTGATATTTCAAAAATCCTAAAATTGGATTTATCCTTTTTGCTTACGCTGCGTCAATACACAACATTAAAAAATTGAGCCAAAAACTCTCTAATATTTAAGTTAAAAATTTGGAAGTGAAAGAACTTGAAAGGAAAAAGATTTGGTTTCTTTTTAAACTATATTTGGTTCGTGAAATAAAATATACAAAAAATAAAATAACTATTTTTGAAAAATAAAATATGATAAGAATAGAATAATTATTCTAATTTCATAATTTGGTTCATAGCATAAAATAGTTATTCTATTCACATAAATGACTATAATATCATTATAAATTAATTTCACTATAATATTTAAAATAAATATAATACCAAATTTTATTCAAGAAATAATTTAAATGCATAATAAATTAAATTTTTATTTGATTTAAAATTTAAAAATAAAAAATGAAAATGAAAATCTAAAAATAAAAAAAAAGTAATAGTGTTGAACTTGAATTTGCCAATATTTTTTAAGGGTAAAAATGAAAATATTCTATTTTATAGTTTAAAGAATACAAATTCTTTAATTTTTTAAGAAATATATATTTTATAAAAATTGTGAAATTGTTATTTTGTAAAATTAGTATTTTTTATTTAAAATATGAACCAAAGTTTAGATTAATTACTTTACATGGAATAATTATTTTATTTTTTAGCTATTTTATAAATCAAACATAATTTTAATTCTATAAAGAGATTTTAGTGAGAAAAAAGGATGAAAATTTATAGAATCAATTACCTTGCATGCATGAATGATTTTTCATTTTATATTGGATAGACTTGACTGTTGGATGAGAGCAAATGAACAGGTGGCAGCATTGTAAGGGCAAGGCCTGTATCGCTTGGACAAACACTCTTTCTTGTTGTTCCCTAACAACACACTATACAGTGGCAGAGCCACATATAATTGTGCAATTGCTCTTCCTCAACTTTTTAAAATACCTACAATAGTATATTAAATTATAATATGTTCAACATTGGTCCACCTGAAAAAAAAAAAAAAAAAAAGAGGTTTATTATGTAGTTTTATTTGTAACATTTTAAAACATTTTTATAGTTGCATAATTATTAAATTTAGTATTGTATTTCTTTTTATGGATAATATTTGTCATTTTTAAGAATTCATCTGTACCTCAACTATTTAATTGAATCATTATTATTATTTTATTGTATAGTGAAAAAAAATTTAATATATAGACTTTTATTTTCTTGATTTAAGATCCTAGTTTTCACCACTAATTTTACATGCATTTGAGTATTGCAAGGCAGTAAGGGGAAGGTGTGAGCACCTCCTTGCGTGCATTACCAACCACCTTCTCCCGATGTAATTCATTTTACTTTTCAATACGAGCTCCTCGCATAAAAAAAAATAATAATAATGCAAAGAGGTGGATTCAACACAGAAAGAAAGTAAGCAGGTGAAAATTATGAGCCGCTTCACCACTTGATTGCTCACATGCCGAGTCCTTGAGCTCTTGAAGGCTATTTGTTATAATTTGAGCTTTTTGATAATTCTTAAGCATCGATGCCTGTCTTATCTAGTAAAAAATAGGAGCTCTTTTTTTATGGAGCTTCTCTATAGCATTTCAATAGGAAGTGGTCATTTTTATCTTTCATTAAATGATATTATAAAATTTTTAAAAAAATGGCATATAAAATATAAAACGTTTGTATAATTTAATTATGAATTGAATATAATTAAATTGAATTTTTGTGAAATAATATAATTTTTATTTATTTTTACTTTAAAAAATTAAATTTGATAAATTATCTCATTTAAAATTAGCTACTCTATTGAGTATAAATTGCTTCGACAAAAAAAAAAAAAAAAGTATAAATTGCAATAATTAATTGAATTGAACAAGATATGAAAATATCTGGCGTGGCTGCGTGAGAACAAAATTTTGACGTCATTATTGCCGCGGAAATGATCATATGATATATTGCCCTTTTTATACATCACAATTGTTGCCACTTTTGACCCCAACTTGTGTGTTACAAAAGCGTAAAGGAAATCGAGGAAGATGCTGCCCACAAAGATTTTTTTTTTTTTTATTTTTCAGATAAAACATTTATTAAGCCCACTCAAAAAAGACCAAATCATTTTGAATTTTGTTTTTTCAATAATCTTTCAAACAATAATAAAAAAAAAAAATTATATATGTTATAGTTAATATTTACATATTATCACTAAAAATTTATTAAAAACAGTATAGTAGTATCTCTAATAGACTACTAATTTAAAAAAAAAAAATACCTAATACAGCGTATATTTGACGATATTCAAATATAAAAAGTGCTCAAGTCTAATAAATTATAATATTTTACTTTTCATTTTAATTTATTCTATAAACATTTAGGTAATGTTTAGTAAATTATAATGACATGTAATATAATGTAATTAAATGTATTTTTAATATAAATTTATATTAAAAATATATTTAATTACATTATATTACATTTCATTACGGTTTACTAAATGTATTTTTAATATATTAATCATTTTTTCTCCTTTTCTTTTTATTATATTTCATTTTTTTATTTCATTATTTTTCCTTCAATAGAAAGATAATATCAACTAATAACATGCATAGAAAATTAAAGTATATTTATAACAATTAGAAAAAAAAAAGAGTGACTTTTAACTTTATAGATGTGGAGAATTAAATTAACTCTTTATTTTATATTTTGAAAATAAATAATTTATTATAGCTCTTTTTTATTGGAAGACTCCTTATAATAACGAATTTAACTTAAACAAAAAATCTATTGGAAATACTCTAATATTAATATCGATAAAATTACTTTAATTATTGACATGATTTGATTCTAATATTATTTACAATTTCTTTTTTTTTTTTTTTAGCATTGAGAATGAAGAACTTAATAAAAATAAAATTTGAACTATGAAGTCCATTTCTAAAATAATTTCATTTCTATGATATTAAGACACCAATTAAAATTATATATAATTTCACATTTTATATTAGTTTATCAGTTTTTCTTAAAAAATAAATCTTCTTAAAATTTAAAATAAAAAGATAAAACAAAACCCATGAAGCGGGGAAAGGAGATGTGTCATTGAAGTCGAGCCTCTGTCGACAGATTCCATTTAAAGTGGCAAGTATAAGTGTGCATGTGTGTCAATATTCTATAGTCCAAAGAATGATATTATATTTATTGAGGTTGTAGTCGGATCCTTCACGCACAATACACTACTTTTGCAAAGATAAGTTAGAATATTTTTAAGCATGTGCAAGAGTTTAAACATTAATTAATTAACATGCATACACGTAAGCTTGGATACCTACATTCTATATAAACGCCCTCACTCTCATGAAATTATAATACAACACACGGAGATATATAGCACACTTCACCAATTTTAATTTTAGGCTCTTAACAAAAATCCACAAACATGCATGACATTACTACTAAATCTGCTGGTCCTGTGCGCTTAGATAAAGATCAATTGAAGAATATTTTCAAGCAATTCGATGTGAATGGCGACAATGATCTAAGCAAGGAAGAGGTAAAAAAAGCATTCGACCATCTTGGTGCATTATTTCCAGGTTATAGAGCTAACCGTGGTATCAATTTTGCTGATGGCAACGGAGATGGAAAGATTGACCTGACAGAGTTGGATGATCTCGTGGAATACGCTTATAAACTTGGCTACACTATTAAGTAGCTATAACTTGCAATTAAGTCGAAAATCTGAACAGCCTGCTAGCTAGCTAGATGTAGTAGTAGCTCTTAAAATAAAAGTTTGATTTTATGGCTGGCTAGCAAGTGCATGTTAATTGCTTATTTAATTTCTGTTCTAGTAGATATGTACTAACCAACCAATAAATCGAGCATATATAAATATATATATGACTGCATATTTATTATCCTTCTCTCATGTTTCTCTATATGTATGAACTTTCAGTTCTATTTAATATGAAAATTTTTTTCTCTCTCCCTTTAAGCTTCTTAATTAAATCTTAAACTGAATTTTATTGTTAAAATATTCATGTGTTCATGTGGTTTATATGTATAAACGGACTAATTGTGGAATCTGCAGGTCAGAACAAATTAAAATGGATAAATCCTGAAATATCCTGAATTTCCAATTATTTTTCAAAAATCCTATTTTGTACGGAATGATAATATTTTATTATTTTATTTATGTAATTAAGTAAATATTATAAGTTATATTTTATTAAAATGTATATTTTATCATTTTCCTTATTAAAATAAGAACTGGAGTTATATTTTACTAAATTATAAATATTCATATTATTTGAATATGTATTGTGGATGGTAATTTTATTTAAGTATTATATATGTATATGATTATGAAAATGTTAATGTGGGTTTTTGGAGAAATTGTATTTTTGAATATCAATAAAGGTATTAATTAATATTATAAATTTAATTATAATATTTTTATCGGGAGTTTAGATTTTCATTATAATTACTATTATTATGAATAAATTGTACTAATTGAATTATTGTTATTATTATTATTATTATCATTAGAATTGTTATTAATATTATTACTATTATTATTATTATTATTATTATTATTATATATAAGAAGGATTGCAGGCTGCCTGCAGGGAGAGGCAGCCAAGGGAGAGAGAGAGAGAGAGAGAGAGAGAGGAAGAGGGGACTGTCTACCGTCGGACCGCCGTCCGGTCACTGGAAGACGACACGCGCCGGCCAGGGAGGTTCCTGAGGTGCCGATCAAGCCGTCCACCGAAAATCACCGCCGTCAGCCTTCTCCAGCCGCCGCACGCGCCACCGCAACGTTCGCCGGCAGAAACTTTCGAGCTAAATTTCGGCCAGTTCCGACGTCGGTTCAAGGTGATTTTAGTATCACCGGACTCCTCTTTCTCTAAGCTTTAATTTGGTATATAAATTACTAATTTTGGATGATATTGATTTTGACCAAACTCCGGTGATCGACCGGACTGCCGATGCAGGTTCCGACGAACCAGAAGAAACAAATTGTATTTTCGGATTTTACGTGTTGAGACGAGTCCGTTGGTAGTGAGTTTGTGATGATTGGTTAACGTTCACGTTTTTCGGTGAGTATTATTTATCGTAATTCGTGACCAAAGTTTATTCTAGTTAAGTGAGTCGTTCTTGTTCTAATCATATCATTTGTTATTCAGAGTCAATGTATCTGACTTCTGTCGTCAAGGTCGCCCTTCCAAGGGATGCCAGTTGGAAGCGTCGTCAGTTAAGTGAGTGATACTCACTAATATATTATCCTGTTTTCATTTCATATGCATTGCTGTGTGTATATATATGTATATTATGCACTACTACTGTATATATAAGCATGTAACATTTGACTGTGAATGATGAATTGATATTCTGTATTTTGTGCCATACTATGATTGTGGTTGATGGATGGAGGTCGGGAGGATACAGTACCACCTAGGATTATGGATTTATTATGGTTATGATTTGGATTATGATGAGATTCAGAAGATGAGCTATGACTGATGGATACCGGCCGGGCCTGCTCATCGCCAGGGCTGCTGTCAGTCAGGTCAGGGCTGCGTGGTATAGACCAGTGACGGCCAGACCCCTTGGATATAAAAGACAGATTATTGAACTCAGAGAGCCAGAGTAGGGGGATCGGCTCCCCATATTGAGTATTGAGTATCAGTGTGGTACTGTGGACCATACCCCATTCTTACTTGATTGGATGATTTGTCTGTTTCTGTGGCATAGTACATAGCATGTGCGTTAGAAATCTATATGTAAGATACCAGTTTAATATATTAGCTGGTATCATTCACTGAGTTGAACACTCATTCCTGTTCATCTTGTTGCTTTCAGGTCAGGGAATGAGCCGGTGAAGGGATTGTAATTGAGTAGATTGCCAATTTCTCTTCGGCAGTGATTTGTATTATTGGGATATTAAGAATACATGTAATAGATGTACATTTGTAATTGTAACTCTAGAACTCCGCAATGTTACATCTTGTATTTGTATTTTGTTTAATACTCAGATATGTATCTTAAAGAGTTGGAATACGTTGTTAAGCAAAACCTTTTGTAATTTACTATACTTTTGAGATATATGGAATAATTGGGTGCTAGGCCAATTTGATATTTGTACCATGTTATGATTCTCTTGATTCTGCTTACCTCATTTGGGCCCATAGCCTTTTCCAGTTGGGCTTTCAGTTGTGTGTGTTTTGGGTCAGGCTTATTACGGGCACTGGTAGCCACGTACATTTCCCGTGTCCTAGTGCCGGTCACGTGCCTTCGGGTTTGGAGCGTGACATATCCAATATAAAATATAGAAGAAATCAAATATTTTATTTATAATGTAATTAATAATTATTTTATAGTTATGCTACAACTCTAAAAAGAATTAACTTTTAAAAAAAAAAACTTAATATTTTATTTTGCTAAATTAAAATGGGTAAATTATTATTTGCTCCAATTTCTTTCTAAAAGAAAGGTCTGAGGCCCAATTTTTTCTTTTATATCGTGGATGAGGTAGGCTCTTTCCTATGTTTTGTGTGGACATGGGTAAAAGCATAGACTACCAAAAGCTAAAAGGATACCATTTCTTATCCAATAAATAACTATCTATTTTTTAAATTTTAAATTTTAAATTCAACCTTTTAATAAAATTTCAATCGTTTAATTTAAAATTAAAAGTGAAGATTATAAATATAATTTATATATCATATTTAAGTTGAACATGTGAATGTCTCAATCCTAATATTATTGGTCCAATTATTTATATATGACTTTGACTTTTACCGATAGATCATCTAATATCTTATGTCTTTTATAAATAAGAAAAGTAAATTAGTGTCTTCACTATCACACATATATCCTTCAAATATTTTGTTTAAAAAAAGTCCTAGCACAAATGCTTCTATCATTTTAAATAGAAATTCTTCTATTTTTTTTTTAGTAATATATGTTATAATGACAAGAGTTTAATATAAAAAGAAGTCGTTACTATTGTTCATATATTAAATTTGATTCTAAAACTGAATGAACATCAATTAATAGAAAAATGATTAATCAATGTCTACGATGTAATTAAAAACAACTATCCATCATATAATTTTTTTTTATGTTCTTTTTATAATAATTATGTTCTTTTCATAATTTATGTATTTATTGAAATTAAATTAATTTAATAATTTAATTTTTTCTAAAAAAGGAATAATTTAGTTTAATAAAGGACTCCCACTCGCATGTAAGGATGCGATAATTATTTAAAAAAAAAAAGCATAAGAATTAGAATCTTAGCCCATGGACTTTTTTATCCACGAAAAATGGATTCCCTTATCCATCTTCCAATGGTATATTAATAATGGATTCCCATATTAATCTCACTCAAAAGAAGGGATAAATAACTGATCGAATTATTTCAATTTAAATTATTTTCAGTATTATTTAAAAAAAAAAATTGAAAAATCACCTAGAATTATATGAATATGTTAAATATGCATTAAGTTCATACTCAACATAATAAATTTTGTGTTAAGTTTATATCAATTTAGAAGTTTCAGATTTAGCTATATTGTGATGAACAGAAATTTATCAATATATATCTTTTCTAAAAATAAAAATTCATCACTATCAATAAGCAAAATGTTTCAAACAATAATAATAAAAAAATATATATATATATATATATATATATATATATATATATATATATATATATATATATATATATATATATATATATATATATATATATATATATATGTGTGTGTGTGTGTGTGTGTGTGTGTGTGTGAAATTGTTTTAATTACTGATTTGATTAAAAAAATTTATAAATTCACTTTTTATAATAATTTATCAAATATATTTTTTCTTAAAAAATAAATTTTGAATTAAAATATTAACATGTCGAAAATTTAAAATGAAAATGAAAAAGAAAAAGAAAACATAAAAATCATTGAACCATATGTAGATATGAGCAACAGTTCGGAATTGACGGCTCTATTTTGGTCTAGTTCAGCTTTGACCTCTTTAAATATAAATTTTTAATCAGTTTTTAAACCCTACGGTCTAGTTCCGGTTCATAGTTTATACAGTTTCAATTCTGATTTGAATATAGTTATGGTTTCATACAATTTCAATTATGGTTCGAATAATTTAAAAAATTACAAAAAAAAAAAAGAAAAATTGTGGAGATCAAATGTTTTTTACTTATAAAATTATAATATTAATGTGTTACTAAAATTTTAAATCCTTTTGTGTTTTGAGTTAACTTGAAAATAATTATTTTAGTATATATAAAATAATATAATTTACAATTAATTCAAATAATGTAATTGGTTAATTAAAAATAAGTAAAGACCATTTGTAATTTTTTACAGTAACTAATTATTTTAATAATTAAATTAAAAAAAGGAGGTTTGGACTTATTTTTTTTAAATTAATTTAAAATTTATATATATATATATATATATATATATACACACACGATTCGGATGGTTCAAATGGTCTGATTTAATCCGGTTTTGGTCATATTTTTTTATCCTATAATTTTTAATTGGCCCTTAAACTTTTGGTTCAACAGTCTGATTTATAAACTAGAATCATTGATAGGTCCAATTTCGAATTTGATTTGGACAAGTTGCAGTATGGTGAATGATGAACATAAGTTAGAATATACATATATATATATCTAGCATGTGCAATTGTAAAGTTTGACACATTTCATGAGATTGAAGAATTCCGAAAGAATTCAATTCATTTTAAATATAATATAAATAAATAATGAGTTTATTTTATTCTGTATTTTATATTTATATTTTAACTTACTCTTATTTATTTAAAAAATAATTAATAATGATAAGAATATAACTAAAATATATGGATTTTGAATTTTTTTCGCCCAAATGATTGATTCTTAGCCTGTAAGATGAACACACAACATTAAAAAATTGAGCCAACAACTCTCTAATATGTAAGTTAACAATTTGGCAGTGAAAGAACTTGAAAGTAAAAAGATTTTGTTTCTTCTTAAGCTATGTTTGGCTCGTATAATAGAATATATAAAAAATAAAATAATTATTATTGAGAAATATGATAGAATGGGAATAGAATAATTATTTCAATTCTATAATTTGGTTCATAATATAAAATAATTATTCTATTCGTATAAATGTCAATAATATCTTTATAAATTAATTTCACTATTAATATTAAAAATAAATATAATTTTACCAAATTTTATTCAAGAAATAATTTAAATGCATAATAAATAAAATTTTTATTTGACTTAAAATTTAAAAATAAAAAATGAAAATGAAAATCTAAAAAAAAAAAAAAAAGATAATAGTGGTAAACTTGAATTTACAAATATTTTTTAAAAGTAAAAATAAAAATACTCTATTTCATGGTTTAAAAAATACATATTCTTTAATTTTTTAAGAAATATATATTTTATAAAAATTGTAGAATTGCTATTATATAGAATTAGTATTTTTTATCTAAAATATGAATCAAAATATAGAATAACTATTTTACAAGAAATAACTATTATATTTCTTGATTATTTTATAAATCAAATATAGTGTTAATTCTATGATGAGATTTTAGTGAGAAAAATGGATGAAAATTTATTTTTAAAATTATTTATTTTTATTTTAAAAAATTAAATTTTATAAATTATCTCATTTAAAATTAGCTAATCTATTGAGTATAAATTGCTTTGACAAAAAGAAAAGTATGAATTGCAATAATTAATTAAATTGAACAAGATATGAAATATCTGGCGTGGCTGCGTGAGAACAGAATTGTTACGTCATTATTGCCACGGAAATGATCAGATGATATTGACCTTTTATACCTCACAATTGTTGCCACTTTTGAGCCCAACTTGTGTGTCATAAAAGGGTTAAGGAAATCCAGGAAGATGCTGCCCACGAAGATTTTTTATTTTTATTTTTATTTTATTTTTTCAGATAAAACATTTATTAAGCCCACTCAAAAAAGACCAAATTCTTTTGAATTTTGTTTTATCAATAATCTTTCAAACAATAATAAAATATATATATATATATATGTTATAGTTAATATTTACATATTATCACTAAAAATTTATTAAAAACAGTATCTCTAATAGACTCTTAATTTAAAAAAAATATATATTTTTTACCTATTAGAGCATACAATTAGACGATATTTAAATATAAAAGGTGCTCAAATCCAATAAATTATAATATTTTGCTCTTTATTTTAATTTATTTTATAAGCATTTAGGTAATATTTGGTAGATTATAATAACATGTAATATAATATAATCAAATATATTTTTAGTGAAAATTTATATTAAAAATGTATTTGATTATAATATATTGAATTTCATTATAGTTTACGAAAATGCACTCCTAATATCTTAATCATTTTTTCTCCTTAATTTTCTTTTTATTAGATTTCATTTTTTTTATTTCATTATTTTTCCTTTAATAGAAAGATAATATCAAATAATAACATGCATAGAAAATTAAAGTATATTTATAACAATTAGAAAAAAAAAGAGTGACTTTTTAACCTTCTAAGTGTGGAGAACCAAACTGACTCTTTATTTTATATTTTGAATATAAATGATTTATTGTAGCTCTTTTTTATTGGAAGACTCTTTATAATAAAGAATTTAACTTGAGCAAAAAGTTTATTGGAGATACTCTAATATTAATATCGGTAAAATTACTTTAATTATTGATATGATTTGATTATAATATTATTTATAATTTTTTTTAACATTGAGAATGAAGAACTTAATAAAATAAAATTTGAACTATGAGGTTCACTTCTAAAATAATTTAATTTCTATGGTGTTAAGACACCAATTAAAATTATATATAACTTCACATTTTATATTATTTTATCAGTTTTTCTTAAAAAATAAATCTTCTTAAAATTTAAAATAAAAAGGAATAACAAAACCCAGATAAATTGAAGTAGAGCCCTTATCAACAGATTCTATTAAAGTGGCAGGAATAAGTGTGCATGTGTGTCAATATTCTATAGTCTAAAGAATGATATTTATTATATTTATTGAGGTTGTAGTCGGATCCTTCAAATACAATTCACTACTTTTGCAAAGGTAAGTTAGAATATTATTAAGCATGTGCAAGAGTTTAAACATTAATTAATTAACATGCATACACGTAAGCTTGGATACCTACATTCTATATAAACGCCCTCACTCTCATGAAATTATAATACAACACACGGAGATATATAGCACACTACACCAATTTTAATTTTAGGCTCTTAACAAAAATCCTCAAACATGCGTGGCAGTACTAAATCTGCTGGTCCTGTGAGCTTAGATAAAGATCAATTGAAGAATATTTTCAAGCAATTCGATGTGAATGGCGACAGTAATCTGAGCAAGGAAGAGGTAAAAAAAGCATTCCATCATCTTGGTGCATTATTTCCAGGTTATAGAGCCAACCGTGGTATCAATTATGCTGATGGCAACGGAGATGGAAAGATTGAACTGACAGAGTTGGATGATCTTGTGGAATACGTTTATAAACAGGGCTACACTATTCAGTAGCTATAACTTGCAATTAAGTTAAAAATTTGAACAACCTGCTAGCTAGCTAGTTGTAGTAGTAGCTCTTAAAATAAAACTTTGATTTTATGACTGGCTAGCAAGTGCATGTTAATTGCTTGTTTAATTTCTGTTCTAGTATATATGTAATAACCAACCAATAAATGGAGCATATATAAATATATATATGACTGCATATTTATTATCCTTCTCTCATGTTTCTCTATATATATGAACTTTCAGTTCCATTTAATATGAATTTTTTTTTTCTCTCTCTTTAAGCGTCTTAATTAAATCTTAATTGAATTTTATTGTTAAAATATTCATGTGTGCATATCTATATTAGATAGTGTTCATGTGGTTTATATGTATAAATGGACTAATTGGAGAATCAGGTAAGAGCAAATTAAAACGGATATATCCAACAAAATTTAAGAGAAATCAAATACTTTATTTATAACGTAATTAATAATTATTTTATAATTATGTTACAACTCTAAAAATAATTAACTTTAAAAAAATTTAATATTTTATTTTGCTAAATTAAAATGGGTAAATTGTTATTTGCTCCAATTTCTTTGTAAAAAAACAAAAAAAAGTTTGAGCCCCAGTTTATTTATTTTTTCTTTTATATTGTGGATAAGGTAGGCTCTTTCCTATGTTTTGTGTAGACATGGGAAAAAGTATAGAAGTATAGACTACCAAAAGGAAAAAAGATACCATTTCTTATCAAATAAATAACTATTTACTTTCTAAATTTTAAATTTAATTTTTTTAATAAAATTTAAACCATCTGATTAAAAATTAAAAATGAAAACTACAAATATAATCTATTATGTTCAAGATGAATATGAGAATATCTCAATCATAATATTATTAGTTCAATTGTTTATAACTTTGAATTTTATCGTTAGATCGCTAAATATCTTATTTCTTTTATAAATAAGAAAAGTAAATAACTGTCTATACTATCACACATATATCCTTCAAATGTTTTGTTTAAAAAAAGTCCTAGCATAAAAGCTTCTATCATTTTTAATAGAAAATTCTTCTATTTTTTTTTAGTAATATATGTTATAATGACAGGAGTTATATATATATATATATATATATATAAGAATCGTGACTAGTATTCATATATTAAATTTGATTTCAAAACTGAATGAAAATCAATTAATAGAAAAATGGTTAATCAATGTCTACGATGCAATTAAAAACAACCATCCATCATATAATTTTTTTAATGTTCTTTTTATAACTTCTGTATTTATTGAGATTTAATTTATTTAATAATTTAGTTTTTTCTAAAAAGGAGTAATTAAGTTTAATTAAGGACTCACATGAAAGGATATGATAATTATTTTGGAAAAAAAGTACAAGAATTAGAATCTTAGTCGATGGACTATTTTTTCCACGAAAAATGGATTCCCTTATCCACCTGACAAGTAATTCCAGTGATATATTAATAATGGATTCCCATATTAATCTCACTCCAAAAAGAAGGGATAGTTAACTGATCGAATTATTTCAATTTAAATTATTTTCAATATTATTTTAAAAAATTTTGAAAGATCACTTAGAGTTATATGAATTTGTTAAATACAACACAATAAATTTTGTGTTAAGTTTATATCAATTTAGTAATTCCAGATTTAGCTATATTGTGATGAACAAAAATTTATCAGTATATATCTTTTCTAACAATAAAAATTCATCGCTATCAATATGCAAAATGTGTGTGAAATTGTTTTAATTACTGATTTGATTAAAAAAATATTTATAAATTCACTTTTTATAATAATTTATCATATATATATTTTCTTAAAAAATAAATTTTGAATTAAAATATTGGCATTTCAAATATTTAAAACAAAAATGATAAAAGAAAAGCGATGAAACCATTTGCAGATATGAGCAACAATCACAAATATTCATATTAACTTATATCTATTTTCGTGATCACAAGTAATTAATATAAACTCATTAAATTTTATAAAAATCTTATTAACAATCACAAAAGATTGCACTTATCTCTAAGCAACATATACCCTATGTCTAGTATATTAATGAACTAATATTATACTTTCACTCTCACTACTTCACATAATATCTTTAAATATATAAATAGTGATCAAGTATTTACAAGCATTAAATCCTAAAATAAAATATTAATTCTAATAATCAAAACACTCAATCAATCAAATATAAAACACCATAAAATAATCAAGAGATTATATCTAAGTTTTAGAAAAATAAATTTAGCTACTTATAATTAAAAGGGAAGAAACAATTAAATTAATAATCAAAATAACAAATATAATAATGACTTATAATTAAATTCAATAGTAAAATTTAGAAAAAACTCTTTTTGGGATACAATCTTTGATGAACATGAGCTTCAAAATTTCTCTTCTTGATTAAAATAACAATAAAAGAAATACACACTAAAAAAATATATGAAAATCTCTCTCTTTCTCTCTCTCTCTCTCTCTCTTTCTATATATATATATATATATATATATATATATATATATATATATATATATATTTTTTTTTTTTTTTTTTTTTTTTTGCTACTTTGAGTTATTTTTTTAGAGATGGGAGGTAATGCCTATTTATAGGTAAATTTCATTTTCATTTTTAACCATATTGCATCATTATTTTCATAATATTATCGCCTATATCATTAATTTTATGACACGTCTGCATCATTTATAAAATGATATCATTGTCTGCATCATTTATAAAAATGATATAATCGTTTGAGTCATGATATTATTGTATCATTATGATATCATTTTAATCTGCAAAAATAAAATAAAAATACTAAAAATATATTATAATTTATTTATAAATTGTAAAACTATTTATTTCTAAAAATAAGTAATAATATCATTACATTTTCGATAACTGAACTAAAATTTGAATTTAAAAAATAAAATAATTCTAAAAATATAGAGTTATCATTATACGATAAACTAATCGTATCGTATTTATATTGACTTTATAATGTTATTGGTGTAGATCAACACGATCTAAATATGATCTATTAACATGAATTGCCACCCATATTCTACACCATTACACATATATTCTTCAAATATTTTGTTTAAAAAAATTTCCAGCGTAAATGATTCTATCTTTTTCAATAGAAAATTCTTTTATCTTTTTAGTAATATATGTTATAATGACAGGAAAGAATACTAGAAGTAACTTTTTTTATATATAAAAAACATTATTAGTGTTCACAAAGTAAATTTGATTCTAAAACTGAATGCAAATCAATTAATAGAAAAATGGTTAATCAATGTCTATAATGCAATTAAAAACAACTATATCATATAAATTTTTTTTATGTTCTTTTTATAATTGATGTATTTATTGAGATTAAATTTATTCAATAATTTAGTTTTTTTTTTTTAAAAAAAAAGGAATAATTTAGTTTAATTAAGTACTCACATGAAAGGATATGATAATTATATTGAAAAAAAAGGTATAAGAATCAGAATCTTAGCCCATGGACTATTTTATCCACTAAAAACGGATTCCCTTGTCCATCTGAAAAGTAATTCCAACGAGATATTAATAATGGACTCCCGTATTAATCTTACTCAAAAGAAGGGATAATTAACTGATCGAATTATTTCAATCTAAATTATTTTCAATATTGTTTTTAAAAAAAATTGAAAAATCACTTATTATATGAATATACTAAAGATGCATTAAGTTCAGACTCAACATAATAAATTTTTTGGTAAGTTTATATCAAGTTAGGAGTTTCGGATTAATCACTGTATATCTTTTCTTAAACAAGAAAAAAAATCATTATCATTATGCAAAATGTTTCAAACAATAATAAAAAATATATATATATTATAACTAATAAAAATTTATAAAAAAAGAGTATAATATATATATCGGTGAAATTGTTTTAATTACTGATTTGATTATAAAATTATTTATAAATTCACTTTTATAATAATTTATCAATTATATTTTTTCTTAAAAAATTAAATTTTTAATTAAAATATTAACATTTTGAAAAGTTAAAATGAAAAAAAAAATAAAAATAAAAATAAAAACCGAGGGAGCCATATGTCATTAAAGTGGATCCCCTGACATCAGATTTTATTAATTATAAAATACCTGGTGTGTGTATATATATATATATATATATGAAGGAAAAAGTGCGCATGTGTGAAAATATTTCAATGGAAATAATGGTGGGATGATATTATGTTTAGAGTATGTTTAGAATTGATATTCGGAATTAAAAAAAAATATTTTTAATTTAATTAATTAATAATTATTATTTTCATAAAACTTATTTTAAAAATTATTAATTTATCTACTTATCTTTAAAAGTAGTTTTAAAAAAGTTAAAAAAAAAAAAAAACTGTTGAAAGATATTTTTGATAAATTCAATCCCAAACAGCCTTTATTGATATTCTTCACAAACAATACACTACTTTTTGCAAAGATAAGCTAGAATATCATTAAGCATGTGCAAGAGGGTTTACACATTAATTAATTAACATGCATACCCTTGAGCTTGAATCTCTATATTCTATATAAACCCTCTCACTCTCATGAAATTATAATATAGCACGGAGATTAGAGATATAGTATACACCTCTTTTGGGCTCTCAAAAAAATCCTGAAACATGCATTATACTTTCACAATTCCAACAAATAAGCCTAAAGGCACTTCAGTACTCTTTGCTGAAGATCAATTGAAGAATATTTTCATGAAATTTGATTTGAATGGCGACAAAGTTCTGAGCAAGGAAGAGATAAGAAAAGCATTCGATTATCTTGGTGCATTATTTCCAGGTTTCAGAGCCAACCGTGGTATCAAACATGCTGATGCCAATGGAGATGGAAAGATCGACTTGACCGAGTTGGATGATCTTGTACGATACGTTTATAAACTTGGCTACACTATCAAGTAGTTACAACATGCGATTAAGTTGAAAATTTGAACAACCTGCTAGCTAGCTAGTTGTAGTATAGTAACTCTTAAAATAAAAGTTTGATTTATGGCTGCTAGTAAGTGCATGTTAATTGCTTGTTTAATTTCTGTTCTAGTATATATGTATTAGCCAAATAAAAAAGATGAGGATATATATATATCCTCCTCTTATATTTCTCTATGCTTTCAGTTCTAATTAATAACAAAGTTTTTTTTTTTTTTTGCTCTCCCTCTCTCTCTCTATTTTTTAATTTGTTGGGACATTAATTCGGGTGTGCAGCGTGAGAAATAGATATTTTCTATAGTTATTTTATTAAAAAACAAAGTAATTTACTTTATTTGTGAAAAAAATAATTTTTTTACAAAAAATCACAATATTATTTATATTTTTTTATAAATTAATTTATTATTTCGTAATTCTTCTTGGTTATGAAAAAAATTTTAATTTTACGAAAATATTAACTTATTTTTAGCAAAATAATAATTTTATGAAAAGAAAAATAATTTTGTAATTATAAAAAAAATGTTCTCTTACGAAAAATCAATTTTTTTATATTTTTTCATAAATTAAACTATTTTTTTATAAAGTTTATAGGCATATAAATTTAAAATACTATCTTAATCATTTTAATATTTTTCATTTTTAATTAATGAAATGTAATAGCAGGCTAATATAATTATAACATTTTAAATATTTTAATTATATTTATTATTTATTATTATTCTATTGGTCATAAAAAATAAATTTTGTGCTTTATTTTAAAACAAAATAATTTAAGTATTTGCTTATACGATGCCATTTATAAGAAAATTGTGATATTTTAAAAAGAATATCTCTTTTTATAATTACAAAATTATTTTCTCTTAAAATAGTTAATTTGTATAAAATAAAACGTAAAATTAAAACTTTTTTTACAATTAAGTAGAATTACGAAAAATTAATTTATTTTACAAAAAATTATAAGTAAAATTATAATTTTTCATAAAAATATTATTTTTTTTATAAACCAAATAGGTTATTTTGCTTTTAAATAAAATAACTATAAAAAAACAACGTAAAAAATATATTAGATTGTGTTCATATGGTATATATACATTCAGTTCACGGACTAGTTCGGAATCATGTATGATCAAACTAAAATTGATGGAATGGGATAGGTCTTGCTTCAAGTACATACATCAGTTAATCAATGAACTAATATGAGCTTTAATTTTCTCCAATATTATAGAATATGAATAAATAAACATGACATTGCAAATTGAAAAATGTGTTATCTCTGCAATGCACCCACAAAACCAATGCCATCACTATAAGCAGAATTAGCAGCAAAAAACTAATTAATATATAGTAGTACTATATGTATTTCAAAATATTTGTCATTTAAAATTTCAGCATATAAATTAAAAAATTATTAAATTATCATAATTTTAAAGTAAAAACACAGAAATATCCTTTATCGATTTTGATAGAGAAAAAAGAAAATAATTAATGCAAATGATTAGTGGAGAACAAATGGAGGATAAAGTTGGAAAAAATAATAAATATATTCTTGAAATCCTAAAATAATAAAAAAATTGAAATAAAAAAAAATTTAAAATGATAAATATTTTAAAATAAAGGGAGTAGAATTCATTTTAGTTTTATTGAAAAATATATATGTGCACAAAGGAATAAAAAAAAATTTATCTAATTCTCTCTCGCTAAATTCTTTCTACTTGTGCATTTATAATTGGTTAATATAGTCATTTATTAATTAAATAATATAATTATCTAATTATATTTAATTTAAATAAAAAATAATAAATTTAATTAGAATAAAGAAATGATAACATAATTATTATTTAATATATATTTAATTTATTTAATTTGAAATAAGAAAAATTATTATAATTTCAAGTATTTAATATTTAATTAATTATATTTAATTTAAATAAGAAAAGAATCAACTCAATTAAAATAATACAAAAAGAATAATATAATTATTATTTAATTTATATTTAATTTATTTAATTTGAATAAGTAAAATTATTATGGCTCAAGTATTTACTATTTAATTAGTATAACCAATTAGGAATCACGTGTATCGTGTGTGTTGAGTATACTAGTGTATGAATGTGTATATATATATATATATATGTATATATATTAGAAATGTTGTTGTCAATACATTAATATACAATTTTTATTTTCATTTTCCCTTTGGCTATTGGATCTAAAGATGATTTATTACAGAGAATTAACACATATATGTCCTTTAAATTTTTTTTGTTGGACAAGTATTTATCATACAAATTTTTTAAAAAAAGTATATGTTGTTATTGATAATTTTTGGTAGTAAACTAATTTTGTTGAAAAAAAAAATTATGATTTCAATTTTTTTAACAGTATGATATGACGATTAATTTTTATGTTTATAGCAACAATATTGTTTACAATTATTTTTCTAAAAAAAACAATGTTTACAGTTTTTGTGTGGTAAAAATGCTTATTGAGAGTTTTTTTTTTTGAAGTGCACAGGAAAATATACTCGAGGATCCGAATATATATATATATATATATATATATAATCAAGGATAAATTTTTATTATAATTTAAGAGAATCCACAGGGATACGTGGACATTAGTGGGTGCAAAAGCTTATAAAAAACTTGCATGTAAATTGATTAATGATATGGAGCTAGCCAATAGCTCATAAGCTTCACATACAAGACATTTCTTCACGGGGATAAGATGGAACATTGGGAGGGTAGGTACACAAAGAAGAGCCCTATGCACCACCCAGGGGCGGTCCTACACATACAATGAGGGGGCCACTGTCCCCTAGCAAAAGAAAAAAAAACTTATATTATATATGTATATTTTATGTGCTAGCCCCTTTTAAAAAAAGCCATTGCCTCTCTTCTGTACTAAAATAATGAGCTGAATTATGAAAAAAAAAAAACTTAATATATTAGTAATTGATGAAAAAATAAATATAGAATGATATTTATTTAAGAATTTATGAATTTAATTCAGGGTAATTTTTTTCGCTACCCCCCTTATTTTATTTTTTTAGTTCCGCCCCTGCACCCATCCCCTTAATCGCTAATTAGCTCTCATATTAATTATCAAATTTATATACTATATAGCGTACAAAATACAAATTGTTAGTCCATATTAATTTAGGCCAATGGTTTTGTGCAAAAAAGGAGTTCCTCCTTCGGCTCTGGATGATGAGGAGCAGTTAAGGAAACTGTTCAATCAATTCGATATAAATGAAGACAAAGTTCTGAGTAAGAAAGAGCTCAAACAAGCCTTCAATCAAATGGGTGCACATCTTCCTGATTATAGAGCAAGCCGTGCGCTCAAAAATGCTGTACCAATGGGGATGGGTATGTTGACTTGGACGGGTTTGATCATCTCATCAATTATGCCCTGAAAAAGAGCTACACTATTAAATATAATTAATTAATTACATAGAACTACTACTTGGGTGGATAAATTAAACTACTTGAAATAAACCAAACAGCTTCAGGCATAAACTCGCAAACATGTGCTTAATTGTTGTATCCTAGCAAAGTTTAAGTTTCTTGAGGTATTATTATAGTATATGTTTCGCTATGATAATATCATTTTTAAGTTCTCATGTCAAGGCGTGTATATATATATATATATATATATATATAGTTGAATATACTTCAAAATTTTTAAGTATATCCAGTGAACTCACCTTATCAACTTCATTTATTAAATACTATATTATCCATCTAATTTTACCAGTTATACTATTATTAATTATAAATAACTATTAATTATAATCTTTTTTTTTATAAACAAAAATACACTTTGACTTATTTTTTGTAACTTTGACTTTAAAAACTTATGATAAATGTGAAATTTATTATAGGGTTCATATTTCAAAGCAAGTGTTAGACTCTACTTTTAAAATATATAGAGTTCCAATACAAGAAATTTCATATAGAGTTACTCATGAAAGTTTCTTTTTTTTTTTTTTTTTCATTTGAATCTCTTCAAGGGTATTTGTAATATTATCAAGGGTATACAAAGAAAAAATGACATTTTATTTATTATACTGTTAAATTGTTTGGAAAAAGAAGTGACAACATTTTTAGAATAAAGAGTGTAATTATTTTTTATCAAAAAATATCTTTTATTATTAAGCCAAAAGCATATTTTTCCTCATATACTTGATATTATTGGTCATTTTATTTTTGACTTTTTAAATTAACTAATTAACATACTCAATTTGACAAATCATAATATCCCCTTAATTATCCAGTAGCATAGTGCGCACTAGTCACGCATGCTGATGTATCTAAAATATAGATGATGTGTATAAAATAAAAGATGTGGAAAAAATACAAATGATGTGGCTTTTTTTTAACTAATTTGAACTTTTTATTCGTTGTTTTCCTGCCAAAACACAAGATCACAACTCTACAGCTAGCATGAGCTTCTTCAACCTCCTCCATAATAATCCAAAGCTCTCTAAAATCTTAAATCAGCCAAAAGGGCTAAAAAACCAAAGTATGCATAAAAAAATCATAAAAACTCTAAATTTTTGAAAATCTAATTTAGTAATAGATCTTCAAGATAAAAAATCAAGCTCGCAATTTTTTTTTTTTTTATAAAATACATCAGATACAAAAAAAAAAAAAAAAAAAAATCTTTCAATCAAATTTTCAAGAAATTCATATTTCGAAAGGCTAAATTTATGAAGTAAAAACTCTAAACCCAGAAGATTAAATTGTACTGAAAAGAAGAGGAACACATATAAGGGCTAACACACATGAGCTATATCATGGAAAAAAAATGATGAAAATTGGAGTAAAAGAAGCACAAAAGAAACAAACCTCATAGACTTGGTTGAGATATGAACTTTTAGACTTTTCCTCCATGGCTTCGAGATTGAAACGGTGAGAAAGAGTAGACTTTCCTTTGTGTTTGCTTTGGAGTTCAAATAAAACCCATAAAGATACAAAGCTCCCTTGGCTACAACAATTGACGCTACGAAACTAGAATCGCTAGAACCCAGTATTGAAGGTGGCAGCATAAGGTCTAGATCTCAACTCAGCATTGACGAGCAATAACTGACAATGGTGCGCGATTGGAACGTGCAAGTGGTGGTGGCGATTCGGATTTTAGGGTTGGGACAGAGAAGAGAATAAAGGAAGATAAGGGACCTAAAGTGGATTTAATAGTAAGGGCATTTTGGTCTTTTACTTTACTCTATTAGTCATCACTTGCCTTCTGTTATGCGATTTCTGCAAATGTACAGATAGAAAATAAGTAATATAGTGTTTTTTTTAGTAGAATATTGATCCCATGAAAAAAGATTTTACCAAGTATCAAAATTAAAACTGCTCTATTATTTAAAAAATCAATTATGAAAATTTATATTTTAAGCTAAATAGAAATTCAAATAATTAAATGATGATGGTAAATATGAAATAAGATTAAAGGTTTAGAATTTATAATTCATCAATTGATTACCTATGATTATTTTATATTCTCTGGATTATATTATTGTTGCTTGAATTAATGATTAGATTCTCTAAATTATATGATGTTCTCTTTCAAAATATAACACGTGTGTTCATATTAATCTTATGTCTACTCTCGTAATTATAAGCAATTAACACAAATCCATTAAATTTTATGGAAATCTTTTAAAAATCACAAAGAAGTATTCTTATTTCTAATCAACACACACCCTAGGTCTAATATCTTAATTAACTAATATTATACTTTCACTTTCGCTACTTCACATAATATCTTTAAACATGTAAGTAGTGATCAAGTATTCACAAGTATTAAGTTCCAAGATAAAAAATTAATTCCAATAATCAAAACATTCAATCAATCAAACATAAAATACCATAAAATAATTAAGAGATTATATCTAAATTTTAGAAAAATAAATCTAGCTACTCATAGTTAAAAGGGAAGAAATAATTAAATTAAGATTCAACATAATTACAAACATAATAATAACTTATAATTGAATTTTAGGATAGAGTTTAAAAAGAATTTGTTTTGAGATACGACCTTTGATGAACTTAAGTTCTAAAAACTCTTCTTTTCGATCAAAATAACAATAAAAGAAATTTATTCTAAAAAAGCATATGAAAATATCTTTATATCTATTTTTTTACTACTTTGAATTCTCATTTGGAGAAGAGAGGTGATACCTATTTATAGGCAAATTTCTCTTTCTTTTTTAACTATATTGCATTATTATTTTCATGACATCATGTTCTACATTATTTGTTTCATGACATCATCTTCTGTATCATTTATTAAATGACATCATCATCTACATCATTTATAAAGTGACATCATCACCTGTATCATTTATAAAATGACATCATCGCCTGTGTCATTTATAAAATGACATCATTTATTATATCATTGTGACATTATTTTGATATGTAAAAATAGAATAAAAATACTAAAATATGTTAAAATTTATTTATAAATTGTTAAAAATATTTATTCATCAAAATAAATAATAATATTATTACATTTTCGAGAATTGAAATAAAATTTGAGTTTAAATAAGTAAAATAACTCTAAAAAAGTAGAGTTATCAAATTCCATACGCATGCTTGCACGCTTTTTTGTTGATTAGATAATTAGGGGACATCAGATGTGATTTGTCAAGTTGAGTATATTAAATAGTTAATTTAAAAAGTTAAAGGGCAAAATAACCAGTGGTGTCAAGTATGGAGAAAAACATGCTTTTGGCCATTTCATTATAACTGTTTAGAACATTAAAAAATATCTATTAATATTTAATTATGCAAATTATTAAAACTACAAAAAAAAAATACTTATTTCAGCATCCTAGTAAAATTTTTAGCAATGCAATTTTTAGTAGTTTATGAACTGTCATTAATGAATTTCTCACTAATTTTATTTTTACCATAAAAAATCTTAATATGAAAAAATAAAAGTTTAAGATTTAATATCGACAAATAAAAAATTGAATGATCTAATAGACAAAATATGATAAACTTGAAGGCTTTATAATATTTAAATAAAAAAAACTTCATATACGCACCCATGGTAGAGGGAAAAGTGAAAAAACAAAGAAAAAGTAATAGTACCGGCAACAAGAAATTAATTGATTGGGAGGAAAATTTTATCGATTTCAAGAGTACATTTTTATTCTATATACTAGCCATGTGCCCGGTATTATTTTAAATTAGTCTCGCATAATTATAATTTAAATCATAATAATTTTTCATATATATATATATATATATATATATATATATATATATATATATATATATATATATATATATATATATATATATATATATATATATATATATTGTATAGCTTAAGTATTATTTTTATATATATAATTATAATTTATTTATTATAGTTTATCATTTTTTACAGTTTGAATATATATTTAATGATAATTAAATAAATTTGAAATGAACATTAAAGCTTTCAAGTGACACTTTATAACATATAGTATTTTTTTTTTATATATAAAAATACATATTTAAATAAGCAACAAAAAAATTTCAATATTACAAGTTGTAGAATTTTTAAAGATTTACAATCACGTATGCCGATATTGTAAATGGTATTTCTTATCAGAAACATATGACAAAAAATTTTTACTTATCATCTACAAATTTTAGTCCAGATTTAGTAAATAAATAAATAAACTCGCAAATTGCATTCATTTTCTCGAAATTAAATTGAGAGACCATAATAATTTATCCCTCAATTATTATTAAATAAATACATTCAATTACTATTAAATAAATACATTAATTTAAGTATTATACTATTCAATTGTGCAATTAACCTGATTTTAATTAGATCGTCAGCAAATAATTTTAACATTATAGGAGTCTTGATCATTCAAGTCAAATGAAATTTATACATTATCATATAAAAATAATTTTAATTTTTTAAATATTTTTTTTAATTTTTAATTGATCCCTTCAAAATTATTTTTTATAAATATTTTCAAGTATTAAAACCATTAACTAATTCTTATAAAAATGGAAGGTCAATAAAAGATTATTCAATTAAAAATTTACTTTATGAAAATTTACTTCAATTGCTCAACTTACCATGCTTCCATATTCCCCTTAAATAGATAACAATAAACAAAAAAGTAATTTTTATTTAAAAAATAATTGGTGATGTGACTTTATCGGAAGGTAATTTTAGAATTATTCTTAAAATCTAATGCATCATAGAAAATAGATTTTCATTTTAACAATTTTTTTTTTATTTCAAATATATATATTTACATATATATTCAAATCGTTAAATGATAAAATATTTTAATAATTACCATCGCTCTTATATAATTTTTTTTTTAAAGGAAAAGTATATATATATACTGCAGGGAACCCACTAGAGGGAATTTTTTTTTTCTTTTCTTTTTTAGTGGACGGAAAAGGAAATATGTTATTCTCCACCATAAAAAGCATTTATTTGGTCAAAAAATATCTCAAAATAATAGCATGCTGCTAATTATTATTTATAACATGTGCTTTGAGCTTGAAGCCGAGGGCTTTTATGGGTTTCCGTTCTTTTAAAGAAACTATTGTACACTTGACAAGCCCATGATATTAAGCTCCAGCACAAAAACAAATTATTCAATCTCAACTCATTACCCTAGATAATGAAAAAAATAAAAAAAATAAAAAAAAATCTTAACTACTAATAATTCCTTTTATATATAGATATATCAAATTGATATTTTAAAAATTTATTACGAATATGCCTACATGATCAATTCAACCTCCTAATAAATGGAGCAAAAAAAGAATCAAGCAAATAAAATATTTAAAGAGTGATTAGTAGGACGCAAAGCAAGTCTATATAAAGCTTCACGTAGGGATAGAACGTATTATATCATAAATAGCAAAATCAGAGCCCCAGTAGACAATAGTAGTGCTCCAGGTTGTAGCCAAGATGCCCCTTTCAGTGCCCAAGTCTTTGAGCGGCGTATCTCTAACTGAAGAACAGCTGAAGGCTATCTTCAAAGACCATGATACCAACGGCGATGGTCTCCTTAGCAAAGATGAGATCAAGAAAGCTTTTCAACAACTCGGTTCTCGCCTCCCTGGATGGAGAGTCAACCGTGCACTTCACCACGCCGATTCTGATGGTGATGGTACCATTAGTGTCAAGGAGCTTGATGGCCTTATCAAATATGCTGTTAAATTAGGATATGGTTTTTAAATTCTGTAGAATTTTCTTCTTGCAAATATTGTCTTATTAAAATTTATGAATGTTTTATAATGTATGCGTGTGCTTGTTGCTTGTAATAATAAAGCTTCAAGCAGCTTTTGTTAATTAATTAACATACACTTGTATTCGGCTGTTTCCATCTATCGATCCTCGGTGTTTTGATTATATAATAACAGCAATCATCTATATTTTAGTTATAGATTTTGTTTAAAGCAAAAATAAATATATATGGTATCATTTGTGATATTGCTGTTAATTTTTTTTTTAATGAAATTACTATAATAGAACAACAAATTATTAAATTGGAAACGATCATGTGGATGGGATGTTAGAGTATTCCCATAATAATTAAATATAGAAATATTAAGTAATTAATACAGAAATTGACTTTAATATTAATAATTAGCTTTTAAGGTTGATTTTCCCAAATATATATTAAAAATTTAATATGTTATCAGAATAGGATGATCATATTTACTCAAATATTTAATTATCATGCTAATTAATTTTATCTAAAATATCTAATTACCTTACTGATTTGAATACTACATTGTCATTTGAGATAGAATGTTACTTAGCTTTTAAAATTTATTTTTCCGAATCTATATTAAAAATTTAACATTGGAGTTAGCATATATTCAATCTTAAGTTATCCAATTAATTTTATGATCACGCTTAGTTTAATGAAAAATTTTAAGTCAGAAATGAAACAGAAATCATTATGTATCTAACATGAAACAATATCATCACTCAAGGAAAAAAAAAAAAAAAAAAAGAAACAGTTGGTTGTTAGCACATAAGATTATGCCACTTTCCAGAAAATTCATTAACGTGTGTTGTCAAAACAAAGTTTCTTAATTAGACAACAAAAATTTTTGTGATTATTTTTCTTAGAATTTTTGTCATTATTTATTTTACATCAGAAATATTTAAATAAAATGAGGATGGTCAAAATTTAAATTTTGCACCTCTTCTCGTATATCATGGAGATACTTGATCATTCAACTACTAACGGATTAATAGCTAGAGTTTCTGCTGTTCGAAGACAGACACGCACAATTAGTGGAGAATTAACGGAGTATGGTGCTAGGCGGCAAGACTGTTATGAAATAAGTTTTCAAACATAGCTTATTAATTTGAGGGCAATCAATCTTATCGTGAATAATTTTTATATATCAATTCTACACTCATTGATTACTAAAAATATTATGGAATAATTAGTAATTCAGAGCTGATTAAGCATTTGATTAGCTTGTTACAGTTAGTTGAGTATTGCTGAAGCAAGTGCAAGTACGAGAGCATGTGCGTATGTGTTAAGATTTCAAGTACTTGTCAAATTTCATATTAAAAAAAATTGATTTGACATTATTTATTGACATATTATATTTATATTAATTTACTTTATAAATGATAAGATAAATTTAATCTATTTAAAAATTTTTCTATTAAATATATATAAAAATCGAAATGATCCATAAATTTATTGTATTAAAATTTTAAATTATAGTATAATATCTGAATGAATGTGATACCCTTATAATTACCCTTCTCTCTAAAACTCTCTCATTCCTTCCCTCTCTTTCTCAAACACTCCTGTGTTTGTAATCTATAATTAACTCCATGTTTATAAGGTATGAGATCATGAGTTTAAAATATTGGTATCAAAAAAAAAAATCAAGATTTTTACCGTTGCGCGTGTGTTACCACGCAAGTAACAGATGAAATTCGTTCCCACTTACATCAGCAAACAAGAGCGTGGAAAGCTTGTTATTCGAAGCACGCATAAGGTAGGCTAAAGTTATCATTTTTCTTCCTTTGATCAAAATATTTTATGCTTCATCACTTGCGCCGACGTCGGATATGATGACGTCGATGATGATGATAACATCGATTTGGAAGATAAAGCCGGATTTTTTTTTTTTTTTTTTATAAAGTAGGTAAGCTGGGGTTATATGAATAGCAGTAAGGTGAAAAATTCGTAGATCAGATTGTGATGGGCGACCTTATACTTATCATTATTTGGATATATGAACACAACATATATAGGATTTGATTCGATCATGGTCCCAATTTTTCTTTTTTTATTCTTTTCTTTCGGCGATGCTTCTCAGCACTTCCATTGAAATGGGTATTTTGATAAAAAAAAAAAAAAAAAAAAAAAAAGGAGACGATATCATATTAAAATTATTTGTTTACATTATTCATTCATATTGTATGAATACACTCAATATTATGAAATTGGCCACTAAAAAAAAAAAAATCTTTCACTTGTGTTATAAAGCCAAGATTATGAATAAACAATAAATAAGAACAAAACATGTAAATTAAAATAATAATCCTGGGAATTTGGAGATTAATTAAATATTAATAATTTGGTGAAAAGTGTAATTCCCCCTTCTACTCGGCCTCCAATTTTAATTTCACAACATATTACAAAATGCTCAATTATATCCTCGAACTACAAAAACTGAGACAATCAAGCCCAATTCTTAACTGCTCATAACGGAGCCGTTAAGAAATTGGAAAAGTTACAATTTTTATTATTTTCTTCCCCACATCCAGCCTTTTAATTATTTTTGTTATTTTCTTCTTCCTGTTACCTCCCAACTCGACTTCGCGTTTATTTCTTTTATCATGCTTCTGCGAATCCGAAGGTACAAAGGAAGTTTAAAGAAACAGAGCAAACCCATTTCTTTGCCACTTTTAAGGCTGCTCTGTGTCTGATTCTTGATAAAAATTTCTCCTTTGTGTTTCTTATTCTTCGGTATGCAAATAGGATGAAAAGAATATTAAACAGCTAATTGTAAGTTATGAATGTTAATTAATAACTGAGATTCTTTTTTACTATCAAAAAGAAAAGAAAAAAAAAAAAAGAAAGCTGATATTCTTTTGCCATGTGGGAAAAAGATTCAACATGGTAAATCATTATGTTATGTTTAGTATAAATTGAACAAGCCTTGAAGGAGTTTGATGGTGAAGAACAAGAAATAAAAGAATCATATATTAGAGAGAGGAAGAGAGAGAAGAGAAACAATGGCATGCTATAAGGGCGATGGGAGGCCAGCAATGACAAAGGAGGAGTTCAAGAAATGGTTGAAAAGATTTGATACCGACAGAGATGGAAGGATAAGCAGAGTTGAACTTGTAGGTGCTGTCCCAACCTTATTAAGGGGATGGTTTGGAAGTGTGAATGCGTGGTGGAGTGTGCGCGCTGCTGATTCTGATGGCAATGGCTTTATTGATGATGATGAGATTGAGAATCTTATTGATTTTGCTCAAAAACATTTCGGTATTAGAGTTTCTGCGTAATAAAATATGCCAGTCTCTTTCTTAATTTTCTTATTATGTAAAACTAATTAGTAAGGATAACTACTACTGTTTTTGGTAATTTGCTGTTGCACAATCCGATCTTCCCTGGTATGTCTGTGTACATATATATACACAGAGATTATGTAGTTACTTCTATATTTTAATTTGTTCTAATTTTCTTAATTCTAAATTATAATAACACTAAAAAGCAAAGTGGCAAACTGAGAAAATGAATTAAAAAAAAAAAAACAACAACAATCTGGTTGCCAAGAACCTCGATAAAAATTGCAAAATTAAATTGACAACTAAAAACAAAAAAGTAAATACAATCCCTTTTTATTTCTCATTCTCTGTAATTGCAATATGATATGATCAGGTTTGGTCGATGGAGACTAGAATACCATTCTGATTATTGATTAATTTTTTCCAAAAAAAAAAAAAATCATCTTCCTTGTAGCCTCCATCACCAAAAATCCTTCTTTTCCAGCAGAAAAACAAATAAACAAATAACTTATTTCCGATCTCTTATGTGCCAAAAGACAGGCGCTTGTCACGCGCCGCACACCAAGGCCGGAAGGTTGAAGACAATCCCAACTGTCAGACATTGAAAACCCTACAAACTATGTTGTTGCGTGCAGAATGTTTCAAAAATAAATAAATAAAATAAAATGCGGAAAGAATTTGTACACCCAACCAGCAACCACGACCGCACCATCCTCACACATCATTCGAGCCATGTCATTATGTCAGCAAACAATACCACGTCATCAACCCTCTGCACCTCATCGATTGCTTACATCAGCACATACTCCACGTGGCACAATGACACCACATCATCAAAAACACTATGTCAACACATGATTGCCACATCATTCAAAGTGATGTGTCACTGACTTATGATATAAGCAAACTGGACGAGTCATTAATAATCATATTAGCATAATTTCGCCACAAAAGCAAATTATCTCTTTTCATCACTCACGACATCAGCATATTATGCCACATAATCAATTTTGCTTATGTGGATTATGATGATGTATATTTTTTTACTTGCATGTTCTTTAATTACGTGGCTAATAGGGTAACATGGTCATTTGCCTACTTAGCGTTTGATAATCTATAGCCCTTTGTTGGTTTGTTATACAGATGAGCCGAGCTCTCTAAGCCCAATAAAATACATGTTCGGCCCAATCTTAGTAAAAAAATGCAAGATTGGCCCAATTAAGGCCTAATAAAAAAAGAAGAAATTACATTGTACATAATTTTTTTGACAAAAATATCATTTATACCATCATTTTATTTTTTATACATTTTCATCTTCTGTTTATTTCTTTTATACAATACTTTTCCTACTTGTTTTCTTTTGTATGGTTGTTTCTCGTTTTATTGGTTTGATACAATAATTTGTGAAGCCATGAATTTGTGGAAGGGAAAAACTGTAATGTAAACTGTATTTCTATGAATTGTTGGCCTTTGATCACCTCGTTTAGCGGAAAAAGAAGAGTAACGTCACTTATTGTTTTTCTATTTTTTCAATTTTATATGTAGTGTCTAAATTTTTAATAGGTCTATTGACTATTTTTTTTAATATTTAATTATAAGCTAATTTTTTTATTAAATATTTTATACATTTAAAATAATCACATCAATTTCAAGAAGTATTTCATAATTTTTATAGAATAAAATGTAAAACACATTTGACATGTGTGGTCATCAATTTTATCATACAGTTGAGTTGATTTATGTGACTAGAAGGGTCGTACCTGTTATATTGAAGAGATAAGCAATCAACGTGGTATTATTACTATTATGTTCTCAATATCTGTGGCATTTCCCTAATTTATTATTCTTCTATTATTATTATTCTACTATTATTATTATTAGTTTGATTATTGTTATTATTATTATTATTTGCATTAATTAGTTATTGTTTTGTAAAAAAATCCATTGATTATTTTTTATACACTACAAATAGTTAATTCACTTAACTAAATTTTTTAATTAATTTAATTAATTAAATTAAATTAATATGTATATATTAAAATAGTTGTAAATATCAAACATATACTTACGTATACTAAAATTTGGTATTTGTATGCCATTATTTGGTATATGTATACCATATACTCTAAATTTATATATCTTTTTTTTTTAACCAAAATTGCAATATGTATATATTAAAGTAATTGCAAATACTAAATATATGTTTAAAGTATACTAATTTTGGTATATGTATACATTTTACTCTTAATTTATATATCTTTTTTATTTTTCAAAATTACAATATATATATATATATATATATATATATATATATATATATATATATATATATATATATATATATATATATATATATATATATTTTGGTGTATATATATATATATATATACAATTTAGTGTTAGTTCATCTTTTTATTTTTTTCAAATTTGATTTATATTTTTTTGTAAATTAAATTATTTTTTTATATTGTGATACACTTTCTTTTTATATTGTGAGTTTCTTTTCTTTTTTCTTTGTTTTTCTTATATATATGTGATTAATGATTTTGTTTGAACCATATTTTCTTTGTTGGGCACTAAACATGGTGGATTATATATTTGTATTCTTTATAGCTTTGGATTTTTTTACTAATACTTTATCTTTTTAAATTTTTTCAAATTTTCAATTTGTATTTATTAAAGTAGTTGTAAATGCCAAACATATACATAACGTATACTAAATTTTGATATACGTATACTATTTAATATTTTTTTTCCTAATTTGCAATTTGCATATAAATAAAGTAGTTGCATATACCAAACATATACTTAACATATAGTAAATTTTGGTATAAATATACCATTTGCTGTTAGTTTATCATTTTAATTTTTTCAAACTTGCAATATGTATACATTAAAGTAATTACAGATACTTAATATATATACCAAATTTTGGTATACATATACCATTTACTATTATTTTATCTTTTTAATTCTTTAAATTTGCAATATGTATATATTAAAGTAGTTGTAGATAGCAAACATATACTTAACATATACCAAATGTTGGTATATGTACATTATTTACTATTAGTTTACCTTTTTACTTTTTTCAAATTTGCAATTTGTGTATATATAAAGTAGTTGCAGATATCAAACATATACTAAATGTGTACTAATTTATGGTATATGTATACCATTTACTATTTATCTTTTTAATTTTTCATATTACTAATCTATATAAATATAAATTAGTTGCAAATACTGAACATATACTTAAAGTATATTAAAATTTTAGTATACGCATACTATTAACTGTGTTTATCTTTTTAATTTTTTTCAAATTTGCAATATATATATATATATATATATATATATATATATATATATATATATATATATATATATATATATATATATATATATATATATATATATATATAGTTGCGGATACCAAACATATACTTGATGTATACTAAATTTTGGTAAAGGTATACCATTTACTATTATTATATCTTTTTATATTTTACAAATTTGTAATATATATATATATATATACATATATATATATATATATATATATATATATATATATATATATATATATATATATATATATACATATATATATATACATATATATATATACATATATATATATACATATATATATATACATATATATATATATATATATATATATATATATATATATATATATATATATATAATAATTGGTATACATTAATGTAATATAAATTAAAATCTTTTTATTTTTTATCATTTTTATCATTTTTTTTTTTTGGTGAACAAATTCAAAAAACGTTGCCAAACATATACCCTGCTAAAAATATTATTTTTTGAAATTTAGAAGGTATTTTTGAAATTTTTTCATGAGTACGGAAAATGATATTTTTTGCTTTTTTTTAAATTATTTTTGAAATTTTCCCATAAAAAAATATATTTACGCCAATGCCTAGTAGAAAAATTGGCCCAATTTAAAGTGAACAGAATTGTCTCGGTCATTTGCCTTCCCGGCATTTGATGATACGTAGGCTTTTGTTGACTTATTACCCACAAATGAGCCCATCTCTATAAACCCAATACTCATCCAATAAAATACACATTCGGCCCAATTTTTACTTAAAAATTAGAGGAAATTAAACCACGTACCTTTTTTTTATTAATTACAATTATATGACCTTTTTTTTATTTAGATTTTTGCATTACCTTTTTTATACTTTATATCCACTTTTTACTTTTCGTTTTATAAACACTTTAGTAACTGTTTTAGTGACTTTTCACAGTATTGAACGAATGATTATTTTGACTCCTGCTCATTGGAAATCTTCCTTCCTTCTTGTTTTGAGAGAAACGGACCCTTGCTGGATTAAAAAAGACTACAACAGGAACTCCAATTTGATAGCCGGGAATGGAGTCATTCATTTTCTAAAAAGACGCCATCTAACACACCAGATGAGAAAAGAAAGCCAAGCTCAGTCGAGGAAAGAAATTGTAATCGAAAGGGGGTCAAACACCGTCTTTGTGGCTTGTTGTCCTGCTTCAACCTCAACAAAAGCAAAGCGCCAGTACAGCAAGATATAGCTCATCCCCGCTTTCAGTAACTTCATGACGAAAGCTCTTATCTTGAGAGTTTTTTATTTCATTTGTTGTTTGTACATTTCTTAAAAAAATAAAAATATAAATAAATCATATTATAATATGGTGCTGGGTTTGTGGTTCCATTGAAAGGTAAGGTTTATTATCTCCTAGCTAATAACCAAAACACTTTCTTTTTTATTAGTATTATTATTATTAATTAACTGTTAAAATTAAACATATATTAAATTAATTTTAGAAACTAAATATATAATTAAAAAATATATATAAAACGTATACTAAACTATAGTGTATATATATATATATATATATATTGTTCACTATTATTATATTTTTATTTTTTTTTAAATGTGCAATTTATATATAAATAAACTAGTTGTAAATATTAAATATATACTTATATCGTATACTTAATTTGATATATATATATAATTTACTGTTAGTTTAGTTGTCGTCTCCTTGTGCCGCAAAACCTGAATTAGCGTTGATTTCCAATAATACGATTAAACACGTGCTAATTAAAAAAAAAAAAATTAGGATTTCCATTCAAAATATAAAACTATAAATATATATGCGCACCACGTTTTTTCTTTCTTTGTTTGTGAAACTTTTCCTAACATTTTTCTTTTTGTTTGAGATTCCATTTAGTTCTGTATTGTTTTGATTCCTTATAAAAAATGATATGAAAAATTGTACTACGTATCTGGACAAAATGACAGATGCTTCAATTAAAAAAAAGAAGTTGACGACTCCATTCTTGACAAGTTGCAAAATTTCCCTCTCCATTAGATGCCTAAACTGTTAACATCTTAGAATTATGAAGATGCTCTATTCTACAATGAACATTATTATCATAAAAAAAAAAATTTTGCCTTCTTATGAATTCCTTCCCAAAACGTGAGAAAATGAGAGTATATATTGGAGAGGCCTTGCAAAGGTTTCTCTGCAGTGAGCTAAATCATCATTTATAATTATCATATACTATCACTTGAATTGCGATTACAGATCAAATGGCGATCATGCCAAATCGTGGCATTCCTGATGATGGCAAACTTGAAATGACCGTCGAGCAGCTCAAACGGTGGTTAAAATCGTTTGATACTGACAAAGATGGCCGGATTAGCAAAGAAGAACTGGCAGACGCTATCCGCGCCAGGGGAGGTTGGTTTGCAAGATGGAAGGGGAAGAGAGGAATACAATCTGCAGATTCTGATAGCAATGGCTTTATTGATGAAAATGAAATCAATTATCTAATTGAATTTGCGCAAAAACACTTGGGTGTCAAGATCATACACTTGTAGTATGTCATTCTCTAGCTCCCTGCATGCCCTGTTTCATGGAATAATTCAGCATTTGTTCATTGTTATCGCTCTTAATGGATCAATAAATTGCATAACATTCCATTTGTTGTGATTCTTTTCAAGAAATTTCTTCTTTTCAAGTTTCCAGCCCAACTGTATATGAACTCAGAATCAATAGCCAATTGATGATGCATTTCATAATTGAGGATTATATACTAATGTTTTCCAGGCATTTCTACTTCCCATGAGAATGAGAAAAGCTTACGTTCATGAAACTATACAGTATTGTACATCTAACTATTTCTCAAGTAAGATAAACGTATCTTGAATTCAAGTTTGCGTGCGAGTATTTTCTGTAAATTCATTTTGGGCCACCAACAGATCAGCCAGTCCAGCACAAAGACTCCATAGTGGGGCTTCTCCTATAAGTCTTGGCCACTTGCAACCTGTAATTTGCCATCACAATGCATCTTTTAAATCTTAGAAAATACATTTTAAGACTCTAGTAGCTCTCTCACTCGAACTGAATGTTAGTCCCTTGTCAAATCATGGGTATGAAATCCAACTTGGTTTAATCTTCAACACAGAAAGCAACTGCTTTTAGTGTCAAGACAGAAATATCACATTCATTGTTCAAAGAATGTTTTTCCCAAGATGCGCACAATTCAGTTTTGCGCAGTCTTTTCAAGTCATTCTTCTGTTGGTACAATTGAGTGTGAAAAATAACTTGAAATAATAAATGAAATGAGATTCTAAGTTCTTTCCTGAGTTCTTCTGGATAACATAAAGCTAAAATCAGGAATAATACCTGAGTAATTCCAGAACAAGCATGGCCAATACTCATTGATCTCAGTATTCAGGGGGTAAGCAATAATTTCCACTTGGCGCCTTCAAAAATCAATAACGGGAGGCGGTAATCTCCAGTAATTCCATGAATTAAAATCTTCCTGCTCCATAATGAGGAAAGAGGGGACAGAAAAATCAGTCACTTAAAGGAAGAATTAACTAAATTTGAAAATTAAGACCTACTTTCAGAAAGCACTTTCAGAACAGTTAAAGGCTGCTCGAAAGCTAATATCAAGTCAAGTTGGATGCTACCCAAGTAAGAAGTTATAAAAAATCAAATATTACCATGACGTGGCCATACTGCAACCTGATGTGTTTGAATACATATATTCAGATGCAGAAAAAGGACTAAATGGAGCCTATAAATAAAATGCTGTAAATCTGACTTACTGCCATCACCATGCACACCAGTTCGAGAATTATTAAAAGCAGAGTGGAGAAGTGAAGCAAAATTAAACCTGCTCAGATGATGTTGTCATGGCTGGGAACATGCCATGCACAAGAGCATGAATCGAAGTATATGATTTGGTATCAACCCGGCGGTTCACAGCAACTTCACCCTGCAAACATAAACCATCAGAAGGAAACTTTGACATAAGGATATTAGCAAAAGATTTAGATGATGTTCTTTCAAACATGAAGGGCTTGATTTACCTTGGGATTAATTATGAAGATTTTTCCTTTTGGGATTCCAACCTTAAGGTAGCTAATCTCGTCTGTATCTCTATTACCAAAGCCAGCATAGAAAGGGTTGCAGTCTGAAGGAAACAATGCCTTGATATCCTGATATTTAAGAGAATTAAAAGGTATCAGAACCCATCTTTCTTCAGAAATATACCAAAGCCTTTGTGTGTCAGTACAAATAGTTCTCAGAAGGTTTTTAGGTCTCTCTAAATAAAGAATAGCTTCTCAAAGAGAATACCTCACACTTTCAGAAAGAGCCATAAAATCTAGGTGTATTCACCATGAACCGAAAAAATGAGCAAAAGACTTTTCAAAGCATCTTCATTAGGGGTATACAAAATGAGACAACTAAAAGTAGTATATGACCATGACTTGCATACTTCACTACTAAAAGTAGTATATGACTATGACTTGTTGCATACTTTACATGGAATATCCAACCATACAAAATTAATATATCAGAAGAGACAAATCTTAACTATGAAAATGGTCATAAAACAGCATGGGTATCAGCTTAGAGAATCATACAATATGTTGAGACAAAAATGAGCAGCAGCAAACTGACCTCTAAGCATTGGATCTTGAATTCATGAGGAGCCCTTCTAATGACTGCAAAATAGAAAGGCTGTGTAGTCAGAACATTATAATTAAGAAACATATCATAAGGAACCCTTCCAATGACTGACAAAATAAGAAGGATGTTCAATCCAGAAACTATAATTAAGAAATATTTGTCTCCAGAAAACTCAACAAGTGCTCAGAGCTTCTTCAAAGTTTTGCTGTTATGATTAGCACAGCTGTGGAATGGCACATATAAATAAGTAGAAACCAAGAGATTAAACAATATGCATGTATAGCAAAGAAAAAAAAAGCAATCTCTGCTTGAGATATACTAGTTACCTTCACGATATAGAGAAGGAAAAAGTCCATCAGGGGATATAACTACAGGACCATCAGGTAAAGCCTTTCCATCCTGTAAATAAGAGGACATACCTCTGCTTTAGGAAACAAAAATCAAGAGAGAAACATAAAATACATACTTTATTGATCCTGATTTTAAACTTCAAATAGTGAGTTAAGCATCAAATCACCTGCTTAAGGTTGACTAGGAATTGTCTAGTATGATAGGCTTGAGATATTGCTCGCGCACTAAGAAAAAGCAATTGATACCCATTCTCCTGTGACAAATGGGAAAACTATTTCAATCCTTGCTGATTCAACAACACTGTCACCAGTCATGAGTCAATTTGAAAAGGATGTATAAAAAATATATGCGATTTAACACTCCCACCAAGAGAGATTGAACATTTACAACTACCATAATGATGTGCAGGATAATGATTCCATACTAAAAAATAGACTTGACCACCAAACGATGGTCTCAAATGTGAACTGTGCGGAACCCGAGAGGAAAATTTTGTTATTTAAAGTCCCAAGTGAAAAAAATGATGTCTTACAAATTGCCTCAACCAAATATGAACTCTCACATACATCCAAATGGAATGAGATACCACGTACCTTAATAGCTGAAAATAAAGGTGCAACCCCTGTTTGTGACCAGTCCATCCCAACTAAAGGCATGAACTGACCAAGAACATCCGATCTATGATAACAACATAAAAGAAGGGAGTCAGGTATGTCCATGAGAAAAGCGGCCTTTAAGAAAGCAAAAGGTGTGAAAAATAACAAAATAATAAAAGCACACTGTTTTTACAAACTGAAAGGAATATTAGTGTAATGCCAAGTTGCCTCCGATACCAAGCGAGTATAAAAAGGATGTACAAAAACGAGAGAGTTTTGGAAATGGATGTTATTGAGATATAAAGGTTCAGAATTCAGATCAATAGAATTTTAAAAAGAAAAAACTACTTAACTATATGTTTTCTGATGCAATGTACATATAGAGAAAGAAATGACACCCAAATAAAAAGGTACAAACACTTATTAACAAAGAAATGCAATGGAAACCTATCATGTTCTAAAGCTCAGGCAGGTAAAATTTATCATCATAAATTATTCCATCAAATCAGAAATGATTTTAAACATTGTGAAGATTTTATAATCATAAAGAGCTAACATAAATCTGAAACGACTCCTGTAGACCTACTTCATGAGTATCATGTTCTTATTCTGCAACATATTTTACTTCTCATACATCCACAGGCTGCAGGAAAAGAGAACCGACATTTCTTTGAAAGTCCAACAACCATACTACCGTCACAATTTTATTTGATCTCATCAAGTAGGGAGGACCACTTCCAACTCAGATTGAATGAAGTTGGGTCTACAACCAGGTCCTTTGTCTAATGGCAGTAAGCAGGTTGTTACCACCAAATGCGGGTGGAACTGATAGGAATTGGGATCCATACTAGTTAGTTAATAGAAAATTGATAGATATACCTGCACATTCTAGTTCACAGTATATCTAGAACAATTGCAACACTTGCTACTTACAGAAGAAGTATAATATTTAAGATAGAGCTCATGCATGCTGTTTGCCATTTCCTATAACAAAATTTGCAACACCGAGGAAACTCTTGAAATTTCAACTTGTGATCATTTAAAATCCTAGAGATTTACAAACATTCTATTGCATTAGAAAGAAAACTCTTACTTTGTTATTGTCCCATCAACATCTGAGATCACTATGCGAGTGTTCCATTTCCATAAATAAATTCTAGCATCAACCTGTTAAAGAACATAATTTTAAGTAATCACCTAAAAGATTTAACTGAAAAGAACAAGTGGAACAGAAAATTTGAAAAAAAAAAAAAGAAGAAGAAGAACAACGACAAAGAAAGGAAACTAAACAAAGAAAATTTCATCTACAAGGGAAAAAAAAAGAGGTAATTTTTAAGTATAAATGCATAATAAATGACCTTCTGCCTCCCCAGCATTGCAGTGGAGAATGTAAATGTTACCACATTGCTTCCTTCCTTCAGATTCAAGGATGCCAGCTCTTCAGATGTAGGAGTAAATGCCCTTACCATCTTTTTTGAGTCCTGGGGCTCAGCCACATTTGGATCATTATTCCTACCAATATTGCCGTCTGAAACATTCTCAGCACCAGAACTGCTGGTATCAGTTAGAGTTGGCTGCATAGTCTTCCTAGATCTTGATCTTCTAAAAGAGAAAGGCCAAAGCCTCCAGCTTCCACCAGTGGTAATAATGGCTTTTGATGGATCCCCTACAAGAGATTTCTCAACTTGGTCAACAGGGATATTGCCTTTTGGTTCAAATATGATTTTGCTTCCAAATGCAACTATGCCTAAAACAATAGGAGCAGCTGCATCCCATGGGAAGTAATGGCCACCAATTCTAACAACAAGCCTATCATTCTTCACAACTTCAGGACCTACAGAAGAAAATTTATCTATGTCCAGCTTTTCAGCATCAAATGCTTGAGAAGCAGCTTCAGCCCCCATTCCTTCATATAACAAATGCTTGCAAAGAGACATCTCTGCATACAGCATAATGCACGTGACTTTCTATTATTTGCTGCATAAATAGCAATTAATGACCTATAACAATTAAAAACTACCATTGCTCCACTTCACTTTAATTTCAATTTAAGGTCAGTAATTTAGAGATATATCATTTTTTAAACCAAAACAAATAATTCCTCAGAGAAAAAATGTCAAAAGGATTGCTTCAACATGAAAATTATATCGTTTTCTGAATGCAGCAATATGACATTTCATGTACGCATTATGAAAACAAATGACCAAATTCAGAATAGACATGTTTTTATTTTGTTACATTATCATCTAATCAACCTGAAATTAATGCAAACCCAGAAAATAAAGAGGGTAATATCCATGTACTCTTACCAACAACAGGATTGACAACATCATTTCTGATATTGTCTGAATGATGAAAATGATCCTCATTGGAGTACTCCGCCGATGATTGGTTTTTATTGTTTGTATCTGAATTTGTATAGTGAGACACATCCTTGCTATGCAACATCCACTCCAAGGGTTTGGAGTTTGAGTCCAATGAATGGCTCAATGGATGATGGGAGTCTTCTGCAACTAGATTGTGAATGCAAGACCGCATATTGGGTAATGATTCTGCCAGCCGCCCAGCTTCTGCACCAATGGTTCTATTAAGTCTAGGAATACATATGGGACTTGATGCTACTTTTGAATTGCCTATCAAGTTCTCAATATCCGCCAGTTGATTCTTTTGGAGAAAGCTGTCTTGAGATGAAAACGATTCATTGCTTGTATCAAGACACTTATTTACTTCATTAGTACCCTCTGGACATGATGAGAGATGATTTTCTTTATTTACACAATCTGGAAAATTTGACTCTCCCTGAGTTTCTCCGTCAATATCACTGAAGAGGAATTGCTCTTCATCTGAACTATCAGATACTGGAACGCTGACTGCTTTTGCCAGGTCACAATCACTACTAAGTTGTTCTGAACCACCAACTGATTCAAAAGCAGGTTGCAGCTCATTCCAGGTAATTTTATCCCCAATATCTTTTCGATTTTGAATTTCATGATTTGGTTTGCTCAAACCAGAAATGGAGCTACTGTTCTTTGACTCTGCTTCAGTAGCAACTATAGGTTCCACACTGACCACTTGAGTGCTGCATTGTGACACTGCCAATGGCACTTCAAGGTTCACCTCATCATGGTCATACATGGAAGGAGGAGATGGATTTGTTTGTTGAAGGTAATTATCATCACTAGACTCAGTGTGTAATGTCTCTAGCTCAACTGTATCCTGAATGAAACTTTGACCACCTCAGTGTCAATAGAATCAGAAGTTATCAATGCACAGTAATTATTATTAATCCAGGGTCGTTTGGGGTTAATGACGGTCCCCACTTCCACAAAAAAGTAAAAAAATTCTATAAAAATAAAATCTCTCTCTCTCTCTCTCTCTCTCTCTCTCTCTCTCTCTCTCTCTCTATATATATATATATATATATATATATATATATATACAGTCGACTCTCTTATATTTAATATTCAATAAATTAATAATTCTATTAGTTAATAAATTTTCAAGGAATCAACTTCGTTCCTCATTGGATAATTAATAATTCTATTATTCAATAATTATTAATGAAAATTCTTTGTAATTATACATTATTAGAGAGAATATTTAGAAGTAAAACATTATAATATAAAATATATGATTTATCTTTAATGTTTGGTAAATTTGGAATTTTATGATTGAAATATCAAAAAATGAGATAATCTTCAAATTATGCTAAAATTGAAATATTAGAACAATAATATTTACCAATATTGTTCATATTATCATGAGTATCAAGTGATTAATTTGTTGTAAATAATGAGGAATGGGTTCAACCACAAAAGAAAATAAGTAAAATTAGAAAAATCCAAATATGTATCCACATTTATGTAGTCATATATTTATTTTAAGTTTATGAAAAATGAAAACTATAAATTAATATGGAATAATGTATTCAAAGCAGTCGCATATATAAACTTAATAAATTAACAGTACTAATATTTAATAATTTTTTGATTTGCCAATTATATTAATTATAAGAAAGTCTATTGTATATAGAAGTATGTATATAGCTCCCAAGTTCTCTCAATTTTATTTCTTATCCATATACTTTTAAACACCACCTCCACCCCCCCGAGCCAATCCAGTTTAATCACTAGCCAAGCTGAATGATTATACAGTCTGAGGTCAGTAAGTAAAAAAAATGTATGAGCCTGGCTCATGCTAAATGCAAGAATGGGTTCCCAAGCTTGAACTTAAACCATTGGTTATTCCACTAGAAAGCAATTCAAGCTTGAGCTTGAGATTGTCAAATGGACACAAAAATTTAGGACCATGTCAGCCACCTAAGCTTCATCCTGAACTTCAATTTTTTACGAATTCTTCTTTAACTAAATTCTTTTGAATAAATGGTATTCTGAGCATAATATTAGAAAATAGAAATATGAAAAGAAAATACCAATAAGTATAACAGAAGAGTGAAATCACACATTAACATGCAAACATAACTGCAACTCAAAAGCCTGCATAAGGTCATTTCTTACACAGCCCATAGGGCTTGATTTGGTGCATGAATGCTATGATAGACAGGGAATTGAGGCTCTAGCCTTTTCTTTCTAATGTGGGATAAATCTCTATACACTAAGACAAAATGATATCACAATGCTTTGACTCCACCATATCCCCCTCAAGAGAATGTAACTTGAATATTTTCAAGAATCAGATTCTCCTTATAAGCTATCATCTCACACAGTCCTAACAGATGCAATAGTTATGAGATGAGTCATGCTCACAAGTTGAACCTTTGTTAACTAGGATACAGCTAAATGATCTCAGGCTTGGCATTTCTCATGTTTATTCTGAGCCTCTGGTCAACTCATTCATAAGTCACAAACAGTAAACTAGCAGGTCAGCTCATTTACAACCATAGGTGTTGTCTCTAATTGTGTTTACAGTAGTACCTTCCCCCGGATATATTTACTCATTGAATTAAGTTGAGTATTTTTTTCTCCCCCAAAAACTTAAAAAAAAATGTTTTCAAAAGGTCAGGATTATTAGGAAGTTATTTTACAAGTGATAAACAGATGGTTAGAAGATGTACCTCAGGTAGTAGCTCACTTGCCACATGCAAAGTTTCAGCACAAAAACGAACTTCCTCAGGTCCTCCACTAGCGAGGCACAGTGTTTCCTCAGTTTGTTCTTTTAAACCATCCAAGCACGCATTCAAGTTCTCAGAATTCTCACAGTAAATGTAGGATTGAACTTTATTGGATCCACTTTCCTCCTCTGAAATGCCAAAACCTGTGAATGCAACATTTCTTTCATCAGAAACTCATTCTTCATCAAACATTTTGTGAGGAAATGCTTTAAAGATATCTGCAATTTGTGAATCAAGAAAGGAGAGATTATACCATCAGACTTGACATCTTGATCAGCATCATGTAAACTAGGCTTATCAGTGTTTCTTGATATTTCTTGCAATTTTTCTTCCTGAGTACTTTCATGCAATATGATAGTCTCAACAATTTGTTCAGTGGCACCTAAACTTGGCATTTCTACAGTAGCTTCCTCAACAGAAAATTCCTGATTCTCAAAGCCAGAGTGATAATTGTTGACCATTTGCACATTACAGGAAGCAGTTTCCTCAGCCACCATATAATGGTCAAGACCAATTTCAATGGCATCATCCTGCACAGATGAGCCCACCTGGCTTTGTCCATCATTAGTCAGCCTATCTCTGTCCCCTTTACCATCAGATGTATCTGAAACAGAAAACCGTGGAGCATTATCTTTCTTGGGCTTCATAGTAGCCATATTAGTAGACCACTTCACATCCAAGAGGTTGGCTGCAATCTCTGCCCTGTCCAATGAATCCGTCCTTTCCACACCATCACCATTACCTCCATCCTGATAACCATCTTGCTTCATTGACCTCCGTCCAAAAACAAAACCTAATATCCTTGCCCGGCGGGAATTAGTCCTAGCCACAATCTTCCCATTATTTGCATCAATCTGCTCACCTGAATTCAAATTTTTGGCATCAAAATCACAAGTTTTAGATTGCTCATCTGTTTCATCACTAGAAGACGATGAAACAGACTCCTCTTCATCTCCTTCTACCTCCCTGAGAAAGTAAGCTTCTCCTCTTGGATTAAGATACATGTGAAAATTAGCATCAACTCCATTAACACTAATGTTAACCACCTTCTCTGTCGCCTTCAAAACCCCTTGAAATTTCCCAAACCGAACATACCAAGGAGAGGATTTGAAGCTCCCATCTGGTTGCTCTACAACAATGATATCCACAGCTCCACCAAAAGGGTGAAAGGGGCCAGAGACAGTATACACGCCTCTAGTTATAAGCCTCCCTACAGCATACATCTTATGATACTTGAATTCCTCAGATCACCCAACCCACAAACTCTCAAAATTCAATCATAACTGAAGAACCTGAGCTCTGAACCCCACAAAATTGTAAGGCTCTATTAGTGTAAATCTAAAGCGCTCCTAAGCCTCCCGGTATCTCCAAAACTTCAATTCTGACAAAACCCAAAGTCACATCCGAAGTTCAATAATCCAAAAAATACCAATGCTCTTTTGCGCAGTACAACAAAACACGAATAAGAGTGAAGAGAAAAAGGACTTCTAACGCATCAAAACAAAAATTAAAAAGACATCCAATACCCAACAGCTCAAATCAAGATAAAAAATAAAAAATAAAAAAATTATGAATCAGAGAACAAAGCCAGCTGAAGAACAGTTCCCAGACATACACACATTTAGAAAAGACTCAAAATCGAAATGGAAGCAAAGAAGAGTAATTGGAGCAATAAAAGCATATTCGTTTAAAATAATTCGAATGTGCCAAACTGTGATAAATAATTAAATGCAAACATATAAAAAGAGACAAAAATCAAGTCTTTTTAGTATTTCATATTTCTACTACTATTCAACTTCGACCTACTAATTTTCAAAATAAAAATTAAAAATATAAATAATAGAGATTTTGAGAGCAAAGCAAAGAAGCTGACCGGCAAATGGCCAAAGAGGGACCAAACTGGTCTTCTGATCTCTACAGATTCATCAATTCAAAGATCAATTTTTTTGATCTTTCTTGGAAATGTCGAGACACTAGAGAGACACGAAGGTCGTTGATGACACGTAAGCAATGGACGGTTTAAAAGAGCTAACTTGGCCGAGCAGTCGGGCCTACATTTTAATACTTTTAGATTTTATTTTATTTTTTTAATTTAATTTTTATAATGATAAATTTAATTTACTGGGACTGACGCCAAAGCCAAACTGAGCTTGACATTGGCATGGATTTGATTGAGAGTTTGTTTTTTGGACAGAAGCCGTGTTTAGGTTCTTAACTTTTCAACAGAACAGTAGAACACAGACACAGAAACCTTAAAACTCAATTTGCTACTGACAGTATATTTTTATTTACTAAATGATTCGTATGTGTTTTATTTTTGTATTTTTAGACTATACTTTTAACTGAAATCGCTAAAATTTCAAATTAATAAGACTTGGATTTAGCTTTATAATATCTGTTAATAATTAAAATCATACATACATATATATATATAATATTAGACTTTAAAATAAATACTCATTAATTAATGCACCACTCAAGAATATAAATTAGAAGATAAATAAATAATTAATTAAATTACATCATAAATTCTTTAATAAAAAATAATGTAATAATGTATTTTAATTTTTAATATAATTTTTAATATAATGTAGCAAATAGATACTCATAATTCACTGTACATCAATCAATTGACGTCGAAATTTAAAAATAAAAAAATTATTTTTTTCAAAAATATATCCCATCACCTTATCACAAGACTATATGCACTCAACAAGACAGGACGTAAAATAGAGACAATTTTTTTTTTTTTTTGGCCATTAATTCCTATTCTCCGTAAGGAGATTAATCAAGCGGCAATGTGAAACTTTGCTTTTTGTACCAGCTAGGCTGTGTTGTGTCATTTTCCACGTATAGAAATTATTGTACGAGAAAGAGAGAGAGATTAGAATTTAATGAAACAACTGTAATTGTGATAATTGCCAAACAATTAACCAGCAAATTTCCAATACCTGCAGGTCAACGTATGCTTTAATCTGAAGAAAGATCTATATATATATATATATATATATATATATATATATATATATATAGAGTGAACATAAAATAAAATTAGAAAGGGTTTCATAGAAAAGTCAAGCAGTTGGATATCCATAACTCCATAATTTATTTTAATTTAAATTTTGGGAACACGAATGCGAAAATTCGCTATATGTTCACAGATTAGGATTACTAAGAAACGGAAAATATTTGCTAAAGAGATAACTACAAACTAATAATATGACAAAATTGACCATGAAATTCTTTTAAATTTACACAATTACATAGATATACTTGGCGTTGAACATGAAATTTAAGGCTACAATTTATTTATTTATTTTGAGTTGGGACTGGATGAATTTGTAATGGAGCATTAAAATAATTAATTATAAATAATAAATCTATTAATAAAAAAGAAAATACATTTAATTGATTATAACTTATAAATAGATAATTTGCACTGAAATTATAGGACTTAATAATAAAGAAAATATTTTTCAATTAAAAACAGAGCGTACAAATAAACACACTACTAAAAATAAATACTCAAAATATATTTACACAGGATAAACTTGCAAGAGTGGTAGTAGTTCACACTTGGCAATAGCACGTGTCTAAGTTTAACCAATGGTCTACATCAGCAGATGCCGCCAGACACCGGACCTATCTAATTAATTTTCAGCTCTTTAGCACCGCTTTGAAGAAAGAAAATCAAATAAACACAGTGATTGAAGATTCCTTGAAATAAAAAACAGAAGCACGCATTTAAGTCTGGTACAACGTCTTAAATTTGAACTTGAGGCAAAACCAAAAAACAAGCAAAAGCTTTAAGACATGGTTGTTTGGGCTGATTCATTTAAATTTTAAATCATTTTGCTACTTAGAAGTTGATAATCAACCATATGGTATTAGAAGATTTGTCATATATACAAACTCAGAAATCAGAATCAATGACTAGGATAATGCATTTCAAAATGAGCATTATACATTAATGTTATCAAGGCATGCCTACTTCCCATGAGAAACGCTTAAACTCATGAGGCTAAATTAATGTATGTGCACTATACAATACTGTATTTGTACATTTTAACTGTTTATGAAGAAAGATATAGACATAATGAATTCAACCCTTGCGTGCGTGTGTGCTGGGGGGGGTGGGGTGGGTATCGCAGATCTTCTATACCAGTCCTTGGCCACAAGCCAGTCAGCATAAAGACAGCATAGTTGAACTTCTGCCGTCGGAACTTTGACAAATGAATCTGTATTTTTCCAGCACAATATAAGAATAATAATAAAAACAACAATAATAACAATAACAATAAAAGCCATGATCTGAGCTGTGTAAACCAGGGGAGAACAATCTTTGAACACAGTTATTGTTCTCACTCGCCCACCGCTCAACTGTCAGCAGGCTTAAAAAAAATAGGTCCTTAAAACAGGAGTCATAAATACAGACCACTATTATTTAATCAGTATTAGTCACAGTGAGAGAGCAGCTCAATTAACTGCCGTGATAATCCAATAAATAATTTGATTCATCGTTTAAAGACCATTTTCATACAAATTTTCAAATTTTTGTTGTCTGTAGTCTTTTAAAATGAAATCAGTACTAGTAGCATTCTCTCTCTCTCTCTCTCTTTTTGAAAAGCCGGTACTAATAACTATTAATGTGAAGAATAACTTTTGATATGATAAATCCTAACTTAGAAATAATAAATCAAATGATATCCAAAAATCCATCAGGATTCTGGTGAAATTAGGTAAAGAATATAATGAATTACCTGAATAGTTACCGGAATAATGGGGGTCAAATCCCACCAGTCTCTGGATTCAGAGATGGTTGAGAAAAAAAATCCAGTTGACACCTTCAATGATCAATATCAGGTGGTGGCAATTTCCAGAAATTCCAAGAATTAAAATCCTCCTGTACCCATTAAGAGGAAAAGGGAATTAAAAATTAGTCATTCCACTGAAGAATTAACATCATCTGAAATTCAGACATACTGTGCAGGGGAACGTTAGAACTCATGGATTGCCTAGACAAAACTCAACTGAGATTAGCACATTACTATTAACATAATACAAATACTATCAAGGCTTTACATCATTGCAACTTTGATGTTCTCAAATACAAATGTTCAGTTGCAGGAAAAGGAAGAAATGGCCCCCATGAATATAAAGCTCTAAGATTGACTAGTCGCAATGGATGTGCAAAATAGCTCCAAATTTATTACATGCATAGAGTGGAAAAAGGGAGCAAAAACTAAACCTGCTCAGACGATGTCATGACTGGGAACATGCCATGCACAAGAGCATGAAGCGAAGTATATGATCTTGTGTCAACAAGGCGGTTCACGGCAACCTCACCCTGCAAATGCAAATCATTAGAAGGATAATCTTGACATTATTATAGTGGCAATGGATGTAAGATGCTTTCTTTTAAGCGTGACAACCCTAAATTACCTTGGGATTAATAATGAAAATCTTTCCCCTCGGGATTCCAACCTTAAGGTAGCTAATCTCATCAGTATCTCTATTACCAAAACCAGCATAGAAAGGGTTGCAATCAGAAGGGAACAATGCCCTGATATCCTGGTATTCAGGAGAATTGAAAACATTAGAACCCACTTTCATTCAGAAATAGAGCTAGCCTTCAAGTACACTAGTTCATTTTTAAAATTTTCTACTCAAAGCACAGTGACCTGTATAATTTATACTGAACATCAGAATATATAAATTTAATCTATCAGGAAAAAAAAAAAGAAAAGGGTCATAACCTCTACCAGTAAGTATTTCAAAATGTTATGATAACAAACAGAAACTTGGAATATTTGGTATCATCATATTTTGGAATTGTGGTCGATTGCAACTCGTATATCCAAAGTTTATAGGGACATTTGCTGGTTTGAAATGGAGAGATGTTTGGGAGGTTGAAGATGCCAAAGTTTTTAGGATTAATGCTGACAGTTTTTTGAAATATTTGGTATGAGAGAAATGCACATATTTTCAAGAACCAAAGATTGTACTTTCATTTGCAGGGCAAGATGGTGGTTTTCTTGGCTTCTCTGTGGGCGTCTGCTACGGCCTACAGGTGCTTTTAAAGGGGGCATCTTCAGGTGTTACTCAGATAGATTTGTGTTACAAAAGCTTATTCTCCATTATTATTCTCATTTCTTCTCTCTTACTAAAATTTCTTTTCTTATAAGAAAACTAACCTCCAAGCATGCTATCTTGAATTCGTGAGGAGCTCTTCTAATAACTGAAACAAAAAAATAAATGAATGAATGAATAAATAAAGGGATAATAAGAAGACTATTTATTAATAGAAAATTCATTAATAGCTCAGTCTTCAAGAGAACTCTATAATTAGCATAAAGCATCAGTGGAAACCAAGAGAACCAACAAGATACATGCATGGCATACCAAGGAAGTGATCTCTGCATAAATTGTAAAAAGTACTGCAATACAAATCAGTTACCTTCACGAAATAGAGAAGGAAAAAGTCCATCAGGGGATATAACAACAGGACCATCTGGTAAAGCCTTCCCATCCTACAAACGAAAGAAAATAACTTGGTTTTAGAACAAAAAATAAAGAGCCAACAGAAACATAAATTTCAGATCCTGATTTCTCAAACTTTAATTTGTGAGTTAATCACCTGCTTAAGGTTAACTAGGAACTGTCTAGTAATATAGGCTTGAGCAATAGCACGAGCGCTTAGATAAAGGAATTGATACCCATTATCCTGTCACAAATAACAAAACATATTTAATCCATGCAAGCTATAATAACCTTGTCACTACTCACAAGTCAAGTTGCAATTGATAGAAATTTAACATTGCCAAATATCATAATTATATCTCTGCAGAAGGATAGTTATTTATGAAGAATAGACTTGAGGGCCAAAAGAAGGCCCTCAAATTTAGACTCACAAGGAGCCTACCTCTAGAGGTTTTCTTCTTTGCAGTGATGTATATGACATATCAAGCATTGTATCAAGCAAAATATTAATTGTCAAATATATTCCAACCCAAACGCATGAAAGGAGATACCACAGACCTTAATGGCTGAAAATAAATGTGCAACCCCAGTTTGTGACCAATCTACACCAACCAAAGGCATGAACTGTCCTAGAACATCTGATCTGCAGTGACAATGGAAAGCAGAGGAGTCAAGTAAGAACAAGAGAAATCCCATGATAAAATAAATAAATAAATAAATAAAAAAAAAAGCAAAAGCAAAAGCAAAACAGAAAAGTATAGCTTTCTCAATTCAAGGCTGTATTTATGTTATGCAAGCTGTGTTCAATAACAAGGAGCAAGTGTAGAAAGGGCACACAGAAGAAAAATAGTTTTTGCAATTTACACGTCATATTTACAATGATGTTGCAAGATAATTTACGACTCTGATTTCTAGATCTGCTTCACTAACTTTCACTTCCCCATTACACATCATCTTTACTTTTTATCCACCCACAAGGCTTTTAGGGAAAGAGAAACCACATTTCTTGTGGAGTCCACCAACCCCAGTGCAAAACACTACATTATTTTATTTGATCTAAATAAAGTGGGCAAGACACTTCCCAATTCATTTTTGAACGAAGATGAGTTTTCAATCAGGCCTTTCGTCCAGATAGATTATAACCACCAAAACTGGTTGGCACCCTTTATAAGCTACATATGATACTATTTTCTGATTGTATGCTCTTTACTGCATGCAGTTTTGCCAATTCATACACAAATTTCATGAGCAAGAATGTGAAAACTGTGAAACTTGTAGTCATTTCATATTTCAAAAGATTTAGACTCACTCTATTGCATTACAAAAGCTTAGAAAATTCTTACTTTGTTATTGTCCCATCAACATCTGAAATCACTATGCGAGTGTTCCATTTCCACAAATAAATTCTAGCATCAACCTGTTTAGCAGCACAATTTTAAGTAATCACACAAAAGAAATTAAAACAGATATTAATGAGAAAATTGCAAAATGGGAAAAAATAAAAAATATTAATTCATAACGGCAACAACAAATTGCAATGACCTTCTGCCTCCCCAGCATTGCAGTAGAGAATGTGAACATTACTGTATTACTCCCTTCCTTTAGATTCAGGGATGCAAGCTCTTTGGATGTTGGAGTCATTGCCTTTACCATCTTCTTTGAGGCCCTCCTTTGAAGTACACGTTTATTATCATCAGTACAAATGTTGCTGTCAGAAACATTCTCCCCATCAGAAATTCTGGTGTCATTTACAGTTGGCTGCACAGTTTTCCTGGATCTTGATCTTCTGAAAGGAAAAGGCCAAAGACTCCAGCTCCCACCAGTGGTAACAACAGCTTTTGATGGATCCCCTACAAGAGATTTCTCAATGTGATCAACAGGAATCATTCCTTTTGGTTCAAATATATTTTCACTTCCAAATGCTACCATTCCTAAAACAGTAGGAGCAGCTATATCCCATAGGAAGTCTAACAACAAGGTATCATCTTTCACAACTGCAGGACCTATACAAGTTAATTTATTTATATCCAGCTTTTCAGCATCATATGCTTGAGAAGCAGCTTCAGTACCCATTCCTTCATATAACAAGTGTACAGAGATATCTCTGCATACAGCACAATGCATGTGACATTCTATTGGTTGCTAAATGAAGAGCATTTAAACAACTACCACAATTAACAAATAAGATCACAGCACCACTGTATTTTCAATTGCAATTACAATGAAAAGCCAATAATTTAGAGACATCATCATTTTTAAGATGGAAAAAATATGTTCCTTAGGAAATGTCAAAAAGGTTATTGTAGAAGGAAAACTATACTGTTGTCTGAATGTAGAAACATTCATATACATTTACTATGAGAACCAATGACCCAGTAATTTGAAATTTAAAGTAGATTGATGCTTTCATATCAGTAAGTTGCCCACCCAACCTGAAATCAATGCAAGCCCACAGAATGAAGTGGCATAAAAGCAAATATACAAGCACTCTTACCAACAGCAGGATTGCCAACACCATTTTTGATATCTTCTAATTGATAATTATCTTCCTTATTCGAATATTCCTGTGTTGACTGATTTTCATTGCCTGTATCTGATTTTGCATACTGTGACTCATTCTTGTCAGGCAATTCCCACTCCAAGGATTCAGAATTCAAGTCCAGTGAATGGCTTAGAGGGTGATGGAGGTCCTCAGTACCCATACTACCCATGTGAGACCATAAATCGGGTAATGATTCTGTCAGCCGTCCATCTTCCGCACTAGCAACACTGTGTCGTTTAGAAATATCAATGGGACTTGATGTTAACTTCAAATTTTCTGTAAAGTTTTCGAAATCGCCCGATCTATTCTTTTGAACAAAGTTGTCTGGAGAGGAATAAGATTCATCATTTGCATTCAGTGACCCATTCAGTTGCCCTTCTAGAGAAATTGAGGGATGATTCTCTTCATCAGCAACATATGGAAAATTTGCCTCTTCATCAACAGTACCTGGAAAATTTGACTCTCCCTGAGTTTCTTTTAGCTCAAAGTCATCAATATCACTGAAGAAGAATTGTTCTTCCTCTGAACTCTCTGACACTGGAATCAGAGCTGCTTTCGCTGCTGCATAGTCACCATTAAGTTGTTCCAAGTCACCAACAGAATCCAGAGAAAGCTGGAGGTCATTCCCGATAATTTTATACCCAATATCTATTTCCTCTTGCATTATATTAACCGAGTTGCCAAAACTGGTGTTGAAGCTAATGGTCTTTGACTCTACTTCAACTGAACCAAGTACAGGATCATCATAGGCTGTCTGAGCAAAGGAAGTTGACATTGTTAATGATGATTCAAAGTTTGTCTCATCATGACCACACATGGAAGTAGAAGAAGGATCCATTTGCTGAGAATGACCACCACAAGACTCAACATCTTCCCTCTCCAACTCTATATCCTCAGCTTTCCATTTAACTGTATCCTGAATGAAACGTCTACCACTTCAGTGTAAACATTCAGATATTATAAGCACATATCAATTAAATAGCTGTACTAATCTACAGTTTAGGTATAATCTGAGCCAAGCTTGATATTTATAGAGTTTGAGTTCTGCTCAACAAACAAATGCATAAGTACAAACTTGCCTCAAGCTAAATACATGCACAGCTTATGAAACCTAAACTCAGACTTGATTTGTTGGTTGTTCCACATGCCGAAAATGCAGCTCGACAGTGTCACATGATAGCTAAACTTTAATAGCTTCATGCCTGAACCTTAAAAATGTTATTGAATTCTTTTTCTTACAAAAGCTGGAAGAAGAAAAAAAGAAAAAAGAAAATTGTAGAGGCATGCTTCATATATGGACCTATTAGCAACTCAAAAACCTGCATCAGGTCATAGCTTACACATCTGGAGACCTAACCTTTCAAAGGGATGCGTACTTGAAAAAGAAGGAACAAAGGCTTCTTTCTTTCCAAATAGGGAAAGCCTTGCAAACGAGAAGAAAAATCAATATCATGGAGCTTTGTCTCCATCAAATCCTCATCAGCCTAACACTGAATATGTTCAACAATCAAATGACCCATAAGCCTCATCTCACAGAGACTGGGATCTGCATTAGTTATGAAATAGACTCACAAGCCCACAACATGATCCTCCATAACTGGATTAAGCTTATTAAATGACCCTTATCAAATGAGCTTGGGCCTGGAATGTTTACATGTCAAATCAAGCTCATTTGAGCTTTAGGCTGAGTCACTCAAACATAGAAGACTAGCAGGTCAGCTTATTCACAGCCCTAGGAGTTACTTCTATTTGTATTTACAGCAGTTCCCACTTCTCTCTCAGAAATTTATATTTGTCATAGATGCAGTAACTATCCTTTTTTCCAAAAGTTGGGAAAAGAAAAATAAAAGGTGCTGATTGGTCAAAAGTTCTTTTGCAAGTAATAAATAAATAGTTAGAAGATTTACCTCAGCTAGTGACTCGGTTGTCACATGCAAAGTTTCAGCACAAAAATGAACTTCCCTGCGTCCTCCACTAGGAAGGGACAGTGTTTCCCCAGATTCTCGTTTCAAACCATCCAACCCCATTACCGAACAACTTTCAGATGTCCCACAATGAATGAAGGATTGAACTCCACTGGATCCACTTTCTTCCTCAGAAACACCAAAACCTGGCGATTCAACATCTCTTTCATCCAAACCCTTTTTTTTTTCCTTTTTTCCAGAACATACTTCAAACACGCCATCAATTTCTGATTGTTCTTTTGAACCATCCAACCCCACTGTTGAACTTTCAGATATCTCACAATGAATGGAGGACTGAACACTACTGGATCCACTCTCCTCCACAGAACCACCAAAACCTTGCAATACAACATCTCTTTCATTAGAAGCCAGTTTTTCACCCAACTTCTCATCAAGACATGCTTCAAATACACCTGCAATTTCTGATTGTTCTTTTGAACCATCCAACCCCGCTATTGAACTTTTCGATGTCTCATAATGAACAGAGGACTGAACACTACTGGATCCACTCTCCTTCACAGAAACACCAAAACCTGGCAATACAACATCTCTTTCATTAGAAGCCTGCTTTTCACCCAACTTCTCGTCAAGACATGCTTCAAACACACCTGCAATTTCTGATTGTTCTTTTGAACCATCCAGCACCACTACTGAACTCTCGGATGTCTCACAATGCATGGAGGACTGAATGCTACTGAATCCACCCTCCTCCCGTGAAACACCAAAACCTGTCAATACAACATCTCTTTCATCAGAAGCCTGTTTTTCACCTGACTTCTCATCAGGACATGCTTCAAACCCACCTGCAATATCCGACTGCTCTTTTGAAGCATCCAACGGCACTACTGAACTCTCAGATGTTTCACAATGCATGGAGGACTGAATGCTACTGAGTCCACTCTCCTCCACAGAAACACCAGGACATGCTTCAAACGCATCTGCAATTTCTGATTGTTCTTTTGAACCATCCAACACCACTGTTGAACTATTGGATGTCTCAAAATGAATGAAGGATTGGAGGCTACTGGATCCACTCTCCTTCTCTGAAACACCAAAACCTGGCAATACAACATCTCTTTCATCAGGAGCCAGTTTTTCACCCAACTTCTCTCTAGGACATGCTTCGAACACATCTGCAATTTCTGGTTCTTCTTTTGAACCTTCCAACACCCCTGTTGAACTTCCAGATATCTCAGAATGAATGAAGGATTGAACTGTACCGGATTCACTCTCCTCCTCGGAAATAGGAAAACCTGGCAATTCAACATCTCTTTCAACAGAAGACTGTTTTTTGTCTAATTTCTTGCCAGGAAAGGCTTCAAACATATCAACAATTTCTGAATTAGAACAAGTGAACTCAGGGATTGCATCCTCAGCATCATTATCTTGGTCAGCATTCTGCAAACAAGGTTCAACTATTTTTCTTGATATTTCAGATGTCTCCACCACTTCCTCCTCAGAAACACGAAAACCTGGCGATATATCTTTTTCATCAGAAGCCTGTTTTTCATCCAACTTCTTGTTAGGAGATGCTTCAAATGTGTCTACAATATCTGAATCAGAACAAGTGACCTCAGAGATTACATCCTTAACATCAATATCTTCATCAGCATACTGCAAACTAGGTTCATCAATTTTTCTTGATATTTCAGATATCACCACCAAATTTTCTCCCAGATCACTCTCATTTAACATGAACTTTTCAACAAGGTTGGCTGCAATCTCTGCCTGCTCCAATGAACTTATCCTTACCACTCCAGCACCATCACCTCCCTCTTGATAATCATCCTCCTTAATCAACCTCTGTCCCAAAACCAGCCCAGATATCCTTGACTGACGGGAATTACTCCGAGCCAAAATACTCCCATTACTTGCATTAATCTGGTCACCTGAATTTGAATTACTGCCATCGTAATTGCAACTTTTGGACTTCATTGGCCTCCTGTTTTTCTGGGATTGCTCATCCATATCATCACTTGAAGAAGAACAATACGACACAGATTCACCTTCTTCTCCTTCTATTTCCCTGAGAAAGTATGCTTCTCCTCTTGGATCAAGATACATGTGGATATTTGTTTCAATCCCATTAACAGTAATGGTAACCACCTGTTCTCTTGCCTTCAAAACCCCTTGAAATTTCCCAAACCGAACATACCAAGGAGAGGACTTGAAGCTCCCATCTGGCTGTTCCACCACAATGATATCCACAGCCCCACCAAAAGGGTGGAAGGGGCCAGAGACTGTGTACACACCTTGGGTGATATAGCTGCCTAGCCTCCCCACTGCATACATCTTATGACACTTGGATTTCTCAGATCACCCAAATTCTCAAAATTCAAACATAACTTTAGAACCAAAGTTAAGAACCCCACAAGATTGCGAGGCTCTATTAGTATAAAACACAAAGCAGTGAATTGGACACACGTCTAAGCTTTCCAATACTTCCAAGATTTCAATTCTCACAAAAACCTGACTGGAGAACCCAAAATAACATCAAATATTACTAATCAAGTCAATGAAAAAGCAAAAAATTTGTTTTCAGGTTCAAGTCAAAACAAATCCAGATGATCATGTTAAAATTGCATGAACATCTGGAAAGTAACAATGAAAAATTAGCAATAAAAATTATAGCAAAATACTTCACAAATTTCAACTCATTGGGAATGTATCTTGGAAAAAGTCTTTGATCATTTAAAGCAATCTTTTATCCCCATCTTTAGATAGTTTATGTACATTTAATTACTTCGTAATTTAAAGTTAGTTGTAGCTAGACTAGAACTAATCTAAAATCATATTTAACACATTGAGACTGAGCAATTACAATGAATTAACTGTTATTACTAAATTCTAAAGAAAAGAAAGCGCACATTCACATTTTCATTCCAACAATGTGAAGCATCCAAGTTTCAGCCAATATTGTTCATTGGTTTGCTTTCTGATCACATCCCCTCTCAATGGCATAATACCTTAAATTAACTGAAATTTATATTAAAACTCATGTAATAACTTACTAATTTCTTCATCAGATTACATTAAACGAGATATAAAATAAAATAAAATAAAATCTATGATTTTTTTAAACAATTCAAAGATAAAATTGGAATCCTATAACTTAAATCACAATATATGATTGAAGACGAAATCAGATATAGAAACAGAGATATTACCTTCAAAACCGATTCAAATACCGCGCGCTGCTCGACGGCAGCTTTACAAGTCACCGCCAATTAGATATTGAAGAACAAAAAAATGAAAAAAAAAAAATAAGTGTCAATTGGCAATAACGTAAGGGAGGCGTCAACAACGTCGCCGGTGAAAAGATTGAGAGACACAGCCGGCAGTGGCGATGCCAATGACGTGCAGGGTGCGAAATAAGAGAATTTTCTGGAGAAAAGAAGGAACGTGGAAATGGGAGTTTATTGGATTAAAAAAAATAAATAAAAACCGATATTAAATGAGTCTTAGAAAGAACAAAGATGAAGTGCTCTCGTTCGGTACAGGGATAGAAATAAAACAATAATATTTTCCTTTTATTATATGATATTTACTAATTATTATTTATTCAAAAAATTATTATTATATATCACCGCCTGTGTGCATGAAGTGTGGTATAAAACTTGCACTCCCTAAAGAAAAAATAGGAGTTTTTCCCAAAAAAAAAAAACATTTCTAAATATCTATTTCTAATAATTTCATATGGCAATGTAATAACACCTCAAAAAAAAATTATAATAAGAGAAAAGTCAAAAATTAATTTTTTTAAAATTTGAGAACTCCTTGCTCCTTGCTTTATTTTTACTAAATTTTAGAAATATATATATATATATATATATATATATATATATATATATATATATATATATATATATATATATATATATATATATATATATATATATATATATATATATATATATATATATATAGGTTATATTCATAAATATAGTATATAATTATAATTTAAAAAATAAATTAAAATTAGAGTCTCTCTTTAAATGTCCTTTATTTCATAAACTAATAATTATTTTCACAAATAAATCTTAAATTATAATTAAGAATCTTGAAATTGGAATAAAAAATCATTTAAAAAATTTCATACGAAGCAAATAAAGTTTTAAAGTCTTAATTATGGAATAGACTTAATAATAAAATGTTAAATTAATAACACTAAACATACATACATATTGTACATCGTTCATTAGCAATGTATACAGACATATAATACGTACATAGATATGAATGGTGGACTCTCCTTTGTTGACGCATTGCCCTGGAAGAAGTAGAGAGAGGAGAAGAACCTTCAGGAAGTGTAACTTTGAAGATTATGGTAAGCTTCGTTCTACAATCACTACGTAATACTAATAAAGTCTCCTTTCCTGATGGTCCAAAGACTCCTTGGTGATTTGCTATGTCAAAATGTCTCTGTGGGCCGGGGGTGCTTCAATCCGGCTTTCTGTAATATGATTGGGCCTACCCTTTTACTTTCCGAAAATTTTAAAAATCAATTATTAAAAAAAATTAATTAAAATGAAAATTTTGAAATATTTGAAACTGATAGTTGACTAAATCGAAATTAAAAAAAATGTATTTATTATAAATTTTTTATATATAAATATTTCTTTTTATAAATTTGACGATTAACTGAATTGAAATGAACAGGAAAAATATACATTATAAATTTTTAGATATAAATAATTTTGATAAATAAGACCCTTTTTCTTATATTGTATATTAATTAATGATGTGTAAGATTGTGCCCTAACAGTCAAAATGGGTATAGTATATTCCCAAATAAAAATAAGACAAAATAAAACAAAACAAAAAACTTGGACACAATAATATCGAAGTCCTCATTGGATATGTGGAGAAATACGTGTATTAGGCAAATTTTGGCCCAACTATTGCGAGTGCAAGCAGCAAAACATAGATTTTTTTTTTTTTCTGAGAAATATTATATTGCGGTGCATGTATTAGTTACATGTGTCGAATATATGTAACAAACATTATAACAATTTAACGTAAATAGAAATCAGAATTTTTTTTTTCCCCCCAAAGAAGAGGTTAATTATTAATATTAATGGAGCTTTTAGACTAAAAAAGTACAATAACAGAATATAGTTGTAGCATAAATCTAAAACAAGGGATTACAAATCAACCTATGGTTTAAGAAAAATATACTTACTAAAGGGTTTTTAACAATGATATGAGAGCCAATAAAATAATAGCTCAATGGCCAAAAAAAAACACAATAATGCTCTTAAGTTACATTTTCTCTATCAAAATCTTATGTCCAAATAGCTAATTATAGAATCACCTGTCTGGTTGAACAAGCCACCGTTGGTCTTAAAATATAAAAAGTCGCTTTTGATTACTTGAGAAGTAAAGAAGGATCTTCCCACCATATCTTGTACTTTCAAAGCTTCAAATTTATCTACCACCAACTGTCTGGATCAATCATTTAAAGTTTTCATTTCTTCAATCAAAACAATCACAATTAGAAAAGAGTATTTTCTTGAACGAGATCCGTCACGTTCACTAAAAAAATTTATTGAATTCCATCATCGTTGTTAGAATTAGAGGTACAAAACCATATCAACAATCAGCTTACAAAACACAATATATAGACAGCCTTATTATAAGTTATAAGAAGAAAAAAATGAAAATAGTAGATAAAATATGTATCATTGTATATGGCTGTAGCCATCAGGTTAACCCAAAGAACATGTTGTTGTGGCACAAACAAAGGATGGAACCCTAGCAAAAGAGTAAAAGAGAAAAGAGAGATGTTTAATAAATCAATCACAAACAATCTATACAAATGAAGATCAAATCTAAAACCTCTTAATTTTATGCTATATACAAGGCAAAATGGGTTGTCCATTCGAAGACAATAGATAATTGTTAATTACTCTTTCGGTAGTCAACCTTCTAATTGTTAGCTTTTGCTAATGTTGAGTAGTTTTGATTATATTTTCCAGAAATTTTTTTAAGGAAAAAAGTTTTATTATATACATCATACAATTATAAATTATCTATTGGATAAAAAAATAAACATAATTAAAGTTTACTTTTTTTAGCAGTCACTTAAAGAAAATTATGATCTTTTCTTTTAATTATACAAACAATATGCTATTTCTTTAACACAAATGTTTTGATTTTTTTGATCCATAAATCTTATCTACATAAATTCAGCATTTCGATTTTTTTTAGCCAAAAAATTAATATTTGAATTAAAAATATATATTTTTTTAAAATAATTTAGACAATATTTTGAATTTTTAGAATCATATTATGATACTAATTTTTTAACAAAATGCACTACTAGAAAACAGTAAATTGCAACCCGTTAGCAGAGTTAATAGGTTGCGACGCATGATTTTTAAGTGTCATAAAATTCGCTTAACCACGAGGATTTTAGGGGTGATTTTATTTCGTCGAAAAACAGTGTCGCTATATGCTGCTAGCGACGCCTAAAACACGCTTAACGATGCTATAATGGTTGCTAAACGTGCATATTTTGAATTCCCCTTTTTTATAATATAATAATATTTTAAGTTGGTAAAATATCAAGTTATTAAATTCAAGACACATCACTTTAGTAGCAAATGTGAGGGGTTTAAATTTGATCAATATTAAAAATAAATTCTTTGACTTAAAAAAAATTAAAAATATGACATATAAATAAAGAAAATTTTTCATTTATAATTTAGTCTTAAAAAATAAAATTTTTAATAAATAAATTCATTTTCTGGATGAGCAAGTCCATTGATTTGGTCACTGTTGAGTTTTTATATAAATATAAAATATTATTTTATGAATATAATTCATCATTAATTAGTCTCATAGCTTCTACGGCCAATTTATTATTTAAAAAATTGGTTTCTTACAATTGTAATAATAATTATTTATTTTAGTATTATGAAAAGAGAAATTTTTATTTTCATATTATTTAAATTTTAAAATTTTGACATTTACTTTTAAATCATTTGATTTTACTATTAATTGAATTAATCCAAAATAATGTTCTAAATTTTTAATCGTCAAAGATGATGCATGTCTATGAATCTCTCATGTAACACTCTACACTCTACCATTCAACCTTGAATTCAAAAATTCCTAAAAAATAAAATCTGAATTTAAAATTCAATTAACACTATTTAATTTTAGACATTCTTTTTGGGAAAAGGAAAATATAATTAGAAAAGATTTCTGAATGCATGCAACTACGACTAACCCAATTAGTGGTCATCTATTTCAAAAGTTTTCTACTTATTCTCTTTTTGTTGTAGACAATATATATTTATTGAACTAAGACCAACCTGAAAAAAAAAATAATAACAATGTGCTTAGCATATGATTGTTTATTAATTCCAATCATGAGAGTTTCTCCTTGAGCCCAGCAGCCATTGCTCTTTTTGTGGGGTTTCTCTTGTGGGATTTAAAAAGGAAACCCTAGTGCTCAAATTTTCATAGTCATGATGATCAAATATATCAACTTATCAACATATAGTTTAGCCTTTTAATGACTAATATATGCCCGCACCAAACACTTCCTTATTGCATTGCCCTTTTCCTTTCTTGTTTTCGTAGCATTAGAGCCATTGTTAAAAGGGCACAACACAGCACTTCCATGTGAGTGGGGTTCAATTTGGCGGTGGGATACATACTTGATTTACCAACAACAATAATAATAATTATGTTACTCACCTATCAATTTTTTTAACTCAATGATGTTAAAACTATTTAAAAAAAATTATAAATTATAAAGAATTGATGATGTTACTTTCGTTGAAAGATAATAATAATAAACGTTGATAGTTTTCTTATTATTATTTTTTTATAATAATTAAATATTTCATACATATGAATGTTGAATCTAAAACTTTTTAGTGTTAAATCATGATAGAAATTGAATTCTTTTCCTTAAAATTGAAATTTGAATGCAGCAGCAATACCGGCTCCAAACCGCTGAAACTGAACATCCAGATGGATATCGGGTAAATGAAATTAAACCGAGTCAGACCTGTTCTGATATCATGATAGAAATTGAATTGAAATGGTAGAGGTAATTTGAATGAGAGTAGGTTAAGCCACAAATAAATTAGGTTTAATGAATTTAAGTTAATTATTGCTAAAAAGTTAAATCTAATCAATTAGGTAGTTAAAATCAAATTATTATATACCCATATATTTTTAGTATATTTATTCGACGTGAAATTTTTAATTCTTAATAGTTCATGTTATCCCATCGTTTTAACAGATCTCTTAAGAGACTTTCTTATTAAAATTATCATATACTAAAAATTAAATTAATGACTATATTAATGTGCATGTTTCATACTCCACGATAAATATACTTCAAATTTATGTTTATGCGAAATAAATAATTAACCACGCAGGCTTATTATTAGTTACATATGCACACATCATACTAACGTAATTATCAAATTAACTTGTAATTATGGTGCCTTGACATTATGGGATCATCTTTGATTTTTATGACAATCTAGTCCAACTATTGTGTTGTTCCACATATTTATTATTGTTACAGGTATAAATCATTAGTTGTACTTGGTACCTTTTTTTTTTTTTTTTTTTTTTTGGTGAATTCTTGAATCCAATCAACTCATGAGACCCACAACCTTTGAGCTCTGATGATGCCTTTTCTTGTCATGGCGCCTACCACTTTGATTTACGACCAAATATATAGTCTTGCTCTTTTTTCTTTGCTTTTTCCTGTGGAACTTGACACCTTTTTATATTTTTTCTATTTTGAACCTATACCATTTCTCTTTTTATGCATCCACTTGTGGATTTACTCCTAGATTTCTTAATAATGAGTTAAAATCTATTGGCATTAAACTAAATTATTATGTACAGAGCACACTTATAATTGTAATTATATGGAGTAGTTAATAATTAGTTAGGACGGTGGGGCATATGGGACAGAGATTTGATAGGCATTTCAATCTGCAAACTTTCTCAAGATAGCCAATTGGCAGTGAGCTTGCTTCCTTCAATACTACTCATACTTGTGATTCTCGTTTCATAAGTTAGGCCTTTCTTGAAAAAATTATCAGGCCTAATCATATATAGATTAGAAACAGCATGCATGTGTGACAGATGTATGTATATATATCTTTCAAAGGACAATATATTCTTATTTAAATTTTCTATAAAATGTTTTAAGTTGACATTCAGTCGATAGTAGATAAGGATATAATATAGTATTTAATTTTAAGGTTTATAATATAATAAAAAAAAAAACAATTGAGTATTTAAAGGAATCTGCTAATATATGGTTTGAGCTCATCAACAAGCACAGAGTTAAAGTAGCTAAACTATTTGTAGTAAACCACACTTCCCCTTTGGTCAAAAGAAATCCCAAAATTCATCATATGGTTGGGTAGCCTTGCATTCAAGTAAGAAGATACTCACATAATTCTAAAGTCAAATAATTAATCATATATTCAAATGGATACTTATAACATAATTCATATAGAGAATGGAAAAATACAATGTTTTTCTTTTCTCACTTTAATTAAGCCATAGATAGTCCAAAATAATAGGGGAATATTTCAACCTTCTTTTAACTTTGGCGTTGCCATGTCAATTTTTGAATACTTATACTTGGATACACAATATCCTATGAAAATAAAATCAATTTTCTTTGACTATAATGATTTACAAGTGAGTAAGTATTGAAAGTCATTCATATAAAATCAATTGATTTGTATTAAATCCAATATTAGAAATACCTATAAAATAAAAAGAATGATCAAATTATAAATATATGTCATCGTTTAATAATTCAGTTGCGAAATTTATCTCATATAAAAATTTAGGTGTTTATAACTCTGACAATCCTTTTTTGAGGTTTTTTTTTTAATGTTGGAAATTATACAATCAATTGATTAAAATGATATGATGGTTTTATACTCAGAACAAAATAGGCATATTGAATATTTGAAATGTTATATATAGAATACAATGTAAAGGTTATTTCAGGACAATCTAATTATGAAACAATTGATTATTAGTAGTCTGAATCCATAATATCAAACATTCAAAATTTAAATGTTAAAAGAATAAGAAAGACTTTCCAAAATTAAGAAACTCATTGTTGAATGAAGCTACTAATTAATTAATACACAGGTGTATTAATTCATATTTTTATATAAATATATATACCACTTTAATTATAGACAAGTGTACAAATAACAATAGTGATAGAAATTGAACAAGAAAAATTTGAAAATCAAATCTAATATTAATTAAATTAGCATTTGATCTTCTCTTCAGCAGATATGGAATTCTTACAATGAGCAATAGCTGCTTGAATTGCAGCCTGCAATTCCTCCATAGTACTATCACTAGTAGAAGAAGGAAGTGTTGCAGTAGCCACAAGGAGGCCACTATTTGTTGGAGATGTTCTCATGGAAGCAGGAGCAGAGTATTCTCCTCTTCTTCCTCTCAATTCCTGTTTATTTCTCAAGTTCAGATTACCTGAAAATGAATAAGGTTGTCTATGGAATTGGAGATGATTTTCTTTCCTTCCTTTGAAGAACAGTAATGGCCTAACCATTCTTGCATACCTTTTTAATATTTGACTTACTTCAAATCTCAGCTTTTTCTTTTGCTTTACTTTGTCTTCTCTTTCTCTAACTTCGCACCCTTTTTTCCATCTAAATAAAGAGAAAGACTTCGGCTTGTTTCTTGCCTTTGTTTCACCATTATTTGTTTTATTGTTGCTGCTGCTATTGTTGTTAGTGTTCTTGATATGGCTGCTATGGTTATGGCTAGAGCTGCAATTGTTGTTAATTTTGGTGGGGTTTTGATCATCTAATAATTCTTTGATAGGAAGAGTAAAACTATCCAAAGAATTAGTGGAAGAGCGAGGAGAAACAGGAAGATGAGAGAGAAGATGCAGGGGAAGTAAGTGGCCATGGAAGAAAATGTCATCTGCTGGAGATAAATCAATAGCAAATGAAGGAGGTGGTGAAGTTTTACTTGCCTTGTCAGGAAGTACTGAAGTTGAAGAAGAATGAAGAGAAATTGTGAAAGAAAATTCATGAGAAGGAGAAGAAGAAGCTGAAGGTGGAGAAGCAGGGGCTGTTATGCTGGTAGGTACCTGAAATTGCTTTGTTGCAGCTTGTAAATCTTCTTTTCCTTGTTGTTTTAACTTGTAATTTCCATCTTGAAGATTGCCCATAACTTTTTCTTTGGTGTTTCTATTCTGTTTGATATCCATTAAATTCAAGAAACACTATAATAAAGATGTGATACTCTGTTTTTTATCACCTCTTCTTGATTAATTTTCTTGGGCCTACAGATATTGCCAAAAATTTTAGCAAATGGCGTGGGGGAGATAAGGGTATTAAGAATCAGTGGAGAAAGAAAGAAAGAAAGAAAGAAAAGTTGAACACTTATAAGAAAGAGAGGAGAAAGATGGAGTGTTTTTTGTCAATCTGAAGTTGGGTTGAAAATGTCTTTAGTGCAAAAATTGCAACCCATAACTTGCTTATCTTTTTGCATTATACACTTGGTATAGAGTAAAAGGGTGTGGTCAGTGTTGGCCAATGGCCATAAAACGCTACAAGTTGAGAATATAACATAAGATTATGTGTTGAAGGATTGGTGGGTCCTTGTCAAAATCTAACAGCTAATTTTTACCAATACAAATCGCAAGGATCCAAATTTGCATACAAAAGGTATACATATACATAAACTTCCCTTGGGCATGTGTTAAAAAAAAAAAAATATTCCCCCTGTAAAGGTATTTATTCATTTTTATTCTTATTATTTAAATTTGTATATTCTCAAAATTAATAAAATGAGTAATAATGCGTGAGAAAAGAAAATAAATATTTTTTTTTGGAGATAAAAAGAGTGTTAAATATTAGAAAAATTTGATTTCCGAACATAATACAAACAAAGCCTTCTAAATATTAAAAAATTAAATATATTTTTTTAATTTTTTAACCAAAGTTTGAAGGGCCAATATTAATTCATGTAAGACACCAAGAAATGTGCACCCCATTCAAGAGGAATCTTGAAATATTTAATTAGTTTTATTATAGGTAAATTAGTAACCATTAACGCCTATCTGTCCCTGTATCTATGTTCTTTTTGCACGCAGGCATATTGGGGAATGGAGATAGTGTATTTTTGGGTTTTTCGTGTAGTGTGTAAAAGAGTTAATAATTAAGATAACAGTTTTGCCGTTTTGAAGAGGACAAGTATAGTTTTGAAAAGTAGGTCAGTCAAGTCACAGAAACGCTCACAAAAGTGGCAAAAAAAAGTAAAGGAGATGAAGTCACATGAGGAAGAAACAGACTATTTTTTGAAAACAAAGGTTTTGGTTGTTAGGATTTAATTCTATTAAGTCATTAATTTCTTTTCTATGTCCCTGATATTGTAATTATACTTTTCATTTGTATTTTTAGTTTTATTTTTAATAATATTTTATTTATAGTTGAATAATATTGATGCTATAAAAATATCAATCTAACTGAAATATCGTAGTCCTTTAACTCATATCTAATCTCAATTATTATTCAAAAATTCATTAGTTTCTTTTCTAATTATCACGAGAAGTAGTTATTCTTTTTCTTATCAATTCATAATCCATGTTTATTTTGCCGTATCTTTTTTTCTTGGCCCCATTGATTTATTTCTTTCCTATGTCATATATTCTATTAGGAGAAAAACATAATTTAAGTCAAAGTTTTCTGCATTTATCCTAACCTAAATTGGCCAAAAGTCAAGAAGTTTTAACTTTTCTTGAATTAAATTAAAAAAACATTTTTATTTTACGATAATTAAAAATATCTAGGATAATACATGCCGAAATAAAAATATTCATAAAAAATTATTTTTCTAAATAAAAAATACATTGAATCTTATCAGCAATTCATAAAATCAGCATTTCCCTTGCAAATTGAGTAATAATCCAAGTTTCATTATAATTAATTTAAGTTTTTTTTCTTTTTTTTTTTCAAGTTCTTGTGCCAAGTTGCAATTAATCAAAGCTTCATTTATTTCATTGTACTAAGAAAAATATGTTTGAAAGAAAAGTTGGCGTACGTATCTATTCAAAAGATCAGATCATAGGTGATGTGATTAATCATTAATTTATAAATGATGCTGGATATGAAATTATACATTCAGAAACATTTATAACACGATGAAACTAACTGTTTGAGCATTGACTTGTAGTCCGTGTGAAGGAGAACCCCACCATGGCCAATTGCCCATCAAAGAATGATTTTAGACTATGTCAGTGTTAGAATATATGTATATATATTTTCTATAAATGAATAAGAATTAGTGAAAAAAGAAAAAAAAATTCAAAAAAACTTATAATATTTTTATTAAAATAGTATTAATTCAATTTTTTTTTAGTCAAGGACAATTATTTCTATCATGTAACTTATTATTTAAATTTTAATATAAGAAAAACACGGGGGATTTGACATCTATTAAAAAAAAGTTTGATAAATATAATTAATTGACAATAAATCATGTGTGATTTAATTAGTTTTCTCATCATATTTGTAAGAATGTATGAAATGAAAAATTTTAAATTTGAAATTCTTAAACTATCAAGATTTATTATTAATTTAGTTAGTGAAAAGTATTAAAAGAAAGAGTTATTCCTGTTGTGAAGTTTATTTTGATCCATTAGATTTTTTATTATATATATATATATATATATATAGCTGAAATGACAATAGAGGGTGATAAAAGGGATGGGGCATAATTTGAGGAACAAAACCAAAGTTTCACAGTTAGGTGAGATGGTAGACCCACACACACGTGTACAAAGTGGTCCAAAATGTAAATACATTAGCAGAATTTTGTTCGATTAGTTAAGGTCAACATCTCAATCATGGAGGCATTATTTAGGTGGACAGACTCATCTTCACTACTAAAACCACTCGAAAATCATTTTCTATATATATTATATGATTTTTGTTAAAGATAAGCGAAACAATTGGGAGCAACAAAACGTAACATAAAACAAAGATTTCGCACTCAACTTCCATAAGATCCTTCGGTGGCAAAACCTTTCCCCTTTTCAACTTTTGCCAATGGCCACTCATCAGTATCTTATTCACTACATAGAGATCAAAACAAAAACCCTATCTTTCTCAAAAGTCTCCACATACACGTGATAACTTCTTTCTTTCGTTGAATGCTAGAATGATTTTCTTTAATTTTCTTTCAATTACCCTTTTGATAGTTATTATTATTATTATTGTTGTTTTAATTTAATATTTTGGTATATTTTTTGCCTGCCCATGTCCACAATCACTGTTTCTTCTTTTCTTTTTCTCCTACTGTGTGATGTGGACCCACAAAACTAGAAGAGCAAAGACAGTAAGTTAAGTTCATGGACAAAAAGCTTGTTGCTTGATAATGGCTTGGAAAAATCAAACACTCTCCCCCTTACCACCACTAAGCCTAAATTGAAATCTCTTTTCTATAGCTATATGCCAATGAGAAATTTTGTTACCCATACTTTAGAAGCATATTTGGATTCTATTTTATATCGAGATTGAAATTATTTAATTTAGCGATACTAAATAAATAACCGTGAGAAACAAACTTGTAGAATAAGATATTCTTCTCACTAGAGTAAACGAGTGGAGTTTTTGTATGGATTTTGAGAGTATTATGATGGGATGCTTTCAACTCAAAAAACAAAGAGAAGCATACAGAGAAGTCACAATAAGTAAGCTGGGCGTTCACGTGTAATTTTGACTCCTCCAAAAGCTTCCAGCCAACCAGTGTCCACATATTGCCAGCAAGACATGGTCCCCATCATGTGACGCCACAAGCGCCATAACCCTGCTCTACTCTAGAATGCTATTACTATTTTGATTTGCTAACCATCGAACAAAAAGAATAACAACACACAACTTGATTTTGAAGAGGCATAAATATAACAACTGAATAATCAAATTTTAGGTCAGGACCCACTCACTTCGTGAGAGGACCAGGACCAATTTATATACTAATAATTTCCAGATAGAAATGAATACAATCCAAATGCCTTCACTCAAATAAAATGATTAAGCTACTCACACATAGTATTGAAGGGAATGGGGATGCCGGTTTTAGTAAAGCCAGATTTTCTATTTCTAAAGTTCACATTTCTACTTAACATTGACATAAGTTTCACCATAACACTACAAGAACAAATTCATACAGCAGGCTGCTCGCACAAGTTTTTGCCTCATTTGGTATGAATGTATATTCCTATATAACAATATTACACATTAATAACATTACGATTTGAAGTTAGCCCTACGAATAGGAGAAGAATTAATTTGGACAAGAAACAAACAACCTCTGACGTGTCACTATGCACTGCCAAGCTTACCAAAGTCCTTCAAGAATCTTTGAAGGTGGCAACCGCAACTGTTGTTACTCATGAAGTCAGATACAGGCTTCTAAAATTTCATGTGGCTATAATTCCGATCTTCTGATGAAGCAATTGCGGAGAGATCCAAAATGCATCCTTTAACACAAATGGCTCAAAACCCCCAATGAGAATTTAACAGGGCTAATTGTGTGAAAAAGAATTCCATTTTTTCCGTTCACGTTAAACTTGAAACAATTGTTAGTGTTGAGAAATAGGATGATGACAAGCTAGTCACTGTCGCTGCTATGTCTATCTGTAAAAAATAAGATCCCAATTTTAAGAATCTCTATTGGACTTGCAGATCTAAAGCAATGCACAGAGGAAAAAGAGAATTAAAGAGCTATTGTACCTCCTGATGATCTTTTCCCTTCCATGGCCTCTTTCTTCTCTTGGCAACTTGAGCAAAGGAAAGGGCCATCCCAGGGACGCAGCTTTCTTGAATCAGATGAACCAGCATGTACTGAAATACCCTCTTCAGGTCTTATCTCTACCTGACAGACTGCACACATGAATAACTTAAACATGTTGCAAAGCGGATACTTCGTATCTAACCTGCATTTCACCCAACATGCCCCATGTCAGAAGACAAGAAACTAGTATAATCACTCCACACGGCTAGCTGTGCAGCCATATTTATGCAAAAAACGTCCTGGATTAAGAATAGGCATTTCACAGCCAAATTTGACAAGCAAACAAGGAATTTTATTCTATCCTCAACATCTTGCTAGTACAAACCTTTCTGAAAGCATGGCTGATCCTTCCTCAAATAATTCCTCTACCACATCTGGCTGCACATATTCTTTATCAATTTGAGAAGATGATTCTGAGGTTTTTCTGCGAAACATGGACTTGAGCACTCCCTTCATCTGCTTCTTTGGTGCTGGCGCTGGAGCAGGTGGCTTCTCAGGTGGTGATATATCAATCACAATGCAGGTAGTATCATCTCTAAGTCCCTTAAACTGTACAGCTTCCTGCACAAGGACCACATCAAAACACAAGATATAGGTATCAGAAACAAATATGAACATCAGTTTGGTTTGGTTTTTTAGTACTTCAGTTCGGTTCGATTTTTACCAAAGAATTTTCGGTTTGAACTGAACGAAAGAAATACATATATAAACTGATTAACCAAACCGAACTGAATTTTCGGTTCGGTTCAGTTTTGTACAAAGTTCGGTTTTTTCAGTTTGATTCGGTTTTAAACTGAACCAACCATTTGAACAATGGTATGTTAGATAATGATTGCATTTTCCATTAGCGACCAAAAAATACAAATGGAACAGTTTGACAATGCTAACCAGCAGCTTACTTTGACAATTTGTGCAGCAGCAGCTTCTGCTGGCATACCACGACAACAATTAAGAGCCGCTTCTGCAGATAATGCATCCCAGACACCATCACTTGAGAGAATAAGCCTACCACCGCTTGTAGATAACTGCAAATTATGAAGATCCATGAGAAGGAGAAATAAGAACAGCAGATTGTACGTAGTGAGGCAACTTTTCAACAATGTAACTCCAGTCAAACAGACCAAAGTCTAGTAAAGAATCTACAAGTAGACAATTAGGAACCCTTGCTGAGACCAAAAACCCTAACAAATCCAAAAACATGGTATTGGAATAGAAAATGAAATGGCATTAAGAAGCACTGGACATTTAGATTATACCATCAATATTCTTATCAATCTCAGTTTTCTCCAAGAAAAATCAGCAAATTCAAAAAGTAGAATGGTTGTCAACCTATACACTCAACTAATTAACTCTTAATCCCAAATTAGTTCTCAACTTTTATGAAATATTTAAAAGAAAGTGAGAGAGGAAGAAGAAGTTAAGGATGATTATCCTTAAAAACCTTCATCCCGGCCAGGTGACAAAAGAAAGATTGTAAGCGTTATCTATAGTTGCAAATTATCAGACAGGTTGTTATGTAGAACCACGAAGTTTCCAGAACATGCAGGATGAAAGTAATGGAAAAAAGATCACCAACATATATCAAGTATAATGTACATGTGATAAAAGAAAGAACAAACCTTGATTTGCTTCACGTAAGGAACAGGAACAATAAATTCGCCTACATCCACATCCCCAATAGATCGTGAAAGACACAAGCCACCTGGCCAACATCTCAAAGGGCCAATCTATAAGAGAATTGATTCGCTAGTTAGACAACCTCTTCGATCTATAAAATCAAATACAATTCTAATTGAGTGTGATAGGGTTTCCAAAAGCAATTTCATTTCCATAGGAAGATTGATAGCATTAGTTTATAAATTATCTACCTGACAATATTCATCACACAGACTTCTATTATTCTATTTGTCATAACTCAAATATTAATAAATTTTATTTTCATTTTATTTTGAATAATATTTCAAAATGTTATCCAAATAGAATAACGACATCATATTATCCAAGTCAGTGATTATAGTAATCCACATTCATGCACTTCAAGAATATATTGCCACTGTTTACTGAATGCAGTCAGTATCACCATGTTACAAAAAATTTAAAAAAAAAAAAAAGAAAGAAAATTTTATGTACAAGAAACTCAAGAATAACAAAAAGCATAATTGGAATAAGAAGAAAACAATACCTCTGCACCACCACCAGTATTTAGTCGTCCCACCTCACCCCCACTAGCAGTAATACGCTCCCTCCTGGTGAAATACAAAATCCAAGGCCTTAGTAACCAGTAAGCATGGCAACAGCTAGGTGAGTTTGAAAACACGTTATATCACTTACTCCTCTACATTGCATTCAAGCCTATGATCTGCTGACAAGTAATAGAGATCACCTTCAGCAGATTCAAGAATGCAGCGGGAATCACCAACAGATGCAACAGTTATGACCCATCCTTCAATTATCACAAAGGTGACAGTTGTTCCTGATGTTTGCGCTGAAAAGTTGAAAATAAATAAAGTATAAGCAACATGTATACATACTCCCAACAAGTGAAAGGCTGTTTAACAGAAGACAATAATTCACAATGGGATCTGAAACAAACATGTAAGGTTATCATCGAAAGCTATGCTAGTAAGAAATTATTATAACACAAAACAATTGCTCATAGAAGCATATAATAGCACTACAATAGGCCCAGTCTACAAAGTGCACAAGTATTGGTTCACAGGGTGCATTCCTATGTCTCTTGAGAGATAGCAAGTTTGTTAAGAGAGCCACCCATGGCAAACACATGGTAAGGCCTCCCAATAAGACTTGGGTTAAAGGAATGTTAAGATTATGGACTATATTCAGGTTAGTGTCTTAATTAGCGTATTTGACACCAAAAATTTGAAGGAAAAATATAAACACATTGCATAGATTATCCATTTCATATCTAGAAATCATAAGATGGGCTGTCTTATTGGCTATATGCCAATCTATTTAATCAAACTTATATTCATTAAATTCCCAGTTCATAATTTATGAACAGTCCCACATGCATATTTGCTTATTCAGATAATTAATTATTTGAACCAAAAATGCATTTTCTGCAAATCCATATGCATTGAAAGCAAAATTAAATCATGAGTAGGTGTAAATCAGTTTTTTTTTTGGCTACCATAAATAGCTTCCTTCATAATTTTGAAAGCCCAAATTGCATCAGTTACATGCTCAGAAATCTAGATATTTTTATGAGGTAGCACTTGGATAAGGGGCAATTACAATAGAGGGACTTGGCTTTTTATTTTTTTTAGTTAAAATTATTTCAATGAGGTTTACAAATACAACTTTATAATTTATTGCTGGAGATGAGAATCTTCAATGGAGATAAAAACATATAAATGAATTCAAAATACTTATAGATTAGGTGCAACTTCAAATACACACAAACCATATACTCATTACATAACTACATTATATTCTTAGAAAGCATATCAATGAGGAAAATATTTGCAATTAAATTCCCATGTTAAATTTTCGTAAATCTATCCTAATATTCAATGTAAATCCAAAAACAACTGTTTTTTATAAAAAATAAATTCAATAGGCCTTTATTTACTAAAATGCAATGTGTGCAATTAAAGAGATATAATGAAGGGGGAGGAGAGAGAGAGAGATTGTGTTGTTGTTTTAAATTTATTAAAGAAGGACATTTATTTTTACTTAATTATGTGTCTCAAGCAGCATGTAATTTCTTTTGGGTTTCAAACATGACAAGCATGGAATTGTAAGTAAACTCCTCATATGGAATTTTGTGGAATATTCTGTTCCAATCCGGGGGTTAATCTTGTATCATTTGAGCCAAAAGCTCAAATTCAAATAATCTGATCTAAAGTTGCTTATTTTGACTCTCACAAAACCAACTAAAAAGAGGGAAATTGATTTCTGAAACAAACACAGAGAAATCTCCTAGCATAATAACAAAGATACCATGTCCTATAATACACATATTGTCTTGACTTGCTTCTACCTTTTGCTGCAAGGATAACAGCAAGGCTAAAGTAGATGTTGACCAAAGAGAAGCTTTGCTGGAACATCAACCACCCAATTTTAAGTGAGCAGCTCTGGAGTTTTTACTCCACGAATACAAATATTCCTCAAACTAATCAAGTGATAATGACAAAATTGAAACACATGATGCTTTTCAGAAGAGACTGCAGATACCTTTTGATTGAAAATCTTTATCTGTTTTGACAAATCCTGCAACCAAAGCCCTTGGCAATGCTGCTACCCATTCATCTCTGTTAAGATCAGGAGGAAGGGCAGATATGACATTATTTAGAAGATTCTCTTTTGTGTATATTGCAGCTGCAGAGCCGTTGTGCCCGTCAAATAACTGTAAAACATAGTTTATCATGACCAAACCACGATTGTATATTAATGAAGCTTTTGAAACTCTCTAAAATTGCGAAAGCAATAAAATGCATCGTGGCGTGATGCTAAATTTTTCTAATAAATAGACATCAATCATCAATTAGGAATCACAACGACATTCTCTAAAACTCTGATATATTATAAAATGCATTGACTAGGCAAAATCATAATTCATAAATAGTATGAGACAACAAGGATTAGAAACTGAGATTTACCCCAAAAACGGAATATGTGCTGACCCCATCGCCAACAACCCTTTGGCATTCAGTCTTCAGCAAAGTGAAGTCCTCCCCTTTCTTACTCTGACTAGCCTGACCATGGAATAGCTCAGGTTTCTCTACCTTCTCATTTGCCAATTCTCGCTTTAACAGCACCGAAAGAGGAACCGTATGATGATCCCTCGCAGTACTCATTATTGACGCAATCAAACTCACACTTCAATTACCTCCTAAAATATTCCAACCAGCACTCTCTAATTCTTCAAATTTTTCAACATATATCCCTAACGCCAAAAAAAAAAAAGTCACTCCACATTTTAGCTTCAATCAAAGCATCCAAAAAAAAAACATCAAATATAATGAAATTGATATAACGGCAAAACCAAGGAGATCTTAACTGAACATTGAAAAAAAAAAAAAGACAGAAAAATTAAATAATTTTCAACCAAATTTCAGCATCTGAAATGAACCAATCTATCTCAAATAAAATTAATATAAACCAAAACAAAGAATTACAGATCAATGTAGAAAACACCTCATCCATAAAATCACGGTAATTACTCAAAATAGACAAATCTCGAAGAATAAATTGTTAAAATCGAGACGATTCAAACAAAGAGACAAAAGAAGGAGAGAAAGAGAGAGAGAGAGAGAGAGAAATTACAGCGACAGAAAGAGGAAGGGAATATTTTGGCAGCGGTAGTGGAGAATGGAGATTACACGCTAGAAAGAAGAGAATGTGATACAATTGGTTGTCGCTGCGATCGAGAAACGCGGATCCCAGCATCCTGCAAAAATTCCATTGTTGAAACTAAAAGAGAAAGAGAAAGAAAGAGCTTTTCATTAAAAATGCAGCGCAAATGGAGCTCTTCTTCTCCTTTTTTTTTATTTTTTAATGATCTCTAAAACTGACGTGGCAAATACGCACTGTTCTGTCAATTCGGCTCCCGAAAAGCCGTTTTCCGAAGCCGCTGTCAAAGCTAAAATTTGCTCCTGTAACAACTTATCTTCACCGTTGGATTAGCCAATGCTAAAAATAATGGCCCACAGAGAGACATTTAAGTGGGACCTATAATAGCCATTAATCTAAAAAGAAAGGAGCCGATTCGAGGGACCGAAAAAAGGCACAATATCATATGATATTTTTATTTTTATTTTCTAATTTTAATATTAAATTAGAAGTGGGCGCCGGTTAAGGGAAGTAACGCGCAAATAGACCTGGTCCGAGTCAATCAATTTCATTATGAAAAAAACCCTCACGTCACGGGAACACACGCAAAAAATTTGGGATTAATAATTAATTAATTAGTACTAATAATAATAATTCACACTAAAACCCTATTAAGCCTGTAATAACGATGGTAATTAGCTGTTGTTTTTTAGTAATTGAAAGAGGAAAATGGACAAAAGTTGACGTTGTTAATTTCGCGTAGACGAGGCTAACAGTGTCTCTTTCTGAGTTGGGTCATCGGGCCTATTGGGCCCACTAATCTAAGCACTCTTTTTTTTTTGTCTTTACAACCTAATCCTTTGACTTCCACTTGGAGGACCCCCGAAATTCTCGGCGCCAGTTTTCTATATTAAACTGTAATGCATAAATTAAGGTTTTGTTTTTTGATTTGCAATTAAACTGCCATCTCAATTCAAAGGAATTATTTTCTAATTTTTACTTATGGAAAATTCTTGTGGGAATTCTAAGTAGATATAATATATATGTTAGCTGATCATCTAACTGACTTTATATATATATATATATATATATATATATATATATATATTCTTAATCTAAATAGCTAAAAAGTTGAGAATTATTTTGTAAAAAATTTTAATTCTAAAATAAAAGTATTAAAATATATATTTTCTATTTTTATGAATTAGTCCTAAAATAAATAATCTATTTTCAACCAAACCAATTAAAAAAATAAAAATAATTTAGAAATAATATGATATTATATACATGGATTAAGTTTTTTGCAGCATGATTGATTTATCTCTCTATTTCAATAAAAAGATTCTACACAAAGATTATGAGATTTATTTATAAATACAAAAAATTCTTTAAACATTTTGTATACAAATTGACTGCAAAAAATTGAAGATTAGTAGTATTTAAGAATGAGCATAAGAGTATTTCTAATACACTATTTATATATGTCAAATTTATTATAAAGAGTTATTTTAAAAAATAAAATTTTAATATACTTTTTATCTTTAAAAAAATAAAAAAGATAATTGATTGGATTCTTTACATCTAAAGAGCCATTTACTCTTTATTCTATACATTTTATTATATATAATTTTAATATTATTTTTTATAGGATAAATTAAAATAATTAATGATTATGAAATAAAGTAAAATAAATAATAAAATATGAAAAATTAAATAAAATTAAATAAAATTTTCTCTTTTTTATTAAATGAGGTAAAATATTTTACAAAATATGTTATTTAAAATGAAATGGGTTATCCAGAATGCTCTAATACAAGTTCCTAGAATCATAATTGGTTTAGATGGTGGTTATAAACTCCGCGTGAAGCAAGAATATTAATGAGGAAGTGGTCAGTCAACCACTGATATTAATGCGTTTCGAAAAATCGATAACCCTCGTCTACAATCCGATTTGACCATAAGCTCAAAGAAATCAGTGGCTTAGTGGCTTTGGCACACAATATCAAGTCCATGTGAACCAACCCACAAGCCATAACCCCATACAAATATAGCTCAATGAACTGAGACAAAATCAAAGCATTTATTTTTCTTTCTTTTTTTGACTGAATCTTCTCAAATATTAATTTCCGGGTATTTGGCGCAGACAAGCATGTGTCCATTTACTTGCATAGCAAGATTACAAGCTGGACAGCCAAGCAAATGTTGCTATCGACAGCCACAAAGCTCTCCATCTTACCCAAAATCAAACAGCTCACTACACCTCATCATCTTCCCAGTTCCAAGGGCAGCGGAGTCATTTCATTACCATCACCCCTTCTCACAACATAATAAATAAATTACTAATTCTCGTATTAATTTCAATCTCCACGGGTAGTACTTGTGAATGTTAATTTAAGAAAAAATCTTAAATACAAATTAATAATAAATGTACTTTATCAATTGGGTTAATGTTAGAATTAATAAATTACTAATTTTTTCTTTATATATATATATATATCATTTTAAATAAGAAAGGGGCGGAAGTGATTGATTGAACAATTTTGTAGCAATTATTTTGCAATTATACAAATATCTAAATATGCAAGACACATGGGCATGAAGAGTTTTGCGCCCTCCCTTCTATATACCTTCCAGGAATGTTCAAATTTCTGCTCCATGTACTATTTGTACCGTGTACATGGAGCCATGCCAGGTCAATTGTTAAACACGAAAAAACATTTGACAAAACGGCACTTCTGTGATCATAAATAAAACATGTATACAAGTGTTATCACCTGGTATTTCACATATTTTTTTCACCACACATCATTGAAGGGAAAATATCCAACATACAATCAATCAACATTACTCATTTTATTATTATTATTATTATTATTATTTTACATGTGGAGTATGGACCATGTGCCGGCCACAATGTCAATGGCGTGAGAGACAAGTTGGAATTGGATTGTCTATGTGGTTCATGTAAATGTTAACCCAAGTGCAAACCATTTTCAGATTACTAAATGTACATAATTTTGATTGGATGTAATTAATTGTTGGCAGTAGTCAAACATTTTTTGATTATCTTTATCAGAATCTTAATTGCAAATGCTTTATGCTAATGCAACAACCTAATTACTATTTGACCATTGACTGTTTTATATATGTTGATAAGAAGAAATTAAGCAAATCCAGTTTTCATGTGTTATCAATTCCAGGTCAGCTTCAAGTATTGTGTTGCTCTCATCCAGAACCATTCATCTTTATAGGATTATGGGTCTGCATTATTATTGCGATTTCTTATAGGAGATTAAAAAACGACATTGTCTACTACAGACTGAACGACACGTCGTTATTTGAAAAAAAAATTAATAATAACGCCAATGGGCTTTGAGCCCATGCTCTCAATGCGAAACGACTGTGCATGATATATTATTGTAATAGTTGTACATTTCCTTTTAATGGTAACGACAAGATGGATATGTCAATGATCACTTCGAGAAAGTGATTTTAGACAGTTTCAAGAGATACAACAACTCAAAGTTCGAGAAAGTGATTTAAGACAGTTTCAAGAGATACAACAACTCGAAGTAAGACAGATGCTATTCTGAAAAGGAAACACTATCCACAAAAACATTTTCTGCTCAATATTTTATCGCTCCTAAGCTTTTCAACCAGGAAAGCATCTCCCTTAGTCCTTCCTGCAAGCTTCGAGGATTATAATCCAGCTCGACCTTGGCCTTCTCACAAGAATATGCCCACTGGTGTCTTAGAACATTAACGGTCTGCTCAAATGGAGAAAGTATAATATATTCAATTATCAAAAGTGAACACAGCTTTGTGACACTCGTGTCAGCAATCAAATAATGAATATGCCAAACAAATAATAGGTCAAAACTCTAAACATAGAAGTTGAAACTACAAGCCGTACCGGTGGACTGATAAGAGGAAGTTTTCCAGTAAGTCGACAGAAAAAAACCAATAACCATCCATAAGCCTCAATTGCCCAGAAAGGAATGCTAAATCTTGGCTTTTTTGTTTCAGTGATGATGGCAGCTATATTGAAGACGTGTGTGAATGATGCATTTTCTCCTGTAAGTAGATACCTTTCACCTGATTGACCTTTGTTCATTGCCGCTATGTGTCCTCCTACTACATCATCAACATGACTGAAGGAAAATTTATCATTTCCATTGCCTATATATCCTGGTAAACGACCTTGAAAGCGTTCAATCAGCTGAAATGACAGTATTACATTACCTTTCATTAGTATTGACTATCAGACTTCACACCCCATTCGCAGATTCAATTAGTTTGGGAGACTAATAGTGCAAGAGAAATTGTGGAAGGATAGGAAAAGAGAAGAACAGAAATGAGTTTCAATTTCAATTCCATTAGTTGGATTTTTAACTTAGAGATAGGAAGTAAAACTTTGTGCAACTATACAAAGATCTCTAGTTATATATGAGAGTTCAAAAAAAATTATATTTCCTTACATTTCTCCACATTTTGGAAGGAATTTCCCTTGCTCATCTATGCCCAGACAGAGAAAGTTTGTTTAATTTCATTCCCTTTATCTTCCTTTATTCTAAGCTCACTCAGAGCAAACTAAGCATGAATTATCCCAATTTACAACAAAATCAAATCACACAACCTTCTGATTAATTAATCTGTTTTTCAAAGAAAACTCCAAAACTTCAAAGCCAAACAAATAAGCAACCAATCTTACCAATTGAGCCACAATATTACCAGTAGTAAGCTTGCCTGGACCGTAAATGACACCGGGGTAAACCACCACTATTGGCACCCCACTGGCAGCAGCTTCTAATGCAATTTTATCTGCGGCCACCTTGGATCTCTCGTACTCCGTACAGAAAACCCTCTCAGGGTGGACCTGTAAGATACAAGAAGATCAGAAATTACAGTCGAATTCAGGTTTTGGGGAAATGAAGCGGAAACTAAATTATACTTGGTTCTCATTGGCAATACACCCATCAGTGGGTCCCAGTGCGAAAAACGACGACGTGTAGATAATCTTCTCGATTGTCTTCGTTTCTCTAGCTGCCTGTAAAACATTCTTCAATCCCCCTACATTGACCTAACAAAATTACACAAAAAATTTTGTTTCTTTTATCAACTCAGTGATTTTGCACCGTATTATGATGAAATTCGAATAGGACGGCTATAGGAGGTCAATGCTCACGGAGAAGAATTTAGAAGGATCCGGTAGCCAGGGCTCGACGACGGCGGCAGCATGGAAGAGGACCTCACAGCCAGAGAAGGCATCAAGAAGGGACTCGTAGTCAGTAACATCACCGTAGGCAAGCTCGAAGGCCCCGCCGGTGGAAGCTAAAGGGAGGGCGGAGACGTCGCTAGTGCGCCGGACCAAGGCGCGGACAGAGTGGCCTTGTTCCAGTAGTCGGTGGCACAACCTCCCACCAAAGTACCCGGAAGCGCCAGTCACTAGTAATTTCATATTCGCTTCAATTTATATGATGACTTTGTGGTAGGGGCGGAACTGATTAGTCTAGTTTGTGCTGCTCCTATTCATATATGTATATTAATAATTTAATACTGAACAGATCTCTACCATCTTTGATTTTTGTTTCGTGTTTAATAATTTAATATAATCCGCATTTGAGTCTCAATGCAAGACGGATCCATTACTCTACCAATGTCATGAGATTGAATTCCTTGTTTTGTCAGTTTCGAGTAATTCACATTTCACGTTTGATATTCTACTTGTTCTCAGTTGCGACTGCGATAACCTTTGATCAACACCAATATCAAGTTATTATAGCTTTGATGTTACTGTACATTTCATTAGAAGGGAGGCTACCAGCTCAAGTAACAGCAATGATATCCTCATTGTCCCACAAAACAGCATTTATTACAGATTTCACATCTCAAGTTCCTTTGGCTATCATGTTTATTCTTTTAGGAATTTCATGTCAGCTTTAAGCAAAGCATTGCCTCTTTGAGATCATCCAAGTCCAAGCCAAGTTTTTGAACCAAAGACCAATCCCGCATATTCACACACACTTATCAGCCTTCATATGCCAGTAAGAGAGACTTTATAATCTTGAACGCCGTATGCATTTCATGGGATTAAATGGAGCATGCCTCCGTGTAGAAATATAGGGTTGTCTACTCAAGGATGCTGATGACTTTATATCCCAATCATCAACATTTTTTGGAACACAGACGTCAAAAAGTATTTGACCAAGAACTCCATGAGCATTAATACTTGGAGAACTGTGCAAATGAATCACGCCTTCCTTCTGCTCGTCTTGCAAGGAACCAACGTCTCTACCCTCATAATACCCCACTGAGCTTGGCATGAAGAAATGGTCACTTGGTCGGATAGTAACTCCACAAAAGCTCTGGTTTGGACTAGCAGCTGCTTTCCGCAATTCACAAATTGGTTCAGATATCTCATCATGTGTCCCCTCTACACCCATTCTTTCTCCTTCAAGTCGTTGAATTCTTTTGGAGTAAACTGCAGCTGCCTTACCAAGAAGCTCAGTCACAGCAGCCTTGTAGTCAACTGGATAAATCCGAAAATGACCTACAATTATGAAAATCAAATGGATAGAGTCAATATGGAGGTATCAAAAATTATCCAGAAGCATATTAATTCCTTAATCACAATCTGAAAATTAAATCTAGAAACCAACAATTATAATCCAATAGATCATAAATCTTGATCCATTTTTGCTCCAAGATTATGTTCCTTCCAAATATAGAGCAGGTTTTCCCAGTAAAGTGTTTAATCAGTTTCAATATATATATATAAAGAGAGAGAGGTATTTCACAACTTCTAACACAATGGAGACATTACCGGTGTCAACAACCCATGTATCAAGTACAAATTATTGACAGCAAAAAGATTTATCTTAAAGCATGAGCACTTGATGGCAAAAAAGCAAATCAAAACACCCATACTTTCTGCAGGGACATTAAAAAGATGCAGTCATAATTTTAAATTTTAGAACATGCCTACATGAGGAGAGCCACTCATCGTCACAAGTTTTACATCACCCCCAAGTTCTCGAAGTCTTTGGCTGAAATTGCAAATGACTTGATATGAAGCAAGGTCATCACTTTCTGAACACAAAAAGAGAAATGGGGCCCCAAGGCTCTGCAATAGAATAGTAATATTAAAGTAGGGGAGAGAAGGTGAAAAATGTCGCATAGCAATAAGCAATGATATACTCACAACAGATGAGTACAGTGTCTGCCAATACTCAGCACGCTGTGATTCAAATTTGTTGAGGAATAAAGCATCAAGACCATTGGAAATGCTATTTGCCATCCATGACAGAATTCTTGGTGGATGAGACATTTTAAGAACAGATGGATGAACAATAAATTCTCTACCCAGAAGACTTGAAAAATCTACTGGACCAGAATCATAGATATGGCCCGAAATACAGTCCCTAACCAGCCGGCAGTCATCCTTTGTGCAGAAGGAATAAACAAAAAGAAAATAAAAGAAAAGGGTTTCTAAGTGCATGAATCACAAAAAACTAGCAAAAAATATTTGCATATAAAGAGCAATTATCTTCAGATAAATTGTAGCAGGGCATGATAACAATTTAAGCGGGAAGTCAAGATTCAAGAAAGAAGGAAAAACTCCAACAATGTAATTTCAAAGGACAAGCATACCACATTCAGTTGTAATTCACATTTTTCATCAATAATCTGCAATTGCAAAATAAAATATATCAGATATCCATAAAAATTCCACCATTAAATTTTAAGCACAGAGGCATGAGACAGTTTACCTGAAGAACCTTGTACATGCAGGCTTTTGGACCACCAGAAAAAGACATAAGGACTAAAGGGCATGGCCTCATCTTCAGCTCCTGTACATCCATAATGAAGCAAGAAAATTATTCGACAACTAACCTCCAAGTTTAAACAGATTCCATTCCATTGGAAAAAGCACAAAAATTCAGTTAATGGGTATGCCATATCACAAAAAAATCTTAGGCAAGAGAAAAGTTTATGGAGCATTGGGTGGTCCAACAGATCATACCTATATAAACATTCATCAAATGTACTCATTAATTCAATAATGTGTCTGTGTGAGTAGAGAAAACACAGGAATTCACCAGTTCATAAGCACCCCCAGATAGAAATACATAGAAACTAACCTTGATAAGTTCGTTGAGAATATCGAATGCTAAAGTTTCAGCCTTATCAGGGAAGAACCTGTAAAGATTACAGATATTGGGGTCAAAATTAATGTGTGTTTGCGGATATGAGCTATAAACGAAAGAAACTCTAAATAGCCTCCAACTTTTCTTGACTATAACTTCAAAAACAAGATTCCATAGATTATTCTAATTAGAAAAATGCCAAAATTTCCAATGAATGATAGTAGAACCACATAGAAATGCTCCCCTTCATCATTAAAAAGATTTAAACTTCAAATCCTACATGGAAGAATGGTACGAAGGTATGTATGAGAAATGCCAAGTGCTAGTGAAGTATCCAGCACAAATATGGAAAACCCATTCAGATAAACTCAGTAGCCTGGTTTTCAAAATATTCCTTTTACTGTGTAAATGGAACTATACTTAGGTAAAATGCATCATCTTTAAAGTGCATTCATTTCCGGCATAAAATACAAACAGGCAGTTTTCTGGATTAGTATCAACCATCAGATCCAAATATAGTGCTTTAAACGTAAAGCTATTGCCCATTGAAGAATTAACCGGAAAAAAAAAAAAAGAAGTTGACTATTATATCTTGAAACCAAAAGATCTAGACTCTAGCTAAGCTAAACTAAGCTAATTCCCTAGCTAAGCTAAAATAAGCTAATTCCTATATTTAGGAAAAACTTTGGACAATAATTTGTGGTAGAGAGTCCTAAAAACTACAATTCAGTGTGTACTAATCGAAAAACAATTCCGTACCCAACCACCGATCTTGCAAACTAAGTCAAACCCAAATGAAACCCAGAACCAATGTAACATCACACAGAATCAAAGTCATCAGAAAGTGTAGAATCAGCTAATTTTAACAATAACGAAACAAAACAATCAAATCAAAAAAAACAAAACTTACAGATTGAGGAATTGGGAGTGACAAACAAGGGAATTCCAGCCCATAGACGAGTAGAGCTCCACATAGTTCTTCAAGTGCTTCTCCTGGCTCAACATCCAAGCAAACAGGACCACTATCCCTTCCCTTTTCCTTCCTCTTCTCCCCCAATAATACTTTCCCCCAAATCCCCACATTTCCTGTCCTTTATTGTCTTCTCAATTCCACGCAGATACAGCTTCCCAATCTCTGTAACTCGCGTCTGATCAATAATGAGCTCACCAGTCTCTAATAAAGTAGAACTGTAGAGAATCGGAACCAATCTATAGAGCAAAATTCAGATATGTAATTTTAAGGCTCTGCTTTTTGTTTCTCCAGTGCGGCTTTTCTATAGTGGGCAGGAGACAGAAGCATGAAAAATTTGGGGCCTTAGATTGTCTACGAGAAATCTAATCTTTATTTTCTGCAATTGCCAACTGGCACGATCTGAACGGAGATAGACTATCCACGTGGTATTTTTTTACTGGTTTGGCATTTTTGCCTAGTCGTAATTACTACACTACCCTAACATCTTGTTGTGTGCGTTTTCGATTGGTTAGACAAAGTATCGAGTTTTGGCCGCTGTGATCGAAAACTCTTAAACAGTCAAATCATTCGCATGGGAAGCGGCCAGGCGTGCGAGTTCCCCTTTTCTTGTTTTTCTTTTTTCATATCTCTTTTTTTTTTTTCTTTTCTTTTGGCATCTAATTAATGTAAAAACTATGGACTAAATTACATTCGGAGTCTCTCAAATATTTACTAATGTATATGGTTGCTCTTTAATTTAATTTTGCTTTTTTCATCCCAAATGTATAGACTCATTTTTCTTTTTTAAATGTTCCAAAATATAAGCCTATTTTCTTATTTAAAGCATATTTATTCTCTTACATTTTTAATTTTTATCCCTTTTTCTTTGAACCTCAAAATATGAACTTTATTCAGAATATGAAGTTAAAGCAGTACAAATAAAAAGAGGAGGATTTTCACTCCAAACATGGACACTAGGTAAAGAATCATAAGTTAGCTAACAAGTGAGTTACATGATACGCTGATTTCCCGAAAAAAGAGACATGACTATCATTAATCCCTATAATAAAACACTTGCAAAAAATCTAAAATCAAACCACAAGGAGATAAATCTACTGCAAAAGAGTACCACACTTAAATCTTTTCAATTTACTATGTAAATATTAATTGAGGAGTATTTTTGGGAAGTTAAAATAAAATTTATTATTTAAAATATATTAACTAACTTTTATTAATATGGTGAAAATAAAAAAAAAAAGTCTATAAATTTAGGACAGAAGGAGTACCACTTAAATTATCTGCATTACTATAACGTTCACATTGAAGTGCTTGAACCAACTTTTCGTTAATAACACTAACGAAATGTTGATGTGGAGCCAATGAGCTCATTTTTAATTATTTATTTTGCCACATCAAACTTATATATGGATAGAACTCTCTCTTTCTTTCTTTCTCTCTCAACCCTCTATGTAAATACGTGAATCCAAAAACAGATGGCTTGACCATCGTGAACGTTGCTCATCATGATTCTAGCCATCGTGAATGTTGTTCGCCCTACCATAAATCCATTTGAAATGGAAGGTCACGTTGACTGTGATAATTGTTGTGCTAGTTTTGAAACCTCCAAAACCACCTATGTTGTTGGTATAACTCAATTCTCTTTCTTATTTTCATGAATAATTTGTGAGTCTACATTTGTGTTTTTGTAGATTGCTAGATCTATTTGCCTTTTCAGTGAAACATGAAACCAAATCCCAATTCTTATGTTTGTTTGGCTTGATTGATAGTATATGTCATTGGCATATGAACAAGACTATTATAGATATAAAACTCCTTTTTTCTAATGGGTGTTTTTAGAAAAAGAAAGATTGGAGGATTGAAGTGAGTGCTCCATATAGAGTTTCATCAATGGAAGGAAAGGAAAAGAAGAGGGAATAGATGGTGTTATTGGAATTGAAGGAAAAGAAGCAAAATTCGATCCCAGAGCACTACCACCATTCATATTGCCTGATATAAGAAAGGCTATACCAAAACATTATTGGATTAAGAATCCATGGAGCTTAATGAGCTATGTGGTGAGAGATGTGGCTGTGGTTTTTGGTTTTGCTGCAGCTTATCCTAATAATTGGATTGTTTGGCCTCTGTATTGGGCTGCTCAATAAACCATGTTTTGGGCTTTTTTTTTTTTTTTTTTGTCTCTCTCTTGGCCACAACTAGTACTCACTTTTCTTTTTGATTACATGTATATTTTTTGTCGCGTTTTCTAGCTCAATTATGATGCTAATTTGTTTTTCTTGGTGATTGGATTTGATTTTGTAGCAGGTATGGAAGCTTAAAACAATCCCAAGTAAACATTGAAGCTGGTTCTCCTAGGGTTTAAATAGTTTTACATATCATATCGTTATCAAAATTGATGTAATGAAATTAGACTTAATTGGACTAAATCGACCGCCGTTACAGTGAATTTTTAAAAATAATTAATAAACTGATACAATTTAACAAGAAACATAATGCAATATCCAAAATATAATATATTAAATAAATTAATACTTAAATAAGCATAATTATATATAGAAAAATTCAAATTACATAAATAATAACAATAAATTAAATTCAAATTACATAACTAATAATAATAAATTAGTCTTATTTTATTCATTAATGAGAAAAGAAATACCTTATTCAAGATAAATAATGTGATAAAAAACCCTCCTTATTCTAAGTAAATAAATCAAAATTAAAAAAAATAAATAAATACACCATAATATTAATTAATAACTACTAAAAAGAGTATCAAAGAGGATTTAAATTATCTTGTATGTTATTAAACTTATTTAGATTTTCGTTGAAATATAATAATTAAAAAAGATGTACCAATAATTTACATTAATAAAATAGAACAAATACAAAATAATATAAAATAATAATCTTTTAAACAATATATTTATAATTTACATTAATAAAATAAAAAATAAAAATAATAATAATAATAACATTTTTTTATTAATACTTCACACTAGTATCGCTAAATAGCAATCATATCAGTGTGTATCGGGTAATTCATTATCAATTTATAACTAATTTTCATTAGCATAATTATAATTGGTAAATAACGTATCGGATCTCTCAAAAACTTACATGAAATGGCCGATACATTATATTATTTAAAACCATGGGTTCTCCCCCATACCTAAATCAGGGTACAATGTCTCTTCATTGTCAGCCTTAAGATCAACTTCCTTTTCCTTGGTACTCAAGCTCGTGAATCTTTGCACCTTCTCTTTCTCTCAGTTTCGATTTTTTTGATCTTGTTTTCCCAAGAAAATGAGATATAAAATAATTGTTTATATATAAAGTAGGTAGAAGGAGACCTCAAATAGTCTTATAATTTCAAAATCCCCAATCTTAAAACAACCATAACTAACTAGCTTGATGGTTTTTGAGTTGTTCGTTTTAATAATCATTTTTTGTGATTTGTTTATGAATTTTATAATTAATTATGTGTATTGGCAAATGATTAAGTTCCAATGGATCTTGCTCGGAGATGAGATTGGAGCACAAGCCTAATGGGTTTTTATTTTTTAATTTCAAGGTTTTTTTTTAAGTATTGTTGAGCTATTCAGACAGCCATAGAAGAAAAAGAGAAAAGACAGAGAGAAAGAGAGAGAGAGAAGAGATCAAGAGAGTGTATATGTGTGATGGAGTGAGAAAAGTAGTATAATGTGGCATTATTAGAGTTTGAAAATGACTTACGTGCTCTTCACATCAGCATTTCGTTAGTGTATCAAATAGAATATAGGCTAAATAATTTTATGTGATTGTTGATATAAATTGGGTGATTTTTAATTGATAAAATTGAGTTAATGAATGACTATGTGCATTAATAAATATTATGCTAAAAAATAGAAATTTTGTCAAAAATTATGCTAAAAAATACAAAATAATTCATATATATATATATATATATATATATGAGAAGAAATGTGCAATTTTAATATAAATTAATTAAATACATAAAAGCGAAAACATAATACAATCTAATCAATAAAAGAAATATAAATAAAGAGGAAAAAAAAGTGAAAAAAAAAGTGTTTTGATAATTAATTTTAGTTATTTTAGTTAATCTATTTGCATAAGTGAAGTTAAGACTGGTTATTCTCAGTATTACAATGTTAGCAATGAACTAAGAATGTTGTTAAGCCAGTGTTTTTCTTTTTTTCGTGTAAAGAGAGATGCCAATGTAGTAGCTCATAGCTTGGCCAAAGATGCTGTAAACTCAAATCGTATGGCCTTGTAATTGCTCCGCATGTAACTGATATCTTTGCTCTATAATGAAAGCTGGATTTAATTCTCAAAAAAAAAAAAAAAAAAAAAAGTGAAGTTATATTAGAAGTAATTTGGTCTCTTATTATTTCACTCAGTTGTAATGTTATATGATTATATTGTTATCTGATACGTTTACATTTATTTGATTTTTGCTATTTGTAAAAATCAAACTTTTTGAATTTCCAACCAACAGTAATTTTTAGAAATGTACATAGGCGCTTGGTTTGAGCTATGTCATGTTGGGGTAAAAATTGTCATAGTCGTGAGAGAGAAGTGAGCTATATGCCTATATCCAAAAGATGAGAGAGGGTGGGACAGTGGGAGCGTGGGCATCGTTGCCTCATAATTGAAACAGCCAAGACATATGACATATCCTAATCGTCATGTGGCTGCAAATATGGTTTTTGACATTCTTAGGCCCATTGCTCCATGCCTCACGACCTTAAATATGCTTTCATATAGTTTTTTTTTTAACGTTAAATAGGGGAATTAAATTTAAACTTATTATATATATATATATATATATATATATATATATATATATATATGAGCTGAGTACAGATATTAAAAATTTCGAATTGAATTGAATAACCGGATCGAAAATATTCATAATTGGACCGAACCTTTAACTTTTTTTACTTTTCCGAAACCGAATTAGACTGAGTAAAATATTTTAATACAGTTTTGAAGATTAACATATATCCGTACCGAAAATTGAACCTAATTGTACCGAATTACATTTGATCGAAATTTTTTATTTTTTATTTATAATATATAAATAATGTTAATTGAATAATATATAGATAACACAAAAATTATAAGATTATATATGTCATTATAATAGTAATCAAATTATATTAAGATTGTATGAAAATAAAATTCAAATGAATTATAAATCTATAATTAAAAATATATATACCTTAACTCAATAGAATATAACTATTAATATTTATATAATTTACTTAAATATTAGATTCATTAAAATTATATCAATGAAAAATTAGTAATATAATATGAATTAAATTTTAATAATACTAAAATATAACCACATATTACAATTAAAAATTTTAAATTCACTACTTATATGTTTTAGAATAAAAACTTTTAATATACGTTATGACTAATTAATAAATGATAATAAAAAAGTATGATACATTAATAAAGTTTATATAATACTAATAAAGTTTTTGATTAATTAACTTTTATTAGTATCTAATATTATAATATTGAAAAATATTTTTTTATTAATTAACATTTGTGTGATGTGTTATTAATAAAAAAGTACTTGTAATAGATAATTAATAGTTTGTATAAAAAATTAGAAATTAATTATAAGAAATTATGTATTAACTTTAAGTAGTATATACAATTATATCACAAAAACTATTCATATATAGTTTTGATATATAATTATATATATTAACATAATGTATTAATTTATTAATATAATTATTTAATAATATATTATAATTATTAATATAATATATTATTTATTAAACCCAAATTTGATAAAAAATAAAAATAAAAATTGTATGGTTGATTATAAGAAATTAATTATTAAATATATTTTTTCCCAATCTCTGTTTTGGATTGGACCGGAATTGAAATATCTGATATCCGAATTATATTGTTCTGAAATTTTCGGAATAATATAATACAGAGATTTTTTATTTCGGTTCTGATTATGGATTCTCAGAAATTAAAATCTCCGAAATTCAATCCAATTGAAAATCTCTGGATTGAACTGAATCATGCTTAGTTCATATATATATATATATATGTTAGAACTAAGCACAATTCAGTTCAATTCAGAGATTTATATATACCTTTAAATTAAAATTACTTTTTTATTTTTTTTGAAATTTATATAATTATAATTAAAATATATAAAATTTACCTTATAATAAACTTTAATTATTTTCAATCAATATTTTTAACGTAATAATTGTTTCAATTATTATTTTAACATAAAATTCACCTCATAATAAACTTAAGATTATTCATGTGAATTGAGTATCAAATTTTATTTAATGCTTCAATTTCAATGTTTAGGCAAAGTTTTTTTCTTTATATATATATATATATAATTGCTTCGAGTACAATATCCCTAAGAACTCACTCAAAACTGGAAAGAAGTTAAGTTCTTGGGATGTGAAAGGCAAAATTAGGTAATAAGCCACATTTGGAAATTTCCATTTCATAAAAATATAAACAAGATGTTATAAAAAGTTAAAAGCTTCTTTGGCATGGGGTGATTGGTGAAGAGTTCGTAAGAAGTTTTTTTTTTTTTTTTTTTTTTTTTTTTTTTTTTTTTTTTTTTTCTTTCCCTTTGCTTAGGGTGATCAAATTAGACCTTTTAGTAGTGAAATAAGTTTAGAGTAATTAACTACACTACTAAAATTAGTTAAGACGTGTCATCTTAGGCCAGAGTTTGACATTTTTATTTGAAATGGATTTAAAGTGGGAATTTGATTCACTGAACTTTGGGGAAATAACCTTAAGGCCATGTTAACAAATAAATTAAATGAATGAAATTGATATAAAATTAAAAAAATAAATAAAAAATATGGTAATATTATATATATTGGTATTATTGCTACGATAACTATGAGAGTCAGTGATCTTAAGAATCACTAAATCTTTTTTTTTTTTTTAAATTATGGATCACTAAATTGAATTCTTTCAATTTAATATATAAGGGTTTAAGATTAAGTATTCTACACCTTCACTAATTGAGTTAAGAATTTAAAGTTTATAATTTATGATTGAAAAATACTCAATGTTTATAATTTATGATTGAAAAATACTCAATCTTTAGCATTATAGTTCATAGTTCTAAATGATGTAAATCTGACTAGTTTTAAACTATGTCGTTTATTGGAAGAAAATCCCTAATTATTTGCGAATGGAAAAAAAATTAGTTCTTTTAAAAAAAAAAAAAAAAAAAAAAAAGGCTGCCTCGCAAACGACCTGTTGTTTTACTATATGCAAGGCACGATACCAACAATTTGAATTTTGAGTTTGTCGTTCATTAAACAACTTTGAACTCTTCCATTGGATTGGTTGTGCAAATTTAAGACTACTTGTCGTTTACGGGTAAAACTTAAAAAAAAAAAAAAAAAAAGGCATTGGACTTTTGAACAACGTTCCAACGACGCTTGTCGACTGTAAAATAAAACGACATGGAGTATCATTTACCGCGTTGAGGGAAAAAAAAAACAAAAAAAAAATTGGCCTCAACCTTCTAAGCTCTTCACGTTCATCTGCAATACCCAGCTCTCTTCGTCGGCCGGATCGGCGCCGCCGCAAGCATCTCACTGGATTAGGACACTGTTGTATACCGAACATAAAAATCTCTGTTGTATACGTACGTCTCGCATTGCTCAAATCTCCTAATCAATTTTGTGAAATTCAGATTATGGAGAAAGCTCCATATTCTTATATCTACTTTCTATTGTTTCTGTCAGTTAGGGTTTGATTACTGATATAAATGAATCTGATGTGCATTTTTTGTGATTTGAGTCAGTGAATCATTTTATTGTGAAAGAGTGTAATGTCCATTTGATTTTCTTTTATCTATTGATGGATCTGCTACTTTCTGTTCTTCCAGTATTTAATGAAAGCCTTTTTTATTTGAATTAGTATTAAAAATTGCAAATGGCTAATTTCTATGGCGAATTTTAAATTGCAAGCAATCTTTGCAAGATTTCTGTTATTTGCTTTTCTAGCTGATTCATACATGAATTGAAAAATAGTATTAGAATACATTGTAGCTGGAGCGCAATCCTTTATCATTTCTCATTAGCAATAGAGCTTTGTTTTCATTTGCAATAGAAAATGAACATCTATTTTGTCGAATTACAACCGTTGATATTCCATTGATGTATACTCGACATTGAGGGTATTTGATGCTATATATACATTACTTATTATTAGATTGCTGAGTTTCTTTTAGGGCTAAGAAACTGTTGTTAGGATTTTGCTTTTATAAACAATTATCGATGTTTCTGTTACATGATTTGGAGTTTGGAACTGCTGAATACATATATTTTTATTACAAATTGTGATTTGTAATGCTCACCGCATCTTAACCTTGTGAACTTCTCTATTAATCGACTTAAACTTGCAAGGCTGCTTCATTTTGCCCTTAATTTAATTTAATTTTGTACAATAGTTTCTATTTTTAGATGGATCCAGAGGCTACACAGACTGCGCGAGAATCTCTAGATTTGGCGTTTCATATGTCAAACATTCTTGACACAGGACTTGATCGACACACACTCTCTGTGCTTATTGCCCTGTGTGACTTGGGTCTAAATCCAGAGGCACTAGCGGCTGCTGTGAAAGAACTGCAAAGAGAAAGGTTATTCTCTTCACCAACTTCTAATGGTTCGTCATCCAGTCCATAAACAAGTTAATTTCTAGCTTGAACATAAGCTAACTAGAAACATAAAGCTTTTAATGTTTGTTTCTGACTTTCTGCTTTCCCAGTTGGATAGATTATTATCCAGTTTATTGTCATGAACTTGTGGTGTTTGGACATTGTGCTGTTGAGTTAATTTTAATACATTTGAAGTTAAAAATGTTAATAGCTTAAGTAATCCAATGTCTGTCGCATAATATAAGAGATCAAAGGTTTACATCTTGACAATTCTTCTCTCCTTTAACAATTTCCAATGTAGCAAAATACTGAAAATGCTTGTGGGATTTTCCTTCTTATCTTGGTAATGGAAGCATTGCTTGAAATCTCTTTGTTATTGTCTGCTACATTTCAGCCTCTGTGGTTATCCACAGGTTACATCTCTACCTATTTCTTATTATGGAAAAGCTTTGTTCCTGTCTCTCACTCAATCTTTCATTAGGCAAGAAGTTTTATTGTTTTGTGTGTATATATACAAATAGGTGCATTGTCCATTGAAGTTACAATTTCAATTTAGTCACATCCTTCATTTGAATGGATGAGATTGCTATTTTCTTCCCTGACCTTTCTTTCTTCTTTAAATTTTGCAAATTAAACATTTCCTGAATTTATGACATAAGAATTTAAATTCTGAGAATCAACTTCTTTTTTTTTTTCCTTTTAATTTCACTCCATGAGTGATTTAATCAATAACAAATAAATAGAAAAGAAAATTTTAAATTGGTTAAACAGTGTCTGATATTGTAATAAGAATTCAGAAACTCATATTTTATTTTACAACTAGACATGTTCTAAAGAATTTTCTCTCTTTCAACTTACAAACTTGCTCCTTATATATGGGGAGAAGCTCATATAATTAAAACTGCTGTGCATTGTTAACCCAAAAAAAAAAAAAAAGCTTTTATGTACTTCAACTAATATGTGATTTACCTTAAATTATTTTCATCATTTATGAAAATTATTTAGTGCATCTAGGCACATATAAAAGTAGTTGATTTTCATTTACAATGAGATGATTAATGTATAAACTTTTAGAAGATGAATCTTATGTAACTGTGAGAGAAGATATACTACTTCTAAGTATATCGAGTATATTCAATAATTCTCAAACTGTGAACATAATTAGTTAGACTCTCTGGCTAATTAAACTTGTTAAAATTATGCGTGTTACCATTATTTTTGCCACTTCGAGTAGCAAGCCTAATTATTTTGTGGTCATTCCTGCGTACAAAAAGCAAAACATTAGTCACACGACAAGCATTTTAATCAAAACAATATATAAAGCAGCAGTTTAGGCAAGAGCCCGTTAGTCACATGATGGATACGTAAGCATCTTTAATATGGTGAGCTTGCCTAACCTACCCCTTGGGCGCATGCTAGAAACAAACTTAATTAAGCTACATATAAATGTTCAACCATATAGGCACCATACAAATTTTATTAACTTAAAAGGTGTACTTAAAGCAACAATCATTTAATCATTTAAAAATTTATTTTATTTTATTTTATAATTTATAAATTATTTTATTAATTAAAAAATCTAAAAATTTAAGTAATATAAAATAATCATATCTGTTTAATTTGATATAATATAATTGTATTAATATTTTTAACATAATTTGTATTTAGAACAATAAAAATAATAAACTCATATTTTAAAAAAAATATGATACATAATTTTAATAAATTTTATTAATTTATAATATGAATAGGATTAAATGAATTATATAAAATTTAAAAATTATTATTTTATTAAAATTATTAATTTATCTCATTGATTTAATAGAGACTAAAGGCGCATGATAGCAGGGACGGTGTTTAGAAAAGTGTAATTAATGATATCGTTTGGCGTAATTTAGCAACAAAAATTAGTGATGGTAATAAAAAAAAAAAAAAAAAAAAAAAAAGAAGAATGAAAGTCACTTACTCTGTTTTGTTTCGCATGGTTAAGAACTTGCATCACATTCACAGAGGTCCTCTCTTTATTCTCTTAATCACCGTTGTGCTCGGGCCAAAACTGAAGAAGACAGCCTGCCAATCAGCCACCCAAGTATTAATTCCTGAGATCTATGTCTTTGATCTGGTAAAAAAAAAAAAGGGGAAAATTTTTTATTTTTCCTTTTAATTTTTGGTTGAATTTAGAGAGAGAAAGGGCGATAATGGTGGGATGAGGCGGAAGAGGGAGGGGAGGTGGAGATGGCGAGGGGAGTGAAATGGGGATGCTCGTACAAGAGAACGACTCTTATTGTTTGCTCCGTCAACATTGTTGTTGCTCTTTACGTTCTTCGTTCTCTCTATGGGTCACTCTATATTTACTCAAATCATGATTTAAACAATGGTAAAACCTCATAATTGTTTCTTAATCCAATTGCTTTTCTTTTTGGTCGGGGTTAAATTTGATTTTGGGAAATTTTGTTGCAGTTGTGAAGTATACACCGGATCAGATTAGTAAGATGGAGGAATCAATTCGGATTCGAAGAGCCAATGAACCAATACGGCTTATTAAATTGGTAAAGAAAAGCATAAATTTGTGCTAATTTGAGCTATTGGGTTCTTTATAATTCCATAATGGTTGATGAGTAGAATGTGTTTTTTTTTTTTTCCTGGTTGAAAGGTAAAGGAACTTAAGACCGAGCTTGATAACGATGAAAAGGTGGTTGAATTGCCGGTGGAGATCAAACAGAGGATAACTGAGGAAATTTTGCTGCGGCTAAGAAGCTTGAATGCAAATGCCAATATCACTGAGCAGCGAGGTTGGTTCTCCTTTATCATTTTATTTGCTGTTGGTCTTCCGTTATTTTAATGAATTTACATGGGAAAGCATTTTATTAAAGAATGAGTATACTTGGTCAGTAGTTTCCTTTTTGGTTGTGATTCTTGCATCAATATGCTTGTATGCTAGTTTTATTTTGGATTTATAAAGGCTGAGTTTTGGTACAATTGCTAAAATTTTATGAGGCGAAATGATGTTGTACTCAATATTGTAGGAGGACAAGCATTATTCTTTATTGCATCCACAACTTGAATTTCATTAATCAATGCATTATTTATCTTTGTTGAATACAATCCTGAACTGGGAATTTTTAGTTGTAGAATTGTTGTGTGGATTCAACTGGACTATTTGGAATTAGATTATTGCAAATCAAATAGTAATTCATTAGGGTTGAAGTTCTAGATGCAGAGACTATATCATATGTACGACATTCAACATATGACCATCACATTAGCAGAGTGAGTGTGACAACACAAAAAATGAAACACTCTCTCTAGGAGCAACAAGCCTGAAATGTACATTTTCATTTTGCTTTATTGCTCAACTTTTAGTTGTTATATTATCATTGACCTGAAAACAGTTATTTTGATCTATTGAATTTAGGCATTAGTTGTTGTAATTAGCCTTTGCTTCTCCCCTAATGTTTCTCACTTGTCACATTGTGTTTTATTTTGTTTTGATTGTGATTCAACTACAAAATGCATCTCTTTTAGAATTGTAGAAATCTGGAGGTATGGAGCAGAAAATGCAATTGGACTAATTTGGATAATGCTTTAGTTGCAGGGTGATAGGGGGTCTCATTTCATTTATGCGATGATCTAAGATTTAGAGCTGTACCATCCTAATGCCAAGTTCAACATAAACAACTACTAGCAGTGACTTTCCATTGTCATTGCATGTTGAGCTCTTCACTAAATTCTTTGCAATTGAATTTTTGCTCGTGGACTTGATTAATATATTCTTATTTAGAAACAGGCAAGCTGTCTGCAACTGAATTGACATTAGATTAGATACCATATTAGCTTGGTATGCATTGGGGATGATTGCATTACTATGGGTTTTTACTTTAAACACCACTCGTTCAACCAATACCAACATCTTATTTATACTTTTTCCATTATAATATATATCTCCACTTCTGGAATGAAACCATGCTATTATTTTCTGTGATGACTTATTTTTTGCACCTCAGCCACAACCACCCTGCATGTTGGTTCCCTTTTATCGTTGGTCTTGTTTCTATTAACTTACAGACTTCTATTTAACTGCATCAATGTTAACTTGAGAACAACTCCCAACCATTTTTGCCCTTAAAATTGCCTCCTTTTCTCCATGATTGCTGTTGTCCTGTTTTTGCTGCATTGATGCCACACCATTTTTTCATCCTTGGTCGCCATTTAGGCATTTATTTTACTATAACACTCCATCATGTGATGACTATGATTTTCTGCTTTCTTGATTCCCATGGTTCTCCTTGCTCCCCTTATCCTCAAACCACCTACGATTTAGGATAATTGTTATGGTATGATAATAGAAAGTGCACTTGTGATTCTGCTTCTTCTCCAGCTGATTTGAGTGTTTAGCCTAGAAAGAAATTCACATTTGTCAGATTTTATGAATGGTGAGGACCATTTCGGTCTCCATTCCTGATCAAAAGATTCTTGAGCTGTTGAATTTATGGATGACTGTCAAAGAAACAAGGGATTCTATATTTGCCGAGGTTAAATGAGAGAAAGTTGGAACATATTAAAAATTTGAAAAGGAAAAATGAAAAAAGGGAAGAACCTCAATCACTTTCCCAATATCATAGTTGAAGGATTAGGACAGGGCAATGAAATTGGTTGGACTGATAAATTGTAAATCAGAAGAAGCAAGCTGGAGGTGGATATGATAAAATGAATTTGAGGAACATATTCTGTTAAGAGGTCCTTTGTGTCATGAATCTTAGTTTATGAAGTTTGTAAGTGCTACACAGGAAAAAGATTCTTGCTTGGTGGAGTTGGTAAACTCTTATAGAAAAGCTTACGTACATGTGGACTTCTATTCAACTCAACTAATCTTTAATGCTTTTCTAGTTGGGTTATACATATGCACATGGTCTTTATATCATATGATTTGTGTGTTCATTTGGTGCCTTCTGCAAAACCATAGATCCTATGATGCAAGGAGAAGGATGTGGACCATCTACATGTTCGCTATAGGCCAGCAATGTAAATTGCTTGGAAACTCATATTAACTGCTTGATAAGATTTAAGTTGTTTACCAGTTTAAGGCTATCCATTCCAAAATTTTAATGTCATAATTTTTTCCTTGATTGGTGTGATAATTTTAGGTGATACAAGATAACTTTTCAGTTTTTTTTTTTTTTCACATCTCATTAGCTATCTTCTTTGCATACTTGTTTTAATAAACAGAAGCGGTCGAGAGTTGGCGCAGAGAAAAACTGCGTGAAGTTGAACAATTGACCAATGGAACATGGGGACTGAATGCAACTATTCTGCGAGAGGAAGCTGGTATGGATTTTACCTTCAAAGACTGGTTTCGTAGCATTAGAGTTTATTCTGTAATTAGAAAAACCCTCAAGCATCCATCATGTTTTATCCATGTGGTGAGTTTTGAACTTGTTGGCTAGAACCTTGTTCCTAACTCTAATGACCAAGTATTCTGTAGGGCCGCTAGTAAGAGCTCTGGAGTCTGATTGGGCTGTGCTGTCAGAAAACATTGGCCTTTGGATACCTGCTGAGATCATTAACCAGGAACATGATGATAAGCCTGAGGGCGCAGAAGAGCCTGGTAATTAAATTAACCTTTTTTATTTTGTCGGTAAAATGTCTCTTTCATGTAGATTCTTCTCTTCTACCCAATAGTGGAGGCATGTTTATAGGACTTTGCACTTTAATTGCTTTGGATGCGACCATGACCCTCATCATCTCTTTTTATTTTTTTTAAAGAAGTACAAAATCATCTATTCATGGATGTGTACCTATTTTTTCTTCAGAGGAAGACATTTTGCCTGGCAGGCCAGTTCCACCGGAATGCCATGTTGAGCTTCATACTGATTATGATGGTGCTGCTGTCAGATGGGGCCTGACCCACCATAAAGAAAGTGCAGCCGATTGCTGTCAAGCTTGCTTAGATCAGGCAAAACGTGCAAAGCCAGGTGAAAAGAGATGCAACATATGGGTTTATTGCCCATCTGAGACAGGATGCTATTCACCAGATATCTACGTGCATAAGAACCAGGAATGCTGGCTGAAATATGTAAGAGCTGACTGTCTTTCTCTCTATCACTCACTCTCTCTTCCTTAATAACCTAATTTAAATCTATGTGAAGAAAACTATTATTGATATTTTAATTTGCCAAAATGCAGGCCGAAAAGCCTAGACTGAATTTTAAGGACAAGTATTCTGAATCATATAGGAATTCCCACCCAAATGCACCACTGATTGTTCCCTGGGTTTCTGGTGTTGTTAGCGCATGATTGATAGGATTTTACCGCCCACTGGTGATCAATGTTAAAGTAACTAGAACTGCAGACTGTACCTTCTGGAAGTGTAACAAAGATGTGATCCTGTTTCTGCTGGTACCTTGATTAAACATTGCTTACATTTGTATCTGGCGGATTTTGACTTTCAAACATCTTTTATTTTCCTTTGTTACTTTTGGGTTGTGGGGAAAGAGAATAGTTGCAGATGCATTTTTTTTTTTTAACATGTGGTATGGCAGTCTTGGCCCAGGCGGGTGCTTGCCTACCTCTTTTACAGTTAACACGAACGACTTTCATTATGGATTAGACTGAAAAGATTGATTGGTGGTAGGAGGTAGGACGGTTGAGAAAATTCATTTTGTTGTAATGAATTGCAAATTTGTAAGCAATTAATAACTGCCTATCTCAAATACATTTTGTCTGCGATTATACTATATATTATCCTATTATAGTTTTCCGGTGACTGGCCCGTTATTTAAACTCGAACGACAGGTCGTTGTAAAGATATTAACCTTCGAAGGAGGACAACAGGAAGCAACCGAACCAAAGCTGACTCAGCAATCTACAAGCCCATGGGTACTTTAAGGAGGCCATGGTACTACGATTCTGTTGCTAAGCCTAAACTCACAAGAATGCTTTTGAAGTATAATAACCAAGTCTAACTAAATGGTCCTTTTACATGTGCTTCAAAGAAGACGACAATTATCACATCCGGTCGTTGGACGAGCGAGCCCGGGTCTGTCACGTACTGGCATGGGACCGTTCTTTAAAGATGAAACGACACGTCGTTGTGAAGATATCAGCCCTCAGAGAGAAAAAAAACCGATTTGAAGTGGTGTGATCTGATCGTAAAAAGGAATTTGAGATCTGGGTGGTAAATCCGAGCATTGAGATTATGATTTTTTTTTTTTTTATTTATCAGAAGCTGAGAATCTGATTTTGTGATTTAAGCTTTTATCAGTTCACAAATTAAAGCTTACATAGAGAGGGAGAGAGAGAAAGGCCTAAATTCTGGGAAAAGCTTTACGGCTTTCTCGATTATCCATTTTCAATCTAAAAACATCATACCTTTGTTGTGATTCTTGGAAAATTCACATGAAATCACTGAGCTGATAAAAAGCTTTCGGCTGCAAAATCAAGAAACGCTCTCATAGGTAAGAGTTCTCTACTTCTTTATTCATGCCCGAGAAGAATGAAGAAATTCAAGACCTTATCAGCTATTGAACCCAATAAATCTTAATTACAAAAGATTATTATGTGAGGAATTGACCTCTACCAAAAGGAATTTCATACCTTTTTTGTTTTTTTTTTTTTTTTTACTCATGTTTCTTCAAAGATTGTATTTGTTAATAGCAGAAGGTTTAGCTGTACTTTGACATTGAGTTATTGACTATTTAACTTTAAGCTTACAGTCAAGAGAAAGTCTTTCATTCTCTATTTATCATTCCATGAATCTTATTTTTAGAACCACTCTAGTGATTCCCACCTCCTGAGGTAGATGGGTTCTGAAGAAGGAAGTCAGCAGTGGAGTGTCTTTGATGAAATCAAAACGTTCCCATTAACTCCAGAAGCTCTCATGGCAAAGATTGACACAGCCATTACTAAGTTGGAATATGCTCGTGCCAATGCTCGCCTTGATCCTCCATCTCCTTCCCACTTAAAGGCTGAGAGCCCCAGTGGGGGTGCATCTCCTCGATATAATGCCCGAATGGCAGATGAGGCTTATAGAGCAGGATGTGCAGCATTAGCTGCGGGGAAGCTTGATGAGGCTCTTGGCTCCTTAAACATTTCTCTTTCAAAATGTCCTCCCGAGAAAACCTCTGCTGTTGCCAAGCTTCAGTCTCTCATTTCTCTTACATCACAGCAACTCCGGAAATTGCCCAGTTGAGTTATAATGGTACGTCTAATCCTTTGAGTATTCTTTTTTGTCTTGTTTTGATTGATGATCCCCTAATGCAGTTTTTCTCTGGTAAAGTAATTAATAATTTGCATTTATAATTCAGTTTGTTCTAATTTATCATGCTATATTCCATCCGATCAATCTGGTAAAGGAGGGATTTCCTCTGAAAAGAATAGGACAACCACATAAGTTGAACCTTGGTGGGTATTTGCAACATTTATCATATACTAAGAGTGTACTTAGATGCAAATTCAGCCATAGAGCTATTTCACGAGTCAGTTTATTCATGAAGAAAATTCAGTTTACACTTCATGTCTCCTAAATTTAGGTTTCTTGCTGTTGTCAATTAGGGCTGCAAATGACCCAAGTCTAGTCGAGCCAAGCTAATTATTATTATTATTATTATTATTATGTAATAAACCTTTTTTTTTTTAAAAACTAAACTTCTCGACTATTTGATGAAATTATAAGACATAATATTTGTGAAACTAATTGTATGCATATATCATTATTAATTACACAATTTCAAAATATGAATCATAAATATATATATATAAATACATTATAAATAAGTCTATAAACGAGCCTGTTCGCAGGCCTGTTAATCGAGCTATTCACGATACTTATCAAGTCGAGTTTAGTTTTGCTCAAATTCGACTCGTTTATTAATCAAGTATTGAATTAAGGCTCAAGTTTGGCTCAATTATAAAATGAATCAAATGCGAATGAGTTTTTATCAAACCGAATACCAAATCGCTCGCGAACAGTTTGGCTCATTTGCAACCCTATTGTCAACTAGTCTTTCCTACATTTTCATTGAAAAGGTCCTCAGATTTTTGTTAACTCAAAGTTTAACTTCTTCTTTTCTTTCTTTCTTTTTTTTTTTTTTCCCCTGGATTTTCAGAATGGTAAATGCTGTTTTTGCCAAAACTTGTGGTAGAGATTTAATCTTGTTCATAGAATTTAGTTGAATGTTGAGAACTTCAAATATAAAAAAAATTGAGGATCAGTTAATATGAATATATATCGGAAAGAGAAATAAGAAGAAAAAGGCAATGCCTACATTGCTGCTTCAAAACTAGACTGTCGAAAAGTTCTCTTGCGAGGCCTTTTCTAGATGGTTTATTTGCTTAAATTTTGTTTTAGAGATCAGCATTAGCACCCCTATGATGTTCTCGAGTAACTAGTTTTTCAGTGTTGGATTTTGATTTGGTGTCTAACGTCACAATAATGGAGTCTTTCTGACATTTGTGATGTTGTAAAAAGTTTTTGTGGGTGAAAATACCGTGCTTCTGGTTGGAGGGCTGAGGCTGAGGTTTGGCTTTCACTCTGTCTGATTAGAAATGATCTCAAAGGAACTGACAAGAAAAGTAATTTAGTTTCCAATTTTAGTGCTGCTTAAGATTAAAAAAATATTCTGCAGTATGTTATAAATTGTGCATCACAAATTCTAGCATTTAAGTATAAGATGGTGCAAACAGTTTTTCCTACCTGTTAGTTGTAATTGTCTCCATTTGTTAATTATGCTTATGTAGTTGCAGAAGTTCTGTCTAATTGCTTGCTTAACATCCTGTTTAATTGCATGGTCAATTTATTGACTGGGGGGAGTTGCTAAAAGAAAAAGTGGCTGGTGCAGCAACTTTTTTTGTAAAAAAGCATTATAATCATTACTGGTTCTTTCTGTGACATGGTTTACTACGTTGCTTTTTGCTCAGTGGTTAAGGCGTCAAGATCAGACCCGTGAGTTGGGTGGGATACTGTTACAAATATGAGAAGCAATTGAATGAAGTAGAGATTCATTTACATGTATGTATTTGTAACATTATCATGACAACTGTGAAAAAACTTTTCGAAATCTGATGTATCTTGTAAATTGTAATAATAGACTAATTTCTGTACCTGTCTATTTGTAAAGTTATTATATGCTTGTCTTTGGCTTTGAGATGATTTCAATTTAGGATAATCTGTGTAATACAATCGTTTTCTTGATTCATGGTCAATTTATATATTGAAGGATTGTTTCAATTTTGATATTTGGGAGGAAGGATACTCATGATACTGAGGTTTTACCTTCATTACAGATATTTAATCAAATACATTGTTCATTTTACAGAGTGATTCAAGCAGCTTGATTGAAGAATCTTTCATTATCTTAAAAGATAATTCATATGTAAAATAATTTCTGTAAATATCAGAGACAGTTTGTTCCTTCATATTGATTGCAGAAACAAGTTGGTAAAATTATACTCTTTTCAAGTCTAGGGTTTCTTAGGAAGATGAAGCTTGAAAGGATGGATTTGTTTGTTTTTCTTTTTCTAGAAACAGTAAGGACAAGAAGTTTTGGCTAAACTTCTTTTTCATGGAGCCTTGACTAATTAATATAAGGCCCTCTCCCATGTTTCTGTTCTGTTACCCTCATAATAACTTTCGTGGACGGTTTAATTTGTCTTCTAATCAAATAAAATGCCATTCATAGTTAGGTATCTTGTCTAAGTTCCCCGTAACTTTAGCTTGAAGTGATAATTGAAAACGACAAAATTACCATAAAATCTTTTAGAATTTGCCAACTGAGAGTGGAATTTTATCCAACAAATTAGCATCAAACAGTACTGAAAAGCTGTGGTGGAATTTAAATACTTTCTAAACTTTGTCTTTACACCAAAGGATTGGATAAAAATGCCTAGTGCTGTATTTTCAGTAAGCTGCAAGGCCCCTATCACACTGTCAGGTCAATTTGAACATCAACTCAATGTGTGACTGATTTATCATATATATATATATATATATATATATATATATATATATATATATATATATATATATGTCGGGGTTTCTGTATTTATTTCTGTATCATACAAATAAAATTGCAAATTCGACCAAAACTTGCGTTTTTTTCTCCAGCAACATGGGTGTCTTTTATCAAGAGGAGACGCCAAATCCTTCCAAGAAATGCAAGTTCCTCTCTGCAACTCTGAAGGATGCGTTTTCCAATTGCAGAACTTGTCGATGGATTTCGAAGCCAAGCCCGGAGGTGGAGTACCCAACAAGTGATATAGATGATGAGCAGGAAGTACTCACTTTTTGACTATTACAGATATAAATCTTCTACTTATTTGTCCTCCTTTGTCAATTCATGAAATTTTTTTTCTGGTTATGTTACTGTTTTTGATTGTTTGTTCAGGTTCTCGTCTCAGAAATCCGAAGCCGTGCAATGGAAAAGTCTAAGCAAAGATCATTTGTTCTGACAGATAGTTTTTCCTGGGTATTTTCTCCGAGGACCGGAGAATTGTTCTTGGCTCCGAGGATTATTCAACAAAAGGACGAAGATACTGATGATAATGGGGATGATGAAGATGATGAAAGAGATGAATTTGTGTCTGTTGCAAGTTGCTTTACCTGTTGTTCAAGTGCTTTGAGCAAAGAAGTCTTTCTTTCTGTTAAGACAAACTTTTCTCGCTGCTCAAGCTTCAGTGAGCTTCTTGAGTTCCAGGATTTTCCAAAGCGTTCAATACTTCAGGAGTTACGTCACTGCGAAGGATGGCCCTTTGGTCTCTGCAGGAAGGCTGTGTTGCTTCCACCTTTGCCCAAGTCACCCACTGAATCTTGGTCCTGGCGTAAAGGCAGCAGAATAGTAAAGATGGCTTGAACTTTTAGTACCCTTTATACTGGTTCGGCAATGGAGGCAAGTACACAATTTAGAGAATAAAGACTATAATTATAGAAAAGTTCATCCCATTCGACGTGTTAGATGGCTTACGAGATTTAGAGCTATCTCATACAAGACTGAAGACTCCCCTCTCTCTCTCTCTCTCTCTCTCTCCCCGCAACAAAAAAATAAAAAGGTTGTTTGATTTTTTTGACCATTCTAGATGGGAAGCACAACTAGTGGCTAGTGGCTACCATCAACAGAGCACCACAATTCTTAATAATTAGAAGAGCATTGTCATTGTAATTTAAGCACCTCCAAACATACCGGGGGGTACGAAAGTCAATATATGCTACAACCGTAGTACGACTTGAAATCAAACTTTATAGAGCCCTGGATTTGAGACCATACGTATCGATTACATTTCTGTTGCAAGTGAAATCTGAGAGTTTTTTAAACAAGCAATTCCCTTTTCAATTTTCAAGGCGTGCTTAAAACAAGCTATGGAAAAATACTAACAATGCCATTCAAAAACTTCTAGTTGTAAGTTCACTATTTCATCCGAAGTGCTACAAGTAGCTGAAGGCATCTGATAATTAAGTAAAGCAATTCTTAACATCTTTATCTTTTAAAACACAACAGTTGCATTAAAGTAGCTAATAGTGCTTGTAATTAATAACGGTGATGTGCAAAGGCCATTTCACTCAACTCCACCAATCAAATGATCAAATAACACTATCAGTCTTCATTTCAGATAACAAAGAGCCAAAGATTGAATGCTTATAGAAAACAAATAACGACAGATATATCGAACCGCTTCACAAATTTGCGCACAATATATCATTATAATTAACCTCACTTAATAATAGCTACGGTATAGGGAAGATAGGACTAAAACCATTATTAACCATCACGAAAACTGAAGAAATAAAAGAAATTTGCAAACTGTACCCAAAAAAAAAAAAAAAAGGGTAATTGTTGACATGGATTAGATCTTATTCAACACCTATCAACTCCAACTTTGAAAGTTTTTCTGGAGGGAAGACAGTAACCTGTCTACGACTATTCGAAGACATGATTCCAAACATAGAAAGCTCACAATTACATCAAACCCTTCCCAAAGTGTTGCACTAAGCTCTTTGCTCAACATAAGAACCAGCGAGTCCAGAAGTGCCAAGAACAGTAACCTGCAACCAGAAGACCAAAACCATGTTAGAAAACTGAACTATTACCTTAGCACTCGTTAATAGGACCACAGCAAATGAAGAAATAAAAGCTCAAGGTTGCACCACATTAGTTGGCCCAGGGTCTCCTAAGTGGCTATATCATTATAATATGAGAAAATCTACTCCTTTAGTCCAGTAGTTGGCCAAAAAGAAAAGTGAATCTGCTCCACATGTGACTTGACAATACCTATTTTACTCGTTGCATATTCATTTCTCATGTCTTTTTAATGCAAAATAAAGTGCTAGTTTGCTTTTGGTATGTAATCCAGCGAACATAGAGCAAAAAACTGTGCAAGGATTAACACTGTGAAACAAGTCTTAATACCTTTCCCCACTCTGACCCAAGCCCACTGCATCTCATCTTCAAGTATATCATCTTTGATCCCAACTCTGTCTCTACTTTCTTCCGCAAGTAACTCTCCTCAGGTCCAAATGCATCCAAATACGCAGAATATCGTTGATAAACAGTACGAAGTGCATTGGCAAACTCATTTGATAAGGGTTTTACATCCTACATAAAAAAAAATACAACCATCAAACTGTAATTAATCACTGAGATAGAAAAAGAGAAATAGCACATAAAAACCCATATAAATTATTATACCTCACCACTCAACCCAATGCTGTCATCAAGTTCCATCTTCAGAGAAATGAGCATTCCACCAAATTCCTCGACCGCTTCAGCTGCACGGAAAACATTCTTCAAGATCTCTAGGCCAGCTTTGTCATCAGTGCTTTTAGATAATGCATTCTTCACCACATGGATGAGTGGGTCAGGAAGCTCGTCCCAACTTGCAGCCATCAAGTCCTTGAAAGCAGTTTGAATTTCAGGATCTTGTATGACGGGCAAGTTAGCTACATCCGCACTAAAATACTTTCTACTTCCAATGCTCATCGCAAAAGAGGATCTGAAATCTGTGTGCAATTGCCCCATTAGAAATAAGTGCAAAACATGGTAACTATCACACAAAAATAGCATTTGCATAAAGCTAATCGGCTGTCATTCTCTAAATTTTAGTACACATTGTCACAATGCCATTCAAAGCATTGAGATAGATACAGCACAAAATTAAGGAACCACTGAGAAAGTAAGTTCCTTTTTTTTTTTTTTTTTCCTCAGAGAATATGCGCAAAAATCCCACAATCACATGCGTTATAAGTATATTTTTCAATCACAACAGCAAAAAATTGAGGGAAAAAAATGGCCAAAACAAATGAAAAATAAGTCATGATCATGAACCAACATAGCATACGCGTATCGGACTAAGGAAGTTGTGAATCCAAAATCCACACGACATACATTAATATAACGATCATGGAAGCATCAAACGAAGCTCTTTAGAGCCTAGATTGCTTTATATGAACAATTACAGAAAAAAAAACCTAAATTTTGATAAAGGAATTGAACAAAAAAAAAAGTCGATTAAAAAACAAAGCTTGGTAATCGAATTAACAACCAACTTCAAGCACAAAAATTTTGAGACAAAACACAATCGGATATAAATAAAGAAAAAAAGAAAAAGTACCGGAACGGATGCGACTGGGAGAGGCAGCAACAGAAGGCGAAGAAAGACTGAAGATGGATCGAGAAGCCAACTGGTGGGTAATAGCGGCGAAACGTGAAGCTGACCTGAAAGAGGCTGCGCGCCATATGGATCTCAGTAACACCATCTTCTCCATTGCTTTTTTCCGATTTGCTCAAAACAAGTTTTGTGATAGCTGAAAAGAATCAGCGGGCAGTAGGCACTGACTTTGAAAGCAAATTGGTAAAATGCAGTGAGGTTTTAATTTGTAATTATTATTTTTATTATTTTGTTTGTTACCAGAATCAGAATTCAGAAATGGGCAAAGGCCCAGTTAATACTGTGTCGTTTATTTCTTTCTTTTCTTTTTAATTACTTCCTCCGTTAAAAAAATATTTTTTTTCTCACATAATTTAAAAATTATATTTCACATAATTTAAAAAAATATCATCAATCAATTATTAATTTATAAATTTTATTATATTTTTTATACTTAATCTTTGGATATAATTATTTATTAATATTTTTATTATTAATTTTAAAAATATTTACTTTTTAATTAATAAAAATAAAATAAATAAATTTTATAAATATTTTTAAAATATATAAATATTTTAAGATATTTAAAAAAAATTAATGAATAATCTTTTTGAAATAAATGAATTACTATATTTGTTTCTTTTTCTGCCTTACAAATGATGAGCGATAACTAATTGAGCCGGGTTATGTTCAGTGAATCTAACCTTATATTTACAATTTAGGACCCAACTAACACGAAACTAAAGAAGTGAAATAACTATTAAATTTTTTCTCTTTAATTCTAAAAAAATACTCATCCTCTCAAAAAAAATTATTCTATTTCTTTTTTCATATAATTTAAAAAAATATAATTAATTATTTATCAATTTATAAGTTTTATTATATTTTTTTATTTATATTCTTACATATACTTATTTATTATTATATTTATCATTTCAATTAATAAAGATAAAATTGACAAATATTTTTATCTATTTTTAGAGTCTGTTTTGAAACATTTTAAAATTGAACAGTGAATAATCTTTTTGATACGGAAAGAATAAAAATAATATTTTTATTTTTTTTCATGAATAAGTGAAAAGTGGGAGATATCACGTTTAAATTTTTTAAATCACAAATAGTCATTATTAATTTAGTATGGATTTTAAAAAAGAAGGCAATCTTCATTGTCTGGCTTACTATGTTGTTCCAGGGTATTTCCCTCCATGATAGTAATATTTTTATTAATTAAACTCTAATTATGGTAATTATAATGAAAAATATGATATTTTCCTGCACGCACTAAATAAGTAAAGATAAAATGAGAGGGCGAGAAACACCATTCATATATTGACAAAACTCCATCCTCTGTCTCCCACTATCTCTCTGAGACTCTATGGACCGGACCAAAGAAGAAGTAGCCTATGCGATTCAAGGATTTATCAAGGTTTACAACGACGGCCATGTAGAAAGACTGCGCAATACAGACTTTGTGCCACCATCATCTAATCTCTATGCTGGTATTTCATCCAAAGACATAACAATTATTCCTCAACCCAACATCTCTGCTCGCCTTTACCTCCCAAAAATCCACCACCCCAACCAAAAATTCCCTCTCCTCGTCTACTTCCACGGCGGCGGCTTTTGTATCTCCTCACCATTCTGTAACAAATACCACAGTTACTTAACAAAACTAGTAGCTGAAGCTAATGTTGCAGTTTCTATAAACTATAGAAAAGCTCCTGAGCATCCTATTCCGGCTGCATACGGGGATTCATGGGCTGCACTGCAGTGGGTTGTTTCCCATCGTAATAGTAATGGACCTGAGCCATGGTTAAATGAAAATGCAGATTTTGGAAGAGTGTTGGAGAGGGTGCTGGTGCTAACATTGCTCATAACCTGGCTATAGCTGCGGGTTCTGGGGATTCCGAGTCTGGGCTTGGTATTGGGCTTTAGGAATTGCTTTACTCCAACCATTTTTTTGGGGGTCGGATCCAATCTGTTCAGAGACACTAGATCCGGATAGGAAAGCAGCCATAGCTGGGTAATGGCCATTTATCTGCCTATCAAATCCAGAGAATGATGACCCACGGATCAACCCAGTTGCAGTGGGTGGGCCTAGTCTAATTGGGCTTCCGTGAAAAACAGTTTTAGTGAGCGTGGCTGAGAAGGATTTGCTGAGAGGGTGGCTTATTATCAGGCATTGAGCAACAGTGGGTGGATGGCTGTGGCTGAGATTGATGAGACAGAAGGAGAGGCCCATACCTTTCCTTTGCTTGATTTGGAGTGTGATGGAGCTGAGGATTTGATCCAACGGTTGGCTGACTTCTTCAATAGAGAAATGCCTTTTCTTTAATAAAATTAGATTTTTTTTTTGTATTGGGTAATAATTAATAAATTTATTTTCGAATTTAATCATAATGTAGGTAGAATTTCTCAAGCTGGTAATAAATTTATGTTGCATTTTTTTTTATTAATTGAAATGACTTCTAAGCATCGGTCATCTAACGGAAATTCTCAAATTCCCACGGCATATGTTGTTATCTTCCTTGACTTGCAATGCTACCTTGAATAAATCAGGGCCCAAACCAATCTTAGTTTAGATGACTTGTTTCTGCAATTTAAGTAGATGTATCTATAAAAAAAACAGGTAGTTCAGTTACCAATTTATTTATTTTATATATCAAAAAAAATATTAAAATAAAACTATTAAAATTATAAATTAGAACCTTCTAAATTAAATAAAAAATATGCACCCATTCATTAAATTATTAATTCAATAATATCAAATCTAATATATATATATATATATATATATATATATATATATATATATATATATATATATATATATATATAGTATGCTTAGCATTTGTTAACTTTAGCCATATGGCATGTATTTATCATGTGCATATACTTTATTGGTCCACATATAATTTTTTTTACTTTTTTTATATATAAAATAAGTCTTAAAAATAATTAATATTACTTAATAAAATTTGTAATTAAATCATTATGATAATTAAATATATTATAAATATAATTATATGATATGTGGCCTAAATAAAATTGAAAATTTTTAATTTTATCATAATTTAAAAGAACATGTTACATAAATTATCAATTTAAAATAAATAAATAAATAAATATATATATATATATATATATATATATATATATATATATATATATATATATATATATATATATATATATATATATATATTACTTATGATATTTTTTATTAATCAATATATAATCATATAGTGGTGTTATGAGTATTTATTATAAAAAAAGTTGCATCTTATAAATAATTTTAATAATCATTATGATTACTAAATATATTAAAAACATATATAATTATGAGTTGTAACCTACTAAATTTAAATTTTTATTTTTCAATTAATATAACTATTATTAATTAATGAGATTTGCAACCTAAATTAGATATAAATATGTGTGTATGTATATGTGTATATATATATATATGTACATATATGTATATGTATATATGATTTTACCTATATATGTGTTTTTTTATATGTAAAAAGAGGACATGACAAAAGAATAGATATAATTTTTATATTTTTCAAATAAAATATTCAACTTAATAATAAAAAATTAGTTTTTCTTTTGTTAATTTTTAAATATTTTATCATAAATTTTTGTCTAATTATTTTTTTATTGATTATATATATATATATATATATATATATATATATATATATATATATATATATATATATATAATGATTTTATACTTTTATGAGTGTTAAAATATTAATAGTAAAATGTGCATTTATATTAAAAGAAAATTAAAATATTATTATAAAATGTATCATTAAAATAATAATTTTTAATTAAATATTTTAATATTTAGTTATATTTATTTATTTTTATATTAATATAATTTTTTTTCAATACTTGTTAATTTTTTTTAAATAGATTAGTGAAATTGATAAAAAAAATTATATTATATAATATAATATTATAATAAATTAATAATTAAATATAAATATAAATATAAATATAAATAAATTGTGTAACGTACGACATAGTGATTTCTATATTTTGCAGGGATGGAGATCTCCGCGTGTACCATACTTTCCCATAAAAAACCAACAAAATATTGTAGCCTTGTTACCCCCTGCTGCCCCACCGTAGAAAACGCCTTACAAAAGTCATGAAGAGCTGCGTCTCTCTTCTCATGTCCACAAAAACTGCGTTGTTAAACTGATAACCTTTGCTTCCGTGGGACAATTAGAAAATGACCGAACCGGTTAAAGGATCGGTTCGATCTACCGTCCGGTTATAAAAACATTGCATAAAAGCCACCATCTTGTCCCCCTTTCATTAAATTTCATCATCCCTGTCTCCTCGTGATAAATCCACAGCTCTCTCTCTCTCTCTCTCTTCAGTTCTTCTCTTTCAAATGGCTCCCGCGAAACAAATATCCCATGAAGTTTTTCCTTACCTTCGAGTATACGTAGATGGAACAATCGAGCGTTATGCTGGAACAGAAATTACACCGCCTGGCTTCGATTCTCAAACTGCTGTTTTCTCCAAAGACATTTTTATTTCCACACGACAAACCACTCTGTCCGCCAGACTCTACCGTCCTCGTCCGGCGAATAATTCCCTTAACAATCAAAAACTTCCTCTAGTTGTTTACTTTCACGGCGGAGCCTTTTGCATAGCGTCACCGGCTGAACCCAAATACCACCATTGCCTTAACCAATTAGTTTCCCAAGCTAAAATCATTGTTATCTCCGTCGATTATCGGTTAGCCCCGGAGAACCCTCTCCCTGTTGCTTATCAAGACTCATGGGCCGCCCTTCAATGGGTGCTTGCGCATGATAAGAAGTATGGAAATAGTCACACTGAATCATGGCTCAGCGATTTTGTAGATTTTGAACGTCTTTTTTTAGCTGGAGACAGTGCTGGTGCTAATATTGCACATCACCTGGCCTTACAGGTTAAGAACTCGGATCCAGGTCTGAAAATTAAAGGTGTTACTATGATCCACCCTTATTTCTGGGGAAAAGATCTGATTGGAAAAGAGAAAAGTGATAGTGTTAGAAAATCAATGGTTGATAATTGGTGGATGTTCGTTTGTCCGTCTGATAAAGGGTGTGATGATCCATATATTAACCCGTTTGTGAATGGAGCTCCGAGTGTGAAAGACCTGGGTTGTGAAAGTGTCCTTGTTTTTGTTGCTGAGAAAGATATATTATGTGATAGAGGAAAGGTTTATTACGAAAATTTAATAAAGAGTGGATGGCAAGGAAAGGCAGAGATTGTGGAGACTAAAGGAGAAGATCATGTTTTTCATATTTTTAATCCGAATTCTGAAAATGCTCATCTCTTGTTAAAGCGTTGGGCTTCTTACATCAATCAAATATAATAATAATTATTATTAATCTGCTTTAAATTTTAATTCTCCCCTTTTTTTTTTTAGCATTAATTCTCCTCTTTTAATTTTATTTGTATCTTGTAAAACGCATTAATAAAGCAAAAGAAAATTTATCTTTTTTTTATTTTTTTTTGTAGTAAGGTGGTATAAGAAAATTTATTTCTGATATAATTAAATATAAATTTTATAATATAATTTCAAGGATCGAATCCCTCTTCATAAAGAAAAGAGAAATTTCTCTTAAAAAAATTAATACAGTACTTATTAAAGAAAATTTATCTTTAATTTTTTCTAGTGAAATAAACAAAAAAAAAAAAAAAAAAAAAAACATATACCCATTTAGGAATTAGGAGTGGCTTTGTGTCGATTTAACTTGTGGGGATAAAAAGTAAAACTAGAGAAATCAAAGTATACATATCTTTATTTTTTTTTTTTTTGCCAAATAAGTATACACATCTTTACAGATAGATTTCATTATTAGTAAATTAAGCAGTAATTATCACTTTAATTTTTACACTAATTTAGATTGATTGATTGATTAGCTTTATGGTATATAGTGGTTGTCGCTTTTAATTAAGATTGTTGATTGATGTGGAACGTTCCACTAAAACAACATTGTATGTACACCTTTCACTAATACAATTATCATCAATATCAATAACAATTCCAATTAGATTATGAATTTTATTAGAGCATTTATACATCTCTTTGATACGTATTTCTCACAAAATTTAGTATGTTACTCTTTTTATCTTTTAAAATTTTAACAAATGAATTAAAAAAGTTATTAAATTATTATAGTTTAAAAAAAATAAAAATATCATTTATTAATTTTGATGTGGAGAAAATAAAAGCAATTAATATAAATATTTAGAAAAAAATAAATAAAGGGTAAAGTTGAAAAAAGTAATAAATATATTCTTGAAATTCTAAAATGACAAATAAATTGAAACAAAAAAAAATTCTCTAAAAGGACAAATGTTTTGAAACGAAATAATTATTTTTTATATTACTAATTTTTTTTCCACGTGCGATGCACTGATTAGAATTATTATTAAACATGTAATTTAATATATTTTTAAATTTTTTAAATAAAGAGAATTAGTTATATTATTGTTAGAAAAAAAGAATTAATTGTCTGAAATTAAAATAATAATAATAAATGTAAATTTTATCATTTATTAATATATAATAGGAAAAATAACACTTGGACAAGATGATTTAAAAAAAACCAAAATTAAAAACTAAATAAAATTTACATAAACTTAACATTAACATCAGAGAATAAAAAATATCTGATCTTCATCCATCGTGAGTATATATCATTATAACAATTAAATTATTTAAAATAATATTAGAATAATGATTTATTTTTAAATATTTAATATATCTTTGTAACATATTATAAAATTTACCTTTATGAGTGAAGGACTTATTTGTAAACTATAATTTTTGTATAGGTTTCTTGTTCTTTCATTAATTTGTCAAATTGCATAAAAACTTTTGTTGTAGACATTGAAATCTCTCTAGATAATATTACGTATAATTGTCTGTGTGAAAAAACATATTCTAGCAAAAAAACTCTAACATGCAGTATTGTTTGACCTTGAGCTTTGCTAATAGTTATAGCAAAGCATAAACGTGTTGGAAATTATTTTCTTTTAAATTGAAAAGCGTATCATTCATTTTCAATTGGAGACAGACGAATTCTTGATAAGAATATTTGTTTTCCTGCATATTGCCCCATTGTTATTTCAGCATGTATGACATTTGCACCAAAATTCTTGCAAATTATCCTTGTCCCATTACACAAGCCATTTGATAGATCTAAATTTCTTAAAAGTATGATTGTACAGTTGGCCTTTAATTCTAACTTATGTGGAGGTAGTCCATTTGGCAATAGAATATTCAAGAATTTTTCTTGATAGTAATTATTGGTATCATTAACTGTTTTATCAAAATTATTGAATATTTTACTTTTTGCATTAAACATCCTTATCATCTTCTCATTAAGTTTGTTAGCATACTCATTTGTTGTTGCTAATATTGCACATTGCTTTTTGCATGAAACATCCTTATCATCTTCTCATTAAGTTTGTCAACATACTACTAAAGATGAGAAAACATCATTAATGAAAGCTTCTTCGCAATTCTCTCCATTTTTCTGCCCTATTACCACATGATATGGAATCTTTATCATGTCATCACACATTGTTGGTTCATCTCCATTACCGGCATCTCTGAACTCTTTATCTACTTGTGCCCTCATATTCATTTCTAATCCTAGCACTTCCATTATGGGCCATGAATAAGACTCGACCAAACTTGCATTTATTATTTCTTGTCTTGTAGCATGAGGTACTACTGGAAGAGTATGATGGAAATCTCCTCCAATTACAATGATTTTCCCTCCAACTAGTTATGAATTTGGAAAAATATATATTCTTATAGAATGGAAAAATAGATAAGGGTAAATTTTCAATAAATCTTTAATTTTATTCTTTTAAGTTTTATATAATAGAAAATTTTAAATTATAATAGTAACATCATAATTAAACAATGTTGACGTACATAAATGCGAATAGTATTAATAATCATATACATGCAATATGCATTATATTTAAGAGTTATTATTATTAAAAAATTATATTTATATAATAATCTTTTTTATAATTGATATTTATACATTTTTGTCAAAAATATACTTCATATTATTTTTAAAAATTAAAAAACCACTTAATAAGATATAAATATAAAAAATTTATTACTTACGTAAATAATTAAATATATAATAAGTGAAGATATATAACAATTTTTTATAAGTTTAGAAAAATAATTTTCAAAAATAATTATTAATTACTTATAAATAATTATTACTTAGAAGTAAATATATTTTTATGGATGGTTACTTAATATCTAAATTTTAAATTTAAATGTCTATTTTTCATTAAAGTAATTATTGTGTTTTGTAAAGGTTAATATTGTCCAAAAATATTTTCCCTTGTTAGCCCTTTTATAGATAGTATAGATAGATAGATATAGATAGATTTATTAAATACAATTAAATTTTTTTTTCTTGAAATTAATTTTTCATATTTAAAACAATAGATGTTTAAAGTATACTGGAACTCAACTTCATAAATTCACATTAGTATTAGTAAAAATTTTTACATTGGAAATATATTTTAAAATAATGAATATTTGTTTTGAAATAGTCAACTTCATAAATTTTTACATTTTTCTATAAACTTTATAAAAAAAAGTTAAATTAATATCAAATAACAAAATGGATATAAAGAATAAAAAAAGTGTTAAGAAAATTTTTTATGCTTTAGTTGTGAAAGCTTCAACTCTGCGGAATACAATTAAGCATGCAAACAGTTTGAGATTTCAGCAAATTGTTTATGAATCTGACTCCTTATTGCTTAGTCACTATTTTCAAAATTAATAATAACGAGAAGGAGATCTTGTGAGATATTAGACTTATCGTTGAGGATATTAAATATTTAGCTGGCAAATTTGTTTCTTGTAATTTTTCTTTTATTAATAGGAATCGTAACAAAGTGGCAAATTTATTGTCTAAAAATCTTAGTCTTTGTTATAATCCTAGTTGGACTTGTAATCTGCCTAGCGATTTGTAAACTCTTGTAAACTTTGACATGGTTTGTTCTCAAAATCAATGATATTTGATCATTTATGATAACAAAAAAAAGAAGTGCTAAGAATACGGAAGGAACGGTTATTTCAAAGAGCACAAATGTTTCATGTGCACTATTTACGTTCACAACGTATTTTCATTCTTCGATGCACTCCTCTTTGGTCCTTTTCAAAATGGGACATTTTTAGGACATTTAAAAAAAAATCTCTCAATAAAATGGGACAAAAAAAGTAATTAAGTACCGCATAAATTAAAAATAAAAAAGCTATAGCAAGAAAATGTTTAACAGGTAAATCAATAAAGATATCCATTGTTATGTGGTTTGATAGATTACAATCAGTAAAATTGAAAAATTAGATGAAAGTACAGAAAGAGAGGAATTCGAATCCTCGGTAAACAAAACCCTACAAGTAATTAATTAGTATAATTATAAATTATGTATGAGAAGAAAATATTCCACGTTGGATATCAAATGGTGATTTTACTGAAGTTTACTTTAGTTGATATTTCTTACATAAAGATCATGAATTCAATTCATAAACAATTTAATTTCATAAGCACTAATCATCACTAAATAATACTAGTTTTTTAGAACATGTGCCTAATTTTTGGATTATTTATTTATTTAAATTAATAAAATAAAAGAGAGGATGCCTTAATCAAATGGTATTTAATAAAAAATTCATTGATCCATGTCGTGGGCTGATATCCAAATTGATGTAGAGGTAAACTGTACAGTGTATAAATTAACGAATTTCAAAGACAATAATTTAAACTAAAAGCTAACTAATTACTAATTCCAGTAAGGAAATTTATTAAAGAAACCTAACTTGGAGTAACTACCAGATTTCCACCAACCTTCATAACTCGACTGATCGTATATACATGATGATAATGACATGTGCATTATATATCCCACCTCAATTCTGGTTTTCTGGCTATAACTACAACTTTGATCCAAAAGATAATATTTTGTAATAAATATAACTCTTATATTGATTCTATTTATCAATTATTTTAGCTTAATAATTTTGGAATAAATCTTTATCTTGTGAAAATGTATTGTATAATATAGAAAAATACACGAATTATTGTGATTTTTCATTTTTCAATAGTTATCACGATATATTCCTATCAAAAATTAAAAAAAAAAAAAAAGTTAGCACGATATATCATTTCAACTGTTCAATAATTTAAAAGTTTAGTTTATTTTTCAAATCAATTTAATTCATTCATTTATTAATCTTTTATTAATTAATTATTTTTAATTGTCTTTTTTTGAAAAAAAAATTCAAATTATTTGTTATTTTAGAAAACCAATAAGATTTTATTTTAATTTTTTAAATTTTTTCTTATCCTTATTATTAGTATTGTTGCGCGTAATATGTAAATACACATGTTTCGTGAACAAATAATAAAAGTGATTTGAGTAGAGTGTTGATTCCATGGAAAGGAGTTGATAAGTAACAAAATTATGAATTACTTTATTATTTAGGAAATCAATTTAGCTAAAAAAAAAAAAAAGAAAAGTAAACAAATATTAAAAATAAATTCAGTATATGTAAAAGGCCTAGGATTTAGATTTCATCAATTATCTACCATGATTTCTATATGTTTTCTAAATTGATTTTATTTTATTGGAATTATAGTTAGATTTTTCTAAATTATGTGAAGTTATCTCTCAATATAGTATTTATATTAATCTCATGTCTAATTTTGAGATTGCAAGTGATTAACAAAAAACTTATTGAATTTATTGGAAATCTTTTTAACAATTACAAATGAATGTTTTTATCTTTAAATAATACATATCCTAAGTATAATATCTCAATAAATTAATATTATATTTTCACTTTCACTATTTCACATAATATATTTAAATCTATAAATAATGACCAAGTATTCATAGTATTAATAATGGAACTTTAATTCTTTTTATCAACATAATAGAATTTTATTAGTTTTGAGTATTGCTTTATAACTAATAAGGATAATTTTGTTATTTTATTAATAGATAATGTAATTAGTTGTTTTTTAATTTTAATGAAATATGATAATTAAAAAGAAATAGAAAGAATATGTAAAATGATATGCTTAATTTCGTAATAAATCACAATAATCTTTTTAAGTAAAAAAAAAAGGATAAATTCTACCCAATTGACTAACATTATTAAAATACTAATATCAAATCAGATAAAAATTTTACATTTTAATTTTGCATGAGAAATCAAAAATTATTTTAAAAAATCGAAACATACTCATATACGCATTTAAAGGAAAAGTAAGAAACATCGTGTGATCCTCGCCGATCCAAGCTTCAATGTTTTTGTCCTCAAATGATTTGTCTTCGTCATATATTTTGTCAATCACAAAAAGTCATTACTGTCTTTAATGAATTTGATAGTAGAAATTAATTCATAATTAGGGTCCGAAAGATCTTCCGCAAATTAATCTAACCCTTTAAAGGCTTCATATTGCGGTCTTTTGTCAACATAACTTTCGTCTCTCTTTGGATTATTTTGAATAAGAAAAAATATTAAGGAACTAGCAAGTGAAATAAAAGATTTCCTTTATTTATTATTGAAAATAACTAATTTTAATAATATTATTTCATCCTTAATAATTAATATACTTTATGCTATTTTAAACTTCCAAATAAGAAATATTTATTTATTTAATTTTCAATTAAAAAGAATATCTTATTAATAATAATTAATAAATATAATTTAAAATAAAAAAATAAATTTGACTGTATTTAAAAAATAAATATAAATTTTATTATAAACATGAATTTTTTCTTTCAATTTCATTGATTATATTGATATTTATTAAACACTGTTATAGCCCAAACCACCTAACACCGAGACACAGAGAGTCAAATACTTGAGAGATTATCATTATGGACTTTAGTGAGTGATATACTCATGGATTTATGGGTCATTTCCACTTATAAATCATTCGCTAAGTTCATCTTTTTCCAATGTGAGATTTCACTCAAACTTGATATCCCAACAATCTCCCCTTTAAGTGTGAGCTTCCACATTGGACCGGCTCTCCCCTTGGAACGGAATTCCTGGAGTGTACAATCAATTTTGATCCAAGAGTTACGCTGCAAGTCATTGCGTGTACCGCTCTTTTCTCCAGCCCACACCTCCATCACCATCTCCATATCTGTCTCTAGCTGAACCATCGGCTCTGATACCACTGTTATGGCCTAGATCACTTAACACCAAGACATCGGGGAGTCAAATACTAGAGAGATTATCATCATGGACTTTAGTGAGTGATATACTCATGGGTTTGACACTACACTCCAGTCTAAAACTTTAAGGTAAAGAATTTATTGGTTATTCCCACTTATAAATCACTCACTAAATTCATCTCTTACCAATATGAGATTTTACTCACATTTAATATCCTATCAAACATTTCTTTTCATGAGTCAATTTCATTGATTATATTGATATTTATTAAACATTTATTTTGATATCTCATGTCGTGCATCAAAGACTTTTTATTGCGAAAAAATTTCGAAGAGGACTTTCGTGTTTGTGGAATTTTGTGATTTTTTTTTTCTCTTTTTCTCAGTTTCTGTTGTCACTTCATTTGTCTTGGAAAAGACAAGTCCTCCAGTAAAACAGGAACGTTCATGTCGTACGTGTATGCAATAGTCAACAGAATACATATGTAGAAAGTCAAAGGCGAATTGATTGTAAATTTCTAATCTACCCAGAACCAACCCATGTATTCGCATTATTTATTTATTTATTTTTTTGAGATTTATCCAAAAAAAAAAAAAAAAAAAAACTGATTTTAAATTAAAAATAAGGAAGAAATCTAAATGGCTAATAACCCAAGACAAGTAGCTATTTTCCAAGCAAAGCAGAAGTAACCTGGGCGTGATGTTTTTCTTTACACATGGTGGAAAACTGTTGATGGAGTTTCATGAATCCATTAGAGAAAGGATGTGATGATCCATTTATTAACCCGTTTACATATGATTCCCCTGCCTTGAGGAATAGAGTGATTGCTTATTTTTGAAGAGAAGGACAAATTGAAGGATCGATAGAGGAAAGCATCCTTTGGAGAGGATCATGTTTTCCATATACTTGATCCTAATTGTGCGAATCCAAATTAAGCGTCTGATCATGATAAATATAAACTATGCGAGGGTTTTCAGTTTGGAAAGTAAGAGACATGTAATCTAAAGATGCATTTTAGAGGTTGATTTCCGTTGCTAATTTTATCGTGTAATTAGGAGTTTACGTCCTCAAGCATGAAAATACAGTTTTCCACTAAATTGAGGAAAAAAAAGAACCAGGAGTCTCTTGCCGCTGCCTGCCCATCTTTTGGAAATTGTTGACGCGACTGACTAGGCGTACGACCAGGTTACAACGGTCAATTAGGAACGAAGCTTTGCCAAGAGACTGAACCCTAAAAATAGCTATCAAATTCTTATTTATCAAGAGCACACATCATCCAGACGGCCAACTTCTAGAAGGTTGACTATGAGATGGCAGTCTAGCTAAAGGCGTTTTAAACAGAAACTGAAATAAATATTTATTTTTAAATTTAACTTTTAAATAATTAAATAAAATTTATTAGTTAGACAAACAATTATATTTAAAAAATATATATTATGTCAATAGATATCCAAGTTATGCAAATATAATGAATTTTAACAAATCTATAAGATACAGCTCAATTTTTCAAACCAAAAGACTGAACAATAATCCACAAATCTATCACCAAAATCATTTAAAATATACGAGGCCTAAAATACATATCCCATCAAAAGCCAGCTCACAAAAGGGATAAATGAGAAACATTCACGTCAAAGGACGCAAGAGAGGAGATATTTGTGTCATTCCAACAATTAAATCTACGAATATGCGAACATAAAGCCAAGGCATGGAGTCCAGTGCGAATACAGAAAAAAAAAATCCGAAATAAATGCAACATAAAATATAAATCCAAGATTGTTTTATCAGAAACAGAGAATACAGAAAATCAAGTTAAAAAAAGAAAGAGAGTTCTAGAGAGATTACAGAAAGAAAAATATGAAATAAGAGTCTAGAACACAACTGTGTCGAGCATGGTACCCAAAGTTTGAACTATGTTGGAGGACATCAAGTTGGAGACGTGTTCTTCAAGATGTTTCTTTGCATCTTGCCTTCCCACATTTGCAATTGCTAGCTTCTCTGGTGGCAGCTCATCTTCCTCTTGCACTGCCTTGTTGTATTTAATAGCTAAGTTTAGCATCTCCTGCTCATTCAAAGATAAAACTAAGATTACATCACTTGTGATTTGACTACTGAGAAAATATCAGTACCATGTTTGCCTACTAGCTACTACCTTACACATGTATGTATAATAAAATTGACGATGACATTTATGATCTCACCAATAGCTAAATAAAAGTTAATGAGCAGTTTGGTTAGCCCATACAAACAATAAATCTTGTACTTGTTGGGTTGAAAACCATCTTATGACCATCCAAGATCTATTAACTTATATATTCAATTTTTTACCATATCCTGCCTTCGGCATAACATCAAAATACATAACGTGCCCCAAGCTGGAGTTCAAAACCTCACTCAGTCTCCCTTATTAATGAATGACAAGCTGAGCTTTAGGTCGAGTAAACTCAAATGGAAAGTTGAATATTCCATTATTTACACATGTTCATATAAGTTAGATATCATCAAGACCATCAATTACATAGTGAAATACAGCATGAAAAATAGAAAGCTCTAGTTTTGTAACAATCATTTACCTGAACAGTCTGCTCATTGGTTTTAGAATGAGTATCAAATCGCCTCAGTGTCAATCCATCAGTCCATTTCTTTTTGTGAAGGTTAAGAAGCATTTTTTCCTCTAGCTCATTCTTTCTGTAATTAATGGCTATTGAGTAATAGTGTCTATTCAATCCATGGATCAATGCCTGAAAAGTTTTAAGAAAATCATACAAGAAATAGTGCAACAGAAAGAGGGTGGGTGGAGTGGGGGGGAAGCTATCAGAGAAAAGAGGAGAAAGGGTCAATGTTTGTCATGAACTTACCTGAATGGAAGGTTTATTCAGATGCCCAAGGTTGGAAGTTGTCTGTCGTGGTTCTTGGCCAAGCATCATTGTTTGTGGGTTAATTAAACGGAAAGCATCAATCACCACCTTCCCTTTAACGCTCTGAATTGGATCAACCACAACTGCTACAGCCCGTTGGTTTAGAGCTTCAAAACTCTGCAAACAATAATGAACATCACAAGGGAGAGATTATTTAATAACAACAAAGGGCTAACAATCTTAAAAAGGACAACAATCAAATACAAGAAATTGCGATTAAGAACTGATCCTAATTTAGAGTGATTAACTTTATCTCATTGAAAAACTCCATAGCAACCATTCACCACCTTCTTACCAGCTCAGGATCAGGAGTTTAGCTACGATCTCAAGTTGCATCAAATTTGTAAAAGAGCATGTAGATCTATAAATTTAATCTGATATAAATTAGGTCAAAATAAGATATTTTCAACCGTGAGATTGTGATAGGAGACGTATGAAATATACAATCTTTTTCTCCAAACATACTATGAAATATAAAAAATTTGAGCAAGTCTTCCTAGTCATTGATCACAATGACAGTCCTCAAAAACCAGGAAACCTAGCAATTCTTCAGCAAAAACATCAAATATGCATGTCAAACACCATCATCCATTGATTTTTTTTTTTTTTTTTTTATGTTTTTTGTTGGGGAAGGCAATCTCACATCGGGAAAGGAAAAGAAAAAATAAGGGCATACAAGTCAATGGATCATCAAACCAAAATGGCTTAGGCCATTTTGGTGGAGGTGACCACAAAGACAATGATTAAAAGGCCCAAATGTGCAAGAAGTGCAACACTCTCAAGTAAGAAGAAAAGTCAAAGGTGATGAAGTAAGCCCATGGTCAACAAGAATTTAACACTTTTACATGAAAACATGTTCATTCATGAACACATCAAATTCGTGTATCAAGTTATGCTTTCCTAACCACCTGTAGCACTTCTTCTATCAGAGGCAAAAGCTCCAACCATCTTATTCATCACTTGGAAACTAAAAGGTGCAAGTAAATCAAAATAATTAACAGTAAAAAATCAATCAAAATGATCAACAGTATAAAGTCCTTAATGCATTCACAGAAGCCAATAAAGCTGGTTTTGCATCGAGGTTAGAACCTGCATTTCTGAAAATGCTTTCATTTTATAAGCTATGGGAAAAGGTAGTTTAAAACTATTGATTGTCCTTAACAGGATCCTACCAAAATTTCCAGTCTGGGCTGGTCTATAGTACTACTACCAGGCAAAGATGAACCATTCAAAAGGGAAAAGAACAAAGGAGAAAAAATAAAGGCACAACCCAATAATTGGGTAGTAAAAATATGAAGAAGCATCAATACTAAGTGAGAATGCACAAAACCTGTTGTGTGTTTATATCAACGCCAGAAAGCCAACAGCCAAATCCAGGATGGGAATGATACCACCCAACAACCATCTCTGGCCTGCAACACCAAACAAATGAAATAAGAACACATGAGCAGGGTGCACAGAGAGAGAGAGAGAGAGAGAGAAGGTCCAGCAAGAAGACAAAATCAGTACAAGATATTTATATATTAAAAAAAAAAAAATATGTGTACAAACACCCATAGACCAATTTCTACTGCAAGTCCCAGACAATCTTCATTCATACATATTTACTCAAAATGCCCGTTTCCCTGACAGGTCAACATGATTGCTGCTCTATTTAACATCAAACATTTCCATCAGAATTCTCAAAGCCACAGAACAGAACCTATAGTGATAGAATAATTCCACTAATAAGGAGGACACTAGTGAAGCAAATAAAGAAAGGTCCATTTAGATTTTTGACAAAACAAAACCAAAGCACATGGAACCCCTCCTTGGAAATAAAATTCAATTCTAACTGCAGATTCTTCTGATGTTATTTTAGCAATTTGCTACAGGTAATCCAAGGTTCATTTATTTTCCAAGATCTCAAACCCCCTCTCCCTTTCCAAAACTAATAAAAAGTTTCTCAAAGACAAAAGAGTACATATTAAGGTAATTAAGATAATTTTTTCCTTGCAAGGGGGGAAAAAAAAAGGCCATAACGTCACAGAAAATGCCAATATGTGCTCCATTATGGAATCACATTTAATCTAAAACTAATTGATTGAAGAATACCGCCCAGTCTGTTTGAGCATATCAAGCATATTAGTCTGAAACACGTGATCAACAGCTTCAACACTGACACCAGTACCACTCTGTGGCATTGCAAAGACATCAACAACACGAACAGTGTATTCATCCACAAACTCTCCAAGCATCAAGCCCATCACTTCCATGGGGACCCCAGCTCTTCCTATTATTCACATTGTTCAAATCAAAAGTTAAAACGCATATCAGGTCAATTTTAGTTCATGATCTTCACAAGTCCCAAAATACTAAAAAATAGGAATATCTAATAACTAAATGATCACAACATGTGACCAACAACATTCCAACATCAAAGAAAATGGAATTTTTCATGACAAGCAAACAAACACAAGGCGGAAAATAATAATTGGAACTCAAATTCTACAACATGAAAATGAAAACCTGTAAGCATTGGATGGAATTCGATTCCAAAAATAGCACGATTGCAAATTCAAAACACAATAAAAAGGAAGAACATGTGTTCAACAAAAGAACAAACAAAATACATAATCGAAATCCATAAATTACGTCAAATGCATACAATCCGAATGCATCAACCACGACTAAGCTGGACCTAAATCACGCATTAGATCGACAAACCCTAACTCCAGCTTCAGTTGCCAATAAAAAAAAAAAAAAAAATTCAAGAAAACCCTAAAATTTAATATGACAAATGATATTTACAGGTGTAAATTGTTGAGAATCGTACCATGTTTGAGCATTTTGAGGAGGGCCAGGGAGGAGATGTACACCTGCTCGGATGAATCAAGAGTTGGAGAATCGGGGGGTGGGTGACCCAACGCACCACTTGCACCCGCGAACATTCTCTGCAGTCTCTCCATGCCGGACATTTTCCCTCACTTTCTCGTTCTTTCTCAGTAGACAAACAGACTATTTTTTGGGGTTTTCGTTGAGATTCTGCAATTTTGGTCCTTAAATCGGATATTAAGCTGCAGCTACAAGGCACTGGCTTGCTGGAGAGGATTTTGCTGTTATGCCCTTGTAATTCCAAATAATTCTAGCATATCTTGGGGTTTAAAAATTTAGCCCAGCCCAGTGCTTCTAGCAAGTGCTTAGCCAATCCAAGTCCAACCCGACACTATAAGTTTCGACCCAAACTTAAAAATATATATATATATATATATATATATATATATATATATATATATATATATATATATATATATATATATATATATATATATATATATATATATATATATATATATATATATATATTTTATTTTAATTTAATTAAAGATAAATTAGTTATCTCCACATTTTTTTGTTAGATGATTTTCACAAACACTATAAATATTAGAGTTTGCACTACTAACTTAACATTATTTGATATTTATTAAAACCAACAGTTAATAATTAGTGAATATTTATAATATCATATTAATAGTGTTATCAAATGTCCATATATATATATTAATAGCATATTAATAATACTAATTAGACGTATATAATAGAGTATTATTAAAAAAAAATTATTGCGAAAATTTTATATATCAAATAGTTTTATTACTAAATTTTTATCTTTTAATAGCATGTGGATCCTTAAGTTAAAAGGGTAAAGTCCAAATTAAAAATTTATCATTGGATAGAGTATATATTTCATAGTAACTGAGATTAAGGTTTGAAACTGATAATTGCAATTCGTCCCTTACTTGCAAATATATATACATATATTCTCTTTTTCTGTTTTGGATGAAAAATGAAATAAGAACATTACGTAACACACATTTTAGGGTAGACTACCCCATACATATTATCTAGGGGAAATGGTTTATTAATCTCTTTTTTTATTTTTATTTTTTTTCCCCTTGAGAATTAAAAACTTTTTCTATAGATAAAAGTAAAAATAAATAAATAAATCTGGGAAAAATTTAGATAATATGAACCAAAACGTGTGTGGAGAATTGTAGGTGAGAATTGCATGTGAATTGCAGGTGAGATAATTATTAAGCCATAAGGGACGAAAGATCCAAATTAAATTAATTATACAGGTTAGCCTATGCGGTGCAAGTTGATGTCTGGATGCAAATTAAATTGTTTGGTATTGTAGCCACATACATGAACAAGATATGGTTAATTAGTAGTCCATCCAGAAAATCATTTTCATAAAAAAAAAAAGTGACTTGATTTGATTCGCATATACTGGCCTCTCGAGTAATATATTTAGAAAGAAAAAGAAAGGAAAAAAAAAAAAACAAAAAACAAAAAGAAACCTCCAATAATTTGTGCTTCAGTACTGAATGGATGCAGTATTGTTGGCAGACGGATAAAATTCCTAGTTTGCATAATTAAATAATAACTATTTGCACTTGTGGGTAGAGAAAATTATTTGCTGGATAACATTGTTTGGCATCAATACAGAAAACAAAAGATTCTTTTTGAAAAGATAATTATTATGCATAAAGATTCAAATCACATAATATTTATTATTAATTTATAAATGCGCCACTTTTAATTTGTAAATTAAATAAAGTGGAAATTACATTGAAGGTTGATCTTATCAACATTTTGTTAATATGGACAAAAGCTAGCTACCATTCTCATCTATCTGTCCATCGTCAATTGGAGTAGGCTCAAAAGATATAAAGACATACTTGCAGTTGCACAAGTACATCGCACGGCTATATGGCCCAATTAAACTATCTCCACAAATATATATATATTTTTTTCTTTTTTACCCATTAAAATTTCAAAAGTCAAAGTGACTTAATTCGACTTGTAAAATTTCTTACATGAATATTAATGAATCTCTTATTTGGCAGTATTTCATCCGTTTTTAAGATATTGAAATATGGGGTTTGAATTTTCGTATTAAGGTTAGGTCGGTTTATTTTATAAATTAATCACACATTAAAAAAAATACAAAAAAAATATGTAAATATATAATAATTTAGATTTAATTATTTAATTAGTTAATTTTAACTTTTTAATAACGGTTAATCCAAACACATTAAATTCAATTCATTCACGGGATAGCCTATACCTAATTTAATTCGGCTCTACTCTTCCAATTCAATTTTCTATCAGTTTATAAATAACCTTCAAATTCACTTGGGAAGATTTCAGGGTTCTTCAACACTTGAATTTCAATACTAATAGTGTCTCTGTCTATCTCTCTCTTAGCCAGCAAATTTGATTAGCTCTCTCAAAGCTCTAGAATAAATCCCTTCACTCCTTTTAGCTTAGCTTCCTACACTAATATCTCACATGGAAACTCCAAGATCACCCCTACAACCTCCAACTTTCGGAGACTTAATAACTATTCTTAGCATCGATGGTGGCGGGATAAGAGGAATTATACCAGGAACGATTCTTGGTTTTTTAGAGTCCGAGCTCCAGGTACAAAAATTGGTTCTATATATTTTTTTCACTTGATTTGGCTTAACCATGAGGGATTCGAATTTGCACCTTTGCTGTCATTGAGACAATTTCAGTATTTAGATTGAGCCAAGCGCTATATGTTATTTATCATAAATATATATATATATATTTGAAAAATTGTATTTAATGTGTGTGCAGAAGCTGGATGGTGAGGATGCAAGACTAGCAGACTATTTTGATGTGATTACAGGGACCAGCACTGGTGGTTTGGTGACCGCTATGTTAACAGCACCAAATGAACAAAACAGACCTTTGTTTGCAGCCAAGGACATTAAAGATTTCTATCTGGAGCACTGCCCTAAAATCTTCCACCAAGATAGGTCTCCATTTGCTCCTGCAGCCAATCTTGTCAGGTCTTTGATAGGACCTAAATATGATGGCAAATATTTGCACCAAATTGTTAAGGAAAAATTAGGAGATAAACGAATTGACCAGACATTGACTCACGTTGTCATCCCAACTTTTGATATAAAGCATCTCCAGCCCACTGTCTTCAGCAGTTACGAGGTTCATTCTAGTTTATAAGGATTACAGTGGCAAAGAAAATTTTAGATTCCAATAGTTGGTTGCTTTCCTTTTGTTTAGTTGTATTTTAGATTCTTGATTTCCCTTTTATTAATATTATCTGGTTGTCAGTTGTGTGACGAGAGTGTTATGAATTTGTCAATTTAATTGAGACATTGTGGTGCGACTCTTGATTTCTGTTAATTAATATTTTAATTAAAAAAATTATAATTTTTTTAATTAATATATTGAGATTCAAATTCAAGATCTCATAATTTTAAAGTATACTATCTTTAAGAATTTAATTCATAAAAATAATTTTTTTTCTCACTTTATTACTTGATTATTTAGGCAAAGAAAAATCCATCCATGAACGCCCTTCTGTCAGATATATGCATAGCAACATCAGCTGCTCCAACTTATCTTCCAGCCCATCGTTTCGAAACGAAAGATTTCACAGGCCAAGTGAGGGAATTTGATCTTATTGATGGTGGCGTGGCTGCTAATAATCCGGTATATATATATATATACGTATATCACCATCTTATTTTTTGATTTGTATATCATTCCATGCTAATAAATTAAATTTTCAGGCTTTGGTAGCAATGAATACTGTGATGAAAGAAATGATCCATCAGAATCCTGATTTCTTCCCGATAAAGCCAGCAGACTATAGCCGATTTCTGGTACTTTCCCTAGGGACTGGGGCACCAAAAAGTGAACAAAAATATGAGGCTAGTGAAGCAGCTAAATGGGGTCTGTTGGGATGGTTAACAAGTGAACATTCAACTCCATTGACGGATGTGTTTATGCAAGCAAGTAGTGACATGGTTGATTTTCATATTTGTACAGTCTTTAAGGCTCTTCACTCTGAAGAAAATTACATTAGAATTCAAGATGATACACTAACTGGAAACTTATCTTCAGTAGATATTGCTACGGAAGAAAATTTAAATAATCTTGTCAAAGTGGGTGAGGAATTGTTGAAGAAACCAGTAGGAAGAGTCAACTTGGAGACTGGTGCCTTTGAGCGAGCTTATCAGGCTACAAATGAGCATGCTCTCATAAAGTACGTATACATGTTTTAATTAATTAATTTATCTATCCCACTGACCTTTATAATTTTTAATTTAGTTAATAAATCTTACATATTTGTAAATGAGGAATATATATTATATTTTAATGCGTATAATATACTTTTAATTAGTTATGTTTAATACTCTTTTTTTTTTTTTTCTCACCTTTTGGTTAATTTCATTTTTATGTGTAGGTTAGCTAAAATACTCTCGAAGGAGAAGCAGCTTCGCGAAGCGAGGTCACCGCATGGAAAAGTTGCAACTCCAAAATTAACTCTAAATCAATAGAATTTCTTTTTAATCCGCCTAATAATTAAATATGTGTTTCATATTAATAACAAAGTTAAGAGTTAACGTAATTTGCTTCTTTTTTTTCCAAATTTTCTCTTAATAAAGATCCTGCTGGATGCACCTTCGACTGAGTTGCTGAATCTTATGGCCGTGCATTTAGCAGGCGGTCTTCCTTTTTAATGTTGTGTTTTCTGGTGGCCTGTTTGGGTTGGGCTGCTTTGGTTTTTATCCTTTGTTCACCCAAAAAAAAAAAAAAATTACCTCTTCTTTAAGAATGTTTAGTTTAATGTATTAAAAAAAAAATTCTAATGCATATTTTTCTCTCTAAACCTACCACTATTGATTATTTTACCCCTTGATCTTTAAAATTAACTAATTTAATAATTGAAGTTGACAAATTGAAATAATTTAATACTATTCATTTAAATTTAGGGCACATTATTTATAGGGATCTAATATGGCAAATGACATATAAATCATTGAATTTTTTCTAACGTGAATCACTTTTTGACCGAAAAGTTTCATTGAGTAGGAGAATTTCACAAATAATCACTACAATACCCTTAACTTATTTGCTAATTCATGAAACAAAAAAAAAAAACTAAATTATAATTAATCCACCCACCGACATTACTACTCCACCTTCTTATCTCTCTCTCTCTCTCTCTCTCTCGGTCTCAAAATTTCTCCTTTGCACTAATATCTCTCTTTACTCTTAAAACCCATTTGCATTTCTCTCTAAAAATCCCATTTGGCTCTCTCTCTCTGGAACAATTATCCATTAACAATGAATGCACAAGCACTCTACAAACTCCCAACCAATCCACATCAACATCCTCTTCTCTTTTCTATCCATTTAAATATGGTAGAGCTCAAATAAAGAATCCTGACATCTTTGTCAAAACTTGCTGACGGTGATGCCCATTTGACGAAAATCATTACCAACAATATTTAATTTATGACAAATTTTCTTGTTTGTTTAAAGATCAATTCGCTTTGATTGATTATAAATTTCATTGACTCTTTATATAATTTAAATTTATTATTTTGCTTATCATAACATTCATCATTTTGCTTATCATTATTATTAAAGTGGATTAATAACCTTAATTCACATTAATAAAATTCATCATTTTGCTTATAAAAAAATTATTAACATTTAAAAAAAAAAAGATGAGTTTGAGCTTTATAATATTAGAGTTTTTCAAGAGTTGGAGCCCAATTAGTAATGATAATGATAAAAATAATAAATTAAGGAAAAGAAAAGCTTTCAGCAGTGGTACGTAACCTAATTTTCTGGGATTTATTTTATTTGAGGATATCTTGTATCCCAGCTTATTGAAGTAACAGTTTGTTATTACAAACTAATAAAAGAATCACGGATTTTATTTATCAAATGACATCATTTGGAATTTAGAAGAAGCCGCCCATGAGGTGATATAGCAAGCCGAATTTGCTTCTCATCAGAAAGTAGTTTAGCAAACCTACAATGCGAGATCGTATAATTCTTTTTATATTTATTATTACCAAATTAATTAATTAACCAATTTCAAAGTAATTTACAGAAAGTATAAAAATAAAAAAAGAAGAAGGAAAAAAAAAAAAAACCTTGAAGAAATGTTTTATTAATTACCTTTTGAGAGCCTCTTCATTGGTCCCTTGATCAGTAGGCTCGAACCTGCCAGTCTCCAAGTTAACTCTAGAAACTGGTTTTTTCAGTAACCTTTCACCAACTCTCATAACATTTTCCAAATTGGATCGCGTAGCTATATCTACGGAAGATTCTATTCCACTTAACGTATCATCCTGCATTTCCATTTACAACTAAGTTAATATTCATACATTAATTGCATGAATAATAATAATAATAATAATAATAATTATAGTTATTATGAGCAAATTTATAATTTCGTCCTTCCGAATTGTTATTAACAAAAATTACAAAAATGTAAAAGGAAATAAAAAGCACAAATGCCTGAATTCGAAGATAATGCTCTTCGGAGTGCAGGGCTTCAAAAACTGTACTAAGGTGGAAGTCAACCATATCTGCACTTGATTGGGTGAATATGTCGATCAATGGAGTGGAACCGCCGCTGTTTAGCCAACCCAACATACCCCAATTTGCTGCCTTAGTTGCATTATATTTATTCTCCGATTTTGGTGAACCGGTTCCTAATGATATAACCAGAAACCGTCTGTAATCCATTGGTTTTATCGGGAAGAAGTCTGGATTTCCCTTTATCATCTCCTTTGTCACTTCACCAACAGCAACTAAAGCCTGACGATAGCAGAATAATATCGCAAAGTTTTATTATTAGTTGGCTAGATATAATTACAATATAATTAAACATCTATATTAATCATTAATATCAGGTACCGGATTATTTGCAGCAACCCCACCGTCTATAAGGTTGAATTGTCTCACTTTTCCTGTTAGTTCATCTTTGATCTCAAAATAATGGGCTGGAAGATAAGTTGGTGCTGCTGATGTTGCGATGCATATATCCGAGAGTAGGCCATCTAAGCTAGGCTTTTTCTTAGCCTAATCCACATGATTAAGCAAACAAAAAAGTGATTAATTAATTTAATGATTTACACTTGGAACTAAGTCATGCTATACTGTATAATTAAATAACTATATGAACTACTTCTTAGAGATGGTACAAAACTTGATAAGTTCATATTTCACTTGATTAACCAGGTATACATAATTCCCGAGGAATTTATATCACCAGTGGTGAAATTATTATAATATAAAAGCTGATCTATGATACTATTTACCTCATAGCTGGAAAAAATGGTTGGCTGCAGTTGTTTGATGTCAAATGTTGGGATAACAACGTTTGTCAGTGTCTGGTGCAACCTTGTCTTTCCTAGCTTTTCCCTAACCAGACTATGCAGATATTTCCCATCGTACTTTGGTCCAGATAATCCTTTGATCACCCTTTTTGCAAGACTAAATAATGTACAACTGTAACTGCCATGCTGACTGCTCTTAATGAAAATAATCGACCCCTCTTTGCTGCCAAAGATATTAAGGACTTCTACCTAAACCACTGTCCTCAAATCTTCCCACAGCCCACGTACGTGATATATATATATATATATATATATATATATATATATATATATATATATATATATATATATATATATATATATATATATATATATATATATATATATATATATATATATATCATAGTTACCTAATTCGCTCTCACCTCCCTCGTACTGCGATCTGGTACTCATGATCCGAATAGCAGTTCTTTTACGCTCCAAATCGCTTTGGTATGCGAAAAGAAAAAGAAGAAGAAGACGAAAAGAATTGAAAGAGATGGAAGTCAACTGTATTTTTCTTTTAACGAGAAAATTAAAGAATTCAAATGAAAGTCAGCTGTATATTATTAAATAGTAGTAGTAAATTAAACGTAACTAATTAAAATTACCAATATTTTCAAGAAAATATTATACTATTAATATCATAAAATTAAATAATTATGTGGAAATAAAATATAATTATTTATTTAAAATAGATATATAACTTTTTTTTAATTGGAGGAAGAGTTTTTTTTTTTTTCCTTTTCTTTTCTTGAAGAAATAAGGGGGAGGGCTTAAAAGCTCAAAATGCTCTAATGAGCTGAAACGTCACTCTAGCTACTAGTCCCTTCTCCCCTTTATACCATATTTATCTTCTTTTCTTTTACTCCAACGGGAACTAAACTTGTAAACTGAAGGATTAAAAAAATTAATTGATTGACTTCTTGGAAACTTGTAATATATATATTATTGTTAATTAAAAAAATTCAAATTATAATATAGAGTGAAATTTGGCTTATATAAAGAACCTTAGATGCTCTTAAACAGCACCACGTTTCCTTCTATTTCTCAACATAGTGTTTGGAAAAAGACAATTAGAAGCAATAAATAATCCTGAGATAGAGATGAAGAACTTAAATTCTATCCAAGTGGCATAATTTTATTTTGCATTATTCTATTTCAAGTCTGAGTTTTAGATGTTTTTTCATATATGACTTCAATATTCTAATATTACTATTGACTTTTTAAGTTCTAGACTACCAAAATTAAATAAGAAATGCATAAAATAGACATTTAAAATAATATTAATTTCTGATAAAATCAAACTAAAAAAAAATTATTAATTTTTTATTAAACGATCCGAATATAAAATCTTAACGTACCACATTCCAAAAAAGCAAACCAACTAAATCTACTCTTAAAGTATCGTGCATATAGCCAAGGAGCGTACCAAGTACCCGTACTGTACCACGATCAGTTACGTACCACGTATCAGGTAACTATGATATATATATACACACATATATGCGTCCAACCCATACCCATTAATTAAGAGTTAATTAGTAAATTAATTCTTTGGCAAAAAAAAATAAATTAAAAGATAATGTTTGGATGAGGGATTTTATAGGACGAAGTGCATATATATATATATAATTTAAAACTTCACCCGGATGTGGGAGTTTAGAAAATCTCTCATTTTAATGAATAAAGGATTCCTTTTTTTTTTTTTTTTTTAAATTTAAAAAATACGCTTTCAAATCCATATATTTAATCTTTGTAAAAAAAAGAGAGAGTTTAATTACATAATTAAATTCATGGAATTAAAAACCAATATTTTTAATTCCGTGAATTGCAAAAACCCTGTTTCTCAATTATCCAAACATCGCTTCAAGGATATCAAAATAACCTTGGATTATAAAGTTGATTAATTAATTATTTCACATATAATATATAATTAACCTACCTGAAGTTCAGATTCTAGGAAACTAAGAATAGTTCTAGGTATAAGCCCTCTAATTCCACCGCCATCAATGCTAAGAACAGTAACTAGGTTTCCATAAGTTGGAGGTTGCAATGGTGGATTTGTTCCTTCCATTAGAAACTAATAATGTTAATGAACGTACGATAATATAAGGAAAGGGAGGGAAATTAAGAGAAGGATTGTTTGCCTGTGGCAGAGAATGAAAGAGATAATATATATAAAGAGATAAAAGGTAAGTATTCTATGAAGCAGTATGCATTGAGGGGTATTTATAGGGCTAGGGTCCTGCATTCTTGATTTCCCAAGGACACATTAAATCATGTCTAAACCAAATTTGACTGCACTTTCATTTGTTTCTTGGGTAAGATTCAGAGCGGCTTCGGCTTCATCAATAGATGAAGAGACGGATTTTGAATCCAACATATACGCGTTGAACTTCTATGGAGAATTGTAGGTAAGTATCCCATTTGAATTTTAGGTGAGAGCATTATATGTGACTAATTATTATAATCAACCTAATTAATCAATTCAAGTCATCTCTTTATTATTAATTGAATGGTTATTAATACAATATGATTTTTTTTTTGGTCTACATGAAGAAGACAAAGACTTGTTCATGCCACGTCCAAAGTTTAAATTGGCCTTTAACATTAATTTTGAATCATGGCGGTGACGAGAAATAAAATCAGATAATAATAATCAAGAGATCAATCAATATGGTTAATTATGACAGCTTATAAATGGTTTGAAATAGACAAATCAAGATATAATTTAATAGTAAATATATATATTGTTGTGAAATTCAGGTTAATTTCCACCAATAACAACAAAATTCACCTAATGATGTCATTTGATAAATAAAATCCGTGATTCTTTTATTAGTTATTACAAACTAATAAAAGAATCACGGATTTTATTTATCAAATGACATCATTTGGAATTTAGAAGAAGCCGCCCATGAGGTGATATAGCAAGCCGAATTTGCTTCTCATCAGAAAGTAGTTTAGCAAACCTACAATGCGAGATCGTATAATTCTTTTTATATTTATTATTACCAAATTAATTAATTAACCAATTTCAAAGTAATTTACAGAAAGTATAAAAATAAAAAAAGAAGAAGGAAAAAAAAAAAAAACCTTGAAGAAATGTTTTATTAATTACCTTTTGAGAGCCTCTTCATTGGTCCCTTGATCAGTAGGCTCGAACCTGCCAGTCTCCAAGTTAACTCTAGAAACTGGTTTTTTCAGTAACCTTTCACCAACTCTCATAACATTTTCCAAATTGGATCGCGTAGCTATATCTACGGAAGATTCTATTCCACTTAACGTATCATCCTGCATTTCCATTTACAACTAAGTTAATATTCATACATTAATTGCATGAATAATAATAATAATAATAATAATAATTATAGTTATTATGAGCAAATTTATAATTTCGTCCTTCCGAATTGTTATTAACAAAAATTACAAAAATGTAAAAGGAAATAAAAAGCACAAATGCCTGAATTCGAAGATAATGCTCTTCGGAGTGCAGGGCTTCAAAAACTGTACTAAGGTGGAAGTCAACCATATCTGCACTTGATTGGGTGAATATGTCGATCAATGGAGTGGAACCGCCGCTGTTTAGCCAACCCAACATACCCCAATTTGCTGCCTTAGTTGCATTATATTTATTCTCCGATTTTGGTGAACCGGTTCCTAATGATATAACCAGAAACCGTCTGTAATCCATTGGTTTTATCGGGAAGAAGTCTGGATTTCCCTTTATCATCTCCTTTGTCACTTCACCAACAGCAACTAAAGCCTGACGATAGCAGAATAATATCGCAAAGTTTTATTATTAGTTGGCTAGATATAATTACAATATAATTAAACATCTATATTAATCATTAATATCAGGTACCGGATTATTTGCAGCAACCCCACCGTCTATAAGGTTGAATTGTCTCACTTTTCCTGTTAGTTCATCTTTGATCTCAAAATAATGGGCTGGAAGATAAGTTGGTGCTGCTGATGTTGCGATGCATATATCCGAGAGTAGGCCATCTAAGCTAGGCTTTTTCTTAGCCTAATCCACATGATTAAGCAAACAAAAAAGTGATTAATTAATTTAATGATTTACACTTGGAACTAAGTCATGCTATACTGTATAATTAAATAACTATATGAACTACTTCTTAGAGATGGTACAAAACTTGATAAGTTCATATTTCACTTGATTAACCAGGTATACATAATTCCCGAGGAATTTATATCACCAGTGGTGAAATTATTATAATATAAAAGCTGATCTATGATACTATTTACCTCATAGCTGGAAAAAATGGTTGGCTGCAGTTGTTTGATGTCAAATGTTGGGATAACAACGTTTGTCAGTGTCTGGTGCAACCTTGTCTTTCCTAGCTTTTCCCTAACCAGACTATGCAGATATTTCCCATCGTACTTTGGTCCAGATAATCCTTTGATCACCCTTTTTGCAAGACTAAATAATGTACAACTGTAACTGCCATGCTGACTGCTCTTAATGAAAATAATCGACCCCTCTTTGCTGCCAAAGATATTAAGGACTTCTACCTAAACCACTGTCCTCAAATCTTCCCACAGCCCACGTACGTGATATATATATATATATATATATATATATATATATATATATATATATATATATATATATATATATATATATATATCATAGTTACCTAATTCGCTCTCACCTCCCTCGTACTGCGATCTGGTACTCATGATCCGAATAGCAGTTCTTTTACGCTCCAAATCGCTTTGGTATGCGAAAAGAAAAAGAAGAAGAAGACGAAAAGAATTGAAAGAGATGGAAGTCAACTGTATTTTTCTTTTAACGAGAAAATTAAAGAATTCAAATGAAAGTCAGCTGTATATTATTAAATAGTAGTAGTAAATTAAACATAACTAATTAAAATTACCAATATTTTCAAGAAAATATTATACTATTAATATCATAAAATTAAATAATTATGTGGAAATAAAATATAATTATTTATTTAAAATAGATATATAACTTTTTTTTAATTGGAGGAAGAGTTTTTTTTTTTTTCCTTTTCTTTTCTTGAAGAAATAAGGGGGAGGGCTTAAAAGCTCAAAATGCTCTAATGAGCTGAAACGTCACTCTAGCTACTAGTCCCTTCTCCCCTTTATACCATATTTATCTTCTTTTCTTTTACTCCAACGGGAACTAAACTTGTAAACTGAAGGATTAAAAAAATTAATTGATTGACTTCTTGGAAACTTGTAATATATATATTATTGTTAATTAAAAAAATTCAAATTATAATATAGAGTGAAATTTGGCTTATATAAAGAACCTTAGATGCTCTTAAACAGCACCACGTTTCCTTCTATTTCTCAACATAGTGTTTGGAAAAAGACAATTAGAAGCAATAAATAATCCTGAGATAGAGATGAAGAACTTAAATTCTATCCAAGTGGCATAATTTTATTTTGCATTATTCTATTTCAAGTCTGAGTTTTAGATGTTTTTTCATATATGACTTCAATATTCTAATATTACTATTGACTTTTTAAGTTCTAGACTACCAAAATTAAATAAGAAATGCATAAAATAGACATTTAAAATAATATTAATTTCTGATAAAATCAAACTAAAAAAAAATTATTAATTTTTTATTAAACGATCCGAATATAAAATCTTAACGTACCACATTCCAAAAAAGCAAACCAACTAAATCTACCCTTAAAGTATCGTGCATATAGCCAAGGAGCGTACCAAGTACCCGTACTGTACCACGATCAGTTACGTACCACGTATCAGGTAACTATGATATATATATACACACATATATGCGTCCAACCCATACCCATTAATTAAGAGTTAATTAGTAAATTAATTCTTTGGCAAAAAAAAATAAATTAAAAGATAATGTTTGGATGAGGGATTTTATAGGACGAAGTGCATATATATATATATAATTTAAAACTTCACCCGGATGTGGGAGTTTAGAAAATCTCTCATTTTAATGAATAAAGGATTCCTTTTTTTTTTTTTTTTTTTAAATTTAAAAAATACGCTTTCAAATCCATATATTTAATCTTTGTAAAAAAAAAGAGAGAGTTTAATTACATAATTAAATTCATGGAATTAAAAACCAATATTTTTAATTCCGTGAATTGCAAAAACCCTGTTTCTCAATTATCCAAACATCGCTTCAAGGATATCAAAATAACCTTGGATTATAAAGTTGATTAATTAATTATTTCACATATAATATATAATTAACCTACCTGAAGTTCAGATTCTAGGAAACTAAGAATAGTTCTAGGTATAAGCCCTCTAATTCCACCGCCATCAATGCTAAGAACAGTAACTAGGTTTCCATAAGTTGGAGGTTGCAATGGTGGATTTGTTCCTTCCATTAGAAACTAATAATGTTAATGAACGTACGATAATATAAGGAAAGGGAGGGAAATTAAGAGAAGGATTGTTTGCCTGTGGCAGAGAATGAAAGAGATAATATATATAAAGAGATAAAAGGTAAGTATTCTATGAAGCAGTATGCATTGAGGGGTATTTATAGGGCTAGGGTCCTGCATTCTTGATTTCCCAAGGACACATTAAATCATGTCTAAACCAAATTTGACTGCACTTTCATTTGTTTCTTGGGTAAGATTCAGAGCGGCTTCGGCTTCATCAATAGATGAAGAGACGGATTTTGAATCCAACATATACGCGTTGAACTTCTATGGAGAATTGTAGGTAAGTATCCCATTTGAATTTTAGGTGAGAGCATTATATGTGACTAATTATTATAATCAACCTAATTAATCAATTCAAGTCATCTCTTTATTATTAATTGAATGGTTATTAATACAATATGATTTTTTTTTTGGTCTACATGAAGAAGACAAAGACTTGTTCATGCCACGTCCAAAGTTTAAATTGGCCTTTAACATTAATTTTGAATCATGGCGGCGACGAGAAATAAAATCAGATAATAATAATCAAGAGATCAATCAATATGGTTAATTATGACAGCTTATAAATGGTTTGAAATAGACAAATCAAGATATAATTTAATAGTAAATATATATATTGTTGTGAAATTCAGGTTAATTTCCACCAATAACAACAAAATTCACCTTAAAAACTGTTATCCAGGTGACTAGAGTGTGAACGATTGAACTAAAAATCACCCAAAGAAAAAATTCTCAGATAAGTGGTAAGGTCACAATGGTTCAATTTAAAAACCACTTTCCTAAACAGAATTTAACCAATACAAGTAATTTTAATAGCACAATAATTCACTACAACTATACCCGACAATAGCTATTAAATAGACAAAATAAAGAATAACAGAACACCAGAATTTAACGAGGTTCGGCTAATTATACTTACGTCCTCGGACACTACCAAAATAATATTTCACTAACTTGAAAAAATATTATAAAAGAGAGTGATAAGAAAACAAAGTCAAAGAAAAGAGAAGACTTGTGTTTTGGGATGGTTTAACAAAGAAAACTAAAACCAAATTTATAGCAAAAAATTTCACTCAATTCTTCCTTAACTTTCGATGTGGGATTTGTTTACATAACCAAAAGTCATCCAATTTGACCAATGAGCCATTAAAGTCAACATATATGACTTCGACAAAAATATGCTTGAAATACTCACTAATTTATTAGACGTGTATGATCCGATAATCAACATATGTATGACAAGAATTCCATTAACAATATGTTATATATATATATATATATATATATATATATATATATATAGCTTTTCTTGAATTATTTGTTATTATATTATCGATATATTATATGATTTTCAAGCATAATCACTACATCGTTTGCTATATCTAAGAGAATCAAACAAAATCTAACGTTCCGTGTTATCATTTCTGTGTTATTCCCTTGCTTATCTAACAAAAATTGAACGAGAAGATAAAATCATTGTGTGGTTAATCTAATTGTCTCAATTCCTTTTCATATTTTTTTCCTCTTAACTATACTTTGTTTCGTATAAATGAATTTAAAATAAAAAGTTTATTTAGAAATAAATTTTCATATTTAGTATATGCTAATTTTAAAATATGAAATTTAATTAAATTTTACATAATTTATATTTGAAATAAATTTTAAAATTTAATTGAATACTATATGATAATTTACTAAAATTTATACATAAAGAAAGATGGGGAGAGAGAAAAACAAAAGAATAGATAGGAGATGAGAAGTACAGGAGAGAGAGAGTAAAAAAAAAAAAAGGAAGTGAGGGAGAAGATAGAAAAAAGAGGAGGAGAGAGAAAGCCAAAAAGAGGAGAGAAAAGGAAAATTATTGAATACATTCCGTTGTATATGTAAAAAGTGCATTTTCTCTAAAAATTAAGTGGATTCATCTCTCATAAATTTAGGTGATAGCCACTTAATTTTTATCAATTTTTATAAAATTTGGTAAATTTGATTTAGTTAATTATATTGAATTAATTGAATTTGTAAAATTAAAATAATTTTTTTCTTAACATACCAAATATAAAAAAAAATGATATTTCAATTAAATTTTATAAAATTTTGTGAAATAAAATTATATATGAAAAAATATTAATTTCTTTCTTTTTTATACACTTCAAAATATAACTAAATGATAAGTGTATATATAATATAAGTAACAGATTTTGATTCGATTTCCCCTTATCATACTAAAAAAAATATATATTTCTTTTTATTATACCATGCAAAATTTGATATTGGAGATTTTTGGAAGTCATTAGAATTAAATAATTTCAAAACACATCTTTGAATATGAGGATTTTAGGATGAGACTATGATATAAATAGGTCCCTCCCTTGCTAACCACTACTTCTTGTTAAAAAAAAAAAAAAAAAAAAAAGCCGTGGCCCACATATTGAAGTCTATTTAAATCTTTCCCTTAAGATAAACTAATTAATGTTTAAAAACCGAGCACGTCAGTTTGCTGACGAATTTGATCGAGTAAAAAGCATGATTCAGCAAAGTCAATCGATCAAGTACATTTTGGCGCACGTGCACATTGACGAAGTATTATTTTTTAAATTTGACAAAGGTTGAATTTATCTCCGAAATTAATTTTTTTATTAAATTATTGGATTAATAACCTCATAAGGCACATCAAAATATCTTGTCAGGCTGACATGCTTATAGCAGTAGCACGCTCATCATATATCTAAACTCAACCTTTATTTAAAAAAAAAATACATTAAATAGCTCAAAACTCCAACCTTTATTAAGCATAGGTTTTGCACTTAATTATTAATAAAGATAAATTTTAATTAAGCATAGTGGGTCTGGTTGAACCTAATTATTATTTCCAGTAAGCCTCAAGGCCGGTCTTTTAAGGAATCCAATGATACTTGTATGAAGTTCAACAAACTTTCTTTCATACGAGGTTCACAAGAATTTTGTTTGACATATATGCCTTCTCGTAAGTTGAAAAGAAATTTTTTAGCTGAATAGAACATTTTAGAGAATCACTTTGATTATGTCTCTCTAGTTGTATATGCTTAATAGACTAAGCATATAGCAAATGAAGAGCTCCCATAGCACAAAGAGGTGCTCTTCGTGTAAGTAGCTTGTCACATCTTTGCACTACAACAAATTTGAAAAGATGTGACGCAAAAAATTGTCAAAAAAAGTATTCTTTTCATCACAAAAAATTTTTGGTGATGAAAAAATTCTGTTGCAGCAATCGTCATCGCAATTTCGCTATAAAAAATATGTAGGACAATTATAGTATTCGTCATCAATAGATCTAGTTTTAATGACAATAATAATAATCATTGTAAAATTTTATTGCTTTTAATTATGATAAAATTGTCATAATTAGCATTGAAATTTTGTCACTTATTATAGTATTTTGTCATCAAAAGATTCACTTTTAATGACAATAACAGTCATTGTCATAAATTTTATAGATTTAATGACGCTAAAATTATCACAATGTGCATTCAATTTTTGTCACTTATCATAGTATTTCAGTTCAAATACCATATTTGTATTAGGCGTAGGGCATCTTATATGTTCACACGTGAGATACAAAGTTATGGTGGCTTAAACTTAGTTCTACTTGTCATCGCAGGATATCTCCTTGTCACAGCACCAATTACTAATCAAAATAAAGAATCTCTCAAGTATAAAACCAACAAAGCTTCCCTTCTTAGATAGTTGAATTTTCATCTTCTCATTTCCTTCTTTTCTCTTTTAAAAAGTCTTGAGTTCGCAAGAAACCATTTTCTTTCTCAGGATCTCAACTCTATCACTGCTTCTAACTTTTGATGCTCTCTCCCTTTGTAGGCCAAACCAGAAAACCCACTTCAAGTATAAGAGCAATATCCAAAGTTCAGCATAATTTCATCTCGAAGATCTTTATCTGATCAATTATTATATTTAGTTAGATTTAAAATAGTTAATTTTTAAAAATAAAAATTTCATTTTAAGATCAAATGAACTTAATTTTAATTATTTTATAGCGTGTTTTAATGATATCTTCATAGATGATTTGGCAAAAAAATAAAATAAAATAAAATAATTTTCTGCCGTGGGAGAGGCATTAAACACTAGGGTAGGAAATTATCATAAAATCGAAAAAAAATTAGTTAATAGCTTTTTTTTTTTTTTTTTAATTCATTAAATCATTTCTCACACTCTTTGTATAATGGCAGAGTGATGGTTGATACCCATATCAGAGAGTAATCATTTCAACCAAAGTAATTCTGATGTAGTATCAGCGATATTCAGATTCGGTGCTTGAGCGAGCAACGACAGTTTGTTTCTTACTTTTCCAAGAAATAAGAGAATCTCCCAAAAAGAAACAATAACCAGTGGTTGACCGACGATCAGTTGGATCACCAGCCCAGTCAGCATCCGAATAGCCAGATAATACCAAGGGAGTATTGGCATTGAAATGTAGTCCATGAAAAATGGTTCCTTTGATATAACGAAGGATCCGAATGACGGCAGCAAAATGAGAGGATCAAGGAGCAGTAATGAATTGGCTAACCAGATGAACAACATATGATATATTTGGTCTAGTAACAGTAAGATAAACAAGACTTCCAACTAGTTGACGATACAAAGTAGGATCATCAAGAGGAGTGTCATCTAGAGGAGTAAGTTTACAATTGAGTTCCAAAGGAGTTGAAACAGTTTTGCTGTCAGTTAGACCTGCTCGGGAAAGGAGATCAGATGCATACTTTGCTTGAGACAAGTAGTAGCCTTGAGAATTATAAGAAACTTCAAGACCTAAAAAATAGCTGAGAGTGCCAAGATCCTTCATTTCAAAATGCTGGCTGAGATAAGTTTGGACTTTAGAAATACTAGATCTATCACTACCTGTAATGATCATATCATCAACATAAAGCAACAACAATATAATTCCATGATCAGTGTGGCGAACAAATAAGGCTGAATCATAATTGCTGGAGACAAAGCTAAATTGAGTAAGAGTTGAACTAAATTTGGCAAACCATGCTCGAAGAGCTTGCTTAAGTCTATATAGAGCTTTGCGAAGTTTACAGACTTTATAAGAAGAGTGATATCTAGAAGGAGGTTTCATGTAAACTTTTTCAGATAAGTCACCATTTAAAAAGACATTTTTAACATCCATCTGAAAAAGTTTCCATTTACGGACTGCAACAATGGCTAATAGACTACGAACAGATGTCAACCAGGCAACTGGAGCAAAGGTTTCTTCATAGTCGATGCCATATTCTTGAGTATATCCCTTGGCTACTAAACGGACTTTGTAACGTTCTACAGACCCATCAGAGTGAGTTTTGATTTTGTAAATCCATTTACAACCAATTGGGATTTTATTTGGAGGAAGATCAACTCGATCCCAAGTGTGAGTTTTCTCTAATGCTTGAATTTTCTCAGTCATAGCTTGCTGCCAAAGAGGGTCAGTACTAGCCTCACGATAAGAGTAAGGCTCGTGAAGAGTTGCAATGGCAGAATAACAATGAAAATCTTAAAGGTAACTAGGAGTTTCTCTTACCTGGGTTGAACGACGAAAATTGGTATCAGGAGCAGGTGAAGATTCAGAGTGCAGAATCAACAGTTGGAGCTAGTTCAGGCGGATCAGGTGGGGATGTATTAGGCTCAATTGTAGCAACATCACCTGTAACAGAGGTAGGAAATAACTTGACAGAAGGGTTTGTAAAAAATAATGAGTTAGTAGTGACTGAAGTGTGAAACTTAGAGAGAGAGGAGAACATAGTGTTTTCCCAAAAAGTAACATGTCTAGAAATGCGAAGTCGATTAGAAATAGGATCCCAACATCGGTAACCTTTGTGTTCAATCCCATAACCTAAAAAACAACATAGACGAGCACGAGGTTCTAATTTGGTATGTTCATGAGATTGTAAAAGAACAAAACATGCACAACCAAAGGGCTTAAGGATTTTATAGTTTGGAATTTTGCCATACAATTTTTCAAAAGGAAATAGATTTTTGAGTACTAAGGTAGGTACCTGATTAATATTATAAACAGAAGTGAGTGCTGCTTCTCTCCAAAATTTTTTTGGACAGGAACCGGAGAGGAGAAGAGCACGAACAGATTCTAAAATATGACGATATTTTCGTTCAGCTCGGCCATTTTGTTGCGAAGTGTGAGGACAGGAATGTTGAATGATTGTGCCTTATTGTTGAAGATAATGAAGCAAAGATGATTCCTAATATTCTATGGCATTATCTGTGCGAAGAATTTTAATTGTGGAGGAAAATTGGGTTTTAATCATATTTGCAAATGTAACATAAATATGTGGTAACTTTGAACGATTTTTCAAGAAATATATCCAAGTAAAACGAGAATAATCATCAATAAATAACACAAAATAATAGAAACTATTTACTGAAGAAACAGGAGAAGGTCCCCAAATGTCAGAATGAATTAAATCAAATGGACTGGCAGAAATGAAATTATTATGATTAAAAGATAATCCAGGTTGTTTGGCAAGTTGACATTCTAAACACTGAAATGACACAAATTTTATAGAACCTAACAATCCTCGAGAAATTAAAGACTGAATTTTATTGGCAGAAGCATGACCAAGGCGAAGATGCCATTGAAGAATAGGAGAAGTGGTAGTAGTAGCGGCAGAAACAGATCGTTGAGGAAGATGAAGAAATATGAGCTCAAATAATCGTCCCACCCTGCGACCCGCCCCAAGAATCTGCCCCGTCTACGGATCCTGTACCTAACAACCAGAATGAGAAAAATTTACATTTAGTCCTTTTTCACATAATTGACCAACTGAGATAAGATTCAATGACAGGTTTGGGATATAGTAAGTGTCTGAAAGGCTAAGATTAGAGGTAGAGGCATGACCAGTATGAGTGATGTGCATTTTAGTTCCATTTGCTGTTTGTATGGGGGGTAAGGAAGAAGCAGGTGTAGTAGAGGACAAGATATTAATATCAGTGGTCATATGGTTACAACAGGTAGAGTCAAAAAGCCAATTTGAATTACCTGGAATGACAGACATAGCAGCAGAGGAGTTGGAAGAGATAATCTGTTTGAGTAAGGCCTCAAGATCACTCATTGTGATGGCAGTAGAGGTTTCTGTGGTGGTAGCACTGACTGAAGTCGATCCAATTTTGGAGAAAAGCTTGGTTTTAGAATATCCACCCTTTGGTCATGGTGGGCGAGTTGGACAATGCTCAAGAATGTGACCATGATCATGACAGTATCTGCATTCTACAGTAGGGCAATTAGCAAAATTATGACCAAGTTTATTACAATTCTTACATAGTTGATTGCTATTCCTCAGATTTGAAGATCGTGTGGTTGCAAGAGCTAATTCATAATTTGATTGCTTGCCAAGACCAAGGCGTGTTTCCTCAAAGATAAGTTCTTGGACAGCCATGTTCAAAGTTGAAAGAGGATGTCGATGTAGCAGAGAGGCACGCACAGCTTCATATTCTGGTCGAAGAGCCATAAGAACTTGGATTAGGTGAAGATGATCTTCACTAATCTTTATCTTAGATAATTGATTGCAGATTGGCTGAACTTGTGCCAGAAAATCATTGACAGATTGGCCAGATTTTTGTTTGAGATTGTGCAAAGTAGTCCATAGTTGAAAATAGTGTGCAAGACCAGTAGTTTGATACCGATTTGCTAGGAAATCCCATATTTCTTTTGCCGTATCAAACTCAGCAAATTGAATGTGAATGGATGGAACCGATGTGTTGCGGAACCAAGTGATAACTTGATGATTTTTGCTATCCCAATCTTTGAGGCGATCTTCGAATTTGGCATCTGGTTCGTTTGGCTCTTTTTTGGGTTTAGTGATATCTCCGGTAACTATACGCCAGAGCTTGCACCCAATTAAGAAACTTTTCATTCTTTGAACCCAAACATTGTAGTTGAATCCAGTCAAAATTGTTGTAATTAGTTTTGCAACATCTGTTTTATCCATTTTAAGGAATATAAAAGAAAATGGATGATAGAGCTGGAATTTGACAAAACAAAGGCCAAATTTGGATTCAGAAGGTCCCAAAACTTCAGGAACCAGTATGATTTTGTCAAGAACCAGTTGAAAAATGGTTGAACCGGACGGTCAAAATTTTCTGGACCGGTTCGGTCAACAGGTGATTGTAAATAGTGTAGAGCGCGGATCCGGGCCAGACAAAGCGTGGATCCGGGTCGGGCAGAGCGCGGATTCGGGTCGGGCAGAGTATGGATTCGAGTTGGGCAGATGTTGATGTGGACCTGACACGTGTTGTACATGTGGACTGACGTGTCACCACCTGGCACTGACGTGGTGATGATGTGGCATTGACGTGGTCGTCTTCAACCTCAGGATGGCCAATGCAGCGCGTGTGGCGTGTGAGGAACAGTGCAGGATGTTTGGCCGGCGCGTGAGAGCGCGTGGAGAGTCTTCTGGAGGTCCGATTGGTCTTGAAATTTTTCTGGTGACGATTTCTTTGTAATTGTATGATCAAAACAAATTATTTGATGTATGCATGGAATAATTTCAGTGGTGCAACGGTTTGAAAAGAAGAAAAAAAATAGAGTTTAATACAGAAAAAAAAGGATCAAATATAGCAAAGTGGCTCTAATACCATGTTAGTTGAGAGAATATTTCAGAGAGAATTTGTATTCATTGTATATTTTACAGTGAATAATCAATGGTATATATAGCCATTCTAGCATAATTAATGGCATGATTTGTGGGATATTTACATGTGTTTATTAGCTGGTATTCTGACTAATTTACAGACAGATACAATATTGTCAAATGGTAGGTGAGATTTGTTTTTGACTTCCATGTTGATTGACTTTCATTAACAAAATCCATGTGTCAAATATGATAGAGCTATTAGTGGTTTGATATGCTGCATGCATGGGGTAAGTTTTTTTTTTCTGGGCATTTGACCCATTTAGCAATTTTAGAAAAAATTATTATAAATATAGGTGTTTTATTAATAAATTCTCAGTTTGGGGTGATTTTTATGGAAAAGTCAAAAAATGATATAAATCACTAAAAAAAATAGCGAAAAAGGAAAGTAGTGTCAAAATTATATAAAACAAAAAAAAAATGATAGAATGTGAATAAAAAAACAAAAAAACACTTTTTCACAAAAAAAAAAAAGGCGGAATTTGAATTAAAAAAAAAATCTGACTTTTCCAACATTTTTTTAAAATAGTCTATAAAAAGTACATTGAATTATATATATATATATATAATACTCCAATCACTCTATATATATATATATATATATATATATATATATATATATATATATATATATATATATATATATATATATATGGCATATATTATTTGGAACTTGTTTTATACATATATGGAAATTATAATGTTTACATATGAAACCTTTTAGCAGTGTCATTTTGTATCACAACATAAAAAAAACCGTTACAAAGATTACCTTTTAAAGAAAACATCGCTAATGGATAAGTATGTCAATAACTACAATTTAGTAATATTATGGGTCTAGTAATAATGGAATTATATCCATTAATTAATTAGGTTAGAGTGTAATTATTCCAAAATAATAATAATAATTTGATTAGTGTATAATACATATAGAGAGATAGTATTTTCTTTAATTAAATTTTAGTCATTCTCGTAACTAAGAAGTCTCAAATTCAAATTTTAACTAGATTTAAAAAAAAAGAAATTAATTTTGAATTTAATTATTTGATCATTTCAATATTAAATTGATATGTATTTTTGGATCTAAATTTTGTCAATGGTAATATACATTTTGAGTATTTGTATATAACTGAAAAATTTTGAACAAGAGAGAGAATAAATAATGTGTGGTAATGAAATTTTATTGAAACAGTGTATTGATTTATTTGATCCACACAAAGAATTAAAATTAAAAAATCTAACGACTTGTATCCCACACTAGGGAGTACTTATTCAACCACAAAATGAACAATAAAGAATTAATCTTAATGATTACAGCAGCGGTCATCATTTATGCTCCAAGTTATTGTATATCATATTCACACCACTAATTAATAAAAATATTGTAATCTGTTCGATTATCATCATTTTTCCGAATTTGCAGCTAGTCCATGGGGTGACTTAGCATGGCGGAGCCGCCTTTCTTGAGAGAGCAGTTTGGCAAACCTGCAGGACACAGTTTGAGAATGCTGTTATTCTTACGAACAATTACACTACAATATATATACATAATAATATATATGCGAATCCCAGTTGGAGTTAAATATTTAAAAAAAAAATTGCCAGAGAATTAGGCTATATATAAATTATTAAATCAATACCTTATAAGAGCCTCTTCATTAGTCTCCTTACCGGAAGGCTCAAAGATTCCATTCTCCAAGTTCACCCTGGAAACCGGTTTCTTTAACAGTGCTTCACCAACTTTCACAAGATCATCCAAGTTCGTTTTTGTTGCCACATCCGTAGATGATACTGTCTTGCTTAAAGTATCATCCTGCACGTGCACAAATCCATATTAATTTGCATTTATTTTGACCAAAGAAAGAGAATAAGCTGATTTAAAAAAATAATAATAATTAAAATTTTTACCTGAATCCGAAGGTATTTGTCTTCAGAGTGGAGGGCTTGAAAAACCACAGAAATATGGAAATCTACCATATCTTCACTTGCATGAGTAAATACATTAACTAAAGGCGTTGAACCGTTGTTTGTTAACCAACCCAGTACACCCCATTTTGCTGCTTCAGGGGCATTATATTTCTCTTCAGCTTTTGGTGCTCCAGTTCCTAACGATATCACTAAAAATCTTGTATAGTCCATTGGACTTACAGGAAAGAGTTCGCTTCCCTTGATGATTTGCTTTGTCACTTCACCGACAGCAACCAAAGTCTGGTATAAAATTAATCATTTTAATTATTAATCATCTTTAGATTTTCTACGTAGAAAAAATATGAAACAACTTCATAAAACTTATTGTCTACCGGATTGTTTGCAGCAACACCACCGTCTATAAGGTTGAATTCTCTCACTTTGCCTGTCTTTTCATCTTTGGTTTCAAAATAATGAGCTGGAAGATATGTTGGTGCTGCTGAGGTTGAAATGCAGATATCTGAGAGCAAAGCATCCAAGGATGGTTTATTCTTAACCTGCCAATAAAAATGAGGTTAATTAATATTGTGGGAAATTAATTATGTTTTGAGTTTAATTAATTAAGACCAGATTAATTAGGTGCATATAAACCTGAAAGCTGGAAAAGATGGTTGGCTGTAGATGTTTGATATCAAATGTTGGGATGACAACATTAGTCAATGTTTGGCTCAATCTTGTGTTTCCTAGTTTTTCCTTAACGAGACTATGCAGATATTTCCCATCATATCTTGGTCCTGATATAGCTTTTATCACCTTGGACGTTTGAGAAAATAATACACAACTGTTGTTTGAAAATTAAAAATGGATAAATCAGGTTATTAAATAATTATACTTAGGTAATTATACCAATAATATTATATAACAGCCAGGATTATTTTAATTAGATAAACCTTTGTTGTGGAAAGATCTTAGGGCACTCATTAAGGTAGAAGTCCTTGATATCCTTGGCAGCAAACACGGGACGATTCTCCTCATTTGGTGCAGCAAGCATGGCAGTCACTAGACCACCGGTGCTTGTTCCTGCAATTACGTCAAAATAGTCTGCGATTCTTGCTTCCTCCCCATCCAGTTTCTAAACCATAAGAAAAAAAACGCATATATTATATATTAAATTCTTTTAATTATAAGAACAACAATCAAACTGAGACAAAACATATGACCATTATGCTAGGAGTCAAATGATCGAATATTTATCTCGTTTGAGTAGCCATTCAGGAATTTAAATCTTAACAAACCTCATATTTTTAAAAAGTTTTTGATATAATTAAAAATGTTTAATGCATGAGATGGACTACATAATATACTTGGGATACCTGAAGTTCAGATTCTAGGAAGCTAAGAATGGTTCCAGGGATAATGCCTCTTACTCCACCTCCATCAATGCTGAGGACGGTGATCAAGTTGCCATAAGTTGGAGGTTGAAGGGATGCTACTGCATTTTTTCCTTGCATGACCATGATGAAGAATTGATGATCAAGAGACAAAGTGTTATTATTTGTAAGAGTTTAATTATTATATTGAAGTCTCTTAGATAAATAGAGCTAGGCAAACAGATCGTATATGTAATATATTAAGTGTAGGATCCTTAGAGGAAATTATAAAACTTGAACTAGAGCCTTTGATAACTAAGAGCTTAAATAATTTGTGATTTAGGTCTATTGAACATGGGTATTTATAGAGCCCTCATCTTATGAATGTACACGTCTATAATTTCATGTTTTAACCATGTCAATGGATGATTGAATGTTCATCAAATTTGACCAAACTTGTACTTTCTTGGATTATTTGTCTAAAAGGAAACTTCATATTTGTTTATCAATTGAGGGATAAGTCCAAACTTGAAAGCCTAACCTTAGGATCCGTGTTATACTATACATTGCTCTTAATTAAACAGTAATTATACTGGTAGGTTTGACTACTGCACGTGAATTGTAGGTTAGAATTTCTAAAGACCAGAATAAAACCATTACCCTATTAATGGAGTTGAGGAATCAGTTAACTCCGTATCTGTTCATCCACATTGAAGGGCTAGTACTTTTTTCAATTTAATTTATTCAAATTGAATGTTTTGTCTGGATAGAAACATTGACGAAGACATTGATAAGAATTATTATAAAAAACAAATGTGGTATCATAAAGTTCATATTTATATTCGTAATTGGCGGCGTTACAATGATATCGAAAAATGATATGAATTTCATAAGTCAATTAAAGCGAAAAATTATCATATATATATATATATATATATATATATATATATATATATATATATATATATATATGAAGGGTCAGCCCCTCTATATCAAATCACAAGCCACAACACAACCGAAATATTTGAAAACTCAAAATCTTCATATCATTAAAGCCATGTCGTTTATAAAAATTATTTATGTAACACCCTGCCTAAAGATAGCAATTATAGAATCTAATGTGCAAAGTATGATATGATGTGACTTATTTTATATTCGAAATATGTTTTGAAATGTTTAATAATGTAAAAGCTAAGTTATGATAATAATAAGAAATATTTTGATTATAAGAGTATTTTGGTCATTTTGACTCTAAGACAGTAGATCAGGGGTATCTGAGTTAAAATTAGAAAAATACTAAAAATAGGTCGCAAATATTGCTTAAAATATAATACTTTTCATTTGAACAAAAAAAATAAGAAACGGAAAAGTTATCATGAAAATACTAAAAATAACTCTAACAACTGCCACTGATAAGGGGTATTTTGGTCATTTGACCAAAATTGTAAAATAAACACACTAAATGAAAGTTAAGAATATTTGAAACTAAAGTCTAGTTAAACATTTTTCCAAATTTTTAATAGAAACATAAAAAAATCACACTGAATCCTAAAAATCAATGTTTTAAAATACCGTGTTAATTTTTAAATAATAAAAAAAAAAAGAAAAACCCTAATGTATTTAATTGATCAGCAGTTGCCCCCCTCCATTTCAATTGCTGGGCACGACATTCAACTTTAAAAAAAAAAAAAAAAAGCAAAATCTTCTCTTCTTTTTTCTTAAAAAAAAAAAAAATTCAATCATTAACAACAAGAAATCAAGATTTTCGTAAGGTAAAATTTCTCTACACTTAATTTTTTAATTTTTATGAGTTCAATATTGCAGTAGCTATTCTAAAAAAAAATTCTTTTTGTTTAGCCTTGGGAAGATTTGGTCAAGGTTAGTGGAAGGGATTGAAATTTTATTTTGAATTAAAGTAAGAAATAATTATTTTTTTTAATTTAATTTTTTTACAGCGATTAATATGTATAAAAATCATAACAATGTCGTGTTGGTTTAGTTTAGTTAGTAGATTGGAAGGTGTATTTGTTGAATTGAGAAAATAATTATACCTAGGAACATAAATGAAATTAATTGCAAACAAAGTTTTGATTGCTAGTGAAGAACATGTTAAATTAAAAAAAAAATAAATTTTGTGCATGAACCATTTGGCCAAAAGGGGAATCTCATTGCCAAGTGCTATAATTCAATTTTCAAGTAAAATTTGGTTAGGTTTAGAGCTAATAGAATATACAAATTGTTAAAAATAAAATCCGAGTTTGAATCATCGAGAAATTTAAAATGGAATTTCAAAAAAATGGTCTTGAACATCCATAAATAATTTAAATTTGGAGACTTTCTAATTAAAGTTAATTAATCTTAGTTTTAATTAAAATAATGTAATTAAGTAGCTTAATTAAATAATTAAACAACAAAATTTTGGAATTAGTAATAAGAACACAAGTAATTGAAAGATGGGCGAATTGAAACCTTTAGAGGGATGAACCTTAGACCTAAGAATTAGGATTCCAATTAAATTAAATATAAATATCAAATTAATGATATAATTATAAAATTAAATGAATAAATTAAAAATTTATGGAGTCAATTAGTATGAATAAGTCAAATATTAAGCCTTCCATTAGAGGGTACTACTAGGGTTGGGTTGACTTTAGAAAGTCAAAGTTAAAAGTTTGACGATTACCAAAAATGAATTAAGATATATTATAAACATATTAAAATAACATTAAAACATTAATCATCAAGATTAAAAGTCAAATAAGGAACAATATTAAAGATTGACCTTATTTGACCAAAAATTCATAGTTCTAGTTCAAGTCAACCATTTAAATTAAGCAGGAAATGCATAAATATGATAAGTTATTGAATATATGAATTAAATAAGAACTATTTGATTTATGCTGTAAAAGTTAAAGAAGTTCAAACTCTGCGGTCCACTTAACTCGGCTAATTAGGAGCAGAGAAGTCTGAGGTGAGTTATAATGCGCATTCTTATTTCTTTGCAAATATGAAACGATTTCTTTGAGATTGAATGATGCACTTCATGATTCCATTCCCATTGATTAATTTTGATTTCATAAGTTATGTTTGCTCAAGAATCCCATTTTAAGTAGGGCTCTTTCTTAAGTTGATTGTTTGGACCCAAAACTCATATTAAACTACATTATAACTTGTAATGACGTTGTGAACCTTAAGCCAAGTCTTTCAAATTAAGTAAGACTCTTTCATAAGAGTCCTAATATAAGTTAAACTCTTACTACGTATATGTTATTGCTTATTTTTCCAAGTCTGCAGAAACACTTCTTCTCAATGTAGGGTGAACATTGGACTTGTGCACATGGTATGCCCATGGATATGGCAAAGTATCTAGACTTCGGCTAGTAGGGATCCAATATTGTTAGCTATAGGATCTGATCAGTCTTATACTATAAGTTGAGTAGAGAAGGTAATAGCCCCTACTTCTAAGTTAATTAAGTTATAAGTTGTTTCTGCTACTCTATCATTTATTTCTCATTTTTTTTTCAACTAAGTTATGTTATTGAGCCTATGTTTATTTTCTTATATACCCTATATGTGTATTTACTCTCACCGAGTCTTCTACTCACCTTTTTCTATGTTTATATATTTCAGGATGGCAAGATTGATCAGGGTAACTAAACTTAAGCCTTTTCCTTCACTTAAGTGGTTGCTTTGCCTAAAAGATAGTAGAGTCCTCTTCATCTATATGTATAATAAATTTTAGTTTAGTGCTCCGAGGGTAACAAGTGAAATACTTGAAAATGGACAAAGAATTGATGTTTTATTGCTATAAGTTTGGAACTATTTAAGTTTTTGTTTCGTTGAGTTATTTTCAAATATTTTCCATTAACTTTGGTTTATAAGAACTGTTTTTAAGCTGTAAGAAGTTTATGGGCCTATTCCGCAAATTTTATAAGTTGTTACTTAATTGAATAAG